>CM023095.1:20978699-21690872 GCA_013103745.1 Gardenia jasminoides
TACACCAACTACCATTGTTCAGGCATTATATATTGTATAGACTAACAAAAATGGCACACCCTATGTATGTCAAATTTAGAAGGAAATTTTTTAAATTTTTAGTAGTTTTTGGAGGTTTTTTTTCCCCATGAAATAGGGATAGAAAAATTGTAATTTTCTTTTTCCTTTTTTCTTGTGTAGGACATTGTTGGTGGTTATTGCTAGCTCGTGTGTTTGGATATCACAAACATATTTTCAAGGCACCTTTTTATGTTTTCAATCACTTTTTATCTCATACACATCAAATCACAAAAAGTACTATAATGATTATTTCAAATAATATTCTAAACAATTTACTATCCAACACACTATTAGGATAGAAAAGTAAGATTAGGATAGAAAAGTAAGGGGTACATATATGTGTTTGTGTATGTTTATTTTTAAAAAGATGACAGTATCATTTTACTAGTTATTTGAAAAGTAAAATAGGATAGAGTACCATTTTTCACATGAATTGATTGAACAATAAAATTGCTGTCAAAGTATGCCCCAGAGCAGTTTCCAGAAGGCTTATGAATACATTACGGTGATGGAATACCACTTTTCTAAAGAGATGATAGATGCTGCAAACAAAGGCCAAAAAAACAAGAAGTGTAGATGGAAAATAACTTCAATAAGTTCACAACTGAATAGTACATCAGTTGAAATAAAATATATTGTAAGCAAAATGATTCTAGAACCCAACTTTTTAGTCAAGCGCCAATGTTCAATGGCCAAATTTTCAATTTGAGTACGAATTTTTAATCTAAAGATGCCAAATTTAAAATTCAAGTTTTCAATCTAAGGAATATATTGTTTATGTCACTATCACATATGAATTGATTTTTAGGAGAATAACTCAATTCAATTGTGATTTGTTCAATATTAATGTGATTAACTTGGAATTAATTAACTTGTAATATTTAATGTCTGCATATTATACAATTTTTTTTCAAAAGTATTAAAAGTACTTGATCCATAAAATTACACATATAAATCCATACGTGAATATTATGAATACATTTGAAAGTTACGGTCATATGGAAGTGAAAATACGAACAAATATACAATAGATTTCGAAAACTATACTACATTTAAACCAATTTTAAACTTGTTTTTGTGTATGAGACATTAAATATGTCATTTTCCTTATTCAAACATGTATGAATGTGCCTTCTACAAGTATAACACGAGTATTTACTAATTATGATTGATATAACTATTTTCAGAAGGGATAGTTGACATGGTAGCTATATAGCCAAATTTGTAGACAAGTAATGATGATGAGATTATATAATTATAATTGATTTTATAGCTATCAAATTGGGATCAAAATTGTAGATGAGTAATCATGAATATAACTAAAAAAATTGCTTTCACAATAGAAATGAGATTGTAGATGAGTAATCGTAAACACAATTGAAGTAGTTATTTTCAAATTGGAACCGTGATTGTAGATGTGTAATAAAACCATATAATTGTATAATTTTTTCTTCAGTAAGTGTAATTGATATAGTTGCTTTCAAACCAGAATCAAGATTGGATATGCTGAACAAATGTGCGTGGGAACATATAGTTGAGATATTGTCAATCAAGAATCAAAATAGTTTTAATTAAAATTGAAATCAAGAATTGCCATTTTGTAAAGTCTAAATTGGAGTCGAAATTGATGAGATTGGTCAAGTAATATAGGTGTGATATGGTAACAAAGTCAGTTAGGTAGCGTATATGACGACCCCCTCTCCCTAATGCGTATTCTAAGGTATCAGCGGGTCGTTTGTCGAGTTCTCGAGAGAACTCACTATCTAAATTGTCAACAAAATCCAAGAACAAGAATAATATATTCAAATCAAATACAACCAGCAATATATACATAACATGAACTATTGTTTCAAGTTTAGAGTACATAACCAGAATTCAACCTTATAAAAGACATAAGAGATTCACTATTACATTGGCACTTAAACAAAAGTACAACAAAAGTCTAAAACTAAGAACACGCACTTCCAAACTCACAAACTCAAGTATATACTCCAAAACTTAGAGAAAAAAATCAATCTCAAAGCACAAAACATGCCCTCAAATACAGTTCATCACTACTCTCACTCCCGTGCTCAGATCCTGTTAAGGAAAAACAAATGCATGGAATGAACTTGCGCCCAGTGAGATTCCCAAAACAGGCATTCATTTAAGAAGTAAATTAATCATTCAAGGAGCATTAAATCAATAATCATTCAAAAATATTAAAGCACCCAAAAGGACACGTGATCACTAGGAGAACGTTACTCGAACCTCTCAACTTGGATATCAGTGTTCACGAGGAGAACATTACTCAAACCTCTTAACTAGAAGATCAGCATTCATTTATCAAATAATTATGGTAATAGATAAACACATCAGGATCAAAGGCTACAGATGGCTTCCAAAAAACAGTTCCACAGTAACTTGATCACATCCGAGTCCACTGATTCTCCGTCAATGTTTGAAATTGAACAATCAAGATCTGTAGATTACCATTTAATACCAAAACCCAATCACCGTTCATCCCACCTTGTTGGGCTTGAACGCCAAACTTTAGGAGGTGGTAATACTCGAGTATACCAGTTCAAGTTCAAGTTCACGAGTTCAAGACCCATGGTTCGTTGATCTCCTCAATCGACCCTTTGCTGGCTGGATTCGCACAACTAGCCAAAGGGTTTGGGCAGTTCTTCACTTGATGTTCGCATTTGCCATATCGAAAACATGCACTAGTTGCTTGAAAACACACTCCAGTATGAGGTTTATCACAGATTTCATACTTAGCAACTACAAATTCTTTCTTGAAGTGCCCATTCTTCCTTTCCTTTTTTCCTCCATCCTTAATAGCAAATTTATTTTCACTAATCTCTTTGCATTTCCTTTTGATAGCACGGGAACTTCCTTCTCTGCTTTGAACTTGATTACTTAGAGTATTCTGCAACTCCTCTAGGATCCCTTCATAGGTTATCTTCATTTCCACATAATGGCCTTTTAGCTCAATTTCTCCGCATACTCTTGTTTCCATCTGTGAGAGCCCTAGAAATTCCATGCATACATTACCGTTTAACTCATTCAAGTGCATATAAATTCCTTTAGTGCATTAGTGGTATGTTTTCACTAAGTACATTATTTATCGTTTGGTTAGGTAAACTTTTCTTAGATTCAATTTTAGAATTAGTGAGAACTTCTTGCATGATTTAATTGCTAGGAAAATAGGATTTATTGGTGTTGGTTGGAGACTAAACTAAATTAGAGGAGTTAGAAGCAAATAAGTGAGATCTTTAGTAAGCTTGGTCAAGGAACCGCCACTTGTCACCACTAGGTTAAATCTTGACTTGAATTCCCTCCAACTTTCCCTTTTAAAAACAACACAACTTCTTCATCTTTTGGAGAGAGAGTGGCCGGCCATATGGAGGAAAAAGGGAGGAGAAAATTCACCAAAAATCAACCTACATCTTGCTTAGTTTGATAGAAAATCAAAGAAAGGAAGTTTGCTAGCACCTTAACCATCAATCCTCAAGCTTGGTAGGAGAAGATTTTAGTTGCTTGGAGAGTCACTTCTTTAGCTTGTTAATGTAATTTTCTTCCAAAACCCTAGTTCTATGATCTTTAAAGTTAGTTTAATGAAGGTTGTGGGTGATGATTAAGGATGGTTGATGCTTGGAAACATAAATTTTTGGCTTGGATTCTTGTAGTTGCATCTTGAGAGTTGGTTTAACTCTATGCTTATTATGTGTTTGATTTTTGGTTTAGCACCAATCACTTGTCTTTGATGATTGTTCCTTTGAGAAAGATGCTTGTTTAGCTTTCACATAGCTTCCATATCCATGCTAGAAATGTTATGGAAATTGGTTTGAACTTTTAAATTGGAAGAAAGTTTTGGGCTGTTTTTGTGGAAGGTTATTGTCTAAATCTGCAGGGGAGATTTTCTCTCTTGTTTTGCAATTCTTTCTTACTCAAGTTTCACTAATTCTTGTTGACAAATATTGTTGGGACATTTGTGTATCAAATTGGAGTGAAATCAATTTATTTTGAAGGGTGAAAACCCTTAAATTGTGCAAACTTTTGAACTAATTTTCTGTTCTGCACTCCATCAGAATTGGAAAAATAGTCAAATTCCCCGGTTTTTTAGTATTGATAGGAAATGAATCAGGAGCTAATCCATATACCATTAGAAATTCCTATGAGCCTAGTTTCTAACGCCATTGACGGCACTCGATTTTGATTTTTCTACACCAAGTTATACCTGTTTTCCCAAGACTGCGCAGGGCCCACTGTTATACCCGAACTTCAACTTTTGTCATGAACTTATTCTTGGTCGAATCTTGATGCTTCTTGAATCTTTGAGCGCTTATTTCATTCCAAACGTCATACTTGACTTGTGAATCTATTAAACCTTCAATGTTTCATCATTTTGTGACCTTGAATCACCCTAGAATTTCCTTAGTTTAGATGCATTAACTAGTAGCATTCATTTGCACTTGCTAAGTTGCATTTACTTGCTTTGGTTTGAGTGGATGATTATATACACTGGTTGTACATAGGGCTTGAAGGTGGTATCAAGGGTGATCAAGGCACAAACGTTTGAGTTACTTGGCTTTATTTGGTGAGTGTTCGCTTGCTTGTTTCGTGAACTTGTGTGATTTCTCGAGCTACATGACTTATGTGTTTACTTGAACTACGTGACTGTGTGAGTTGCTTGAAATGTGACTATTGCACTTGCTTGCATTTCATACATGTTTGGACTACTAAGGTTGAGTCAAGGGTGTATTTTATCGCACTCGAACTCTCCTATTTGACTTTCACTTAGAATTTGACTTACTCGATCTGTGATTTGACTTTGTGTACTTTGAAGCGAAAGTCGTTCGGGTGATACCCGTCGACTAATTTGATTCGTTTGGGGCTCCGAAAATCCCAAAACTCTATTGGTGAGCCATTTGTATTAAGCCAGCGTGGACTTGGTCGAGAAAATCGGTGAACCATAGGTTATTCGATTTGGTTCTTTAGGAACATGGTATACTCGAGTATTACCCAAATTTGATTAGTTTAGATGTTCGGACTCGGTAAGGGGGTGATTGGTGGACGGTTGTGGCGTAAGTGGTGTTTACGGACTTGGTTCTTGACTTCAAACGTTGACGGAGAGTCAACGACTCATGTTTCAATCAAACTTTCGCGGATTTGGCTTTTGGAAGCCACCTGTATCCTTTATTTGAGTGTGTTGCTTTATTCTACTTTAAATGCAATATTTGACAATTTGTTTTGCCTATTTGTTAATGTGACTACATGTTTTATTTGGGGACCTCATTAAACTTTAGCTTACCCCATTCCCTTTTGTTTTCCTTAACAGGGTTGTGTAAGAGGTTGGAGAGTTTACTTTTGACCTAAAAGTCAAGTGTTTTACCTTTTGTTTAAGTACCAATGTATTAGTGGACTTGTTCCATTTTGTAAGTTTAAAGTTGGTGGTGAACCTTAAGATTGAGATGTTTGTAAGCTTTATGTCCTTGTAACTTGGAGTTTTACTTTATTTTGAGAAAGTGTATAGTTGGAATTTCAAATGACTTATGGAAATGTAAATTTTGGTTATGTTATTATTTTGGAGTATTTGAATGTAATTATTGAGGATCGAAATTTGTAATTATTTGAGGTCTGTAGTGAGTCCCGGCGAGAGTTGGGCAAGCGGTCCGCTGAACCTTTTGGTTCGCCTTAGGGGAAGGTGGGATCGTTACAGTTGGTATCAAAGCTTTAGACTCCAGATCTTTGCTGTGTATCCTAGAATTAATAATTTAGGATGCCAGACTGTGGGTTTGGGGTTGAGTGTTATTTATTTGCTTATGGTAGATTGCGGAATCTACTTGGTATGTCGGGCAGAAATGGGAATTGGATCGATTTATACCTTGAGTGGCCAATCTTGGTGTGAATTGACTGTATTCTTGTTTTGGTGCCTGAATACATGTGTATCCTTTAGACCTTAGTATTGTAAATGAAGTTGACTTTGTTGACAATAGTAACTCCTAGTTTCGTGATGGGTTGATCTAGTGAAACATTAAGTTATGAATTGCTCTGTTGATTTGTTAGCTTTGATGTTTCATGTGTTTTGTGAATGACTTGTTTTATTATTCATATAATGCCTTTGATCTTTACATGTATGGTACGTGGCTTGGGATTCCATTCGACTAGTTATTAATTTGGTTAATATCAACGATATGTAATATGTTTGTGTTTGGTTGTGGCTTATTTTATTTGAATTTGTCTTGTATATCTAAATTGGGGTTAAAAGGGAAGTCGGGGATGATGTTTTAGACGTCATCAAGAGAGAGGATAAGGCTTTAGAGGGATTTCTCTGCTGAGAGAACTGATGAAGCTAGGAGACTTGTTCCGAGTGGAAAGTTGACCAGGGTTGAGTATAAAGTGGCTCGATGAATTTCCTTCTATTGATTAGTTCTCGAGTTAATCTAATGAGGACCTAACTAAAACTTATTTTCATGGATGGCGGGATACTCGCACAATGGAATATGGTGGTTAAGGTTTCACTTTATAGTTGGAAACTCATATAGTTCCTTTGATTGGTCTAGCAGGCTATCAGTTGAGATTGAGTAAGATGGTAATATGGCAAATTGGGAAACTAAACGTGAAGATCTAGAGGTTCTTCAAAAGGAGGTGGAGATTCAAACAAAACTAGCTGAATAATGGGAGGGACGATGGAAACAAGAGTATGTGGAGAAAAATGAGCTACTGAGTAAGTATGTGGACGTGAAAACAAAATACGAAGGGCTACTAGAGAAGTTACCTAATGAGTTTGCAGTGATCCATGCAGCTACCCGAATTGTACCTCCTAATAAACAACCTAAAGGTGACGAAGGAAGCTCCCGCGATGCTAACAAGAAACGTAAAGAGATTGGTGGGGATGCACATGCTATGCAGGATGGAGGGAGGAAGAAAGAAAAAATTACTACGTGTGCCGTTTGTGGCAAGACACATACGGGAATATGTTATTTGATAACTGGTGCATGTTTTAGATGTGGCAAACTTGGACGTCAAGTGAAGTATTGCCCAAAATAAGCATTTAGGTTATGCTAAATTTGCAGTAATAATTGTTCGCGACTTGTGGTGATGTAATGGGAATAGTTATAACTTTTGGTATATAGTTGTAACTTTTGATAGCTATGTGTAGGGAACACTTAATGCAGTAATATGTATCTGTTACAAGACCGTTGAATTTGGTATTTGACGTTTCAGTTAGTAATACCAAATGTTGGTTTTTGTTTGAAGTAGATGACCGCAAATTCATCACTGGGTGTAAATAAGAGATTCGTCTACATTATCTGCTTCGCCATTAAGTGATTAAATTATTCGAGAAGTACTTTGATGGATGCATTGTGGATGCGAGGAAAGTTTGAGTTTTCACTTTTAGAGTGATTTTGAGAAGTGCTTGCACCAGACACTGATGAATAATAGTAAAACTTCCCATGTATGTTAGAGTGGAGATATTATTTATATGGGGTGATGTTCAAAATCTATACGAATCACAAAAGTCTTAGGTATCTATTTTTTTTTTTCAGAGAAGTTAAGATTGAAACAGCGTTAGTGGATGAAATTTTATAGAATTATGATTGCACAATTAACTACCATCTCGGGAAAGCTAATGTGGTGGCTGATATGTGAACGGCTCCAAATGGTGCAAAGTCAACAAAGAGTTTCGCGGATAATCGAAGAAAGGACTTGGAGTTTGAAGTTAGCGATAAAGTACTTCTTAAGGTCACTCCACCGTGAAGTGTTACATTGGAAAAAGGAAAGAAGCCTCAGCCAAAATACATGGGACTTTTTGAAATTCTTTGAAGAAATGGGTAGCGCAGCCTACCGACTCAAACCACCCAACCTATCCAGAGTTCATGATGTATTTCATGTTCCTTTACTAAAGAAATATCATTCGGATCCAACCCATGTTTTGAAACCAGAAGATATTGAATTTGACGAGTCTCTTGCCGCTACAAGGAAAAACTTGTGTAAATCTTGAATCGAAAAAATAAAGGAATTGAGGAACAAGAAAATTTCCTTGGTGAAAATTTTGTGGTGAAATTATGGAATGGAAGAAGCCACTTTGGAAATGAAGGAAGGAATATACAAGAAATATCCCGAGTTATTTACCAATCAAGGTGAGAATTTCGAGGACAAAATTCTTTTAAGAGTGAGAGAGTGTGAGAGCCCTAGAAATTCCATGCATACATTACCGTTTTAACTCATTCAAGTGCATATAAATTCCTTTAGTGCATTAGTGGTATGTTTTCACTAAGTACATTATTTATCGTTTGGTTAGATAAACTTTTCTTAGATTCAATTTTAGAATTAGTGAGAACTTCTTGCATGATTTAATTGCTAGGAAATAGGATTTCTTGGTGTTGGTTGGAGACTAAACTAAATTGGAGGAGTTAGAAGCAATAAGTGAGATCTTTAATAAGTTTGGTCAAGGAACCGCCACTTGTCACCACTAGGTTAAATCTTGACTTGAATTCCCTCCAACTTTCCCTTTTAAAACAACACAACTTCTTCATCTTTTGGAGACAGAGTGGCCAGCCATATGGAGGAAAAGAGAGGAGAAAATTCACCAAAAATCAACCTACATCTTGCTTAGTTTGATAGGAAATCAAAGAGAGAAAGTTTGCTAGCACCTTAACTATCAATCCTCAAGCTTGGTAGGAGAAGATTTTAGTTGCTTGGAGAGTCACTTCTTTAGCTTGTTAAGGTAATTTTCTTCCAAAACCCTAGTTCGATGATCTTTAAAGTTAGTTTAATGAAGGTTGTGGGTGATGATTAAGGATGGTTGATGCTTGGAAACATAAGTTTTTGGCTTGGATTCTTGTAGTTGTATCTTGAGAGTTGGTTTAACTCTATGCCTATTATGTGTTTGATTTTTGGTTTAGCACCAATCACTTGTCTTTGATGATCGTTCCTTTGAGAAAGATGCTTGTTTAGCTTCCATATCCTTGCGAGAAAAGTTATAAAAATCGGTTTGAACTTTTAAATTGGAAGAAAGTTTTGGGCTGTTTTTGTGGAAGGTTATTGTTTAAATCTGCCGGGGAGATTTTTTCTCTTGTTTTGTGATTCTTTCTTGCACAAGTTTCACTGATTATTAGTGACAAACATTGCTAGGACATTTGTGTATCAAATTGGAGTGAAATCAATTTATTTTGAAGGGTGTAAACCCCTTAAATTGTGCAAACTTTTGAACTAATTTTCTGTTCTGCACTCTGTCAGAATTGGAAAAACAGTCAACTTCCCTGATTTTCTAGTATTGATAGGAAATAAACCAAGAACTAAGCCATTAGAAATTCCTATGAGTCTAGTTTCTAACTCCACTGACGGCATTCGATTTTGATTTTTCTACACCAAGTTATACCTGTTTTCCCAAGACTGCGCAGAGCCCACTGTTATACCCGAACTTCAACTTTTGTCATGAACATATTCTTGGTCGAACCTTGATACTTCTTGAATATTTGCACGCTTATTTCATTCCAAACGTCATACTTGACTTGTGAATCTATTAAACCTTCAATGTTTCATCATTTTGTGACCTTGAATCACCCTAGAATTTCCTGAGTTTAGATGCATTAACTAGTAGCATTCATTTGCACTTGCTAAGTTGCATTTACTTGCTTTGGTTTGAGTGGATGATTATATACACTGGTTGTACATAGGGCTTGAAGGTGGTATCAAGGGTGATCAAGGCATGAACGTTTGAGTTACTTGGCTTTATTTGGTGAGTGTTTGCTTGCTTGTTTCGTGAACTTGTGTGATTTCTCGAACTACATGACTTGTGTGTTTACTTGAACTACGTGACTGTGTGAGTTGCTTGAAATGTGACTATTGCACTTGCTTACATTTCATACATGTTTGGACTACTAAGGTTGAGTCAAGGGTGTATTTTATCGCACTCGAACTCTCCTGTTTGACTTTCACTTGGAATTTGACTTACTCGATCTGTGATTTGACTTTGTGTACTTTGAAGCGAAAGTCGTTCGGGTGATACCCGTCGACTAATTTGATTCATTTGGGGCTCTGGAAACCCCAAAACTCTATTGGTGAGCCGTTTGTATCGAGCCAGCGTGGGCTTGGTCGAGAAGATTGATGAACCATAGGTTATTCGATTTGGTTCTTTGGAACATGGTCTACTCGAGTGTTACCCAAATTTGATTAGTTGAGGTGTTCGGATCTGGTAAGGGGGTGATTAGTGGACGGTTCTGGTGTAAGTGGTGTCTACGGACTTGGTTCTTAACTTCAAACGTTGACGGAGAGTCAACAGCTCATGTTTCGATCAAGCTTTCGCGGATTTGGCTTTTGGAAGCCACTTGTATCCTTTATTTGAGTGTGTTGCTTTATTCTACGTTAAATGTGACATTTGACAATTTGTTTTGTCTATTTGTTAATGTGACTGCATGTTTTATTTGGGGACCTCATTAAGTTTTAGCTTACCCCATTCCCTTTTGTTTTCCTTAATAGGGTTGTGTAAGAGATCGGAGAGTTTGCTTTTGGCTTAAAAGTCAAGTGTTCTACCTTTTGTTTAAGTACCAATGTATTAGTGGACTTGTTCCATTTTGTAAACTTAAAGTTGGTGGTAAACCTTAAGATTGAGATGTTTGTAAGCTTTATGTCCATGTAACTTGGAGTTTTACTTTATTTTGAGAAAGTGAATAATTGGAATTTCAAATGACTTATGGAAATGTAAATTTTGGTTATGTTATTATTTTGGAGTATTTGAATTTAATTATTAAGGATCGAAATTTGTAATTATTTGAGATTTGTAATGAGTCTCGGCGAGAGTTGGGTAGGCGCTCCGCTGAACCCTTTGGTTCGCCTTAGGGGAAAGTGGGGTCGTCACACCATCACCCCTCCTTCTCTCAGCTATTACACATGAAATTGGTAGCAAGGTTCTTCCAAAGTTCCAAAAGATTTCCAATCTTTTCATTTAACCAAATATGCCATACATATCACGTCCATCATATACAAAAACACATAATATGCTTACTTAACAAAATCTTTACCAAGATTTCCTCCATAATTCATTACAATAGGTTGCTCAAAACACACTAAGGCTGGAAAGTTAGTAAAAGAAACAAAGAAATCCTTCGGCAAACTCTTTAATCCTTTTTCCCCACATCGGCAAACGACATAGGTTCCTTATCTCTCATCCGAGTAGTTCAATTAATCAAATTCTGAAGCAACTCTCGACCACTTTTGGATCAGATCTTTCAAAAAGTTTAGGTGGGGAGAATTTTCAAAAATCGTTCTAGACTCTATCCTCTACTATCTCAGGGTCTCTAAACTGGTTTATACGTTCTCGACCTTGTCAGTCTACTAGACACTCTAAGAGATCCATCCTACGATGTATAGGTATGGCTACTTGGTTTCTTGCTCCAACCTTCAGTTCGATATTTTGGGTCAGTCACAAATTCTCTACCACTCTCTCGACTTTAGGGTTATCTAGGCCTATACGATCATTCTCAACATTGTTTTCCATTTTCCAATTTCCAATTCACCACCCAATCTATATACGCAGGAATGAAATCAAGTACAAAACACACAATAGCATTACTTAGCTACATGTTACATCAGCAACTAACATATCACGTTTACCATATCAAATTTATCAAACAAGAAATGCAAGTTCACCAAACAAGAAATTCAAACAAGCTAATAACAACCAATAACAAGAGTATATTAACCATCAAAACAAACAAAATATTCCGAAACAGCGACTCCTTTCAAGATTTAAACTTAAGGATTCATTAAAGTAGTCCATAACGGATCCAAAAGATGCTACTTCCCCATCAACCAAGTTCGCTTCCAACATTAAGATCCACAGGACATATTTATACTCAAACACCAAAACAAGAATAAAATCATTTCACACCAAGGTTGGTCACCCCACGGTGGAAATCAACTTAATCCTCGTTCTTGCCTGACATACAACCTAGATCACATAAATAAAAAGAAGCACTCATTCCCACGCCCTAGAAAGATCTGAACTCAGCATTCTGATACCAATCGTGATGACCCCGTCTCTCCTTAGAGCGTACTCTAAGGTATCAGCGGGTCGCCTGTCCAACTCTCGCCAGGACTCACTATCCAAATTGACAACAAAATAGAAGAACAAGAATAATATCTTTAAATCAAATACAACCAGCAATATATACATTAACATGAACTATTGTTTCAAACTTAGAGTACATAACCAGAGTTCAACCTTACAAAAGACATAGGAGATTCATTATTACATTGGTACTTAAACAAAAATACAACAAAAGTCTAGAACTAAGAACACGCACTTCCAAACTCATAAACTCAAATGTATGCCCCAAAATTTAGAGAAAAAATCAATCTCAAAGCATACAACATGCCCTCGAATACAGTTCATCACTACTTTCACCCTCGTGTTCGGACCTTGTTAAGGAAAATAAATGAATAGAATAAGCTTGCGCCTAGCGAGGTTCCCAAAACAGGCATTCATTCAAGAAGCATAACTAATCATTCAAGGAGCATTAAATCAAGAACCATTCAAAAATATTAAAACATCCAAAAGGACACATGACACTAGGAGAACGTTATTCGAGTCTCTTAACTCGGATATCAGTGCTCACGAGGAGAACATTACTCAAACCTCTCAACTAAAAGATCAGTATTCATTTATCAAATAATTGTGGCAATAGATAAACACATCAGGATCAAAGGATACAGGCGACTTCCAAAAACCAGTTCCACAGTAGTTTGATCACATCCGAATCCTTTGACTCTCCATCAACGTTTGAAATTCAAGAATCAAGGTCCATAGATCACCACTTAATGCCAAAACCCAATCACTGTTCATCCTACCTTGTCGGGCCCAAACACCAAATTTCAGGAGGTAGTAATGCTCGAGTAGACCAGTTCAATTTCAAGTTCACGAGTTCAAGACCCATGGTTCATTGATCTCCTCGATTGAGCCCTTGCTGGCTTGATTCGACCAACTAGCCAAAGGGTTTGGATAGTTCTGTCGCGCCCCATTTTTTTTGATTAATGGAAAAAAGGGAAAAGATTTCGATTTTTGAAAAAGGAAAGGGAAAGGGGTCATGGGACTATAAAATGCGACGGTTTGGACCCAAAAACAAAAGTCTAGAAAAGGGTTTTTAGAAAAAGTTTGGAGTCGCCACTTGGTATGGAGTTTAGGTGTACCAAGTCACCCAAAAGATTTTAATTAATGAAAATAAACAAAGAAAACCCTTTTTAGACGACTCCAGGTCTTTGAAAACTAGAGAAAAAGGTTCGGGGGTCACGGTTGAAAGAAGGGAAGGCAAAGATTCGATGTTACTCGTCTCTAAGGCACCCTTCTAACCTAGCCAAAGCTAGTTGCAAGATTTAGTTGAAAATTTCCTAATTCTAACTTTAAAATTTATCACATTTGGATGTTGTCTATATGGATGCAAACCTAGACCTAATGTTGGATCGAGAGGGGCAAAATGTCTCCTTGAGGTGTGATTGGGATTGATCACATTAGTTGTGTCATCCAATTTTGATCCCTTGAGGAGGTCACGAAAAAATGCAAATGATGAGACTCGAATGAACGGAAAGTAGGGTTTTTTCAAAATGCAATTTTTATAAAGTATCAAGAGAAAAGAAGTTGGGTTTTTGAAAGGATCAATTCTAAATGTAAAAAGGAACTTAAATTTCCAAAAAGATGCAATTTTAAGAAAAGTGGCTTTTTAACTTTGAATTGCTAAAACATGAAGAAGAAAGTTGATTTTTTAAAGAATGGTTTTGATAGCATTTAAAATAATGCACATGTATGTCCTAAAGAGGAATAATGCAACATAATGGGTGCGGGGAACTAAATTCGTGACTTTGAATCTTCCTTTTCATAGAAGGAAATAAAAGCGTGCTAAGGCTAGGAAGCCATACTCGCTCTTTTCCCTATTTCAAAGGGTAATGCCTTAAATGCACTAATCTAAAAAAAGAAAACTAAATGAGATGTTTCACATACGGGATGGGATAATAGTGACATGCAAAATGGAAAAGAAACTCAAAAAGTGAAAAGTGTGTGAAATTTGTATCTAATGCATGAACGGCATTTAAGGGTCTAGCATTGGACTAGCCCTCATCAAAAGGTTTTCACTAACATTGGATTAGTGAGAAATCGAAGGGGAAGGCCACAACTAGCGTTGGACTAGTGTGGTGACGTCAATATATTTACACAATAAACATGTAGACATGATAATAAAGCAAGTAAACATATAAACACATAACACATAGCACATAGGCATAATATCTAAATGCAAGACCCTAGGAAAGCATGTAAACACGTAATCATGCAAGCATGCAAAATAAACATATAAAACCTAATTATTACATTGAGGGGAACCTAAATACATTCTAAGGGAAGAAATTCGAAATAATAATCTAACTATTACATCTTCTAGAATAAATACACTTTTTGCCAAATTAAACCTATCTATTACAACTTGGCATCCAAGGCCTCCAAATGATTTACTCAAAAATTAAATGACATAAATAAAAACTAGACATGAATAAAAGCAAAGGAAAACTTAATTTAAAACATGCAAAATCATGCAAAAACACATAATGAGCACATAATAGGGGAAAGAAGTTACCATCCCTTGATGTGAGGCCTTAATTGAATCCTTAGATGATGGGAATGGTTATCTAAGACTCAATGTCAACAAAAGGGATCAAGGTACCAATTTAAAGGAAAAATGAATCAAAATTCAAAGAAAGGGTATCTAAACAGATTCTGCAAGCAACATAGACAAGACTAGGAAATAGAGTAAGATTCCGGAACAAAAGAGCAGAAAATATCAACAGAATACAAAAACAGAGAGGTTATGCGGATCAGAAACGCGGATAGAGCCGCGCAACACAGTCCGCGTTACAGGCAAAAATCAAAGTTCAGAGGGGAAACGCGGACCTGAAACGCGGACCCAACCGCGTAACTGTCCGCGTCTCTTCCCATCTTCAAAACACCAGGAAGATTGCTTCCAGTTTTTCAGACAATATCACAAACAAAATCTTCAGAGACAAGGGATCTATTTAAAACTTCAAACATCATCATTCAGATCATGTCAAAACAAGCTAAACCTACAAAGATCAAATCATAAGCATTAACACCATCAAATGAACAACAAGAGGGAAGGAAAAGAACTGTCAGGCTAGAAACGAGGATTGTTACGCGGACTGGCCTGCGTAACAAGCCAGCGTTTCTTCACATCTTCAAGTATTCAAACAGAAACGCGGAGCGTTACGCGAGGTAGTCCACGCAAGAGGTTCGCGTTTCTTCACAACTTCAAACATTCAAGAGGAAACGCGGACCGTTACGCGAAGTCATCTGCGCAAGTAGTCCGCGTTTCTTCACATCTTCAAAACGTGAAGAACATTTTTTCAGAAATTTCTCAGGAATCACAACAGCATCATCACAGAAGCATCAAACGTCTGATTTTAAACGTAAAAACAAATCTACTAGCCTTACCAAGGCTTTATAAACACAACATGCTCATATAATAGCTGATAATCATCATCAAATATCCCAAACTAAAAGAAAAACTATTCAAGACCTTGGTTCCACCAAAAGGTCCAAATTTCCAGTAATTTTACGATCAAAAAACGGTAAATAAAGTAGAAGGATGTTACCTGAATCGGAAGCTTGAATCTAAACGAAGGAGGAGGACAGAAATTCCAAGAATAATCTCCTCAAGTGTGAAACCCTAGCTTTTCTTTTTCTTCTTTCTTTTCTTTTTTCTCTCCAATTCCCAGCCGTTTTCTTCTGCTTTTTTCTCTCTCAAAGCTCTCCTAATTGCCTCTTTTCTCTCAGATTTCCCAACCTCTTTGTTAAACCCTAATCTAGGCTATTTATAGCCACCAAACCTAGAACTAAGGGTTTTGATGTTCTTGGGATGAGGTGAGCTAATTTTGAACGTTAGATGAGTTGTTAGGGGTTAGGGGTGAGTTGGGGAATGTTTAAATAGGTTTCTTATCATTCAAGCATCGGAAATTACAGTTGGAAAAGGATGATCCGAGTTCTGGAAGAATCCGCGCGTCATTTTTTTTCGCTTCTGATCAAGTTACGCGGACTGGTTAAGCGGATTCATCCGCGTAACTGGTCCGCGTTTTTGACTTTTTTCCTTTTTTTTTTTAAAGAAAAACCTACAAAAATGAGAAAAATATGTTAGAAAATTCAAAAATAAATGACTCAACATTAACAGATAAAAACATAGGAAAACAAATGAAATAGTCAAAATTTGGTGTCTACAAGTTCTTCACTTGATGTTCACATTTGTCATTTCGAAAACGTGCACCAGTTGCTTGATAACACACTTTAGTACGAGGTTTATCACAGATTTCATACTTAGCAACTACAAATTCCTTCTTGAAGTGCCCATTCTTCCTTTCCTTCTTTTCTCCATCCTTAATAGCAAATTCATTTTTACTAATCTCTTTGCATTTCTTTTTGGTAGTGCGGGAACTTCCTTCTCTGCTTTGAACTTGATTACTGAGAGTATTCTGCAACTCCTCTAGGATCCCTTCATAGGTCCTCTTCATTTCCACATACTCGCCTTTTAGCTCAATTTCTTGACATACTCTTGTTTCCAGTGTCCCTCCTTCTCTCAGCTATTACACATGAAATTGGTAGCAAGATTCTTCCAAAGTTCTAGAAGATTTCCAATCTTTCACTTAACTAAATACACCATATATATCATGTCCATCATATACAAAACCACATAATATGCTTACTTAACAAAATCTTTACCAAGATTTCCTCATAACTCATTACAATAGGTTGCTCAAAACACACTAAAGGTGGAAAGTTAGCAAAAGAAATAAGGAGATCCTTCGGCAAACTCTTTAACCCTATTTCCCCACATCGGCAAACGACATAAGTTCCTTATCTCTCCTCCGAATAGTTCAATTAATCATATTCTCAAACCAACTCTCAGCCACTTTTGGGTCAGATCTTCCAAGAAACTTAGGTGAGGATAATTTTCAAAAATCGCTCTAGGATCTATCCTCTACTATCTCAGGGTCCCTAAACTGGTTTATACATTCTTGACCTTGTCGGTCTACTAGATGCTCTAAGAGATCCATCCTACGATGTATAGCTATGGCTACTTGGTTTCTTGCTCCAACCTTCGGTTTGATATTTTGGGTTAGTCACAAATTCCCTACCACTTCCTCGACCTTAGGGTAATCTAGGCCTACATGATCATTCCCAATATTGTTTCCTAACTGCCAATTCACCATCCAATCTATATACGCATGAATGAAATCAAGTACAAAACACACAATAGCATTACTTAGCTACGTGTTACACAAGCAACTAACATATCACGTTTACCATGTCAAATTCATCAAACAAGAAATGCAAGTTCAGCAGACAAGAAATTCAAACAAGCCATATAACAACCAATAACAAGAGTATGTTAACCATCAAAACAAATAAAACAATATTTCAAAGCAACTACTCATTTTAAGATTTGGCTTGTAATTTGTATTTGAATCCTGACGAGAGTTAAGCAGGCAACCCGCTAATCCTTGGGGTATGCCCTAGGGGGAGGTGGGGTCGTCATAGCATGGACGAAAGTTTGGTAGGTATTTGCGATCCACTCCTTTGGATGATAATAGCTTTTGCCAGTTGCTTTGCTTAATTGGGCCCTAAACTCATGGACAAAGATGCCTATGCCGAGTTGGACTTATAATATTCTTTCTGCCTACGGTGGGAAGTTCATCCAACTCTCCATCGTAGAAGTAATGCAATTTTTTGAACCCAGATCTTTTATCCATGTTTAGCAAATTTTCTGTGATTTTAGATTTTTGTTAGTAGTTTCCGGATCCAGCCAAGACTTCTCACAGATTGCTCTCCACCAAATATCTTCTAACCTGCTAACAAAAGAAAGCCCATTCTTCACTTCTTTTTGATTCTTCTTCATTATTTCTTTCTCCTGTTTTATTTTCAGTCATGTATTACGCTAAGCCCTATCCTAGAAATCAACAACCAACATCTACTGCATATTCTTTTTAAAGGTTTTGCTGGTCTCTTTGGTGTTGAAGTCTCTTTTGCATACCTATAGGTGTTGTTTTCTTTTCCCTTTTGTGCCATCAATTCTATATCTGTGAAATTGACACTTATTTGTGATGATTTTTGTGAAAAGTGATTCTGATTTCCCTTTCATGGCATTATCTGAAAACTCTTTCTTTTATAACACTTTCCTATTTCTAGCATTTGATTTAGCGTTTACAGAATATTGGACCTTACAGATGATTTTTTTGAAGCTATTTCTTTCACATTACTGAACTTTTTTTCCTTTTGCTTCTTCAGTTAAAATTAGGAGTCAGATTTACATTTTCATTATCTAATGTGAGTACTTTATTTTGTTTTGAAATTTTGAAATTTTTAGTCTCTAAAATTCCAATTTTGCCTGCCTTGTTCTATTTCCTCTACCACAGGTCACTGTCGTGATAACAAGAGAATAAAGATTAGTTTTTCCCTTTCAGAAGATAGGATACTAAAGCATTGTGGTCAGTGTTTTGAATGCCCTTTCCCCCTCTTTACTCATGTAATTCCAGGTAAAGTTCTGTTTTCTAAGTTCTAATTGTTTGATTTTTTTTTGTAATAGATAAAATCTTGGTTCATTCATTTACTTCTAGTCAAGCAGTATGATGGACCTTAATTTTGATTCTATTTCTCTTATTACTTCTAATTTTCTTTGTTTACTACCTTAGTTAAATGTCATGCTTTGATATGCTATGTGTTTTTATTGAAATATCAACGCTCTGAAATCATTTTGCTTTTTCTAATTTTTATTGTTGGATATTTACTTTTTGCATGTTTTTGTTTCTCCTATACTTTTTGAACTCTTATCTATTCATTGTACACACAGACAATATATATATATATATATATATATATTAGCATTCATCAATTGTTTATCCTTTCTTGGAGTGTTTGATTTTGCTTATTCTTTATAATTTTATCTATATTGGCTTTGATTTAAATCCATCTTTGAGAATGTGTGTGCTAATTCATAATCTATAGACAGTTACTACTGGAGAAAGGTTTATGTTGCTTCACAATTTGGTTTAAAGATTTTGGTGCCCTTTATTTGATCTTTTTCTAAAGATGCACTAATGGAAGAATTCAACACAGAACTTAAGGAAAGTAATGTTGCTTCACAATTTGGTTTAAATATTTTGGTGCCCTTTATTTGATCTTTTTCTAAAGATGCATTAATGGAAGAATTCAACACAGAACTTAAGGAAAGTAAAGCAAAAATCTAAAATTATTTGTAATTGATAAAAATGTTTTGTTTGTATTATGCATTTTAAGCAATTTGCCAGAATAAGTGGCATTCATGATTGTGCATATTTTAGCAATGTTGAGTCTTGATTCTAACTAAAGTTTCATGAAGTATACTTGGTGAGTATGATCTTTAGTAGAGTAAGGTGTGCAGCTAGAAACTGGGATAGAATAATCCATCCAAAGTCAGGTTGATGTAAATTGAAATATTATATTCTATTTTTCAATTTGTATATTTGGGAGGGAAAATAATTCAATTTATAGAAGAGTTCTTCTACACCATTGGACACATATCTTCTTTTTTGGCTATGATATTTAACCTCTTGAATAATGCCTAACAGTAAGAAAGTTGACTTGGCCTTCTGCATTAGCTTGCTAATGATGGGTTTGGCATCCTAATATGCTGAAGATTAACAAGGGCAGCTAGCAGAGGTAGTCTTTGACATTATTGGTGAGTTAAGCAACAGTATCAATAGAGTGGTTTTGATTGGGAGTTTGGAGAGACATTGCAATTCTAGAATTTCAAATAGTGGTTTTAGAAGTGCTTACAAAGATTATCTTCAAACTCTAATGATCTGATAGGCCTTGCAACTCTTTCTATTTGTATGACTAGCAAAAAAGCATTTTAAAGTTTAACATGTTGTAGAAAAATAACTGAAAAAGCATATCCATTTTAACAGAAAACAAAATGCTCTTGTGATCTCCCAGCAAATTTATTATTTAAGGTCTTTCAAAGCTTGTTCCCTTACAATTGTTACAAGGTACAACAATTCTAATTTTCAAAAATAGCCACATGGGCACCTCATTCCTGCACCTTGTGCGACATAGTGTCCTAGTTTTTGTTAGAAAATGGACCCACAACTGGTCCATATCTACTAGCACAAGTATAAAATTTTAACTAGACTAACAAAGTTCAAATCAGATTTTGGTTTGACTTGATGGAGATTACTTAAAATACATAAAAAGGACATTTTAGCAATTTGTCTATTCCTTGACTCCTTTTATAGCTTTTTTTTTTTTTTGTCTTTTGTGTAGATTGTCTTATCACTATCTGCTCTCTCCCACTCTTTGTTCACAATTTGACATTTTTGTTCTTTTTTGTTTCTACTCTGTTTTTGAAAGTGGCGGGCCACCTGTCATATATATGTGTCCTACAATTAATTGCTGTGCAAGGTTGACTTGAATAGGCTTATCACTTCACAAGAAATCCCTTAAAAAGTTTAGAAATCATAGGAGATTATTTTAAATATTATTTAGAATAATAATTGTAGCACCTTTTGCAATCTGATGTATGTGACATAAAAAACTAATTAGGAATATAAAAAGATATGTTGAAAAATATGTTTTTGATACAAACAAATAATTTTGTTGCAAAATAATTGCTATCCAAACACACATTATATCATATTATTTGTAAAAAATTATTTACTTGTATCATAAACACATTTTTCAATCAATCATTTTATCTTTCTAATCACCTTTTTATCTTACATATATCATATTATAAAAAATATTACAGTAGATTCTAAATAATGTTTTAAATAATATTCAACCCAAGCATATTCAAAGCTTCTGTTTCGAGAATATGATATCTTATCGTATCTTACTTTACACTAGAAGGAGAAAATCGTGTGGTGCACGGTGTGAATTTCAGGCTT
Source organism: Gardenia jasminoides (assembly GCA_013103745.1). NCBI lineage: Eukaryota > Viridiplantae > Streptophyta > Magnoliopsida > Gentianales > Rubiaceae > Gardenia > Gardenia jasminoides. The sequence goes on from CM023095.1 coordinate 20,999,724, forward strand.
GTTCAGAAATACCCAGATGTTTATGTTTAGATGGTTATATGTTGTGTTTAAGGATGAAAAGGAAAACAACGCTTTAGAAGAACTTTTACAATTATGTGGAGAGGAAATAGTTGAAGCCAATAGATAGCTGAGATCATTAAATGGTTTTTTGTTTATGAATCTATGCAATGAAAATAGTGTGAAAAGACAAAAATATTAGGGATTAATTGGCAATTTTTTGAAAGACTTGATATGAAGTAAGCCCATGAATATTACATTTGGCAGTGAAGTAAAAGAATTCAAAGGATAGGGAATGAAAGCTTCTTTTATTTTTTTTCCTTCCTGCCTTCACTACTTTTGCAGAAGTAGTGAATGGTGTACAAAGGAAATAGCTAAACAAGTATATATAGTGTGATTTAAAGATGATACTGATTTAAAGGTGATATTATGTTTGGCCAGAGCTCGATTCCGCATTTTGGAAGACTGCATTACTTCTTGTTTTTCCCCTACATTGCTTTTGTTATAGTTTCATGTGAGTTGGTTATGATTGTTAACTGATCAATATAGGTTTCATCCATCCTTTATTTGTCTTAGACACTTGATCTATCATTCATATGTTGAAAAAAGAAAATTAGATCTGAACTCTGGAACATTATTTGTGACAAAGTGGCTGGAATTTTAAGTATTCACATTGATTTTTTGTTTTATAGGGAAACAGAAGATTCTTATAAAAGGGTCTTTTTTGTAATTATTTATTGACTTTATTGTGTGATTTTTAGTTGACAGATGATAATTTTACTAGTGTTCAAGTTGACAATAACTATTGTTTTGTTTTTTCTCTATTTGCAAAAATGCAGATGGAGAATGAGAATGAGCAAGTTGATAAATGGGGTCAACAAAATGAAAATCTGGTTCATGCTATGAACCAATTGAGATTTAGAAAACCATGGTATAGAATGTGAAAGAGTTGTTCAAGAGATTGTATAAGTTTGAGAAGTGTCTCCAGTCCTTGAATCTGTAATTACAATCCATGCAAATCTTTTACATCTGCAGGTAATTGTTGTTGAAATCAAAAAAGAAATTGGCGAAGAAAGGGCTGCAATTCTGAGTGGACTTGAGTTTCAAGCTAGAGCTAGTAAAAACAATAGCTAATCATGTGTGAAAATTTAGCTGACTAATAAGGTTTGAGTATTCATTGTTTATACATTTATGTAATTAGATTTAGAAATAAATGTAGCTACTTTGAATATAGAAAAGCTAGGAACACTTCATGAAATTGTCAACAACATTTTATTGAACTCATGGCTACAATAATTATAAAGCTCAAATCAACCCTAAGTATTAGAGTAAATATTAAAGGTGCAAGACTAGAGATTTATCTTTTCAGCTTCACCATCATTAAAGATTAAAACAGTAAAAATACCCTTTTGATTTTGGACTAAAGACGAGGACATCATTATGCTGCACTTGATATTGAAGGATGAAATTTCTCTAGTTCTTTTTGAGCCATTTGTCTGTAAATCTTGATCTCAGATTTTGACAATTACAAAATAATTGGATAATTCAATCTAATATCTTTCATTGAAAAATATGGCAGCTCAGTTCACTGGTACAAATGGTGCAAATAGAAAACTCAATCAAAGAGGAGTAAAGGATACTCAATTCTGTCGGACGCTCGATAGCATATATCGGACGTCCGATAAAGGTTGAGAACTCTCAGAGAACCTCCATCGGACACTCAACTTGAAGCTTTGGATGTTCGATAGATAGGGGGAGTATTCGACACTCGTATCGGACGCATATCATCAGCACCGGATGTCTGATTGAATTCAAGAAATATTTCGAGCTCTCTGACCAGTGTCGGACACAGACTACACCGGAAGCAGAAAATGCATCGGCCGTCCGATAAACATTGAGACAGCCTTTCGGACGATGGCACCGGACGCATAATATTGTACTGGACGTCCAATACCTCTAACGGCTAGTTGACTCTTCAGCTTCCTTCTATCCGTTGACAGCTTTTATTATGCTCTTTTTTGGTCCCCTTTAAATAGTCTTTTGTCTGAACAAAATAAACAACTTTTGTACACTTAGAATACAAGTTCTTAAAAGTAATTTTGGCAAGAAAATACTCTCCTAGTAAGATTTGTAGTTCTTGAAGTGTGAACTAGTGAGCAAGCTTTTCAATTGTGAGTGAATTCTTCAATAGTGTAGCCTTGAGAGGGTTATCCGAGTGATTGTAAAACTTCTTAACTTAACCAAGTGCTGCTTGGGGCAAGGAGGAAGTGAGCCTTCCATTGTACACAAGATTGATTGAATTTCATCAAATTGAAGTTGCTTGTGTTGAGAATTGTTCTTGAAGCTCAAGAGGAGTTTGGAAGAAAATTGGTTTGATTACTCTCATTCTTATTTACAGCTTACTTACGATTCCTCTATTGCTATACCTTCTATCTTTCTTGAATTCTATTGTTCCTTCCTTGATAATTTTATTGTGTAAAAGGTTAAATTTCTTATTGTGAAAAAGGAGCATCATAACTTGATTAATTTTTAATCAACCTAATTCACCCTCCTTCTTAGGTTGTCTTTGAGCCTTACAATTGGTATCAGAGTTTAGTCTCTAGAATCAAGTTTAACCGCTTAGAGTAAAGATGACAAACAACAATGCTATGTTAGTTGGAAGGAACGAATGATTATCTTCTTACAATCTATTGATACTGATTTGTGGTTTATTATTAATGAAGGTCCATACCCTGCCACCATTGATGATCCAATTACTCATGTTCCTAGACTAAAAACAAGAAATGAATTAACTCGTGAAGATAGAGCCAATCTCACTTCAAATGTTAAAGCCATGAATGTTTTATATAGTGCTTTAGATACACATGAATCTATTAGAGTTAAAAGATGTAAATCAACTAAGGAAATTTGGGATAAGTTGAGGGAAATTCATGAAGGTAGCGAAGATGTAAGAGAACAAAAGAAATCTATCTTGGTCACCAAATATGAATCATTCAAAATGGAGTCTCATGAAAATGTAGATAAAATGTATTGTAGATTTAATGATCTCATCAAAGATTTAGAAGTGTTAGACAAGGAATATACACTAGGTGAGAAAAACAAAAAAATTTTGAATGCTTTACCTAAAAAATGGGAAGTAAAGTGACTGTCATTGAAGAGGCAAAGGACTTGAACTCAATGTCCATTGAATCTCTTATAAACTCTCTAACATCTTATGAGTTAAAGCTTAAGAGCAAAGTGCAGGATGAAGAAGATGCAAGGGCAAAAAGAAACATTGCTCTAAAGGCATCCCAAGATGAGGATGATTCAGTCTCATTGGATGATGAAGATATGGATGGTGATGATAGTGATCTCGCCCTCATCACTAAAAGTTTCAAGAGGATTCTCAACAAAAGGAGATTTAGAAAAGGAGGACCTAGCAATTAAAGCCCCAACCAATTCAACACAAGATACAAGGGAAGACAAGATGCAACAAAAAGCAAGGAGATAAATGCTTTCATTGTGGACAGCTTGGACACTATGCAATTGACTGTTCAACGAAGAAGAAGAAAGAAATAAAGAATGAAAGAAAGCCAAGATTCAACAACTTCCAAATCACTTGGAGTGAGTGCAATTCGAAAGGTGAAATTGAAGAGGAAGAAGAATCTGCTCAAATAACTTTCATGGCAATTGGAGACAATGAGGTAACATCTTGTAACCCTCAATTTGAAAGTGATGATGATGATGATAATCTTGAATCATTTGTTGAAAAATTACATGATAGTTTGAAAGAATCTTATGCGAGAAACAAAGAGTTAAAATAGAAAATTACTTTTCTCTTACAAGATAATAAAAATTTGCTTCAAGAAAACAAAAAGTGGAAATATGACAACGATTGCTTGATAAGAGCTGAAATTGAGTTGCAACATGAACTTGATAGAAAAACAAGTCTTTGTGAAATGTTTAAAGAAAAATAAAATGAATTGAAAAGAAGAATGGATAGTCTAGACATGCTCCTTCAACATAAGAAACAAAACTGCTTTCCAAGAAATGAATTGAAACCTTATTTTAATGCTTATGAAAGAAAACTAACCTTTAGTGCAAATGAATTCACAATTTATAGAAAAAGAGGATTAAGATTTATTAAATCAATTCATGTGAACAATCCTACCATTATGTATAACTTTTGTTGTCAAGAAGGTCACTTAAAACATGATTGTTAAGTAAAGAACAACATGAAAAGAGGCATGAAATGTATGTGGTTAGTTAAACATGATTCTAACCGTCAAGGACCCAAAAATTAAAGGGTACCAAATTCTTTACCTCTTGTGTAGGTGAAGATGGAGAAAGTCATAAAGGAATCAAAGTGGTTCATAGATAGTGGATGTTCAAGGCACATGACCAGTGATCTATCACAATTCGTTAAGCTCAAGTCAAAATCAAGTGGAAAAGTGGCATTTAGAGATGACATGAAAGCCAAAACAATTGGAGTAGGAGATGTTGGTAAGAATGGTGAAACATTTGTTCATAATGTTCTCTTGGTTGATAATCTAGGTTATAATTTGTTAAGTGTTAGTCAACTATGTGATAGAGATTTATTTGTTTTATTCAAAAAGAATGAATGATTAGTTCTTGATTCAAAATTTAATATCATTTTCAAAGGAAAAAGATTCAATGACATTTATGTTGTGATTCTTGAGAAAATCAATTCTTCTAGCTTTAAATGTCTTAAAATTTCAAATAAAAATTCTTAGTTGTGTCATAGAAGACTTTGTCATTTCAATATGGATGTGTTAAATGAAATTTCCAAAAAGGAACTTGTTAGAGACTTGCCTAAAATCAATTTTGAAAAAGATAAAATTTGTGATGCTTGTCAATTGGGTAAACAAACCAAAGTTTCTTTTAAACTCAAAAAGTGTGTTTCTACATCTAGACCATTGGAGCTTTTACATCTTGATTTGTTTGGTCCTATACAAATTGCTAGCTTGGGTGGTAATGTGACGACCCCACCTCCTCTTAGGGCGTACCCTAAGATTTGGCAGACCGCTTGCCCAACTTTCGCCAGGACTCACTCGATTTTCTAGAACCGATTTTCCAAAATATTATTTATTACACAACCCAAAATACATACACAAGTAGATCCCATTCGACACGTCAGTACAGTAACAGTTTAACTGAGCCAACAGTTCAAGTACAATACTATTCAAACTATACAAATGATATCCCAAATCCATTCCCACTTTCAATCGCCTACCCTCCTTAAACTTGCCCTGACCCCTACTAAGGAAAACAAATAGGAAATCGGGTGAGTGATAAGCTCAGTAAGTCCCAAGAGGGCACACAGATGCATAAAGAGCATGTTCAACAGTAATTCACATTTGAATAAGCAATCGGAAACAAATAGGTCACATATAATGCTAAGGACACAGAGTTCTGAGGAATTCAATCAATTGCAGTTCATACTTTTCGTTGCACTGGGGCCAAATCATAAGTATGTTGACACTCCGTCAACCACTCAAAGGTCCGTAGAACCCCACTTCACTCCAATCTCCGTCCACCATGTCACCCCCGACCGGGCTCACACTTCAATAACAGTGGGATGGTATTACTCGAGTATACCCAGTGTGGCCAATTCAGTAACAGTATCAGTACCGAAGGTTCCCTAGTCGACTCGACCAAGCCCTTGCGGGCTCGACTCGGCCAGTTTCCCCAGGGTTTGGGCCCAAACAGTTCACGGTAATATATCAAGCAGGAATTTATAATCATGTATAGTCAACAATAGCAATCAATGGTATAGTTGAGGACGAGTGTGATAAAGTACACATTTGTCTCGTCATATATCACAGAACAATTCAAACAATTGGGCGAGTGCGATAAAGTACACACCCACCCCTTCACACAGTAAAACATTAAAAGGCATGTAGAGATGATTGTGTACGCGTATTAAGTATAACTACACATGCACTTGGAACTTATCTCAGTCGACGGTCACCTTAGACACTTGTCGTTGGCTTGCACCCGAGGCCCTCGCACGTGCCTGTACAATTATGACTTACATTAATGGTCGTTGCCCGATGGCTGACTAGCGATAGTAAATCTGACTAGAATATATCACTTAACCATTCGACTAACTCGTTTACTGACCTAATTTCGTTTAGGCTTCGCCAGCACACTAGCACCGGCAAGGTTATTTTCAAAACATGTAACTTCAGTTACAGATGTCGAAAAACTATATGGTTTATACCGTTGGAAACTAGATCCAGAATGAAAACAATCATTAGAAAACCATTTTTGTAAATTTAGTTTGGTTGAGAGCTTAAATGGACCGACAAAGTGCTGCAGCTACAATAACTGTAGTGCAGAACACTAAATTCAATGATGTTCTGGGCTTCAATACAGCTCATAGAAAATGAGTTATGGTCCAAATTTTATACTGTTGGAAAGCTCTTCCAGTCTAGTTTCTAATGCAACAAACAGAACTCAATTCCGACCTTCCTACACCAAGTTATGATCATTTTTCTAAGCTAAGGTTGAGCTGACTGCACCTGCGAAATCTTCTTGGCTTAACTTCAACTTATCTTCTTGGTTCCTTTTGTTTACAATCTTACCAATATCCAACTTATACACCAATACTGCTATCAAACACTTGGTAGGCTTCATGATTCAAGTTCAAGTACCAGGTTATTTCTCATGTAAACCATGCCAAGATTTAGTTAAATTTCACACGATCAAACTTCAATCTATCATTTAAGTAACAATCCAACTAAAATCATTTCACATAACCTTAAATTATAAACATAAGCAAGAGATTAGGGCATGAAGTTTCTTATGCCTTTTTGTACTTGGTGTTTGAGCACAATAAGCCAACAAGAAGATGCACCAAAGTTTCAAATCACTTCTACAAGTTGGATTTTCTAGGGTTGTTAGGTTGGTTGGACTAGTTCTTGATTTTCCCTCAATTTTTCTTCAATTTTTAAGCTAAGAAATGGAACTCTTCCTCTCTCTTTTTCTCCCCAAATTTCGGCCAACACAAGGATTTTTAAGGCCCTTGTTTAGTTTTTTAATTAGGCTTCTTGATACTTAAAGAAACTTCAAGAAGTCAAAGAAGCAAAGTATGACTTTACTTCCTTAATTCCCAATCAAAATTCACTATTTGGCTCTTATTCATGTAAAAATACCTCTTGCAAGACTTTTCCTTATAATTAAGAAAATAAAATGAATTGTATTAAAAAAAATTCCACATATTACTAAAATCATACTACATTTTTCGTAAATTAACCATAATAGCAATAATTGTTATGAAATCCATTTTCTTAACTTTAAAAATGTGCATTTGTCATAAAATACTTCTAAAGTCACTAAAAATGAATAATAAAGTGAAAGTCATATATTATAAATTTTATTTATTTATTTATTAATCTATTTCTATTATTACCATTTTTTTTGGGATCTTACATTCTCTCCTCCTTAAAAGAATTTCGTCCTCGAAATTCATACCTGTCTTTGTATCAGATCAAGCAAAGAATCCAGGATAGGTCTTCTGCATTTTTGTCTCTAGTTCCCATGTCGCCTCTTCTACCTCGTGATTTTTCCATAATATTTTCACTAATGGTATTTGTTTATGCCTAAACTCCTTGATCTTCCGATCCAGTAATCGTACAGGCTGCTCTTCATAAGTTAACGACTCATCAATATCGATTTCTTCCGGTTGTAGATCATGAGTCGGGTCAGGATAATATTTCCTAAGAAGGGAGACGTGAAACACATCATGTATTCTTGCTAGAGTCGGTGGTAACTTCAGACGATAAGCGGTAGCTCCTACTTATTGCACAATCTCATAAGGTCCCACATATCGCGGTTTAAGCTTCTTTCCTTTTCCTGCCATTACACTGGCCTTTAGTGGCGTAATTTTGAGGAATACTCTATCTCCAATGTTAAACTCCAAGTCTTTCCTCCTGTTATCTGCATAACTTTTCTGGCAACTTTGAGCGGTTTGGAGTTTCTGACGAACCACTTTGACCTTCTCGTACGCCTCCTCAATCCATGGTATTGTCGTGGGATCTAAGGTTTTCCTTTCGCCTACTTCATCCCAATGGATTGACGAGCGACACTTTCTTCCATATAAAGCTTCATATGGGGCCATTTGAATAGAAGAATGATAACTATTATTATAAACAAACTCAACCAAAGTGAGGTATTGGTCCTAATTTCCTCTAAAATCCAGGACACATGCTCGAAGCATATCTTCAAGGGTTTGGATTGTTCTTTCGGATTGCCCATCCGTCTGTGGGTAGTAAGTGGTACTAAAACTTAGTTTGATCCCCATTGTTTCCTGTACCTTTTGCCAAAATCAAAAGACAAATTGAGGATCTCGATCGGATACTATACTTACTGGTACGTCATGCAATCACACAAATTCATCCAGATACAACTTTGCTTGCTTCTCCAAGGAGTAATTCATGTTAATGGGCAGGAAATGGGCCGTTTTAGTTAATCTATCAACTATCACCCAAATTGCATCATGACCTTTTTATGTATGTGGTAATCCAGATACAAAATCCATCGTTACATGCTCCCATTTCCACTCAGGAATCTCTAAGGGTTGTAGTAAGCCTGTTGGTTTCTGGTGTTCAACCTTCACTTGTTGACAAGTAAGACAAGTTTGGATAAACCGAGCGATATCTTGGTTCATGTTATCCCACCAATATAATTGCCTCAAATCTCGGTACATTTTAGTATTCCCAAGATGCACTGTATATTTTCAGAGCAGTGAGCTTCTTCTAAAATTTTTCGTTTCAATTCCTCATTTTTAGGTACCACTACCCGATCCCGAAATCTTAGTATCCCATCGGATCCCAAACGAAGGTCTGATAATTCTCCTTTTTGCACTCTAGTCATTCACTTTTATACTACTGGATCATTCTGTTGGGTTTCTTTAATACATTCCATTAGGGATGATCTTGTGGTAATATTCCCAAATTGTATTTTTTGTGTCTCCAAACGAGGCTTCTATTCACTAATCTGTTCCAGTAAGTGCCACTCCTTAATCATTAACCTGACTATTTGAGCCTTCCGACTTAAAGCATCAACTACTATGTTAGCTTTTCCCGGATGATAATTAATAGTACAATCATAATCTTCTAGAAACTCCAACCACCAACGTTGCCTTAAATTTAACTCCTTTTGGGAAAACAAGTACTTTAAACTTTTATGGTCGGTATACATCTCGAAACTTACTCCATACAGATAATGCCTCCACTTTTTCAAGGCAAATACGATTGCAGCCAGTTCCAAATCATGGGTTGGATAATTTTGCTCTTGGGATTTTAATTTTCTCGAGACATAAGCTATTACATTCCCATTTTGCATTAATACACAGCCTAACCCCTCTCGTGAGGCATCTGTATATACCACAAAATTATCCCTTCCTTTTGGCAACGTCAATACAGGTGCCGTGATTAATCGTTGTTTTAATTCTTCAAAACTAGTTTCACATCTAGAATTCCAAATAAATCTTCCATGTTTCTTGGTCAAATTGGTCAATGGCCCCGCAATTTTTGAAAAGTCTTTAATAAAACGCCGGTAGTATCTTGCCAACCCCAAGAAACCTCGAATTTCAGTTGGATTTTCTGGTCGTTTCCAGTTGGTAATTGCCTCTATTTTAGCAGGATCCACAGAGATGCCATCTCTTGAGATTACATGCCCTAAGAAAGCAACCTTTTCTAACCAAAATTCACATTTACTAAATTTGGCATATAGTTGATGCTCTCTTAAGGTTTGTAGAACTATTTTCAGATGTTGAACATGTTCTTTAGGGGTCTTAAAGTAAATAGGAATGTCATCTATAAAAATAACTACAAATTGGTCTACATACCGCTTAAAGACTCGGTGCATTAAATCCATAAACGCGACTGGAGCATTAGTTAATCCAAAAGGCATCACTACAAATTCAAAATGGCCATACCTAGAATTAAAGGCAGTTTTTGGTATATCCTCTTCTTTGATCTCAATTGGTAGTATCCCTGTCGAAAGTCTAGCTTAGAGAATACTTCTGCCCCTTGTAACTGATCAAACAGTTCATCAATATGCGGTAAGGGGTATTTGTTTTTCACGGTGACATTATTTATCCCCGATAGTCAATATACATCTTTAAACTCCCATCTTTTTTCTTAACAAACAATACTGGAGCTCCTCATGGGGACTCACTTTCTCGTATAAATTCCCGTTCTAACAAATCCTGTAACTGTAACTTCAATTCCTTCAGTTCAGCAGGAGCCATTCGATAGGGAGACTTAGAGATAGGGGTAGTCCCAGGTACTAGGTCAATCTTAAATTCTACCTCTCTCTCAAATGGCAGCAATTTTAATTCATCTGGGAAAACATCAGGGTATTCTTTTACCACCGGCATATCTTCCAATTTCACTTTATCCCCTGGAGTGTTGATCAAGAAAACTAAGTATCCCTGAACTCCATTATACAATAACTTCCTAGCCCAAATTCCCAAAATAAGAGTAGAAGAGGCCAAATTACTTTTTGAATCTAACTTTAGGGTTGCCTCACCAGGTATCTGAAACTTAACCTCCTTAGTTCTATAATTTAATTGAGCATGGTGTCGGACTAGCCAATCCATCCCTGGAATAGCATCATATCCCTTTATGGCTAAACTTATTAAATCCGCCAATAATTTTCATTCACTAATTCCAATTTCACAATTTTTATATATCATATTAGCGATTAAACAACTATCACCTGTAGGCGTTTTAACCTCCAGGTCATATGGTAATCTATCATACTTCATATCGATACCACATATAAATTCGGGATTCACAAAAGAGTAGGTGGCGCTGGGGTCTATCAAAACTTTAGTTAAACAGTGAAAGATCGGGATCGTACCTTCTACTACATCGAAAGAGGTAGGTGCCTGTTGTTGATCCAATGCATATACTCTGGCGGGCACTCTCGATCGACTACCAGTGGTATTAGCCTGTCTGGAGGTTGACCCACCGGTTGACTGTGCGTTCGCACCCGCTCGTGCCATATCTGGACATCTCGCGATTTGGTGCTCTATGCTGCCGCAATGGAGACACCTTCGCATCTTTTTTCAACACTCATTCTCAGCATGATTCTATTTTCACAGAACCTGCAAGCCACACGAGGAGTTGAGGGCTGACTTCCTTGTGGCACGCCTTTCCGCTGTTCTTGTTTACCTGGAGTGCCTCGAGATGAGGTACCTCTTGACGATCTCGGAATCTTAATTCCACCAGCTCCTCTTCCCGCCTTGGGCGAAGGCTCACTCTTGCTAGGCTGTTCGGCATCCTTCCTTGGAATACCCTTCTTCCGAGTTTGGAAGGCTCGTACCTGGAGCCTGGCGCTCTCAATCTGTTGAGCTTTCTCAAGGGCCATACTAAAAGTGTTAAGTTGGGCAGCTGCCAATACCTCCTGAATTTCCACGTTCAATCCTTGAGTAAATTGTCTAATCCTCTTTGGCTCTGTCATTACCAGTTCAGGGGCAAATTGAGATAATTTTGTGAATTGTGCCTCATATTCAGTGACACTAGAAGTGCCCTGACGTAGTCGTATAAACTCATCCTCTCGCCTTTCTAGTACTATTGGCGGGAGGAATTTCTCGTTAAACTCCCTGACAAAGTTTACCCAAATCCGCGGGGTTCGTTCCCTATCCCATTTAGTACTGATCCTATTCCACCAAGATCTTACTGCCCCTTCAAATTGAAATACAGCGAAAGCTACTCGTTTTTCATCGGTGTAATTTAAGGCAGCGAAGATATTAGTCATTCTTTCCAACCAATTCTCAGTTACCTCAAGGTCAGGGTTTCTAGAAAATTTAGGTAGAGAGAACTTCTGGAACCGCTCCAGAGCCCGATCCTCTCTTACCTCGAAATCTCTAAAATTATTAGTGGGCTCCTGGATTTGCCTTTCCACTACTCTTTCCAATAAGTCGGTTATACGATTAAGGGCCGTAGCCATTTGTTCCCCTATATCCAGTCTAGGTCCCTGGTTTTGGTCGACCACAGACTCCTGGTTATTCCTTTGGACTGGAGGTGATCGGCCTCCATGTCCACGTCCTCTTGCACTTCTTCTACCGTCCATAATTTTTGATGTAACCTTATTATATGTCCACCAATGAAACTTAGATCAATTCTCATGTAAGACAAGGGTTAACTAACATATATACACATATATTGCCTTAAAATAAATTCAAACTAGTCATGAATAAAGTTAAACTTCATTCACATACACATATATCTTATTCACATAGTACAGGTAACACTATACTAAGTCATGTTCAACAAGATTAACATATAAGTTCACAAAAGTGTCGGGCAACCATGCCTCAACATAGTTCATACACAAAACAAAATAAGCAGGGACCCTGGCGTAATTCTTGACCGAGCCTATCGACTCTGCCTCGTGGGCCGAACCCGGCGCTGGTTGCTCGTTAGGATCAGTCTCCTGCAAATGGGGATTCACTACCCACTCCATAAGAGCTCTGCACTCTGCCATAATCCCCTCAGTTCTAGCTCTCGTCTCTCTAGTCATCCCAACTACACACTCATTAGCTGCCCGTAGCTCCTCTAGGAAGGTGTGGCTACGCGCTTGCTCCTGCTGGAGAGCTACCTTTAACTCCCTCATCCTATCCTTCTGTGCTCTAATAGTAAACCTCATCTCTCATCTCCTCCCGAGCCTCAAGATATGCATCCATGCACCTTTGTCGCTCATCTACTACAGACAAAATTACCCTGTCTGGGTACGCTAGTAATTACACCCCCTTCAACTTCCAGGTGCCCATTGCCGAACAGGACCCCCTCGACCCTCCACGTATGAAATCACCCGTCGTACCCTCACAGAGCGAGGTTCACCACTTGTACCTTCCATTTCCTACATAACAATAAAAAATTAGCAGTTTATAAATAATTTCTAATTGCTTAGAACCCATTTATAGTTCATTCCTTATTATTCCGATCTACCCAGGTTATCTCTAAACCTGACTCTAGTACCACTTGTGACGACCCCACCTCCTCCTAGGGCGTACCCTAAGATTTGGCAAACCGCCTGCCCAACTCTCGCCAGGACTCACGCGTGCCTGTACAATTATGACGTACATTAATGGTCGTTGCCCGATGGCTGACTAGCGATAGTAAATTTTATTGCAATATATGACTTAACTATTCGACTAACTCGTTTATCGACCTAATTCCGTTTAGGTTTCACCGGCACACTAGCACCGGCAAGGTTACTTTCAAAACATGTAACTTCAGTTGTGGATGTCAAAAAGCTATATGATTTATACCATTGGAAACTAGATCCAGAATGAAAACAATCATTAGAAAACCATTTTTGCAAATTTAGTTTGGTTGAGAGCTTAAATGGACCGACAAAGTGCTGCAGCTACAATAACTGTAGTGCAGAACACTAAATTCAACAATGTTCTGGGCTTCATTACAGCTCATAGGAAATGAGTTATGGTCCAAATTTTATACCGTTGGAAAGCTCTTCTAGTCTAGTTTCTAATGCAACAAACAGAACTCAATTCCAACCTTCCTACACCAAGTTATGATCGTTTTTCTAAACTAAGGTTGAGCTGACTGCACCTGCGAAATCTTCTTTGCGTAACTTCAACTTATCTTCTTGGTTCCTTTTGTTTACAATCTTACCAAAATCCAACTTATACACCAATACTACTATCAAACACTTGGTAGGCTTCATGATTCAAGCTCAAGTACCAGGTTATTTCTCATGTAAACCATGCCAAGATTTAGTTAAATTTCACACAATCAAGCTTCAATCTATCATTTAAGCAACAATCCAACTAAAATCATTTCACATAACCTTAAATTATAAACATAAGCAAGAGATTAGGGCATGAAGTTTCTTATGCCTTTTTGTACTTGGTGTTTGAGCACAATAAGCCAACAAGAAGATGCACCAAAGTTTCAAATCACTTCTACAAGTTGGATTTTCTAGGGTTGTTAGGTTGGTTGGACTAGTTCTTGATTTTCCCTCAATTTTTCTTCAATTTTTAAGCTAAGAAATGGAACTCTTCCTCTCTCTTTTTCTCCCCAAATTTCGGCCAACACAAGGATTTTTAAGGCCCTTGTTTAGTTTTTTAATTAGGCTTCTTGATACTTAAAGAAACTTCAAGAAGTCAAAGAAGCAAAGTATGACTTTACTTCCTTAATTCCCAATCAAAATTCACTATTTGGCTCTTATTCATGTAAAAATACCTCTTGCAAGACTTTTCCTTATAATTAAGAAAATAAAATGAATTGTATTAAAAAAAATTCCACATATTACTAAAATCATACTACATTTTTCGTAAATTAACCATAATAGCAATAATTGTTATGAAATCCATTTTCTTAACTTTAAAAATGTGCATTTGTCATAAAATACTTCTAAAGTCACTAAAAATGAATAATAAAGTGAAAGTCATATATTATAAATTTTATTTATTTATTTATTAATCTATTTCTATTATTTCCATTTTTTTTAGGATCTTAAAGGTAAGAGATATTGTCTTGTAATTGTTGATAATTTTTCTAGATATACTTGGACAGTCTTTCTTGCTCATAAAGATAATATTTTCAAAAATTTTGTTTCCTTATTTGCAAAAGTTCAAAATTTTCTTGGCTTAAATATTGTTGAAATTAGAAGTGATAATGGCTCGGAATTTAAGTATTATGGCTTTCCGAAATTTTGTGATCACAATGGAATAACTCATGAGTTTTCAATAGTAAAAATCCCCCAACAAAATGGTGTTGTTGAAAGAAAGAATAGAACACTTTGTGAAGCCGCAAGAACTATGTTAAGTGAAAATGATTTGCCAAAATATTTTTGGGTCGAGGCCGTGAATACGGCATGTTATGTAATGAATAGAATTCTCTTAAGACCAATTTTGAATAAAACTTCTTATAAATTAATGTTTGGTAAAAAGCCAATTGTTGGCTACTTCAAAGCTTTTGGGTGCAAATGTTTCATTTTAAATATCAATAAACACCTTGAAAAATTTGATAAGAAAACCGATGAAGGTATTTTCTTGAGCTATTGTGAGAACAAAAGAAGATATAGAGTCTATAATAGAAAAACTCTTGTTATTGAAGAAGCTATACATATTACATTTGATGAATCTAACAATGATTCTTCCAAAAGTACTTGCAAGGATGATGATGTAGGTGTTCAAGAAGGTCTTGAGAAGCTTACACTCCAAAAAAAAAAATAATAATGCTGAAATGGAGGAAAACTCAAAGGAAAATGGCTCTCAAGAAAACCAAGTGCAAGAAGAAGAAGACAAGAATGATAATCTACCCAATGATCTTTCTAAAGCGTGGAAGTTTATTCAAAATCATCCCAAGGAACTAATTATTGGTGATCCATCCAAAAAGGTAAGAACTCGTTCCTCATCAAAATCACTACTTAACAATTTTGCTTTAGTGTCACATTTAGAACCTAAAAATGTCAATGATGCCTTGAAAGATGATAATTGGATTCTAGCTATGCAAGAGGAATTAAATTAATTCGAAAGGAATAATGTTTGGACTTTAGTTGAAAGGCCTCAAAATCACCCTATTATAGGTACAAAATGGGTATTTAGAAACAAATTAAATGATAAAGGTGAAATTGTAAGAAATAAGGCTAGATTAGTGGTTAAGAGATATGCTCAAGAAGAAGATATAGACTTTGATGAAACATTTGCTCCCGTAGCTAGATTAGAATCTATTAAAATGTTTCTTGTATTTGCTTGTTTCAAAGGTTTTAAATTATATCAAATGGATGTTAAAAGTGCTTTTCTAAATGGTTTTATCGATCAAGAGGTTTATGTGGATCAACCACCCGGTTTTGAAAGTGATAAATTTCCAAATCATGTGTTTAAACTTTCAAAAGCCTTGTATAGTTTAAAACAAGCTCCTAGAGCTTGGTATGAGCGTTTAAGTGGATTTTTGATTGAAAATGGTTTTAAAAGAGGTATTGTAGACACCACTCTTTTTACAAAACAAAAATTGAATGATCTTCTTATTGTGCAAATATATGTTGATGATATTACTTTTGGTGCTACTAATGAACTTTTATGCAAGGATTTCTCTACTATTATGCAAAATGAATTTGAGATGAGTTTGATGGGAGAAATAAATTTCTTCCTCGGACTTCAAGTCCTTCAAACTCAAGAAGGAACCTTCATTAATCAAATAAAGTACACAAAAGAACTCCTTAAAAGATTCGGAATGGAGGATTCAAAGCAAGTTGGCACACTAATGTGTACATCTACCAAACTTGACAAAGATGAAGAAGGTACAAGTGTTGATGAAAAGAAATATAGAGGTATAATCGGAAGCCTACTTTATTTAACCGCAAGTTGACCGGATATTATGTTTGTCGTTTGCTTGTGTGCTCATTTTCAATCTTGTCCTAAGGAATTCCATTTAAATGCCGTTAAAAGAATTTTTTGATATTTGAAAGGAATTTTAAATTTTGGTCTTTGGTATCCTAAATGTCATGAATTTGCTTTATGTGGATATACGGATGCTGATTTTGGTGGATGTAGAATAGATAGAAAAAGTACTAGTGGTTCATGTTACTTTCTTGGTAATTGCTTGGTATCTTTGGTTTAGCAAGAAACAAAATACTATTTCTTTGTCTACAACCGAAGCAGAATACGTTGCCGTTAGTGCATATTGTGCTCAATTATTATGGATGAAGCATACCTTGAATGATTTCGGTTTGTTGTATGATAACATGCCTGTTTACTGTGATAATACAAGTGCCATAAATTTGACAAAAAATTCCATTCAACATTCTAGGACAAAGCACATAGACATAAAACATCATTTCATTAGTGATCTTGTTCAAAAGGGTGAGATTCGTGTAAATTATGTTTGTTTAAAAGATCAAATTGCTGATATTTTCACAAAAGTTTTGCCTCTAGATCAATTTATATATCTGAGATTGAAATTGGGAATTTTAGAAAAAAACTCCTGAAAAATTTTTGTCAAACTTTATCGAACGTCCGATACTAGATGAACAGACGTCCTATAGTGTTCCAAATTGTTTTCCAGAAAATTCTATCGGACAGATGTGTCGGACGCTTCACTTCATTCGGACGTCTGACACACCAATAGTCGCAACTTATAAGCCTATTTCCTCTCATTTCTATCAGTCAAACTTCATTATTTTGGACACACAACTTCCAACTTCTCTGTTTTACACAAATTCAAATTCCCACCTTCTCAAGAAACAGCTCCCAAAATTGACAGCACAAACTGTTTTATAAGTCTTTTGCAAACCGTGCTGTGTCAACATTTCACATTAACAATTACAATCATTTCCGATCCCAAATTTCTTCAAAAACCCTAAAATTGATCTTCCTCACCTTCTGAGCAAATTGATCACGACATTTTCATCCAAATAGTAGCTTTAGTCCTTAGCATCTCATTTCTCATCTCACTCATTGCTTAAAACACACACATATCATAATGGTTCGAATTCGGAGAGGGTCCTCAGCTACCGGATGCAAACATACTCTTAGGGATGAAGAAGTGCAACCATCCACTGCTAAACGGACTTCCAATAGGAAGGAAAAAAGCTCTACAAATACCCAAGAACCTCGAACTACTCAGACAGATTCTTAGGTTTCCTCTGTGAGGGTCTCAAAATTCAAATTTTATTTTAAAATGCATAATAATATTTATATTGTGTTTATTCATTAAAATATAAGTGAATTTATGTTTTGAGTGATTATTTTCTAATTTAGAGAATTTTTCAAGAATTATTTGCCGGTGTGTGGTTTCGACCAGATTAAGCGTTAAATTTTATTCCAAAGTGTGAATAGTGACTTTAAGATGAAACCAAACATATATAGAGATATTACAGAGATATATTTAAGGTTGGACAGTATTGGAATGAGACAAAATAGTAAAAGTTAGAGTGTTGCGCTTCGACGCGACAAAAAGTGGTCGTTTGACCACTTTTCCCTAAAATAAGGAAGACCACACTCTTTGTCCCTTAAAAGCCATCTTTCTTGCTTCTTGCCTCTTCATTTTTCAGCTGCAAATTTAGAGCTTTAGAGAGAGAGAGCCGGCTAGAGAGAGAGAAAAGAGAGAAAATCTCAAGTCTTCTTCTTCTTCTTCTTCTTCTTCTTCTTCAATTCTCTTGCACTTTGAATATCATTTGAGGAGCTTTTCCTTGCTCCTTTTTGCTGTTGTTCCAGCCGTGTGTGTGAGAGAGAGAGAGGGGGAAAATCCATGAGTAAGAAGGAGAAAGAAAGTGAGAGAAAGGTTACTTCTTGCTTGCCATCTTCTTGTTCTTGAGATTTGAGGAGGAAATCATCATCAAGCAAGCGGATCTTTGGCTAAGATTGGAGATTCTTGAAGTTGCTAAACCTGAAAAGTCATTCTTGAGTAGATCTTCACTAGATCTTACTTGATCTTGCTAGATCTGAAAAGATCTTGAGGTATAACCCTTAAAACTCTTAGCTTCAGCCTTATTAGTGTCAGATCTGTAGATTCTATGGTTAATTTTGCTAAGAATGCTTATGTATGAAGCATTTGAGTTGGACTCTTGAATTCTCAACTTAGGTAGCGGACTTGAGGTGACTTGTAGATAGCGGACTTGGTTGTGATTGATATTCGTGAAATGAGTTTATTTTATGGTTAGAAAGTAGATTTTGTTGTTGAAAATTTTGAAGGAAAGAGTTATGGGTTGGCCGAACCATGCTTGAAAATTTTGATGTTTGATTTTGAAATTTTATGATGTTTGTAGATGAGATTTTGCTTAAGTGTATATGTATTATGTTCATTTATGAGTATATGTTTTAAAAGAGTTAAAATCTTGAACTTTTATGGTGGGAAATTAAATTTCACTAAGTTTTGAGGGAAAAGTGCCATTTTGGACAAATTTTTTGATTTGAAATACCTTAGCTAATTTTCATGAAATTTGTGCATTGAAACCTAGTGAAAATCATTTGAAAAATGTGTTAGAATTTTGGTTAAAAGAGTGGTGTTGAGTTTGAGATCAAATGAGTGATTTGGAGGTGAAATACCTCACTTTATTTCAATGTGCTAAAGATTTGAAATCGCCTGGATGGAGTGCATCGATAGAGTTGTTGTTTATGTCAAATTTTGATTTGAAAATGGAATCTTATAAAATGAGTTTCAACTCGAGTGATTACTTTTCATTTGAGCAGAGTTAATGGAATTTTGTAAAGAACTTTGATAAGGCAAGTGAATGAGTTATTTAAGTTTAGTTTCGCTATTTGTGAGGTGAAACTTATTTCTTCCTTTTCGTGATAATAGGAGGTGAGAAAGGACTTGAACCAGATCCTGTGACGACCCCACCTTCCCCTAAGGCGGACCAAAGGGGTCGGCGGACCGCCTGCCCAGCTCTCGCCAGGACTCACTCACTCACTTGTTCAATAATACTTAACGACTAAAACCCTGGATACAATACAGAAGAGTACAATGTCTTACAAAAGCATAACATCCCAATCACAATTCAATAAATACATGATTCCATTATACAAGAGTCCACAAAAGGGGCAATATCCATAATTCTCCAAAATACATATCAAAACATATGAAAGCCCTAATCTCAAGGGTTGGCACCACCACTTGGTTGCTCATTTCCTGCTAAGGAAAACAAATGAAAAGGGGTGAGCTAAAAGCCCGTGAGTTCCCAAAAACATGCAAGCCACTTAACACATAAACAATTTCACTTTGCAAGAATACTTGAAATATAAACAGATAGAAAAGCAATTAACAATACAATGTAGGATACGGGGGCCCTCAGGGGCCAAATTCCACGAAACTTGCCCACGAACCACGAACCGGTAGTTGACACTCCGTCAACTGTCACTATTACCATGTAGAACTTCACTTTCTCCTTACTCCTCCAAACCCCCACCGGGCCCGCACGCCAAACACTTTTCACTTCACTTTGATAGTGTACATTGCACTTTCACTTTGAAACACTTCACTTTATTTGAGTACTCTCCATTAGGGACGAGTCCATACGCCAAGTCCAGAGTACATTTTCAATTCACTTCACTGGGTTGTTGCTCTTTTGGAGACTGGTTTAAAAACCAAGTTCCGAGCATGTATCACTGGTCTAAGTCACTGTGCTTTGTGACATTTAGGTAACCCTATGGCTCTTCCCTTTCTCCTCAGCCTAGGCCTAGCCTCCGGCTCGAGACGACGGGTTCACCTATAGGTCTCAGGGATTTCCTGACCTTTCCAAACAAATGCAATCATTATAATACACTTTAAAGCACTTTACAATCAATCACTTCAAGTCACTTTCACAATCACTTTTACTCAAATGGAGTAGGTGTGGTAAGGTACACACCGTCCCCATCAGAGGGTTCAAAGATCAATTTACACATAACAATCACTTCATTGCATTCATTTACAAACATTTGCACGTAAACACGAAACAAGCATGGAAACTCACCGAAGTAGGGTTTGGCTTTCACGTAAGGTTCAAAATCACCACCTTGCACACTCCCTAAAATAATTTAAAACAAACAATAAGATTCACTTCAATCTTTTCCATTTACTAATACAGTTCAATTTCACTTTTTAGTTTCAAATGATAATTTTTCCAAAACTTTCTCGAGGAAAAGTATTCATTTCACATAGCTCAATTTCCACATAAATTCCCTTGGAAAAATCACTTTATCATTTTAAAAGAAAACATCTCACCGATATATTCATTGGCACTACAAGCACGTTCACTATCACAAAACATTTAAGTGAGGTCTCACACCTCAACATTCATTTTTACACAACCCGATCGACGTTCACTTTTAATCAAAACTTCCATATTAGCACAAAACATTTTATACCAAGTCACTGTATTCAAAATCCCTAGATTTTAGTCAAAATATAGTAAAACCTTCAAATTCAGTCAAATAGCACTTTTCACTCAGATTTCATGAAAACTACACTTTTTACCCTTTTAAAATCCAAACACTCACTCACACACATATACACTCACAATTTGAACGATATACATATTTTTTTTCTCAAAAAGTAAAACCCTTCGAGAACATTCACGACATTCCAAAATCAAACATTGAAATCACCAGGCATGGGTTTTGGCCATAGCATACATTTTCCTTCAATTTCTCAATCAACTGAAAACCTTAATTTCTAACCATATCAAAACAAATTCACAAATAACAATCAATTCCCAATCAGGTCCTCAAGTCTGCTACCTAGAGGCCACCTCAAGTCCGCTACCTAGGTTGGGATTTCAAGAGCCCAACTTCATCTTTTCAGATGATTTCATTTTTATCAATATTAACCACAGATCTACACTAATCAACACTAATAAAGCTAGATCTACAAGATTCAAGGTTTATACCTCTGGATCTGTCAAGATCCAACGAGATCCGGCAAAATCCAACAAGATCCCTCAAGCTTTTCTCCAAGAAAGTTACTCCCAAGCTTGATGACTTCCAAGATCCTCGAACCCAACTCAAGATCTTCAAGATCTGTCGAAGATATCCGTCACCAAGTCCAAGATCGAGCCCAAGATGATCACCCAAGCTTTTCTTCCTTCCTTTTTCCTTTCCAAAAATTCGGACCTCCCTATCTCTCTCCTTTCCTTGGTTCGGCTGAAGTGAGGAGATGGAAATCAAGCCACAAAATCATCATCAACTCTTCACAAACTCATGTTATTTGTATGAAGAAAAGGAAATGGAAGATCAAACCCACTTACCTCTTGTTTTCTTCCAAGAATTTCAGCCCAAACCTCCTTCTCTCTCTCCTCTTCCTCGGCTACTAGGATGATGAAGATGATGGTGGTTGTTGGTGTTTGAAGTTTCAAGAAGATTGGATCAAGAATGGAAGGAAATTTTGAAGACAATTTCTCTCTTTCTCTCAAGCTCTCTCTCGGCTCTCCTCCCTCTCTCTACTCCAGATTTTTGCAGCAGCAAATGAAGCTTAAGGAGGCCAAGAAGTCAAGGCTTTTAAATGCCTAAAAGTGCTTTTCCCTAATTTAAGGGAAAAAGTGCTTTATGTCACTTTATGTCGCGTCACACGCGACAGTCTAACTTACACTGGTTTCTTTCATCCCGACACTGTCTCACCATAATAATATTTCCAAAATATCACTACATATGCTCGATTTCAAGTCCAAGTCACTATTCACGCGTCGGAACAATTTTTAACGCTAAAATTTGGCCAAAACCACACACCGGCAAACAATTCGTATAAAATTCTCTAAATTGAGAAATAATCACTTTAAACATATTTTCACTAATATTTCAATAAATAAACTCAATATAAATATTATTAGGCATTTTAGAAATAAATTTGAATTTTTGAGGCCCTCACAGATCCACCTTGGAAAACGAACTTTACTACTGTGGTGAGTTTCAATATTTGTTATGTGCTTATGTGAATATGATTCAAAATGTGGCAGACAAGTGATTTGATATGAAATTGGGTTTTCAAACCATTAAGTGGGGTGGTGTGTACTTCATCGCACTTACCTCTATTCAAAATATAAGAAAAGTGAAAGTGTTTTGCAGTGACTTGTGTGTATATGTGAAAGGTCAGGAAATTCCTGAAACTTATCGGTGAGCCATTCGACTCGAGCCGGAGGCTAGGCTTAGGCCGAGAAGAAAGGGTCAAACCATAGGGTTAATTAAGTGAAGTGAAGTGCAGTGATAAATGCTCGAGACTTGGCATATGGACTTGTCTCAGACGAGAGCATTAAACCAGTAATATAAAGTGAAGTGCAGTGATATATGCTCGAGACTTGGCATATGGACTTATCTCAAATGAGAGCATTAAACCAGTGATATAAAGTGAAGTGCAGTGATATATGCTCGAGACTTGGCATATGGAATTGTCTCAGATGAGAGCATTAAACTAGTGATATAAAGTGAAGTGTTTGGAGTTGGGCCCGATGGGGCTTTGAAGGAGTAAGGAGTAAGTGAAGGTCTACGTGGTTTATACGTATGAAAGTTGACGGAGTGTCGACTACCTGATTCGAGATCGAGCGTTGTGGATCCTGGCTCTTGTGAGCCCCTGTATCCTCCCTTTTTAATGTTACTTGCTTTCCGTATGTGTTTATTACTAAATCCGAATTTGAGGTGAAATGTCATATGTGCTATGTGCTTTGCATGCTTTTGGAATTCACTGGGCTTTTAGCTCATTCTTTCCAATTTGTTTTTCTCAACAGGGATTGAGAACCCAAGTGAAGGAGCCAACCGTTAGGCTTAGAGTTTACTTTTGTGTTTGGTATGACAAACTTGAACTATAGTTTTGAGAGTACTTGTATTATGAGAATTTGAATGATTGATTAAGGACTTTATGTAATTTGGGATTGTAAGACTGGAGTATTGTATTTTTAAATTGTTATTTGGTTTAGATTTGTGGCTGAAAATTTTAGTTTGGTATATTAGTGATCTATGTGTGAGTGAGTCTTGGCGAGAGCTTGGCAGGCGGTCCACGGATACCTTAGGGTGCACCCTAGGGAGAAGTGGGGCTGTCACATCCTCAGCACCCCCTCCATTACCTCAGTTTATTGATGATGAAGCCAAAGAAAAGTTTGCATTCATTTCACAAAAAGGTTTCATCCTTCAAAGATCAATCAGCCCTTCTGAATTCCGTAGGATTGATCTTGATTTTTCTCCTAAACTTTTTGAATTTTAGAAATGGTCTCACATTATCACAATGCCTAATGTCTATTATCCTGAAATACTTTATCAGTTTTTTGCTAATCTTAGGAAAGGCACTAAACGTAATGAAATAAGATCGCGTGTTAATGGAGTAGATCTTGTCTTTGATCCTGATGTTGTGGATGAAATTTTGAAAACTTCTATAGAACCTGGTTGTGGAAGTAAAATTGCCAATTTTTTCTCTTATGAAGAAAATCCGACAACCATCAATCATTTTAATGCTGAAAAACTGATGTCATATTTTCAATCTCCATTCCAAACTCCTGCTGATGCTAAATTAAAGGACCTTTCTCCAAAAAATTTGATCATTTTCTCAATCATTTCAAATCTTTTAGTTCCTACTGAAGGGCATCGTACTGATGCAAACAAGATGGAATTATATTTGTTTTACTGTTTTGTTGAAAAAATCCACATAGATTTTGGTTTTGTCATGTGTAAGTTCTTGTTGAAATTGAGTACTAATACTCGGAGAAAACTGTCCTATGGAAAGTTTTTAACTCCAATTTTTGAGCATTTTGAAGTTCCTATCACAGGAGTATGTCCTAAGGACACTTCTACTTCTGTTTTCACAAAATGTTATTTTGAAAGGAAAAATCTGAGATTTTTTGATGAACATTGGTGTACAAAAGAGGTAGCTTCTGAATCTCGTTCTAAGCATGGTCATGATACACCAATCACTCCCAACACCACACAATCTCTTCGTTTCACTCCTGATCCCTCCATCCATCCCAGAAAATCCTCTTCTAAAACCAATCCTTCTCAGTTTGAAGTAGTTGAGTTGCTCAAAGAGCTTAAAGATCATGTTCTTCTTCTTGAGCATGGTCTCATGCTCACCATGACTCCTGTGCAGCAATCTGAGTTTTTGGATAAGAAAAATATTTTGTTTTCTACTGCTATGGTTGAGGATGTTTCATACGCAAAAGAACCACGTTCTGACCCCACTCTTGGCACTCAAGAAGTCACGGATTCTCAGACTCCTCACCGTGATCCCTCCACCTCTGAAAAGGGCAAGGAACAAGCTACTGCTGAACCTAAACAAGAAGATGATGAAGATACTGAGAAAGACCATTCCGCATTTTTTATTAACAGACGAAGGCCTGGATCTAAGGCTACGTTCACCTTTTAGGCACCTTAGGATCATTTGCACTTCACCATTAGGATGCATCTTTTTTGTTTTTATTCCATTTTGACAGTAAATGAAGTGTGTAATCTCTTAAGTACTTTGGTACTTTCATTATTATTCCTTTGGATATTTTTGTTCAATGTTGGATATTAAGTACTCTGCTAATTTTAGTATTCTGTTATTGCTATGTGTATATGGTAATGGTGGTATTGATATGGTGATAATTTGATAGTTATTGTAATATTGATGCTTGTATGGTGCTGATATTGCATTGATACTGATATTGGAAGTGTGAAACATTTGGTATTGAAGATTTCTACTGTTGGAATTGTGAAACATTTGGTATTGAAGATTTCTGATTGGAATTGTAAAACATTTGGTATTGAAAATTTCTGATTTGTATGTTGGTTTCTGCTATTGCTGCTCCTTTGATTCTTTTTGAGATGACAAAAAAGGGAAGAAGGATTATGGTAGTGGTACTGATCTTTGATCCTACTATGGTACTGATATTTATGTTGGATGGTTTGGGGCTGAATGATTTGGATGAATATGGATGTCTAGGTAAGGGAGAATTATAGTTAATTGGTTTGGATATGGCTGATGAGTGTAAATGCTCGATTTATGCCAATGAGTATAAATGCTCGATTTATACAAGTTATGTTCATAGGTTGTGTACGTTCACCAAGTGAGGGGGAGTTATATACGTTTTTTCTTTATCAAAAATTTCTCATTTTATCAAACGAATTCAATTGTTTTGTCATCATCAAAAAGGGGGAGAATGTAAATCTTGATCCCGGATTTTGACAATTATAAAATAATTGGATAATTCAATCCAATATCTTTCATTGAAAAATATGGCAGCTCAGTTCACTGGTACAAATGGTACAAATGGAAAACTCAATCAAAGAGGAACAAAGGATACTCAATTCTGTTGGACGCTCGATAACATGTATCGGACGTTCGATAAAGATTGAGAACTCTCAACAAAACCTCCATCGGACACTCAACTTGAAGCACTGGATGTCTGATAGATAGGAGGAGTATCGGACACTAGTATCGGATGCATATCATCAGCACCGGACATCCAATTGAATTCAAGAAATATTTAGAGCTCTCTGACCAGTGTTAGACGCAGACTACACCGAACGCAGAAAATGCATCGGCCGTCCGATAAACATTGAGATAGCGTTTCGGACAATGGCACCAGAAGCATAATATTGTACCGGACGTCCAATACCTCCAACAGTTGGTTGACTCTTCAGCTTCCTTCTATCCGTTGACAGCCTTTATTATGCTCTTTTTTGTCCCCTTTAAATAGTCTTTTGTCTGAACAAAATAAACAACTTTTGTACACTTAGAATACAAGTTCTTAAGAGTGATTTTGGCAAGAAAATACTCTCCTAGTAAGATTTGTAGTTCTTGAAATGTGAACTAGTGAGCAAGCTTTTCAATTGTGAGTGAATTCTTCAATAGTGTAGCCTTGAGAGGATTATCCGAGTGATTGTAAAACTTCCTAGTTTAATCGAGTGCTGCTTGGGGCAAGGAGGAAGTGAGCCTTCTATTGTACACAAGATTGGTTGAATTTCATCAAATTGAAGTTGCTTGTGTTGAGAATTGTTCTTCAAGCTCAAGAGGAGATTGGAAAAAAATTGGTTTGATTACTCTTATTCTTATTTACAGCTTACTTTACAATTCCTTTATTGCTATATCTTCTATCTTTCTTGAATTCTATTATTCCTTCCTTGATAATTTTATTGTGTAAAAGGTTACATTTCTTATTGTGAAAAAGGGGTATCATAATTTGATTAATTTTTAATCAATCTAATTCACCCCCCTCTTAGGTTGTCTTTGAGCCTTAGAATGCCTTGTACACCAATTTCTGCAATTTCAAGTCCAGTCTTGATAAGCAGAGTAGGAGTTGTCACCATTGAGGAAGTGAATCTTGGAATTTTGTAACAATAACCAACGGAAGTCAGATTTGAGAGCTAAACTAGCTACATATAATAAATAGAACATAGGAAGAGTGGAAAAGGCAATGAGTATAGGAGAAGCTTGCCAATGTGTTTGGTGTTGTTGAGTTCAAGATTTAGTAAAAGCAAACTAAATCGGAGAGGTCTTGACATAAATATGGTTTCAATGATGAAGCTACCTAAAGTTGTTTAACAATTGAGCAAGAACCATTTAGTGAAGACATCAACACGGCAGGGAACCCATTCGTCCTTCTGCTCTCTATGGCTAAGTCTATAATGAGCAGACCAGCAAAATTCAAGATGACCATGAGGAAAAGAGTAGCTAAATATAAAGGCTCACAGCTTCTTGACATTGGACTTAATGAGTTGACATAAAATCTAGAATACGAACCACCCATGACCACCAAATCCCCAAAAAAAATGGTCAATACATGGCATATGGTAGCAATTGAATGAACCAAACGTAATAGCAAATTACTGAACATGCAACTCAAATTGCTTCTAAACATAACCATTCTTATTCACTACCACGAAATTAAATGTTAAAAAACTCATTTTGGATGTTTATGAGCAGCATTTTGGAGATAAACTATAAAGGTTCATTTTACTTTTGTAAGATAGATGCTATGACGATAATCTCACAAACTTGTATGGTTTGTTCTGCATGTAACTTTAACTATGTTTTCTAGCAAGAGGAGCTACAAGAGCAGGTAGAGCTTTATATGCAAGCCTCATTGAGCTATCTTTTGTATTGTACTACTAAAAAGGGATCTAAAGAAAAAAAATAACTTTTATAATAATTATAACAATACCACTTATATGAACAACTACAATTCAATTGTTGCCATGACAATATAGAGTTGGATGAAGCATTCCCTTTTTCATGTGATCTGTAAATGCTCGTAGTCATTAGATTGCATCTTATATCTAATGGCATGAAACCCACGACATTGACAATTAGGTTGAAGCAAACACTAACACAACCCTTTGATCATTTCCATGTTTGACACTATCAAATATGTGATACAATATCAACTTTTAGAAGATTCTAGCTTTGACAGCCACAACCTTTTTTGGTGTTAGTGTAAATCTCTCTCTCTAATATGTATGAAAACAATCCAAATATGTCTAATGCGCAACTTAACACATACCTTATTATCTGTTCCATGACCAAGTTGACCATATTGGGGAAGACCATCAGTTCTGGAAAAATTACAGAGTTTGACAGCTAATGAAATCATCAAAGGGTAGCTTCATATTAGTACATGCAGAAGGAGAAAATTCACAAACCATATAGATGTTCCTTCAATAGAGGTTAACCACACAGTGACCGCACAAGCAGTGTTATAACAGTAGACACAAGACATCGGATAGGCAATAATTCAACTTCTGCAACAAAGGCAAAGGTAGGCAAGTCACTAAGACCTTATCATTTAGGAACATTGAACTTTGTATTACCATGTCCAGAGCAATTTTCACATAAAAGAACAATATAAGTAAAATTCAATCACTAAATCTGATATTAATGCATTTCAGTGCACCAAGCATGTTGTTCACAAAAAGCATGATCAACTGTCAGAACATTAATATGAGCACAATAAAGAAGAAAACACACCGTTTTTAGCAGAACCAGTACTCGACTGTCCATGCTTGTTCCAACTAAAAGTAAGAGAGTCTCCACCTTTAGCCACCACTATAGTGAGGTTTCTTCCTATTCCTGCTCTAATGACTTTATGCCTGGTAAAAAAGAGCTTTGTAATTTAATTAGTCTCAGTTAGTGATGGAGAAAGTAAAGAAAAAAAAGGATCGATAATTAGGGTCAACCAAGTTCAACTAAAACCTTAGATTATATATTTAACAGAGCTACAGTAAGATATTCTCAAAGCAATTCAAGCAAAGTACAAGAACAATGAGCTAAAGGTATTACAACTACAATTTCTCTTTCAAAGAGTATGATTTAATAAAACTAAAACTAAATAGTAGTAATCAAAAAGCAACAAATGTAGCAATTAAGGCGCATATGCTAGCAATTAGAATCATTTTCTTGGACTTGGAACGTTTTGAAACTAAGATAAATACAGAAAGTCCCTCCTCATTTCATCATTCTATAATAATCAATTTAACAAATTTACCATTTTCTTTTCTGTTTTACTCCAATCGTTTACTTTTTATCCCCATAAATACAAAATCTTTTCCAACAACGATCAATTTAACAAATTTACTATTTTCTTTTCTGTTTTACTCCAAATGTTTACTTTTCAACCCCAAAAACACAATCTTTTTCCTATTTTTTTCCACTTGAGAAAAAAAGTTCAGACGAAATAGAAGATTGTAAGATAACTCACAAAAACATGAATTACATAAATAAACCAGCAAAGAAAACACAAAAAAAAGTACTTAAGCAAAATAGCTAAGGAAAGCAAACAAAAGTAAGAATTACAGGAGATGAGGGAAAACCATGGAAGATCTTGTAAAGAGTGGTTTATGAAGAGAATGAAAACAAAACTCCAACTTTTGGACCTGTAATGTCAAAACAATTTAATAGATTAGAAGCCCAAAAGAATCTTTTAAAGGAAAAAGATCAAGATTTAAAGGAAACAATAAACAAAAAACTTTCTCAATTTGTTAATGCACTTTTTTTTGGTAAATGTAGTTTGATGCTTTTTAGTTGTGGGGGAAAAAATTAAGATATATGGCCCAAAATCCAAAAAAATCAGGGATAACATAGGAAGGAAACAGAAAAACTAATCTTTTCAAAAAACAGATGGAACACATCTTATAAATAGGAAAAGTTTTATAGAATGCACGTTTCCATTGATAAACATCTTAATATCTATAGCTGTATCTTTAGAGCAAATTCCACTATATCTTAAGGCTTGTTTAACAGGTCTACACTCAAGCCCTCATTAAACAAGCCTTGAGATACAGCCTCAAGAAAAATGTTGTGCAAAACAAAGAGAAAGGTCACATTTTTAGTAAGCAATCAAGAAAAATTTACAAAATTTGATTAAGATGTGGGAGGAAATTTCTAATATTTCACCTGCAAGATCAGAAATCTAAGCATATTAGACAAATAAAATAAATTTTAAAAAAAGTGCTAGATAAGTTTTGGTAGGGGAAGGAAGCAATTTAAAACAAATGTATGCAAAACCATCTTGTTTATTGTTCTTCTCAGCTAGAAGATGAAGAAGAAGAGAGAAGGAGACCGCTCTAAGAGGTTTAGTGAGAGACACTCGACGAACAAAGAAGAGAGGAAGAGAATTTTGATTCATCAAGCCTAATCACATGTTAAATCTCACCAAAAAAAGCTATTACGAAGAAGGGATGTCTCCGCACCGCACGTTTCTTCAAAAAGCCAGCAAAGGGGAAAGAGAAACATGTTGGGCAAAACAATAATAAACAAGCCAAATGTTTTCCAACTTGTGCACATGATTTCCTTATGCCTTGGATGAAGATCATCTAGCGAATCACACACTGCCACATCAGCAACACAAGCTCATGTTTGGGAAATTGCATTCCCCTTTTTACTATATATGTTAATAAAGCTACTTAGGATTTGGAACAGTAGTTCTGTTGGTGTAATTGTGATTTCGCTACCCATTTTGTCCTCCGTTGTCTTTTTGCACGCCACCAGCTCCTAATCAGTTTTGATTTCCAGCCATTTGATTTGCCTCCTTATTCATTTTCGGACTCGTTTGCCCTTTTGCCTTGGTCATCCTATTATTTGTCTATCGATTTGTCCTATAAGGTCATTATACACCCACCATTATGCCTCTTTTGGACAATTCAATAGGCAATTTCTGTGGTGGCGAACCACCTTCAACAGTACCACGATATTAGCCATTCATTCCTCATATCCCAATAGTCTGCTCTTTCTTCTCCATCATCTCTTGATTTGTAGATTCCAAATATTAGCTTTCTTTGCACGCTCCTCATTAGGGAAGAGGCAAAGCTCCATCTCTAATAGATTTTTAGGTCCCGAATGCAACTTAAGACGAGGGGTGAATTAGGTTGATTAAAATTTTAAACTTGATGTGTAGCAATAATTGCACAATTTGAATTTATCAAGTTTTCTTGGTGATTTAACACTTGAATAAAGAATGTGAAGATCACAACAAGTATAGGATCACAATTAAAGTGCAAGTAAAAGAATAATTAAGAAGGTTGAAATCAAATGGACTACCAAGTTGAACTCAACTTAAAATCCAATACCTCAATGTAATGCTACTTCAATTTGATGAAGTTACACCAAGTTGTACAAGAAAGGATCATCCCTTGCTTGCCTCAATATCTTTTTGATCAAGCCAAGTGGTTTTACAATAGTTTTGCAAACCCTCACTTTGCTACACACTTGAGACTTCACTCATAATTAAAAAGTAATAAATGATCACAAGGTCACTTTTACTACAAGTACAAAGAAAGACACAAATTCTTGCTCAATTTGCTCTTGAAAGCTTGTAAGAAGTGGTTGTCAAAAGTTTTTAACACTATCAACAATTATGGTATTTATAGAGCACTAAAATAACTTCCATAACTCTTCCAACGGTCTTGAATTAAATGCTGAAAAAACTAGCCGTTAGAGGTTTTGGACATCCGAAGCCCTGTTCTGTGTCCGAAGCCATCATCTTATAGTTTGGTGAAACTCTGTGTCATCAATTGTCAGACGTTCGAACCAACCGTCCGACAGAACCAGTAGCCAACTTAAATTTCCTCTCAATGTGTCGGACGTTCGAACCTCAGTTCTTCATCCAAGAGCATCGTCCGAAAGTGTTGTTGTAAACTATCGGACATCCGAAGAGACCGTCCGACAGAACCAGTGGCCATCCAATTTTCCATTCCAACCTGTCGGACGTCCGAACCCCTGTCTTGCGTTCGAAAGTATCGTTTGGCACTTGATATTAATATTTTAGGTTGAAGATCTGTCTTTATCTAATTAAGTTCAAAAGGTCATTAGTAAAAATCATCATTTTGGTTTGTTAATCATCAAAAAATCAATAATCTCTCCCTTTTTGATGATGACAAATCAAGTGTTGATTTTGGTAGAAATAAAAGCGTAAAACACATAAATATTCTATCCAAACTTTTCCCATACTCTTTTAACAAGTACATTAGAGTTCAGAGTATAATAGTACTGCTCAATGCTCAAAATTTCCCCTTACTCACAAAACTCCCCCTTACTGTTAACCTCACTTTTCTCCCCCTTTTGTCATCAATGAAAAATTACAAGGAATCCAATAAATATATTACTCAATCAAAATAAGAGCCAATCACAAAATTGAACACAAGATTTGGCATCCAATAAACATGAAATAGAGTCAATAAACATAAGTCAGCCAATAAAAGGCCAATCAACATAGGTTCAGTCAATAAAGGCCAACAAAGCCAAGGCCAATCAAAAAACAACCAAAGCCAATGAACATTTTGGCTCAACAAAACAACTAAAACCATAAGCAAGGCATATACGAAAAGATGTTGGCCTAAGAAATGTCTAAGTACGTGGTCCTAATGGATGCCCAGATGAAACTAAAATTGGGGATGAGATGATCCGCAATGCCTTCGAACAAGTTTATAACCCACTGAGTTTTCCTCCGAATCAGTTTTGAGTTGTTGAGGAGAAGTGTGGACTTTGGAAGAATCAGGATCTTGAGTCTTGTCTTGGTGATGTGATTCTTGTGTTTGAGATTGCTCATTTCCTTGGCCTTCGTGTGCTTGTTCCTCTTGTGCTCGACCTTCTTGTGCTATTTTGTGAGAGCCCTACAAATTTCATGCATACATTTTCATACTAGAAATTTCATGCATACATTCTCACACTAGAAATTCCATGTATACATCACCATTTAACTCATTCAAGTGCATATAAATTCTTTTAGTGCATTAGTGGCATGTTTTCACTAAGTACATTATTCATTATTTGGTTAGATGAACTTTTCTTAGATTTAATTTTAGAATTAGTGAGAACTTCTTGCATGACTTAATTGCTAGGAAAATAGGATGTATTGGTGTTAATTGGAGGCTAAACTAAATTAGAGGTGTTAGAAGCAATTAAGTGAGATTTTTAGTAAGCTTGGTCAAGAAACCGCCACTTGTCACCATAGGATTCAAACCTTGACTTGTTGGTTTCTTTCCCTCCAACTTATCTCTTTAAAAACAACACATTTTCTTCATTTTCTTGAGGGTGTTGGACGAGATTAAGGAGGAAAAAAGAGAGGAAAAACTCACAAAAACCAACCTAAATCTTGCTTAGTTTGATAGGAAATCAAAGAGGGGAAGTTGGTAGCACCGTAACCATCAATCCTCAAGTTTGGAAGGAGAAGATTTTAGTTGCTTGAAGGCTCACTTCTTTAGCTTGTCAAGGTAATTTTCTTCCAAAACCCTAACTCTATGATCTTTAAAGTTGGTTTAATGAAGGTTTTTAATAATGATTAAGGATGATGGATGCTTGGAAGCATGAGTTCTTGGCTTGGATTCTTGTAGTTGTATCTTGAGAGTAGGTTTAAGTTTATGCCTACCATGTGTTTGATTTTTGGATTAGCACTAATTACTAGTCTATGATGATTGTTCCTTTGAGAAAGATGCTTGCTTAGCTTCCATATTCATGCTAGAAAAGTTATAGAAGTTGGTTCAAACTTTTAGAAAAAGGAAGGAAATTGTGGACTGTTTTGTGGTTTGTTTTCCTTCTTGTTTTGCGATTTCTTCTTACTCAATCTTCACTAATTCTTGTTGAGAAGCCATGTTAGGACATTTGTGCATCAAATTGGAGTGAAATCAATCTATTTTGAAGGGTGAAAACCTCCTGAATTGCATAAATTTTTGTGTCAGAATTGAAAAATCAGTCAACTTCCCAGGTTTTCTGGTATTGATAGGAAACGAACTAGGAGCTGAGCCATATACTGTTGGAAAGCCCTATGAGTCTAGTTTCTAACTCCACTAAGGGCACTCAATTTTGAGTTTTCTACACCAAGTTATGCCCATTTTTCCAAGGCTGCGCAATGGTCACTGTTATACCCGAACCTTAGTTTTGTCGTAAACTTGTTCTTGGTTGAACCTTGATGTTTCTTGAATCTTTGCGTGTTTATTTCATTCCAAATATCATACTTAACTTGGGAATCTACTAAACCTTCAATGTTTTATCGTTTTGTGACTTGAATCACCCTAGAATCTCCTATTTAGATGCATTAACTAGTAGCATTCATTTGCACCTGTTAGGTTGCATTTGTTTGCTTTGGTTGAATTGATGATTGTATACATTGGTTATACACAGGACTCGAAGGTGGTGTCGAGGGTGATCAAGGCACGAACATTTGAATTACTTGGCTCTGTTTGGTGAGTGCTCCATTGCCTGTTTACTTGACCAACTTAACTAGTTGGATTACGTGAATATGTGACTTACTTGATCATCTGAATTACTTGTGAATTGTGAACATTAAATGCTCTCATAAGTTAATGTGATTGAGATGAGTGCATACTTTATCACACTCAATCTCTTTTACTTGAAATTTTGTATCTTTGAATTATGAAACCTGTGGTGCGACTATGGCCTATACGTGACTTGTGAGTGCTGGGCGGCAGTATGTGTCACGCTCGAATAGAGTGGGAGGCACCTCTCATCCCGTCCTAGTACTTTGATCTTGATTAAGTGGCTGACTTGAAAGTGCTGGGCGGCAGTATGTGTCACCCTCGAATAGAGTGGGAGGCACCTCTCATCCCGTCCCAGTACTTTGTTCTTGATTAAGTGCTTGATTTATAAGTGCTGAGCGGTAGTATGTACCACACTCAAGCCGAGTGGGAGGTACCTCTCATCTCGTTTCAGTCCTATTTCTGATTTGTATACTGCATGGCAGTATGTGTCACACTCAATTAGAGTGGGAGGCACCTCACATGCCGTATCAGTACCTTGATTTTGATTAAGTCGATTGGAGAGTTATCTCATCGACCATACTTAAACTTGCTTCGGTATACTCTAGTATTGCCCAAATTTGATTAGTTGAGGTGTTCGGGCCCGGTAAGGGGGTGAATGGTGGACGGTTGTGGTGTAAGTGGTGTCTACGGACCTGGTTCTTGACTTCAAATATTGAGGGAGAGTCAACGGCTTATGTTTCGATCAAGCTTTTGTGGAATTGGCTTTAGGAAGCCATCTGTATCCTTTATTTGAATGTGTTGCTTTATTTTACATTAAATGTGAGATTTGACTATTTGTTTTGCCTATTTGTTAATGTGACTGCATGTTTTATTCAGGACCTCATTGAGCTTTAGCTCACCCCTTTCCCTTATTTGTTTTTCCTTAACAGGGATTGAGAATCCGTGAGAAGACATCATTGCCTAGGGTTGGATCCTACTTTTGTATTCTTGATTTGTTGTATTAGATCTTGGAACCTTAGACTTTATATTCGTGATTTGTCATTATTTGAGGATCTGTAGTGAGTTTCGGCGAGAGTTGGGCAGGCGGTCCGCCGATCCCTTTGGTTCGCCTTAGGGGGAGGTGGGGTCGTCACAGTTGGTATCAGAGCTTTAGGCTTCAGATCTTTGTTGTGTATCCTAGACTTAATAATTTAGGATGTCGGACTGTGGGTTTGGGTTGAGTGTTTTTTACTTGGTCATGGTAGATTGCGGAATCTACTTGGTATGTCAGGCAGAAATGGGAATTGGATCGATTTATACCTTGAGTGGCCAATCTTGGTGTGAATTGACTGTATTCCTTTTTTGGTGCCTGAATACATGTGTGTCCTTTAGACCTTAGTGTTGTAAATGAAGTTGATTTTGTTGATGATAGTAACTCCTAGTTCCGTGATGGGTTGACCTAGTGAAACATTAAGTTATGAATTGCTCTGTTGATTTGTTAGCTTTGATGTTTCTTGTGTTTTGTGAATGACTTGTTTTATTATTCATATAATGCCTTTGATCTTTACATGTATGGTATGTGGCTTGAGATTCCATTTAACTAGTTATTAATTTGGTTAATATCAACGATATGTAAAATGTTTGTGTTTGGTTGTGGCTTATTTTGTTTGAATTTGTCTTGTATATCTAAACTGGGGTTATAAAAAGGGAAGTTGGGGATGACGTTGGAGACGTCATCAAGAGAGAAGATAAGGCTTTAGAGGGATTCCTCTACTGAGAGAACTGATGAAGTTAGGAGACTTGTTCCGAGTGGGAAGTTGACCGGGGGTTGAGTATAAAGTGGTTCAATGAATTTCCTCCTATTGATTAGTTCTCGAGTTAATCTATTGAGAGCCTAACTAAAACTTATTTTCATGGATGACAAGATACTCGTACAATGGAATATGGTGGTTAAGGTTTCACTTTGTGGTTGGAAACTCATATAGTTCCTTTGATTGGTCTAGTAGGGTATCAGTTGAGATTGAGTGAGGTGGTAATATGGCAAATCGGGAAACTAAACGTGAAGATCTAGAGGTTCTTTGAGAGGTGGAAATTCAAACAAAACTGGCTGAATATTGGGAGGGACGATGGAAACAAGAGTATGTGGAGAAAAATGAGCTACTGAGTAAGTATGTGGACGTGAAAACAAAATACGAAGGGTTACTAGAGAAGTTACCTAATGAGTTTGCAGTGATACATACAGCTACCCGAATTGTACCTCTTAGTAAACAACCTAAAGGTGACGAAAGAAGCTCCCGCGATGCTAACAAGAAACGTAAAGAGATTAGTGGGGACGCACATGCTATGCAGGATGGAGGGAAGGAGAAAGAAAAAATTACTACTTGTGCTGTTTGTGGCAAGACACATACAGGAATATGTTATTTGATAACTGGTGCATGTTTTAGATGCGGCAAACTTGGACATCAAGTGAAGTATTGCCCAAAATAAGGTTATGCTAAATTTGCCGTAATAATTGAAGTTCGCGACTTGTGGTGATGTAATGGGAATAGTTATATCTTTTGGTATATAGTAGTAACTTTTGGTAACTATGTGTAGGGAACACTTAATGTAGTAATATGTATCTGTTACAAGACCGTTGAATTTGGTATTTGATGTTTCAGTTAGTAATATAATGTTGGTTTTTGTTTGAAGTCAATGACTGCAAATTCATCACTGGGTGCAAATAAGAGATTCATCTATATTATTTGCTTTGCCATTAAGTGATTAAATTATTTGAGAAGTAGTTTGATAGATGCATTGTGGATGAGAGGTGTGATAGCCCCACCTCTCCCAAGGGCGAACCCAAGAGTATCAGCGGACTGTTTGCCCAGCTCTCGCCAGGACTCACTACAAACCCTCAATCATATTACAGATTTCAAATAATCACACTTCAAGATCTCTAAAATAATAATACAAGCATTTATTCTTATAATCCTTAATTGAGGTCCAACAATATATGATAGTTAACTTACAAAAATAAATCCTCAATAATGTCTATTAAAATTCCGATAACATCAATTTTAGGTACAATAAACCATTAACTTCACAATTTAATATTAAACCTATACAAAATTATGAAAATCCTACCCAAGTAACTAGATCCTCGATCTACGTTCCCCACTCCGAGACCTGTTAAGGAAAACAAACTGGGGTGAGCTGACGCTCAGTGAGGCCAAGGAAAGGCATGCAAACACATAATCAAGCAAGTAGGAAAGCCGGTAAATTCAGATATAAAAGCATGTAAATCAAACAATCACTTGTACTATTGCAACTTTTCACCAGGAGGCCGTATTCCCAAGGAATCACTACTCGAGGGCTCACATTAGACAAAAGTCTTGGAGTTGGGTTCGGAGAACCCTCTTCGAGCCTCTCTATCTACAGTGAATATGTGGAAGCATAGTGAGCAGTGTTCATGCAGGAAAATACACAAAAACAGGTAAGGATATAGGGCTCTCAGGAGCCAATTTTCACTGTTCAGTAGTTGAGTCTATTCCATCCCAAACGTTGACTCTCCGTCAACTTGGCAAAGGTAAAATCCGTAGAATCTCCACTTAGTACAACATTCATCCAACAGTTCACCCTCTCGGGCCCGAAACCAAATAGGTAAGTATAAAAGGTAAAACTACAACGAGCAATACCGAGCAAGACCTCTTCAATAGGTCAAGCTCAAAGAACAATACCTAAGGTTCACCAAGCTTCCCGACCAAGCCCTTGCCTGCTCGGGTCCCAAGGATCCCCAAGAGGTTTGGGCGTCCCCATTTATAACTTTTAAGTCGATGGATTATTCCGATAGACATTCAGTTCCAGTCAAGTCAAGTAACAGTCATGTACATGCAAGTCAAGTAAAAGAGGATGAGCGCGATAAAGTACACTCTCGCCTCAACAGTTTACATTCAAATAAACATGTCAGGTAATTCAACAATTCATGCACTTGACACTCACCGAAGTCAAGAGTCTAAGGCAAAAGCACGCAAGATCAATTGAGTTTTCTGGGATCTTCTCGATCATCAGAGACAAATATGAGTATTTTAATTCAAGTCACTAGAATAATATTTGATAGATGTCTTTAAAAATGTCTCAATGAGACTCAAGTCAAGTTCAATAAACTTCCATGTTGAGCTGAAATATTTGACAAATCGTAACTCGGGTTGGAAACCTCTTGAAAAGTTCTACAACTTTGTAGAAGACACACAATTAAAATTCTGGACGGAATTAGCCTAGATTTTTGAGAAACAGGAGGCTACAGTATCAAAACAGGGCATATCAGATTGGTCGATCAGCCCACTTTGAAAGTTCACCAAAAATTTCAGAAAATAAATTGGCCTCTAAAATTCATACAGTTTAAATTAATATGTAATAATTTTCAAACGCCTTCGACGGAACTCAATTCCGACGCTCGAGCAAGAAATTAAAGCAGTTCAAACAGAGGGGATTCAAAAATCTGAAATTTCTGTTTTCCAGTTTTGCAGGGCATATTTCTAGGCTATATTTGAGTGATGAATTCTACTTCAAAAATCGCCAAATTTGGTACACTAATACGTCCATATATCAAGTAGATTCATACCAAAATTCAACTTAAAATTTGATTGGGAAGGCAGTTTTCTACGTGTCCAAACTGGACTGGTTCGCATTTGTTCAAACCTGCAAATTGCACCTACATCTTCTTATCACCATCATTAACACATCTAATTACTTCCGATTAGCCTCAAATTCAAACCTAAGCTAGTATTAGTCTTTCTTAACCTAATGATGATAAAAAATGATCACAACTTTCATCAAAAACTATCACAAAACAACTCCATGAAATCGGGCAGCATGCTGCCCCAATTTTCCAGAATTCTTGCCTCAACTTATCACTCATTTGTGCTAGGATTTTCAAAGGGATTTTGTGGGGAAAATCTAACCACTTAACCTTCAACATATAAACCTCATATTAAGCCTTCAATTTGACCAAAATCTCAGCCACAAAATTAAGGAAAAATCTAAAAATTTCAAGCCCTAATTTTCTCTCTCTCTAGCCGAATTTCCTTGAGGTTTTCTTCCAACTTTTTAGCAACCAAAATTAAATATAATGCACTTATATAACACCATTTAACCATCTAGCAAACAAATTCACATATTTAGTGGGAATTCTAAGAGCCCACAACTTCTCCATAATCATCAAATTCAACATAATAAAGCTCAACATCACAAACATCATAATCATCATCCATCAAGGTTCTAAGAACCTATCAACCACCCAAATCCTAACTTTTCATGCTTGAAATTGGAAGGAAAATGGACAAGGGTGAAGGTAGTAGAATGTTACCTCTCCTTAAGTTAGCAAGACACCAAGAAAAATGCAATCTTGAGCCCACAAAATCCTCTTCCTCAAGCTCCTTGTCCAAGCCCCAAGATTAAGCTCAACTTAGTGCTGGATTAATTGAGTTTTTAGTGAAGAAAATGGAAGAAATTTTTGATGGAAAAACTAGAGAAAGAGGAGGAGAGGAAGTCGGGTGAGAGAGGGAGAGAAATGAGGAAATTTTGAGCAATTTTCTTGAAGAGTAAATGGAAGAAAAAGAAAGACAAGACACAAGTCTTGTCTTACCCCAAAAGTCCAACTTTGAATAGTAAACTTAATTAACTTTTGGAGGGAAAATTAATTGGCTCTTTTGGCTTGAGATTAAGGAGTAAATCTTGATTAGGAGAGGGAAAAGAAATGGAATAAAATGGAAGTGAATTAGGATGAATTATGTGGAGAAAGCAATGGCTAATTAAAATTCTAATCCAAGGAGGTTAATTCAACTTAAACTATAATTTCAAACCCCTAATTATAATCACTCTTTTTAATTCACCTCTAATCACTGAATAACATTTCTAACTTACGGGTGATCATCCTTACATTCCAGTACAATTTAACTTCGCTGTTCAATTTCTACCTCGAAAAACGTGTTTTTCTCATTTTCTGTATAATTGATACAAAAAGGGCAAATTTTAAAATAAGATGAATGGAATGTTGAAAATCTACCTGAAAAATAAATATAGAGCTAAATTAATTTTTTCTCAAAATGAAATAAATTAAACAAATAAATAAATAAATAAATTGAATTTTCATTTAAATTTTCCAAAAACTCGTTTAAATGTAATTCTAAAATAATTGAACGAATTAATAACAATAATAACATTATTTAAAATAATAGTTATTAACATTATTTAAAATAAATTTTTAAGGCCCTCACAGGAGGAAAGTTTGAATTTTCATTTTTAGAGTGATTTTGACAAGTGCTTGCACCAGACACTGATGAATAGTGATAAAACTTCCATGTATGTTAGAGTGGAGACATCACTTATATAGGGGGATGTTCAAAGCTATACGGATCACAAAAGTCTTATATATTTGTTTTTTTTTTCAGAGGAGTTAAGCTTGAAACAGCGGAGGTAGATGAAATTTTATAGACATATGATTGCACAATTAACTACCATCCCGGGAAAACTAATGTAGTGGCTGATACGTTAATGGCTCCAAACAGCACAAAGCCAACAAAGAGTCATGTGGATAATCGAAGAAAGGACTTGGAGTTTAAAGTTAGCGATAAAGTATTTCTTAAGGTTACTCCACCGTGAAGTGTTACATCGGAAAAAGGAAAGAAACCTCAGTCAAAATACATGGGACTTTTGAAATTCTTTAAAGAATGGGTAGTGTAGCCTATTGACTCAAACTACCACCCAACCTATCCAGAGTTCATGATGTATTTCATGTTTCTTTACAAATGAAATATCATTCGGATCCAACCCATGTTTTGAAACCAGAAGATATTGAATTTGATGAGTCTCTTGCTATTACCAGGAAAAACCTGTGTAAATCATGAATGGGAAAATAAAGGAATTGAGGAACAAGAAAATTTCCTTGGTGAAAATTTTGTGGCGAAATCATGGAATGGAAGAAGCCACTTTGGAAATGAAGGAAGGAATATACAAGAAGTATCCAGAGTTAGTTACCAATCAAGGTAAGAATTTCGAGGACGAAATTCTTTTAAGGGGGAGAGAGTGTGAGAGCCCTACAAATTCCACGCATACATTTTCATACTAGAAATTCCATGCATACATTCTGACACTAAAAATTCCATGTATAAATCACCATTTAACTCATTCAAGTGCATATAAATTCTTTTAGTGCATTAGTGGCAGTTTTCACTAAGTACATTATTCATTATTTGGTTAGATGAACTTTTCTTAGATTTAATTTTAGAATTAGTGAGAACTTCTTGCATGACTTAATTGCTAGGAAAATAGGATGTATTGGTGTTAATTGGAGGCTAAACTAAATTAGAGGTGTTAGAAGCAATTAAGTGAGATTTTTAGTAAGCTTGGTCAAGAAACCGCCACTTGTCACCATAGGATTCAAACCTTGACTTGTTGGTTTCTTTCCCTCCAACTTATCTCTTTAAAAACAACACATTTTCTTCATTTTCTTGAGGGTGTTGGACGAGATTAAGGAGGAAAAAAGAGAGGAAAAACTCACAAAAACCAACCTAAATCTTGCTTAGTTTGATAGGAAATCAAAGAGGGGAAGTTGGTAGCACCTTAACCATCAATCCTCAAGCTTGGAAGGAGAAGATTTTAGTTGCTTGAAGGCTCACTTCTTTAGCTTGTCAAGGTAATTTTCTTCCAAAACCCTAACTCTATGATCTTTAAAGTTGGTTTAATGAAGGTTTTTAATAATGATTAAGGATGATGGATGCTTGGAAGCATGAGTTCTTGGCTTGGATTCTTGTAGTTGTATCTTGAGAGTAGGTTTAAGTTTATGCCTACCATGTGTTTGATTTTTGGATTAGCACTAATTACTAGTCTATGATGATTGTTCCTTTGAGAAAGATGCTTTCTTAGCTTCCATATTCATGCTAGAAAAGTTATAGAAGTTGGTTCAAACTTTTAGAAAAAGGAAGGAAATTGTGGACTGTTTTGTGGTTTGTTTTCCTTCTTGTTTTGCGATTTCTTCTTACTCAATCTTCACTAATTCTTGTTGAGAAGCCTTGTTAGGACATTTGTACATCAAATTGGAGTGAAATCAATCTATTTTGAAGGGTGAAAACCTCTTGAATTGCATAAACTTTTGAACAAAATTTCTATTCTGCACCCTGTCAGAATTGAAAAATCAGTCAATTTCCTAGGTTTTCTGGTATTGATAGGAAACGAACTAGGAACTAAGCCATACACTGTTGGAAATCCCTATGAGTCTAGTTTCTAACTCCACTGACGGCACTCAATTTTGAGTTTTCTACACCAAGTTATGCCCATTTTTCCAAGGCTGCGCAATGGTCACTGTTATACCCAAACCTTAGTTTTGTCGTAAACTTGTTCTTAGTTGAACCTTGATGCTTTTTTGAATCTTTGCGCGTTTATTTCATTCCAAATATCATACTTAACTTGGGAATCTACTAAACCTTCAATGTTTCATCGTTTTGTGACTTGAATCACCCTAGAATCTCCTATTTAGATGCATTAACTAGTAGCATTCATTTGCACCTGTTAGGTTGCATTTATTTGCTTTTTGGTTATACATAGGACTCGAAGGTGGTATCGAGAGTGATCAAGGCACGAACATTTGAATTACTTGGCTCTGTTTGGTGAGTGTTCCATTTCCTGTTTACTTGACCAACTTAACTAGTTGGATTACTTGAATATGTGACTTACTTGATCATTTGAATTACTTGTGAATTGTGAACATTAAATGCTCTCATAAGTTAATGTGATTGAGATGAGTGCGTACTTTATCACACTCAATCTTTTTTACTTGAAATTTTGTATCTTTGAATTATGAAACCTGTGGTGCGACTATGGCCTATACGTGACTTGTGAGTGCTGGGCGGCAGTATGTGTCACGCTCGAATAGAGTGGGAGGCACCTCTCATCCCGTCCCAGTACTTTGATCTTGATTAAGTACCTGACTTGAAAGTGCTGGGCGGCAGTATGTGTCACGCTCGAATAGAGTGGGAGGCACCTCTCATCCCGTCCCAGTACTTTGTTCTTGATTAAGTGCTTGATTTATAAGTGCTGAGAGGTAATATGTACCACACTCAAGTCGAGTAGTAGGTACATCTCATCCCGTTTCAGTCCTATATCGGATTTGTATACTGAACGGCAGTATGTGTCACACTCAATTATAGTGGGAGGCACCTCTCATACCGTATCAGTACCTTGATTTTGATTAAGTCGATTGGAGAGTTATCTCATTGAGCATACTTAAACTTGCTTCGGTATACTCAAGTATTACCCAAATTTGATTAGTTGAGATGTTCGGACCCAGTAAGGGGGTTAATGGTGGACGGTTGTGGTGTAAGTGGTGTCTACGGACCTGGTTCTTAACTTCAAATGTTGAGGGAGAGTCAACGGCTTATGTTTCGATCAAGCTTTTGTGGAATTGGCTTTTGGAAGCCATCTGTATCCTTTATTTGAATGTGTTGCTTTATTTTACGTTAAATGTGAGATTTGACTATTTGTTTTGCCTATTTGTTAATGTGACTACATGGTTTATTTGGGACCTCATTGAGCTTTAGCTCACCCCTTTCCCTTATTTGTTTTTCCTTAATAGGGATTGAGAATCCGTGAGAAGACATCATTGCTTAGGGTTGGATCCTACTTTTGTATTCTTGATTTGTTGTATTGGATCTTGGAACCTCAGACTTTATATTCGGGATTTGTCATTATTTGAGGATCTCTACTGAGTCCCGGCGAGAGTTGGGCAGACGGTCCGCCGATCCCTTTGG
Organism: Gardenia jasminoides; assembly: GCA_013103745.1. Classification (NCBI taxonomy): domain Eukaryota; kingdom Viridiplantae; phylum Streptophyta; class Magnoliopsida; order Gentianales; family Rubiaceae; genus Gardenia; species Gardenia jasminoides. The sequence goes on from CM023095.1 coordinate 21,043,614, forward strand.
TTCGCCTTAGGGGGGGTGGGGTCGTCACATATTTCCTCTTGTGTTTGAGAAGACAAGAGTGTCTCCTTTAACTTGAGAAAGGGTTCTTATTGCTCAGGAGTCATTAACATCTGAAGGTCTTGTTCTAGATGGATGTGTCTTTGTTTAAGTTCCTGGAGAAGGCTAAGGACTGGGTCCAAGGAAGATATAGGTTGGGAAGAAAGTGGAGTAGAGAAATCAAGTCTAGGACGTTTAAATCGAGGAGTAATAGGGGTAAATGGAGTAGAGGTTGGATCATAGGCTTGTTTGGTACTAGTTTCCAAAGCAGTTTCTTTATACACCCAATCATCACCAACAAAACAAATGTTTTTCTTTTCAATATAGGCTTTGGTGAAAAAATAATTTGGATTTTCAGTGGTTGGTGCATCAATCTGAGGAATGTTAAAGTGATTAAAAATTGAAATCAAGAATTTGCTATAGGAAATTTTCCTACGACTGTCAGACTTAACTTTGTTCATGAACTAACACATTACAAAGTCAAAATCAACCCTGATATTTTCCATAAAGCAATAAAATAGATAAAGTTCCTTTTTGTTTGCAGTGGTATGATGACCAGAAGTAGGAACTAAGAGATTTCCAATCATAACCCAAAAGATTTGTTGCAAAGGAGTCAACTCATTCAAATCAGTTTCAGTTGGAACTTGAAAATTTGTTTGAAAGTAGGATAAGAGATTGGCTCCACTGAAGTGATTATAAGAGGTTAGTTGCTCTTCATATGAAAAGAAATTTGCTATTTTACTAGAGCAATCAGTTTCAATTGTGGTGTTAAGAATTTCATTCACTATATTTGGATCAAGGGTTATATCAATCCCATTAACTCTAGATACCACCTCAGAAGAAGTTCTCCCTTGTCTAATGTTTACATAAAATTGATGCACCATTGAAGCATAAACAATACGTGGAAATATAAGGAGGTGATTCCATTTTTGAAAAGTGAATTTTTTAATGATCCAGTCAAGTTTATAGGTATGGAAATTAGAAATAGAAATTGAACGTTGGGTAATGAAGCCTTCCCTACATACAATGGAGAATCTCTCTTCAGCTTCAGCATCAATAAAGGTAGGCAATGTGTTCTCGGATTATTCTTGTGCTTCCCTTTGCTATTCATGCTACTGTTGATCACGACTATGTCGTTGAGAACCCCTTGTTCCAGTAGTTCTTCCGGTGTCAGACCCTCTTCCGGTTCTCCTCTTAGCAGTGGAGGAACTACCTTGAACCCATACCATGGATGATGTAGAGAATGTAGGGGATGATGCAGTGATGATAATGTAATGTAGATAATGCCTCCTAAGCACTTGATTTCCCACGAATCAGTTTAGAAGAGAAGAATTTAAGAATTAGGGTTTTAGGAGAGAATTGGGGATTTTCACAGAATTGATGTTTGAGGAAAATGCTGAAGAAGATTTGCTGAAAAGAATGTTTGGAAGGCAATTTAGCACGCAATTTGATGAAAACATTGTTTGAAAAGAACGAATTTTGATTTTTAGAGAGGGAAGATGAAGAAAACCTCTATTCAAGAGAGAGAATGAAATATGCAAATGGCCGTCCGAGAGGTCTTTAAAAAACAAGTTTAGCGAGTTTCGGATTTCAGAACAGTAGGTATGCGTCCGAAATACGCGTCCAATCCTAAGAAATTGTAAGACAACTTTTTGAAATTGTCGGACGTCCGATCCAAGTGTTGGACGTCCGATAATAGTTGACATAGAATACCAATGCTGTCGGACATCTGAAGTTCTGTCGGATGTCCGATCCCCTATTTTTCTTAAAGAAATTTTTCTGAAATACCTAACTTATTTCTCAAATACACGAATTGCTCCAAGGATAATGCTTTTGTAAAAATATCAGTAATTTAATCTTTTGAACATACATAATTAACACAAATTTCTCTTCTTTGAACAAGATCGCGAATGAAATGATGCTTGATGTCTATGTATTTTGTCCTAGAATGTTGAATTGGATTTTTGGTCAAGTTGATAGCACTAGTGTTATCACAAAACATAGGCACACAATCATATTTCAAGTGAAAATCATGTAAAGTATGTTTCATCCATAGCAATTAAGCACAACAAGCACCGGCAGCTATATATTCAACTTTCCCCGTAGATAAGGAAATAGGATTTTGTTTTTTGCTACACTAAGAGACCAAACATTCACCTAGAAAATGGCATGTACCACTCGTACTTTTTCTATCCATTCTACAACCAGCAAAGTCGGCATCCTAAAAATCAATTAATGCAAAGTTAGAACATTTTGGATACCATAAACCATAATTCATAGTTTTCTTTAAGTATCTAAAAATTCGTTTTACAACTAGCAAGTAAGACTCTTTTAGACATGATTGAAACTGGGCACACAAGCAAATAGCAAACATAATATCAGGTCTATTTACGGTTAAATAAAACAAACTACCAATCATACCTCCATAATACTTCTCATCAACTTTTGTACATTTTTCATCTTTGTCAAGTTTGGTAGAGGTGCACATAGGAGTGCCAACTTGTCTTGAATCCTCCATCCCGAATCTTTTGAAAAGTTCCTTTGTGTACTTAGTTTGATTAATAAAAGTTCTTTCATGACTTTGATGTACTTGAAGTCCAAGAAAGAAGTTTATTTCTCCCGTCATACTCACTTCGAACTCCTTTTGCATAACATTTGAGAATTCTTTGTACAAACATTTATTAGTAGCACCAAAAATGATGTCATCCATATAAATCTGCACAATTAATAAATCATTCAAATTATTCTTGGTAAATAGAGTGGTGTCTACACCTCTTCTCTTAAAACCATTTTTAACCAAAAAACCACTTAAATGTTCATACCAAACTCTTGGAGCTTATTTCGAACCATATAATGCCTTTGAAAGTTTGAACACACAATTTGGAAACTTTTCATTCTCAAATCCGGGGGGTTGAACAACATAGATTTCTTGGTCAATAAAACCATTTAAAAATGCACTTTTAACATCCATTTGAAATAATTTGAAACCTTTAAAACATGCAAATGCAAGAAACATTCTAATTGATTCTAATCTAATTACGGGAGTAAAGGTTTCATCAAAATCTATCCCTTTTTCTTGTGCATATCCTTTTGGTACTAGTCTAGCCTTATTTCTAATTATTTCTCCCTTCTCATTTAACTTGTTTCTAAACACCCATTTTATTCTAATAATGGGATGATCTAAAGGCCTTTCTACCAAAGTCCATACTCTATTTCTTTTAAATTGATTTAGTTCTTCTTGCATGGCTACTATCCAACTATTATCTTTTAATGCCTTAGTGACATTTTTAGGCTCAATATGAGAAAGTATCAAGGAGTTTTACAACTATTCTAGTTAACCCTCAACAAGTTACAATTGAAAGCTCACTCAACCAATTAAGAACTATTATTACAAGTGAGGCAACATTCACCAAGGTTTTACTCCTCCAAATGAGTAACCTCACAATCCCCACTTTTCCCACACCTATACAACAAATAAAGAATATTTCTACCCAAATATTTCACTTGAAAATTTGTATTTCATGTAGGCAAAAGTCTTCTATATTTTTGAACTTGTGAGTATTTATAGAATGTGAGAAATAGTCTAAAGAAACTCTTCAATGGTCAAAAATATGGTTGTTAAAAAAATAGCCATTGGAGCTGTCGGATGTCCGAACCTTTGCCTGTCGGACGTCCGAACCCACCGTTTGACAGAACCAGTCAATCTATCAGACGTCCGAACCCCTGTCCTGCGTCTGACAGTATCATCCGAAAGTTTGTCGTAAACTCTCGGACGTCCGAAGTGATCGTCTGACAGAACCAGTAGCCATCTCAATTTCCTTTTCAATCTGTCCGACGTCCGAACCTCTGTTCACCGTCCGATCCTTGCGTCCGATAAGTTAAAATTTTCTCAATTTTTCTTAAATTGATTTCTTTTCGTTTCCAATGAATCTAGGATCTGTTCTAACATAATTCTCACATAAAAATATTACTCCAAATCAAATCATCATTTTGTTTTGTTATCATCAAAACCTAGGATCAATTCCAACAATCTCCCCCTTTTTGATGATGACAAACCAAATGATGATTTTACAAGAGAAAGGAGAGAAACTCCCCCTCAATAAGAGCTAAAATGATTTAGAAAATCATCTAACATTTCTCCCCCTTTTGTCATCAATCAAAAAATATATTAGCCAATAGATACAAAGTATAGAAAAGCAACAAACAAAGCCAATAAATACAAAATAGGTCAATTAAGGTCTAATCAATGAGGTCAACAAGTTTAGAGACCTATTTTTGGCCAACAAAATAACTAAGGGCAATACACATAAATATTTAGAAAAATGCTGTCAGACGTCTGAAAACCTGTGGGACGTCCGATCCCCTGTTTTCCTCAAAAATATTTTTCCTTTGAAAACAATGTTAAAACTAATATCAAGAACTAAACACTCATGCTTTTTAAATAACACATAAAGATTTCTATCACATAATTGACTAACACTTAATAATCCACATGGATTTCATGCCTTTTCTTATATTTTTCTTCACATAGCAATCATTTTGCATATATCCAAATTGGCAGCAAAAATGACATATAATACTAAGATCCTTAACACTAATGGGTTTTAAATATCTAATTTCCATTTTCCTAAGAATGGCAAACTTATTTTCACCATAAGTAGCTTTTCTAACACTCATTTGAAGATTCTTTTATTTTTCACTTTGGAGGAACTCATGTAGATCATCCATTCTTTTCTTCAAGCCACTTTGTTCCTCTCGAAGTTTTTTGCAAAATTTTTCTTTCTCATCAAGTTTCTTTTGCAAGTCTAAATCAATCTCAAGTTTTTTCAAATCATCATTTTCTTTCTTCAACATATTATTTTCTTGATAGAGTTTGGTGTTTTCACGAAACAAAAAATTGATTTTGACTTTTAACTCTTTGTTCTTAGCATAAGAATCTTTCAAACTTTCATGCAATTTTTTAACAAAAGATTCAATGTCATCATCATTCTCATCATCACAATCAAAGATAGAGTTACTAGTGGATATCTGATCTTCTCCTATGGCCATGAATGCCATTTGAGCAGATTCTTCTTCTTCCTCTATTTCTTCATCGGAATTACACTCATTCCAAGTTATTTGGAAGTTATTGTATTTTTACCTTCTTTCTCCTCTTCCTTTTTTTTTCTTCTTCATTGGACATTCATTAATGTAGTGTCCAAGTTGTCCACATTCGTAGCATTTATCTTCTTGCTTCTTGTTGACCTCTTACTTTCCTCTTCCTCTTTGATTGTTATTTTGGTTGGGGTTGAAGTTGCTAGGACCTCCCCTTTTAAATCTCCTTTTGTTGAAAATTCTTTTGAAACTCTTGGAGAAGAGTGCCAAATCATTATTATCCACTTCAACATCCTCATCATCTAAGGAGAATGAATCATCCTCCTCTTGTGAAGTTTTGAGAAATATACTCCTTTTCCTTTTTGCATCCTCTAGCTCTTGCACTTTTGACTTGAGTTTCAATTCATAAGAAGTTAGGGAATTTATAAGAGTTTCAATAGACATGAAATTCAAGTCCTTAGCTTCCTCTATTGCTGTCACCTTGCTCTCTCAATCTTTAAATAAAGCATTCAATATTTTTCTATTTTTCTCACCCAATGTATATTCTTTGCCCAATACCTCCAAATCCTTTATGATATCATTGAATCTACAGTACATTTTGTCAACATTTTCATAAGGTTCCATTTTAAAGGATTCATATTTAGTGACAAGAAGGGATTTCTTTTGTTCTCTAACATTGTCACTTCCCTCAGGAATTTCTCTTAACTTGTCCCATATTTCTTTTGCCGTTTTGCATCCTTTTACCCTTGTAGATTCATTAGCATCTAAGCCATTGTATAACATATTCATAGTTTTTGCATTCAAGGTGAGATTGATTCTATCTTGGAGAGTCAATTCTATTCTAGTTTAGGGTCTAGACTAATGAGTGATTTCATCTACAACAATTGCTTCATATGGACCTTCATTCACTATATACTATAACTCAATATCTATTGATTGCAAAAATATTTTCATTCTATCCCTCTAACTAACATAATTTATACCATTGAACATCGGAGGTCTAATAATTGATTTCCCCTCTAAAAACAATGCATTATTGGTTGCTGTCTTTACTCCTAAGCCGATTGAGCTTAATCTCAAGGAGACCGAATTCTGATACCAATTGTAGGTCCCGAATGCAACCAAAGGAGGTGAATTAGATTGTTTAACAATACAAGTAAATATTACAAGAATTCACCCAATAAAACAAGTACAAACAACTTCTCAAGTGTGAATAAAGATATGTCAAATTAAGCACAACGAAGATGTCACAATTGAGCAATAAAGAAAAGAGATAGAAAAAGAATTGCAAACCAAATTCCAAGTTGCACCGAACTTAGATAAAATCCACTAATAGCTTCTTCAATTGAAGGTGAAACTAACCAACTTGTACAAGTAAATGTTCACTCCTTCCTCACCCTAAAAGTCTTTAGTTGAGTCAAGAAGTTTTACAACTATCCTAGTTCACTCTCAACAAGTTACAATTGAAAGCTCACTCAACCAATTAAGAACTACTATTACAAGTAAGGCAACCTTCACCAAGGTTTTACTCCTCCAAATGAGTAACCTCACAATCCACACTTTTTCCATACCTATAAAACAAACAAAGAATATTTCTACCCAAATATTTCACTTGAAAACTTGTATTTCATGTAGGCAAAAGTTTTCTATCTTCTTGAACTTGTGAGTATTTATAGAGAATGAGAAATGGTCTAAAAAAATTCTTCAACTATAAAAAATATGGCTGTTAGAAAAATAGCCGTTGGAGCTGTCGGACGTCCGAACCTTTGCCTGTCGGAAGTCCGAACCCACCGTCCGACAGAATCAGTCAATCTGTTGGACGTCCGAACCCCTGTCCTGCGTCCGAAAGTATCATCTGAAGGTTTGTCGTAAACTGTCGGATGTCCAAAGTGATTGTCCGACAGAACTAGCAGCCATCTCAGTTTCCTTCTCAATCTGTCAGACGTCCGAACCTCTGTTCATCATCTGATCCTTGCGTCCGATAAGTTAAAATCTTCTCAATTTTTCTTAAATTGATTTCTTTTCTTTTCCAATGAATCAAGGAACTATTCTAACACAATTCTTACATAAAAACATTAGTCCAAATCATCACTTTGTTTTGTTATCATCAAAATTTAGGATCAATTCCAACACAAGTACACAACAATTTAATGATAAAGAAGCCACAAGAATGAAATACAAGCGACATAAGATTTAACGTGGTTTGACTTCACCATTGAGTCTACATCCACGGAGAGAAAATCCATTTTTTATTATGAGAGAAAAACCCCATACAAGAATACAATTGGAGACCAAACCCAATCTATTGTATAATTTTTTTTCACCTCCCAAGAACCCTCTCTCACCTTATGTATAAAGCTACATGTTGCCCCTTATGTGTTTCTTGTAGTATCCCAAACCCCACCTATTTATAGAACATATTATTTATCCAATAGAAAATAACTGTTAGTTCCAATTTTATACAGAATAGGAAATAACTTCTAATTCCTAAACCCATACAAATAGAAATTTCCTTAACTACTACTCCAAGTAACTAAACCAACTAGAAAACTAATTGCTTCACACACAAAATAAGAAAACCTACCTAAAAGAAATTAAACCAATTTTCTAACAAATCTCCACATTGACGAATATTTGTTTTAGCAACCATTTGCCTTCAACTACCATGTAATATGGTACCGAACTACACACTCGAATCAATACAGTCTTGACACCAATTGATTCAATCAGCAAATGAACATGTGTAGTTACCCCGAGTCCAACCTCCAATTGACTCGCAAGAAGGTGCCTCAATTCACTATCTCTCTTCAGCAGGATTTCTTTTCACCACCACTTGCAACTTGAGATCCCCTTACTTGTTCGTGATCATTGAGGTAACCAAGTGATAAAATCACTATACTTCTTCCCATCCTTAGGACTGTCTCGCCATGTGTGGTTTTCAAGACTCCACCTCCAATGAAAATTTCGTAGCCATCAGAGTCTTCAGGCAAATGAAAATTAGATTCCTTTGCTTCTTTAAGAACTATGCCAGTCCACCTAAAGAACATAATCCGAATCTAAGAAAAACAATCGGGATGAAGTATCAACTGCTGGAGTTGTGAAAAAATCTCCATTAGTTCATGTCCAAAATTGACATTGGACTCCACATTTTCCTTGACCCTTGAATCACCTGTCTAGATTCATCATCAAGAATCTACATGCTTTCCGACTTTCCATCCTTCACCTTTAATGCTTCTTGTCAAGCCATTGACACAAGGATATCGCCCATTAAATTATTGAATTGGTAAAGCCACCAACCCACTTGATCTCAATTGTCAATCAGGACCCAATCACGAACCTGCTCTGATACTAGTTTGTTAGGATCCGAATACGGAATACATGACTATTGAGAAATCAAGTACACAACAATTTAATGATAAACAAGCCACAAGCATAAAATATAAGTGACACAAGATTTAACGTGGTTCGATTTCACCACTAATTCTACATCTACAGAGAGAAAATCTGTTCTTTATTATGAGAGAAAAACTCCATACAAGAATACAATTGGAGACCAAACCCAATCCCTTGTATAATTTCTCTCACCTTCCAAGAATCCTCTCTCACCCCCATGTATAAGGCTACATGTTGCTCCTTATGTGTTTCTTGTGTGTCCCTTGTGTGTTTCTTGTAGTATGCCAAATCCCACCTATTTATAGAACATATTATTTATCCGATAGGAAATAACTGCTAGCTCCAATTCTATACAGAATAGGAAATAATTTCTAATTCCTAAACCCATACAATTAGGAATTTCCTTACTTATTACTCCAAGTAACTAAACCAACTAGGAAACTAATTACTTTATACACAAAATAAGAAAACTTGTCTAAAAAAAATTAAGCCAATTTTCTAACAAAACATTCCAGATTACAGAGGATTGGAATGACTGTAGCAACAGAATAACTAGTTGCAACTACTCAAAACTTGTAAATCTGCTGTAACTCAAGTTGCTGCACTTCAGATCTGTGCTTAAGAAGTAGGTTGAAAACACACCAGACTATCTATTGATTGAGTTACTACCATGGTATTTGTATATGAGGATAGTCGTTCAGTCCTATAACCTACGATGGATACTATAATGAAGCAGATGACAGAACTGTATTTGTAAAATAGATTTAGTACTGAAACAATTATTATGTGTTTTGTAAGATATTATATAACAAATAATGAATTGAATGTTGTATATTGACCTTATTGCACCTATTCATATTGGTACATTTTTGTAAAGGGTGTCACGAGACCAATTTTACAGGCTATATATACAAAATATACACTCAAGAATTAGATAAGCAAAATTCTAGGAAAAAATAAAATTCCACAACCTAACGAAAAACAATAAAAAAAGGTCTAAAAAAATATTTACACCAATATTTACGCTAAAAAAGAAGTCTAGTGCAAAAGATATAAGAATAAAAAACAACTTATGTACATATATAAAAAATATAATAACCATTTCACCCAGCAGGGGAACCCTGCATTAGGCGCGGGGTATGCCCGGCTAGTTCTGATCACATGGAAACTTGCTCTTCTATTTCTTGCCCCAGGGTTTAAGTGAAACATTTTCTATTTGCTAAGAAAATGGAATCAACTGTGAGGGAGGCTTTTCATTTCATTTGCAATTTACAATTCTGGAGGATGGCAATATTTTGGACCCTTTCTCTCATCATCTCCTACTTGCAATTATTTGCCCAAAGATTTTCTGCCGTCAAATCCAAAAGCTATGTGCATTCTTCTCCTTCGATACTTCCACAAGCAACAAGATCAGTTTCTTCTGCCACAAATGCTTTGAGAACACCCATCTGCATCATCACTGGGGTAAATAGACCATCTAAAATTTATTTGTCATATATTCTTCAATTTTGTTGAATATGCGTTTTACTGTGTCGTTGTCTACTTTTAAATCAATTTGTGTGTTTTAAGTTGGAAAGATTTTTGAATGTCTAAGGCTTTTTTTTCTTTTTTAACCATAGTTGGATGAACTGTGCCTTGTTCAAATTTATTTCTACCTGAAGCCCCATCAATTAGCAATTTCTTGTAATTTCCTACAGTCAGATCAATTTCCTCATGATTTATCAATTTTCGATTTATTTATTATTGGTCACAGCAATAAGTCACCTCCCTTCAGCTTTACCATTATGCTATGGACCTTCTAGTTGTTTTTAATATTTCCATCATTTCATTATTTGATATTTGTCCTCTTTCTGGCTCAAAATCTCAGGCAACATCAGGTTTAGGTGCTGCAACAGCCAATGCCCTGTCAATGAAGGGCTTTTACATTGTTTTAGGTAATTCAGTTATTTGCTTTACTGTTATCCACAAGGAATTTCTCTATGTTGATTCTGCATTGGTGAGAGTAAACTTTTAATACAATGAGTCAAGGACTCAAAAGTTATACTTTCTTGCAAATTTTTGTTGAAAGTTTTCTGAAATTTTTGTACATTCTTTTAATATCAACGCAAGAGGGCTTGCCTGAGCATGTATCCTTTGGATACACTTCTATTCTGAGATTTATCTGAGAATGAGTTAATGATAAGAGGCTGTGGAGGCCAAACTTGAGGAAATGCTTCCTTTCCAACTTAGTATAGTCTACTTAATGTTGGACATGTCCTGCTTTGGATTCTTGTAGTCTTCCACATTTAACAGTACTATGTTCTATCTAAAAAGTTTTGATGTAGGAGAAAGTATTTAAGGCATCATTTTGATGTTTAAAATTAATTAATTTACCCTGATACTTTGCTTGAGATGAGTATTTTGAAGCAGCTTAGTATTTGCCTGAGATGTTTGAAACTAATCTAGTGTTGTTTACATTTATAAGTCAGACTGCCATTTTCTTTTGCATATTGCTGTAAAAATTTCTTCCTTCTCACCACTATTACATTTAGCATGCTTATTGCCCCACTTCTCTTTACTCTTCTGCTCGTGCTAGGGAATCACCAGTATCTAACTAAATTATGCTTGAAATTGCAGCAGGAAGATCATCTGACTTATTGGCAAATGTACCATCCAGTAACTTAATCTTTGAAAAATTGTCATATTGTTATCTTCTATTTTCTGTGTTATCATATATCTCTGCATCTTTTAATGGTGGCAGGCTATATGTGATATCAAGAAACAGAATATTGGTGCTTTGGTCAAAGCTTTTGAGGTTGATGTATCATCCTTCAAGTCAGTCCTTAAGTTCAAAAATTCCCTTCAGCAATGGTTGTCAGAGTCTAACTTGCACTCTTCTGTTCAACTCCTGATCAATAATGCTGGAATCTTAGCAACATCATGTAGACTCACTTCTGAAGACTATGATGAGTAATTAACTTTTACGCTACTCGTGTTCCCATGGAAGCTGGTGCTAAATAACAATACACCTAAACTTTTATGCACACAACGGAAGCTAATCTTATCTTGGTGCCAAATTGATGGATGGGTTTGTGATTGCGTGGCTTATTAAAAAGCGCTTCAACTAGTAGAGCTTTTAGTCAAAGTACTTAGTGCTTAATCTTGTCGTTTGGGTTCATACTTGGATAAGTACTTTTTCTATTTGATAATGTGCAATTTTGAATTTTGAAAACACATTTATCTCTTCATTTAGTTCAAAACTTATAATGAAATTGTTAAATTTAATTTTTTATTTTTTTTATTTTTTGAAACACAAAAGTTGCTCTAAAAGCACCAACTTTGAGCTTGTGCTAAAGGTGTTTTAATATCCAAAAGCTCTACTTCTGAATTCAAGAAATGTTGCTCACCAAACACATTAGAAGTGCTTTTATCCTCCAAAAGCACTTTTTTAGCAAAAGCACCACAATTCCAAACGGCCCCAAGCATGCAAATAACACGATGATCTGAAGTTGTAGGTGTCTGTCATGCAAAAATAATCTGATGAGTTTCCTTTCTAGATTAATCTACAAATGGCTAGATGCAAGTTCAACAACTTTGACAATTATCTTTTCTATTTCTATGCCAGAGCATGTTGATGTCTTCATGCTAAAATGTTGGTGTGATATATGCTAGCATTTTCTGAGATGTAGCTTAAGTTTATTTTGGATGAGCTCATTGGCATCTATGGGAACATGTTTATATTTACTGCACATGTTATAGATTGAGACAACAAATAGCATGGTCACTGTAAGTCCTTTCATATCCAGGATGATGGCGACTAATTACATTGGTGCATTTTGCCTCACTAAAGTTTTAATGCCGCTCCTTGAAAACAGCCCTGTTCCTTCCCGTGTTATTAATGTCACATCCTTTACTCATAGAAATGGTAAGTTGGAGGTAAATATTGCAGTCTATGTGCAAGTAATGAACCGCCCCATATCTGTTTTTTACTAGTTAAAATTATTCCGTTATTCTTACCCTGAGGGTGTGTATGGGCTGATTGTTGCTAAAAGAACTTCATTTGACCTGGTTATTATGTAAGATCCAATTGATGTTACTTTCCTTTAGCAAATGTGGAGTCTGAATATGTTCAGTATTAATTGTTGTGATAGTATTATACATAGTACATGCTTGCTTATTGAATTCCTGTCAGTGTCATATGAATGGATTTATTGTGGACCTTTTCTTCTCTTTTCTACTTAGTATCTAGCATGCTGGTAGACAAGGACACTGTTACTGGGAAGTGTTTTACAAGATTAAATTGCTACCCCTACGCTCAGATTTATGAGTACTCAAAATGTAAGTTGTTATTGATACACCTAAACTGATAGCATTATTCTTATCTTGGTGCAACTAAGAATTGACTCTTTTCATTGGCAGTTTGCTTGCTACTTTTCTCATATGAGCTTCAGCGACAGATTGGCGTAATGGAGAAATCTCATCAGGTCTCTGTCATGTATGTAAAAATTGATTTTTTGCTTGTTTGTAGTAGTCAATTAAAGATTTAGTTGCCCCAATACATAATGTTTGAAATGTATAAAAGAAATTTAACCTTTTAAGGTCAGCCATAAGAATTAATTCTGAATCTTGCCTTATTGCTTTCCTGTGTTTGCATTTGCCTCATATGAGGAAAGATGCTTGTTAGTCTCTTATTTGTGCCAAGGAGTTAGGCCTGTTTGTTAGTTAGCACTAGAAGACATTATATATAAGCTTAAGTGTGACCAAAGTTGTGTCTGAGAGAAAAGGCACAAAGCAACCTGGTTTTTTTTTTTTTGGGAGGGGGGGTGGGAAAAACAGAGGGTAGTAATGTAGTACATGGGACAGTAACAAATCTCTTAAATTCAAGAAGTGGTTCCAAGTTAAGGCACAAAGGTGACATGGCCTCTTCTTTTGAATTTGGGTGCCCAAGACCCCCGATCTAGCAGGAAGCCAGATGTATATTCAGAGGGTCACGATCAAGAAGCTTGCATAATGTGTAATGCAATTTGTATGAGTTATGGCAATCCCCTAGACAGACCAGTAGTATGATTTATGAGACTTCACAGTTGAAGCTGGCTAGAGACAAGTGCTTGTGCTTTAGCACACCATGAGTTTACTATTGCCAGTCAAGGTGGATAAGGAGATAGAGAAGCATACTTCCTGTGGTTTCAAAGTTGTACCTATAAGCATAGTTGGATGCCACCCTGATATTTGTATATTAAATAATCATTTTTTTTGGAGGGGAGAGAGAGAGAGAGAGAGAGAGAGAGAGGAAATGATGAGAATAAAATAATAAGAATGATTGAATGGAATCTTACTTCAAATGAATCACTCATGTATACAAGGAAACTGTGCTGTTGGTAATCAAGGAAGTTGCTTAATTTGGAATGGTACTTTGGGAAAGGAAGGTGGAAAAGACAAAGGATAACAAAATGGATGAGGGGGGCAGTAACAAATATCTCATAAAAAGTGGTCCCAAGGTAAGGCATAAAGGGTGATGTGGCTTCTTCTTTTGAATTTGGGTCTGCTCACCAGACCCAGATTCAGCAGGAGGCCAGATTTGTATTTGGAGGGTTTTCATGATCAAGAAGCTAGGATGATGAGTAATGCAATTTGCATGAATCATGGATTCCCCTAGACAGACCAGTGTGATTTATGAGATGTCACAGCTGAAGCTGGATATGGATTGTGCACTGGCGCACCATGAGTTTATTATTGCAAGTCAAGGTGGATAAGGAAATAGAGAAGCATACCTTCTGTGGTTTCAAAGTTGTGCTTACAAGGATAGTTGAATGCCACCAGGACACTTGTATATTAAATTATACTTAATGTGGCTATGCTTCAGTCATCAAGATGTCATTGTTTAATGAAATAACTGTGCATGCTAATGTATAGAGCTGCAAGATGCAGAATGTGATTATGTATAAGTGGCAATGGTATGAATCCTTATGCTTATTTAGATTATCGCTGACACTCCATGCATCTAAAAGACTTGAATATTCTATGATCTGATACTTCTAACAACATAGATCTTGCATGGTCACAATTTTCAAGTACATGAGGTTAGAGCAAAAGCTATTTTTATTTTGACATAGCTGGTTTATCTACTTTAATGATAAACGAATGATGTAATTGATGCCTCAGAAATGGAATAGTGGATGAAACTCTGAAATGCATCTCTGTTTGAGTTTCATTAACATAAGTTGCATAATATGTGTTGAAGCTACTTGTCTTTGTTGTGTAAATCAGAGAAGTTATTTACTGATCTTCTAATCATGAAAAAGTAGTCAGTCACTGCTATTCACTTTTCCATCTTACAAAGAAACTTCCTTTCCTGGTAATGTAGTGCTGTTGATCCTGGAGCAGTCAAAACTAGTATCATGCGTGAAATTCCTTCTTGCATTGCTTGGATGGCTTTTCTTGGACTGAAACTCTTAGGACTTTTGCAGCCACCGGAAAATGGAGTCTCTTCTATCATTGATGCTGCACTTGCACCTCCTGTGAGTATATCAATGTCTGAGCCAATGCCTTTTAATTTGACCACCAACTGTCGAATATTTCATGATGCCTTGTAGTTTGGTTCACTGATAAATCTTCATGCATTTATTGGTTACATTGGTTTATCGATTATGATACAGCTCATAGTTTATTGTCATCGGCTAGATTTAGCAACAGCCCAAGTCAACAATATCATAGTCATAAAGACCACATTTAGTAGTGTTATGTTATCTACTAGATTTCTGCCCTATGCAGAAATAGCTGTTTGTGGTGGGCAGAGTAGCGTCAATAATATAAACTGCTATTAACTTGCCTGATACAAAATGTCTTCCAAATCTTACAGAAACAAGGTAAAATTTTATTCTTTTCAATTCGGATTAATCTGGTGCCTCTACTTGATACCTTAAAAACTTTTAACAGGATGTTGGTTCATTAGTTATAACGGATTTTCATACATCTTTTTAACTAGCGAATCTGTTTCAGGAAATAACAGGGGTTTACATTTTTGGAGGCAATGGTGGAACCATCAGATCTTCTTCACTTTCATACAGCACCAAACTTTCGAAAGATCTCTGGGCTACTACTTGTGATATTTTTCTAGAATTGCATCTTGCTTCCACTGGCACTTTTGCATAGCTATTTCTCTTTTAGTTGACGCTGGCTTCTGGTGAGGTCCTGGTGATGTCAAGTTGGTTAATGGAGCCACAATTGTTTCGACTTATTCATGGATGCTGAGATACCGTTGCTGTTCCGTCCCCGTCCCTCTCCTAGGACATTTCTCTGTCAGTTTTTGGTCTGTTAAGATCCTCAGTGAGTCAAGGTGTACAGTACTCTTGTGATAAAATAGTATGAAAGCAGCCACTTTGCCATTGTAATTGCCTGATATGCAGCAGAAAACGCACTACAAATGTTTACATTCGACTTGGCAAAAGAAAACTGTAGAGTACCTCCAAAAGTCACGAGCTCTATTGCTTTTCAGAGGCATTTAAGATAATGAATAACGTGATTTTGAGGTAACCTCAGGTGTACACAATCGTTTGCCAGTTGGATAACTCATATGTTACATTTATGTACTGATATAAAATGTGCACATTAACATGACATGAATTAAATCAAGGGATAATTTCAGAAACCTCCCTTGAGGTTTTGTAAAATATCATTTAGCTCCTCTGATGTTTTTAAAATCTCTCTTACCACCCTTGGAATTGACATTTTGTTAACAATGTTACCCTCTTTTAGCAAAAGTAATATTAAAAAACACATGTTGGAGGAGACAGAAAATTTTAGTTCCCTTAATACCCTTAGACTATCCAAAAAAAATAAATAAAGTAGAAACATAATATTAACATGTCATAGAGTTTCTAATAATGTCAATAACAGCAATCGATAAAGTGACATTGCCTAATTTGAAATTTTTAAATAAATAAAAAACACCACCTGAAAGTAATTCACGTATAGGAGGAATGCATATAAGTACTTGGTATTAACTACCCATTTGTATAGCTTTTGATTAGGAAGAATAGCTTATAATCAAACAATAAAAATTATACCACTCTCTTATTTTTATGTAATTATTTTGATTATGAAACTTACATCATCTCCTATTACTTATTGATCATTTAAACTATGAGCTCATAATTTTTACTCGTTATGCAATTTTATTTTGAAAATCACACCTTTACTCCAAAGCTTAGGGAATCATCTTAGTGAGGTTATAATTTTCTCCTCATCTACTCTAAGTTCTCGTATTGTTTACAAAAAAATAAAAATAAAAAAAATAAAGGAGAGAAAAAAGGATGATTGCAACATATAAATAAAAGTCATATTATTATGAGTATTTATTATGACAAGCAATTGTACGTCATTGAAAGTCTTGTCAGATAATTTCATGCCTTTGTTGGTATAGAAGAAGAAGAGTGGTGTTAATTGTTTTCCGAGTATTTTGTTATTACATGCTTATGAGATTTGTCAAACATTTTTTTTTTTTTGGCTTTTAGAAGATAAATAATTGCTAGAAGAAAGAGTATTATTGGCAACTAATCCCTTCTGATAGTAATATGTGTGCCCACAATTACTTCAGGGGTGATAAGAAAGATTTTAAAAATATCAGATGAGCTAAATAATATTTCATGAAACCTCAGGGAGGTTTCTGAAATTATCCCTTAAATCAAACGTACACTTCCAGCTTCTTTTACGTGCTGGTGTTTTATTGTTACCCAGTAATCTATTAACATCTTTAATTTTGACCGTCAGATGGAATTGTTACCTCACTTATTTAAGACAAATAAGCAGGTGACGTCGGATAAGATTTTATGGAAGTCGCTGATGTGTGTTAATGCAGCTGCGTTAAAGAAAGTATTGACATCGACACCTCCCCCTTCCTTTTTCCCTACTCCCCCTCCTCCTCTTCATAGTTCCTCTTTTTTGCTATAAACATACTAGGCACACATGACAAACACACTGAGTTATCTTCACAGATAAAGCATAAAATTGATTCAGTGCTTGAGTATTTGTTGATTGGATCGGTTTGTGTAATATTTGTAAAATATGATGCTAAATCTTGAGGATAATATTGAAAATTGGATGTAGCGGGTTCTAGTTGCTATTTTATGATTATTCAGCTTTGTTTTCGTTATCTTCAACCTTGTTTCAAAAGGGTTATTAAGCGTTCTAAGGTGGAGTAGGTATTGGGCGATGAATTTGATTCGGCATGTACCTAAGTCCCAGAAAAGCTAAAGCAGAGGCAATTCCAAAAGGTCTCAAAATTTTTGATTCAAGATTTTAATTGTGACCTTGTCTTTGGATCATCAAAGGATTCAAATTGAGGAAAAATGAGGCCGAAATTACGATTCAAGTGAAAAAACGAAATTTTGGATAAGAATTGATGCTGATAGAAAGTGGGTAATACAGTGGTTGGATTTGGGTGAGCAGCATCTGCCACTTACAGTGATGAGGAGGAAGATGATTAGTTTTGAAAATCACATTTTACCCTCCTAAACTTTTGGTCAAGCTTTATTTGACCCATGAAGTAGTCAACACATTGTACCTTAACCCCAAAACTAAGATTCTTCTGGTTTACCAATTTTATAAGCACCCAATTAACTTTGTTTGGATACGTTATTTTTTGGTTTATTTCCCTGTTTACATCATCAACACATTTTTCAATCACCTTTTTAACTAACATACGTTACATTAAAAAAGTGCTATAGTATTTAGATAACCAAATAATTCCAAATAATAACATATCCGAACACCCTTAATCTCTTATCATATTTACTCATTTTTTTTGGATCATTTTCTACATTAAACTAACTTAATTGACTATCATGAGTGAAGAAAAACCAAAAATCCATATCATAAAGTTAAGATCCATGACAATATTGTCCTCTTATTGATTTAAGAATTTACTCTTTCTCACTTAAATGTATTTTATCTTTCTATGAGAATACCCCATGTGCATTATGTATTACCTACTAGGGGCTACGGCCTATGCAATGCACGGGGTTGTGTGACGACTCCATCTCTCCCTAGGGTGTACCCTAAGGTATCAGTGGATCACCTACTCAACTCTCGTCAGGATTTAAATACAAATCACAAGCCAAATTTTAAAAGTGAATACAATCTCTCAAAACAAGAGTTACAACTCCAATCGATGGTATTAAGGACCGACCTCGATCAAAATTCATAAGCCATCTAACAAATCCATCTCAAAGTACAATACAAGGTTCAAACTTACAAGAACCAAGTTTCTACCTTACAACCCAAAAGAAAACTAAAGAAGCAATTCTATTAAACTTAAATTAGAAGATTTAGATAAAGTCTCGACTTTTCTCAAAACCCTCGTTTACAAGCTCGCCTCCTATTAAGGAAAACAAACTAAAGAGTGAGCTTTTGCTCAATGAGCCCCAAGAAAACATGCAACCAACAAAGTATCATACAAATCTCAAGAATTGTAAATCAAAACAAGACAAAATATACACATTTCAAGAAAACAGTAACATCAAATAAAAGGATACGGAACTCCCAAGAACTATTCATGTCGCTTGATCAATATTCAAGTTTCCCGTTGACACTCCGTCAACTTTATACAAATTACCAACAAATAAAACACCACTTTACACCATTCTTCGACCACCACACAATCCCCCACTAGGCGCGCACGTCAAAATCAAGATAGATGATACTCGAATATACTGTTCAAGTACAAGTTCAAGATTGAACCCAAATTCATGATTCAAGTGTCAATATTTCACGTTTCAAGACCCAAGATTCGTTGATCGTCTCTACTGAGCCCTTGCCGACTCGATTCGACCAACTAGCCAATGGGTTGGGATCCCAAGCAGGCAATTTAAGTACAAGACATTCAATTCACAAGATTCAAGTAAACAAAATTCTAGTCAAGATATGGGGTCAAAGGCAACAAGTACACTCTTGCCCGTCCAATAGCAATTTGAGTACAAGTATGAAATTTCAAGGAGAAAAGTTATTCAAGTAAGTACATTCATCAACCAAACATACACAAGCACTTGAAACACTCACCATTTAAGCAAAGTTCAATTGTCCAACCCCAGTGCTCCTTCAAGTTCACTTTCACGTCCTAAATGCAAATGAAGAGGATAGGATAAGGGTTCCTACCCAAGCCACAACAAATAACGCAATATTCACATTCCAAAATTCATTTAAGAAGCCCCAAGGATTCTCTCAAATTTTCATATTTTTGCACTCCCACAAGTCCTTTGAAAACTCATGATTTCTAGTTCGATTGAAGGGGATAAACCACATGCATGCTAGACCAAAGGTTCAAGGAAAATATGGGATTAAATACCTCGTTTATAGCTA
Organism: Gardenia jasminoides; assembly: GCA_013103745.1. NCBI lineage: Eukaryota > Viridiplantae > Streptophyta > Magnoliopsida > Gentianales > Rubiaceae > Gardenia > Gardenia jasminoides. The sequence goes on from CM023095.1 coordinate 21,063,471, forward strand.
CAAATTCGGACATAAAATTGTCCAAAAACAGTCCAAGTTTTTCAGCACTAGGGACATGCTTTGAAAAAGCATAACATGAGTTCTATAGGTCAAAAAATTATAAAACTTACACCATTAGAAAGTAGATTCAAAAGGCTAATAATATTTAGAAGAATTTTTTGTGAAATTCAGCTCATAGGTAAGTCAAATTTTAGTTCCAAACCATTCCTACCACAAATCTCAAATAAAGTAGTTCATGATTTTTAGCAAATTTGCAAATTTTATGGTATTGATAGAAAGTGAACCAGGCCCTAAAATTTATACCATTGAAAGATCTCTAAATCTAATTTCAAACGCAATAAACAGAATTCAGTTTTGATTTTCGTATACCAAGTTATGACCAATGTACTAAAACTGCGCAGAGGCTCATGCGAAAATTTCAGAAACGTATCAACAAGGAAAACAAGAAACTCTCTCCAATAAAACTTCAAGATTTTGACTCAAATTCTACACAAAAACATATTAATGTTTTAACAAGAGTATTTAGCAATGTCATGTCAAAAATACCAAACAAAAGCAAGAAAAGGAAGCTGCGATTCCTTCGGCCGGCATAGCAGAATTTTCAGCCATGAAAACATAAATTTTTTGAAACTTTATCCATTTAAAACTCATGATTTTGGTTCTAATCCAACATAAACTTCTCATAAAGTGTTTTGAACAAGAATTAGTGAAAAATCATCATGAAAAGTTGAGATTAAAGCTGGAATTTTGCTCCTCCCTATTCGGCCAGCAAGCAAAAATTTTCCATCAAAATTTTCCAAAATTTTTTCTAAAAAATCTCAAACAAGCTCATTCCAAAATTTATAGCAAAGCCATAATAACTCATCATTAGCATGTCAAGAGATTTAGCCTAGATTCTTAACAAGAAATGCCATCAAAATTGCACATAAATCATCTCATGAATCTCAAACATCAATTCATTAATCATCTACTTGGAAAACAACTAAGATCCTCCACAAATTCTTGCCTTTAAGCCCATAGATCATCTTGCATCAAACATAGGAAAAAGAAAAGAGATGGTCTTAGCATTTTATCTCCTTTGTTCCCAACATAATCAAGATGAAAAGCCACCAAAAACTCCTTCAAATCCTCCTTTCCAAGCTTAGAGCAAAGGTTGATGGAGTGATCAAGATTTTCCCTCTTTTTCTCACAAATTTACGCAAGGAATCAAGGTTGAGTTTGGGGTTTTTCCTCCCTTTTTCCTTCAAGAATTCGCCCTCCCCCCCTCCCCTCTCTATCTTAGGAGAAGAAAATGAAATGGAACAAAAAGGAAGCTTGGTTGGTTTTGTATAAAGCAATTTGGTTAGGAAGATGTCACTTGTCCAACTCTTATGGATTTTTTTCCCCAACTTTCTTTGCACTAAACTTTCTCTTTTTCTTAAAGTTTCCTCACACACCCCACAAAATTACACTTACACCAATCACAACCCCCACATGCAACAATCGATAAAATCATTGAGACTAAAAAAAAAAAATCATTTTTCCAAACATTAAATCAATAAATAAGTCAATGCGAATAAGGTACACAAATCATGCACAATGAAATCAATAAATGTAGATATTCCAAAGTGAAAAATTGAAAAATAAATTTCACAAATTTTCGGGTCCTCACAAGTTGGGGTGCCTGTGTGTTAATAAAAAATACAACAATATACTACTTTTTAATGAGGCATGATACAGCTTATAATATATATAAATCAGTGTATTCATTGTGTAACGACCCCACCTCCCCCTAAGGCGAACCAAAGGGATCGGCGGACCGCCTGCCCAGCTCTCGCCAGGACTCATTCGCTCGAATAACTATTAACACTTCAAAAGTAAACTTAAATAACAATTCCAAATCAAACCACAATTAATAACATTACTAAATTCAACTTACAACCCAACTTCTCAAATTACAGTTCAATATACTTAAGGTACAACCACAATTTCATCTTACAAACCCAAAATATCAAATTCAGCATTTCAAGGCAAAATTCAAAAGATAAGTTCCAACCCTAACTAATCATGTCTTCACTCGGGTTCTCGATCCCTGTTAAAGAAAAAAAATTTGAAAGAATGAGCTAAAAGCCCAGTGAGTTTCAAAAGACTTGCAATTCACGTAGAACAGTTCAAATCATACTTCAAGTTTACAATTTAAAACAAGTAGATAAACACGTAAATGGGCATTGCCTGGATATACCAGGTAAACTACTCGAGGGACATCACCCAACAAAGTAGACTAGTCGAGAGATTTCGCCCAACGATGTCACAATAATTCACTGAAACTACTCGAGGGACTTTGCCCAACGAAGTAGACTAGTCGAGAGATTTCGCCCAACGACGTCACAATAATTCACTGAAACTACTCAAGAGACTTTGCCCAACGAAGTAGACTAGTTGAGGGACTTCGCCCAACGACGTCACATACTAGTCGAAGGTAGTCACCCAACGACGTCACATACTAGTTGAGGGTATTCACCCAACGACGTCACATTTGTCACAAGATAGCACACTATTTATTTTAATTCCCAAAATCACACGAAAAGGAGAAACACTCACATAGTGGTTCAAATCATAAAACAGATCAAGTATATTTCTCATAAAATTCAAGTCTTTCAAATAATCCAAATTCATTTCCTTATAAATACTAGCAAATCATTTCTTTGCAAACAATAGCAAGATTTTCATTTGAAAAGGAGTTGGAACATTCACCGTGATTTGGTGAAATAGACGAGCAAGCAAGAAGATCAAACTTCGGTGGTCAGGTCACCCTCGACGAAGTTTGGGTCACCTGAGTCAAAATCCGACTATCAAACACTAGCCAAGATAGTTAAAGTTTAAAACCCTAGCTTAACTACTCAAATCACCAAGACCAAACTGCCACAATTTTTTGTTCGGTCCATATCTTAGGCTATGCTCATCGAAATTAGGCAAGGCCTATGGCTATGGAAACTAGACTCGGAGTACTACAATTCACTAGAAGGGTTCGCTCCAAGATTCATTTTGTAAAGTAGGTGAAAGTGCGCGACAAGATGTCACGAAGGAACAAAAACAGGAAATCAGGCTGGAAAATCAGCCATTTTTGCGACTTCGCTGGTATTGATAGGAAACGAACTAGCGTGTGAGCCTTATGCCGTTAGAAAGCTTGTAAAGTCTAATTTCAAATACCACTGATGACACTCAATTTCGACTTCTGAGCAAGGAGTTATAGCCGATAGAAGTACAGGGGATTGCCAAGACTGACGGCCAAATTTTCTAGATTTGAAAAGCTATATTTGGAATAACATTTGGGTATCGAAATGCCATTGAAAGATTAGCAAATTTTGTACACTCAAACCTCACTAGATGAACTATGTGTGTACCAAATTTGAGCCAAAAACTCGCACGGTAAAGTAACTTTTTAGGGCCAAAGTTTGCGAAAATCCTGGAACTAAACTGCCAGATTTTTTTCTTCTTTGATTTGTAAATATTTTGCTCAACCAAATCAGCCCCAAATCATTTAAATTTTGTCACAAAAGCTCTAGCAGCATCCTTTTATCAAATGGAAGCAAAATGGTTGCAAAAATTTGAATCAAAATGCTCCAAAAACAGGGCAACAGTTCGGCAATTGCATAGAGGTAAAATTTTCCAGTTTTTCGCAGCATTCTTTGAAAAACCATAACTCGAGTTCTATAAGTCCAAAATTTATGAATCTTATACCGTTGGAAAATAAACTTAGTGAACTAAAATCTTGAAAGACACTTATACAAGATTCAAATCGAAAACTAATCAAATTTCAGTTTAAATCCACTGCTACAGCAATAACAGGATACATCAGTTTTGATCTTCAGTCAACTTTGAAAATTCACCAAAATTCATAGAATTCGAACTAACCCTTGAAATTTATACCACCTAAAGAACATGGATTCTAGTTTCAAATTCAACAAACAGAACTCAATTTTGATTCCCGAGTAAGAAAATATAGTCATTTGAACATGAGGCAGAGAGCTGTCCTGTCACTTCGATTTTCCAGGTTTGAAGAACAAATTTGAGACATTATTTGAGCAACGAAATGGTACTATAAAAATACCAAATTTTGTAGACACAAACCCCAGTATGTGAACTACGTTTGTACCAAAATTTAGCCAAAAAATCATACGGGAAGGTAGTGATCAAAAAGAACCAAAACAGGGCAGCATGCATTTCCTTCCCTCTCGGTTTTCTCCTCTTTCTCTCTTTCCTAATTTTCTAACTCCATAACTCATCACAAACCACAAACATATTCCATCACACACATATATATCATAATAGCTAATCATCAAGAATTGTGGGAATGCTGTGACAGCCCCACCTTCCCCTAAGGCGAACCAAAGGGGTTAGCGGACTACCTGCCCAGCTCTCGCCAAGACTCGATAGCTAATATAAACCAACAACTTGAAACTCATAAAACTAAAATCTTCCAAAAAATCAAAAGTCACCCAACATAGATACATAAGTTTCATACCATCATTCAAACTTAAATTCAACAGGGTATTCAGGTTACAAACCAAACAAAAACTAAACTTATACATGATAGGGTTTCCAGTACATCATCCCTTAACAAAAGTCACCACCAAAAGCTTATACCACTCGCACGTACTTCCAACCCTGACCTCAAGCAAATCCCCCTGCTAAGGAAAACAAAAGGGAAAATAGGGTGAGCTAAAAGCTCAATGAGGTTCCAAAAGCATGCAGTTACATTAATACATAGGAGAAATCCAGTAGTCAAATATCGCATTTAAAATATGAAATAAGGGACAAATATCACAACCAAATACAAAATACATCGAGCTTCTCGACTAGGAGATGGTGTTCATGAGAAGAACACTGCTCGAGCCTCTCAACTAGGAGATGGTGGTAGAACACTACTCGAGCCTCTCGACTAGGGGATGGTATTCACGAGGAGAACACTGCTCGAGTTAGCAAGAGTCATAAGACAATATAATAACAGATATATTTAAAAGGATACGGGTGGCTTCCAAAAGCCAATTTCCCCGAATCTTGATCAAATCACATCCTGTTGACTCTCCGTCAACATTTATAGCTCAGAGCCAGACCGTAGATCCCCACTTATCATCAAACACCGTCCACCGTTTCACCCCCTACCGGGCCCGAACACCTCAACAAATCAAATATGGGTAATACTAGAGTATACCAGATTTTTAGATTCACATATCATATCCCGTGGCTCGTCAACTTTCCCAACCAAGCCCGTGCTGGCTCGATTCGATTGACTCACCAACTAGGTTTTGAACTCGAAACAAATCATATTTGTCGATGGGGTATCACCCAAGCGACTCACAAATCAAATGTGGCCAAAAGCCATTTCACACGAATTCAAATATCCAAGTACAAAATTCCAAACACAAGAGATCGAATGTGATAAAGTACGTACTCGTCTCGATCACATTAATTGGCTCATAAGCCACAAGAATACAAATCATCACATAGTTCAAGTATTTCAATATTTCAGCTATCAAGTTGGTCAAGTATCAAGCATGAAACACTCACCGAATCAAACAAAGTATCTTCAAGTGTTCGCACCCAATTCTCCTCCTTCCAAGTCTAATAACAAATGAAACGAAAACATTTAAGTTTGGCTAATCAAACAAGAAAACCTAATGTATGTGCTCATTATTCTTGTACTTGATAAAATCACACTTGAATGTACAATTTATAATGACCAATCCCATTTATAAAGATGATCAAATGAAAAGCTTATCCACATGTTAGAATCATAAACGAGTGAGTCGGGACACGGCAAAGTTGCACAAGAGTCAAAAGGAATGAGAAAAGCATTTGTGTAAAGAAAATGGCATTTGACTGATTTGCCATGCCGCGGTAATTTACTCATAACTGTGGCCACACTTATCGGATTGGGGTGTACTTTATGGAGTTTCGAAGCTAAGACCTAGCCCTACAACTTTCATGAAGAGGTCCAACATCAAATCATGCTTAATCATAGTCAAAATGGCAAATCTCAGAGAAGCAAGAAATCTGTCGGAATGGGTGTAGGCAGATCGAGCAGTCTCGGGAAAATAGCCATAACTCGACGTAGAAAAATCGAAATCAAGCTCCGTCAGTGGCGTTTAAAACTAGGTTCATAGGGATTTCTAACGGTATAAGGCTTAGGCTCTAATTCATTTTCTACAGTCAACAGTAAGTTCAGGAAGTGGACTGATTTCCATTTCTGATTTCCGTGAAAATTTCCAGCTTTGAAGCAACTTCTTCAATCAACCCCTTAAGGTTATTTCCATCATTTGCCAAGGTGTTTAACAAGATAAAACAGCAATTAATTCCATCATCAAAGCATCACAAGTCATTAAGCATTTCATCAAACACATGGTAACCAAAAATGAAAACCTAAGTTCTAGTTTTCAAACACAAGATTTCCTTCCATAATCTTTGTGAGGGCCGTAACTAAATTCTACCTCTTGTTTAGACCTTCTGTGAACGATTTTCGTAATTTCACTAATGCATGTGTATGATCATGAACATTTTGAAAACCCACGAAAAGATTTTCAACGATAGCCCAAGTAAGTATTTGAACTCATTTCAATAAACTAAAGCCCCACCATACTTAAAACAAATCATCTTGAAACTATGACAATAGCGTGTGCAAAACCCTAAACGTTTCTTTCTTCTTCCAATCTCCAACCGGTTTCCCTTCCATCGATCTTAACCGACATGATCACGAATGAAACCGATTCACTTCAGCTAAAGTCGGACCAATTCTAGCAGATTGAACCCATATTTCCCTCCAATTTAATTTCGAATTTAATCCAAGAAATTTTAGCAAAACCAGCCGCCCACTCTCTTCATTCCATGGCTGCCAATTGTCAAATTCTTGCTGAAAAATTTGGTAGCTTAAGCATGCCATTTTTTTTCCTCCCAATCGGCAGCTTATTGGACTTGGAGCAAGGAGATTTCAGATCACCTTAGCCAAGGCTAATGATGATTCCACCTCCCTTCATGCCCAATGCATGAGAGCAGCTATGACACTTGGCACTCCATTCAGCCAAGCTTTGTTCAATTGAACAAGCAACTTCAGCATTTCTCCAAGCTTCAACCGAAAATCCCCTCAAACACTCTTACCTTCATTCAGCATTTTCTTCCCTCAAGCTCCACCCGAAACACTCTCCCCACTCTCTCCCTTTTTCTCCAGAAATTTTTCCTTCAAGCTCTCAACCGAGAGCTCTTCTCCTTATTCACACACTCCACTTCAGAAAATTTCTCTCAAGCTCTCAACCGAGAGCTTTCCCTCTCTCCCTCCATTTCTTGTCTTTTCTTGACCAAATCCAGCCTTGCACCAAGAGATAACCTTGGCTGCAAGTTGCTGGAATCAAGCTTGAAATCTGGAAGAGCAAGGCTGGTCTTCTTCCATCTATTCCTTGAACACGCAAGAGCTGGAAACCAGACTTGATTTAACCCAAGCATCACTTGTTCATCCATTTCTTGATCAAGCAAAAAGGGTAAGCTGATGGCTTCTTGTAAAGTTTCTTTCACAGCCTAGCATTTCCATCCTTAGCTTGCTTCTTTTCGTGTAGCTGGAAACCGGACTTGACTAGCTCAACCACCACTTGTTCATCTGTTTTAAAACTGGTTGGAGGTAAGGGTTATTCTTTTCATCCTTTTCAGGTTAGAAGAAATGGTTCTCTTCTCAAATATATCATCTTGAGTCATGAAACTGCCATGCATGTACCGGTTGACTTGAAAGCTTGCCATGGCAATTTTTGTATCCTTTTTGTATTGCTAGAAATCTGGTTAACCGAGAGAAAAGCCATTGTTCTTGATTTCACTAAGCTTCCCCAAGCCAAATGAAAGTTTAGTTTGTTACTTCATGCATGATAGTTAAATGTAATCAGACTTTTCCTTGTGTTTTGTTATTGTTGGTAACCTTGATTTTTTTTTTTTGCTGTTTGAACGATTGTGGGCTGAAGGGCTTTGCCCTATTCCATCCGAAGCTTCTCTTGTTGATAACTTGTTGAAATCAACTCATGCATGCGCTATATTCCACTTGATAGATGAGGCTTAGTTAAAAGTTTCCATGAGCAAATGTTTTAACTAAACCGAGCTTGAATCCTTCATTTTCTCCTTTGACAATTGTATATTTATTTTCCTTGCATGAGTCACTCTCGGATGGCTTCAAACTGAATATATGCAATGACTTGAAACTTAGTTTTTGAATGGAAAGATGATTTTACAACAAAAGAAAAAAAATAAGAGGAAGAAAACCGGTTCTTAGTGACTTCCTAACTTGAAAATTGTTGGTTGAAACTTTTCTTGTGCTTAGCTGTGGATTAATAGCTTCGATTACTTGCTATTTGGAATGGTGGTGAGCTGATGGACTTGGCCCTACTTATCCGAAACCCTTTTGGTTATTAATATGCTGAAATCAGCCTTTGCATGTGCCAACTTTCACTTGGTTTATGAAAGTTTAAGTTAAAAGCTTGTACGAGTAGATTGTTTAACAAACCGGACTTAACACGTTCATTTGCTGGTTGAAAGTTAAAATTATTTTTCCTTGCATGAGACCTACTCGGTCCGATTTAAAGGCTGAAAATACAACGACTTGAGAGTTGAGTTTGAATGAAACGAATTACAACAAAAAGGAAGAATCGGGTTTGATAGTTTTCATCTTGAAACAAATTTCGTCTAGTTGCACGTATTGTTTCATTTCAATTGTGTGCATGATTTTTGAATTGTTAGATGAATGTGTGATGTGCTAATAGTTATGCTTATCATTCTGTAAAATCAAACCAAACCTTTAACCACGCGGCTACATGGCTGAAATTTCACAAAAGTTACGAAAACCACATTTTTCTAAGAAATCAGTGGGCAAAACCACACTGAAATAAAATGTTCATATCTCGCTATTTATAACTCCAAATCATGAGCCGTCAGTGGCATCCGAAACTAGACCCAAAGAGCTTCGTTTCAGTACCTTATACGCCCCGTAATTCATTTTCTACACATCGTGGCGAACCAACAAACATCGCTGAAAATCAAACTTGCAAACCAGTGGTTTCAAAAATGAATGTCCAAATTTGAGTACTTTCCAAATTGACTTGGCCGTTGCTATTTTGTGAGAAAATAAAGAATTATGAATCTAGTTTTCAACGATTTTGAAATCATACAACTTGCAAAAGAAAAACTTCCAATTTGAATTTTGAAAGAAACCATGGTGGTTAGTTTTGGTCATGAAAACGTAATGACATTCCATTTTCAAAATTGTGATTGTCGACCAAAACCCTAATTTGTACTATTTTGATTTTAGCACGAAAACTTGTTTTAAGTATAAAAGACCAAATTGGTTTCAAATCCAAAGCCTCGAAAGATTGTTTTGTTCACTAAATAAATAAAATTAAACACCGATGGTGATTTTTCAACCAAGCAAACCGTTTCTCAAAATTTCCAATGGATAACACTACGTTACTCAAACCTTTCTAAACCTTAACTAATAAAATTGTTCCAACCCTAATTACGCAGATTTTTGAAACTCACACATTTTAACCTATCTAACCAAGACCTATAGTTTCAAGATACAAACCACCGTTTTATCACACTATCGACTTGTGAGGTAGACCTAAAAATATTCTTATAAAAGAAGTGAATTGGTCAAAATTGATTTTAATAATTAATACAATAATTATGTACCTCAGGAACCGACGGTAATATAAACGAGGGCTTTGAGACCGAGGACTTCGACTCATCTACTCAACCTTGACCATCTAAGGTGAGGGTTCCTATTTGTTGCTACTTGATCCTTGTTGCTAGGTAATTACTTGTTATTGCATGACTGGTTTCTAAATGTGATTTATCATTGAATGATTGAAACTAGGGTTTTATGTAATATGAGTTTTATTGCTTAATTTGACTCAATGTGCTTAGGTGGTTTAGTATGTTTTGTTTTTAAAAACAATAAAACTTGTTTTCTTTCGAGGCTTGAGGTGAAGAGGCTGGCCTTCAAGGCCCCCTCGCCCCTAAAGGCTGGTGCACTCTCCTAAGGGGGCTCGAGGTTGAAATTGATTGTCAGTTGTCCCTCGCCTCTAAAGTATTAAACTAAACCACCATACCTGTGCTTGTGCATGTCAACTGTGCATGACATGTTGGCCGTAGGGATTCCAAACCCCAGAGGCGAGTCGGCCTATTCCGAGCCGGCAGTAGGGCTTGGTCGGGTACGTCGACGGACCTTGGGTCCTGTTCAAAGGTTACCTCGAGTGTACACCGCCCCTTGCTTGTTAGTTCGGATCCGAAGTTGGGTGAAAAGGGATGGAGAAAGAAATAAAATGACCAGAGTTCTGCAGACTCTGTGTTCCTTCCTGAGAATATTATTGTGATTGTTATTTAATGCTCGTTACTATTTAAATGGCTCAATGAGCATCTTGATTGTTACAGTTTCACAACCTGTTATAAAATATATATATATATATATATATATATATATATATATATACTATCTCCCAACTTTCCTTAAATGGATGTTACTATATTTGAAACTAGTCCTGTGCGGACCTAAATGTTTACAAAGCCTGTTGTGCTTATGTACTTAATTGCTATGTGTTTTGGGACTCTCACTGGGTTTAGAAACTCACCCCATATATTTCCCATCCTAGGATTTCCAGGTATTGAAGAAAGTACTGAAGGAGTACAAGCTGGTTGAATCGTTTGAATGTTGGGTGTATTTAAATCTATTATGATGTCGAAGATAATGTATAAGAATTGTCTTTTGAATTATTGTGTAAGGTTGAGAGTCAAACTCAAATGGATGTTGGTTAGTAGGTTATGTCGATCTATTTGAAGAATATATATTGGTTTGAAAAACCCTAGTCGAAGTAATTGCCTGCTTGAGTCCTGGCGAGAACTGGGCCGGCGGCCGCGGGTCCTATGGTTCGCCTTGGGAAACGTGGGGCCGCCACAATCTTTCCTTCCAAACAACCATAAACACCTTAATCCTACCTAACTAACATCCCCTTTGAATTTAAAGTTCATTAAAGCTTAGATAAGTGAGGGGTTACCTTGCAAGTAGAGAGAGAAAATCCACCCAAGAACTTCACTTCTTGCAACAAAGCTTGAGGGTTAAGAAATAATCTAGCCTAGGGTTTCACTCAAAGTTGTTTTCCTTCACTAGAATGACTAATTTTTAGATTAGGGTTTGGTGTTCTTCAAGCTTGAAGTGGCCGGCCATGAGGTGAGAGAAGAGAGGGAAATTTGATTCAAATTGTTGAAATTGAAGGATTAAATAAGAAGGCTTAAGTCAAGATGTCATGGGATGGTTGACATGTGGCATTATCTTGGCCAAGAATGGAATAATATCTTTGCAAATTTCCATCAAATCCCTTAATTAAAATGTGACTCACGTAATACCACATAAGTTTCATGCATTTGTCCAGATAAAATATGAAAAAATAAAATTCTAAATTAAACCATGCAATACACATGAAATTGAGCACTTTAGGAAAATTTATGCACTACTGATTATATGATGCACTCAAGTAAAACTCCTTCTTTTCTCCCTCTCTTTCTTCTCTCTTTTTTTTTTTTCTTTTAGGGTTCTCACAAATGCACAGATCCCACATAATCATCCAAATTCAACGCAAGGGCAAACAACACTACAAGAAACTTGGATTTCAGTGACAGCTAAAAGTTGTCACAGAAACCCAAAAAGTCATCATTATAAGTTATAGTGACGACATTTTCCGCTGTCACCTGGTTGTCACTGATTCTATGTCACAAATGAGTCTATGTGACAACCTTAGAGGGTCGTCACTGAATTATATAATTCAATGACGAAATAAAGTCGTCACTAACTGTCAGTATTCTGTGACGACTTTTGTTGTCACTACTATACCTGTATTTTTGTCATAGATGAAACAAAAGTCGTCACAAATTTTCACTATACAGTGACGACTTTCAGCTTGTCACTATCTAGCATGTTCAGCAGTGACAAGAATTGTTGTCGTCACAAATTTTCACTATACAGTGACGACTTTTAGCTTGTCACTATCTAGCATGTTCAGCAGTGACAAGAATTGTTGTCGTCACAAATTTTCACTATACAGTGACGACTTTCAGCTTGTCACTATCTAGCATGTTCAGCAGTGACAGGAATTGTTGTCACTGGGTGAATTTGTAGTTAGTGACAACCTTCTCTAAAGTAGTCACTGAAGTTTATTAGAAATCCTACTGCTGTAGCATTTCCAACAAGTATAACAGAAATTTTGACCTCGACAAATGCAAAAAATGAAAGTAGGTAAAGTACAGTTAAATCTATGTACTTATATAGTCATAAACGTCTCTAAATCCATCAAACATAAGCCACAACCAAAATGGGTCCAAATTTAAGCCACATTAGCTCAACAACTAGCAACAATTGGCCATTCAAAAAACAAAATTCAAGTACTAATATCAAGTTGCCATCCAAAAGACAATGTACTACATTTCTAAATAAAAACATAGCCTAAAGCACAAATGCCAAATTTCAGCCATCTTATTAGCATATCCAGAAGCCAACTGCAGCTCGGATAAGATGTTTCTTCTAGCCAACTTTTGTCTCAAACATTCCTGCATAGATAACAAAAGTAAATTACTACTAGTGGTTCACATGTATCTATATATGTTAAGAAGGTTGCTCTTTCTAACCAAACTAATGTGTTTCAATTTCATAAAAGTAAAAGCATAAATAACTACCAATTACTACAATCTCACCATAAAAAAAAAGGAGTGTGCTTTCATGCTTTGCGTTGATTCTTAGTAATTCTTACTGAAAGTAGAAGCTTATTGACTCCATAAAGACCATTTGCTTCATGTTTTACCCATTTGCCAAATCTACAATTTCATATATTGTATAATTAATTTGTAGTTGCAAAAAAATTGCTAAAAAAAAGGAATATTAGCTTGCACAAAATAATTGTGAATACTGCAAAATAAGTTTCTTGCAGATGAAAGTGTAATCTACAAAGTTTTTCCTGTTATATTGAATTTCGAGCAATTAATCAATATCCTTTATTGAATATTTAAACAATGATTTAGAACTGAAAGAATATTAAGTTTTAAATATTTGCAAAAAATAATCCTATCCAGGATTCATCTAGTTTCATCAAAACCATTAGCTTGAGAACACGTACAACTAAAACTCATAATCACACATAGATCACAACTACAAAATTCCAGCAACAACCTAATATGTTATTGCAATATTTGCATGTAACCGAGTTGCATATAAGATTTAACAATTAAGTTACAACCAATGGCAATTTAAGAAAATAAATATATCTTTAAGACCTATGCTTCTTTAATCTAACTTTAGTACCAGATTGATTATCATGAATACTCAAAGTATACAGCTAAAACAATTGCCAAAACCAATAAGATAAATCTAACCAGTTAGCTAATGAACTAGATCTAAGAAATTTGTTTTAAGACAAAAATACATATGCATGAATACTTTTGAAAGTAACAGAAATTCTCACCTCGAACCATTATTTTGTACAAGCTAATATTCTTTTTTTAGCAATTTTTTAGCAATTCTTTTTTGCTTCATGTTTTACCCATTAGCCAAATCTATCATTTCATATTCCATGTACTTGTACTTTCATAACCCGCTGTTCTCTTCTTTTCCTTTTAGTAAAATTTGTTTGTTCATCTATTTTGTGTTCTTAGTAGACCATTTCCATCAAATTGGACAAACAATAGAAAAATGATGTCACCATTATATCAAAAAAGAATTTTTCCTCATATCAAGTAAACATACACACACAAAAAATGAAAAAAAAGAGGAAATCTCCCACCTAAATATAAATTCTCCACTAGGCAACAATGATTGGGTAGGACCACAAAATTAATGAATTCCATCACCTATCTATTGCAGATTTGATCTGGACCAGCATGGAAAAACTTTCAAGAAAAAAGAAAAAGAAAAAAAAGCCAAACTGCTATGTCCAAAATATACAACTTTCCTTCCACAAGGTACAACACATTATGCAATACCAGAAATCCTAGCAAAGAACACATTCATTTAGTAGTTCAAATGATTTTCAAGGCATTTCAAAAAGCTTAGGAATTTTTATGAAGATAGAAGTTGAAATAGAGAATGTAAATACTAAGGGAACTAGTCTCTTCACCTTTGTAAAAGCTTGTCACTTGCGCATCTCTTTCATTTGGGCAATCAACTCCTCGTACAACCTTCTTGTTTGGGCTTGTTGATCTTGCAAGCTCTTAATTAGCTCCTTTTGTGCATTGAATTCCTCAACAATTACCGTAGCTCTTTGCTCTGCCTCATCTGCCCTTCTTCGATGCTCTTCCAGTTCACTCCTCAAGTGCTCAATTTCAGCAGCTTGTTTGTGGGTTGAACTAAGGCGACGGATCTGCCCAGGTATGTAATCAAGTTGCTGTTGACAAATTTCCTTACTAGTCATTGAAGTTGTAGCTTCCAATTCCTTCATTGTTGCCTACACAAGTCAAATAACCTTAGTTTTGCTGTTAAAGATCAGGTCAAATAGCAAACAGCAATCGAAAATGGATAAAATCTAATATAAATAATCTCACCAAAGTATCTCTTGCTCTATCATTTATCAAGTCCCCTGCCTTCTTCTGATAGTTCCTTGCCCTCCTTCCTTTTCTGTCAAAATAATTAAATTGTCTTTAATGTTAAATGCTTGAGCACCCAAATGGAGAACATAAGTTGGATAAAGAAATGATTACCTTTTCTTCAAAAAGTCTTGCAAGTGACTTTGTTCCAACAGTGGTATGAGTCTCATTCTTGGCACGATTTAATTTGTTACGCTCACTAATTTTCTGTAATAGTTAAACAACTAACAAGTCAAACAATCAATTTTAATTAAAGTCAACATTTGGATAAGTGTTATTCAAGTATGCAACCAAACCTTGAATTCTTTGGATGCAAAGTTGTCGCATATCCATTTCCAATCCTCCGATAGTACACCTTCCGGAGGACGTTCAATTGCTTCCTCCTTTGTCTCAAAATTGAGAAAATATCTATGCAATCGATATCGGTGATTCTGATATAAAATATTTAACTGCCTATTTACGGCAATTCTTGAGGTGTTGTCTTCCACAAATTCAAAGTCATCCTACAAAGCAAAATAAAACTCTAACAATATTGAAATAAAAAATTTATATCACTAGACAAAAGCATAAGTAAGTTGCTTGAATATAAAAAGCAAATTAATGTGTTCCAACAGTGATTAAAGGAAAAAAAATGGTTATACCGTGACTGTCTTGTATATGTTATCTTTATCTTTGGACTCCATATGTGACCATTTGTCAACATTAAGCCTCCCAAACTTCCTTACAACGCATCCACTCTCACTAATGAAGTATTGAGAATCCGTTCCTACTATGCGCCCAATGTAAGGATCAACTTGGATAGTCAGAGTCTCCTTAGCCTCTCTTTTTTTGGCCAATGTGATGTTTCTAGTACGCCCTCTTCTTTTTGACAATATGTCATCTATGATTAGAAACAAGTCCATAAAATGAGTTGACTACATAAACATGATGAGAGCTAGAAAAGTTAAAACAAAAAATTGCAAGCAAGTAAAAATTGTTAGAACTAGAAATGCATAAAAACATGGATATCATAACTACCATTTTGACCATTTACAGAAGATGGACTGGTCTCATTTGCACCAGATGCATGGGATGAAGAAGTTTGAGACTGCCCATTATTTGAGCCATCCGTAAGAGCTGTAGGTGAATTAGTTGGAGTCACAAATGTAGTATTGGCATTTGAGCTTGTACTCCCAGATGCTGCTTCTTGTAGAATGGCCCTATTTGCATGCGTGGCTTGTTGCTTCCCTTGCACTTGTCTTCGAATTGCTTGCCCTCTCGTTCTTGGTCCAGCCATCTAAAACAAGCAAACATTAAGTCATACATTACAAATGAATTCACTACAGTGGTAATATATCTTCATAACTACTTTAATAAGTAAGCAATAATCAAATAAATAGGTATGAAAGACATGTTACACAATTAACTCTTTACTAGCGAAAGCAAATTTATTAACTTTAGAGAGTTGAATTGATGTAACCTAATCTGAATCTGTCTCATTATCACTAAGAATACCCTCATCTTCTTCACTATGGTAACCCTCACATTCATCTACATCATCTTCATCATTAATGAAGTCTTCATTAGCTTGTAGATTGCTATTTGTTGACCGGTCAGCATGAACATGAGATGAAGGTACAGATTTTAAAGGATTGCTGTCATGTCTTGAAAGTGTCGGGAGATTATTAAGGTCTATTATGATAGAGAATTTGCCTTGTGCTTCTTCTTGGTATATCTCCTCAACTATTAGCTCTTTATCCAAATGTTCAGGAATATCATAACTGTTTCGTGGATTGAACCTCTCAACTACAAACTAGTTTCTACCTAATTTCAAGTCCTAAATGTAAAACACTTGCTCCACATTTTGAGAAAGGACATAGGGTTGGTCTTGATACCATTTTCTTGATGAATTGACACTAGTTATTCCCCAATCCTTGTCTATTTGCATGCCAGCATTGTCATCTATCTTCCACCAATCACACTTAAATAAGACAACCTTTTTCTTTCCAAGCAAGTATCTCACTTCAATAATTTCTTTTAGTACACCAAAAAAATCAATGGTATTGTTACCGGGCTCTCCTTTCACCACAACACCACTATTTTGTGCTTTTCTATCTCTTTCACGGTCTTCAGTGTGAAATCTATACCCATTAGCCAAACAGCCTATATACATGCAAACCCTATTGTCTAGACCAAATGCCAATGATTGAAATTCATCATTGCATGATTCAGGACCATATAAGACCTGGTAAAAGAAAAAAATATATTAGCATGGTATATTATTAAAATTATAAAGTTAAAAAGTCCAAATAACCAATCAAAAAATTGGACCCTACTTGTTCTTTAAACCACCAAGAGAACTCATTAGCATGCCGTTCGTCCACATTTTCAGGGTTTTCATCTTCCAATTTGATCTTGTGATCACTTAAAAAAATTAAATTGAAATTACCAAAACATATCAATAATACATACAACACATAATTTAAGTAAGTTCATAGTATATTACTTTATGTACGCCTCTAGCTCATCACAATTATTTAGCAAAAAGTTGTGAATTTTTGCTAGCTCTGAATCGGCTAAATATGCATGTTTTGGCCCTCCAAATGGACGAGCAGAGCATGCAAATATTGACAGCTGCCCAAACTTGTCAACTCTTTCATTGTTACACTCAGGCTTGTTGAATATTGTCTCCATGTTATCCAAGTACATAGAACAGAATGTCAAGCATTCTTTATCTATGTAACGCTCAGCGATACATCCCTCTGGGTGAGCTTTGTTCTTCACATAGCTTTTGAGTATTCCCATTTTCCTAGTGTTGATAGCAAAAAAATAAATAAATTTTTTATATAGAAATTATACAGATAATAATATCTTACAAATTGAAAAATACTATATGCAAAACCATACCTCTCAAATGGGAACATCCAGCAATATTGAACTGGGCCAGCAAGCAAAGCTTCAATCGGTAGGTGAACCATGAGGTGTACCATTATGTCGAAGAGGGCAGGAGGGAACAACCTCTCTAATTTACACATAATCACGGGAATTTTTATATCACACACTCTCAGTATGTCCCTATACAATATTTTGGCACACAACTTTTTGATCAAGTCACTTAACTCAAACAACACTTGTCGAACCTCTTTGGTCAAGCTTCCACGAATAGCAAATGGGAGTATTCTTTGAATGAAAATGTGGAAGTCATGACTCTTCATTCCGGAAATTTGGAATTGCCCATTCTTTACGCATCGAGAAATATTTGACGCAAATCCATCCGGATATTTTATAGAAGCCAATAAATCACACACTTTTGCTTTTTCCACTTTTGTTAGGTGGTAGCAAGCAAGTGGCATGATATATCTTTCACCATCTTGAATCAAATGCAACTCTTTTTTAATGCCTAGTTCCTTCAAATCTTTGCGACATAGCAAGCTATCTTTTGTTTTGCCATCAATATCCATAATAGTGGCCAAGAGACTCTCTGAAACATTCTTCACTACATGCATGACATCCAAATTATGCCAAAGTTTCAAGTCTGACCAATAAGGTAAGCCAAAGAAACAACTTTTTTTGGTCCAGTTCAGCCCATTGTCATCACGTTTCCGCTTCCTTGCTTTGATTTGCTGAGGAGTCTTCCCAAATTGGATCTGAAAATTTTCTAATTCTTCAAGAATTTGTTGTCCAGATAAAGGTATAACCAGATTCCTAAAATCAACATTGCCATCGAAAGGTTTTCTTTCTCGACGCCAATGATAGTCGATGGTTAGGAAGCGACGGTGCCCCATATAACACAATTTTTTCCCGTGTTTCAAATGAATGCAGGATGTTTCTACCATGCAAATGGGACAAGCCTGGTACCCTTTGGTACTCCATCAGGATAACATAGCATAGGCAGGGAAGTCATTTATGGTCCAAATTAATGCAGCACGTAGTTTAAATTTCTGACCAGTATATGCATCATATGTTTCTATACCGGACCAGAGATCATTCAACTCATCTATAATAGGATCCATGTACACATCAATCTCATTTCCCGGGGATTTAGGACCAGGTATCAACATTGACATGAAATAGAAAGGATCTCTCATACATTTCCAAGGAGGCAGATTATATGGAACAATAAAAATAGGCCAAATGCTATAAGTTGAGGTCATGGTGCCAAAAGGATTGAAACCGTCAGTTGCAAGGCCTAATCTGACATTTCTAGGATCATGAGCAAAGTCTGGATATAATCTATCAAAGTGCTTCCATGCTTCGTTATCTGCTGGGTGTCGCATGCTGTTACCGTCATCTACATGCTTTTCTTTATGCCATCGCATATCCAAAGCTATTTCATTGTGTACATACAACCGTTGGAGCCTAGGTTTCAAAGGAAAGTACCGTAGAACTTTGCATGGAATTTTTGAACCCTTCGTCTTGTAACGAGGTTCTTTACAAGTTTGATTTGGACAAATGTCCAAATTTGCGTATTCTTTGCAGAAGAGGACACAATCATTGACACAAGCATGTATTTTTTTAGATTTGAACCCCAGGTCTCGAATGATTTTCTTAGAATCAGAGAAAGACTTTGGAATAGAAGATTCAGGAGGTAGTGCATTCTTCATGACTTCTAGCAATGAGTTGAATGACTTTATAGTCCACCCATTTATCGTTTTGAGATGAAGTAGAGTGACTACGAAAGACAATTTTGAGTAAAATTGGTGTCCTGGATATAGTGGGTTTTTTGCATCTTCCAACAATTTTAGGAAGTTATCATTTTCCCTATCACCCCCACTTGAACTATCTTCACTATGTTCTTCTCGATTAAACCAATTTGCTCCCCATTGTGCAGTACCTATCTCATTCAGCATATCATTTAAGTCTTCCGCATCACTATCTCCCTCTCCATCCCTAACATGATTATTATCTATCTCACTTTCATGTCGAAATTGTTCACCATGATGTATCCATCTTGTACAGCTTTTACGAATTCCAAAAGCAAATAAGTGGTCCTCTACCACACTTTTTGTATGGTTGCGGAAGTTATTGCATTGTTTGCAAGGGCATGGGATCTTAAGATCTTCTGCCTTTTGAGAATACGCAAATTCAAGGAAAGTAGCCACCCCAAGTATATAAGACTCATCGTTTCTATTATCAAGTGTCATCCAGTTTTTGTCCATGTCCTAGAGTTGGAAATCCAGAACATAAGTAGAGAAAGTATTGTCCTAACACTTAACTATACAAATCGTACCAAGCTTATTTAAGCATATCCAATCATTAAAGCAGAAAAAAGAAAGGAAAAGAAAAAGAAACAGCCTACAAGATGTATACTTCAAGCTATCAAGCAAAACCAAGTCACTCCGAGCATTTTCAAGCCTAACTAAGCAAACGAAAATAAAAGGGGGCTAATAGCACGCATACCTAATGCCCTTAACCAAAAAGCAAATCATACCAAGCATGTCCATGCATATCTAAGCGACAAATAATATAAAAATAAGATAAAACAGATGTGTACTTGCAAGAAATATGTGCTATACAGCATATACTTAAAAAAAAATCCTTTTTTGCTTATAAATAGCAACAGATACTGCGTAAACCTTGACCACTTCATGTCTCATAGCCTCATTGAGAGAAAAATTAGATTGAACCAGGAAAACGGATGGTGCCAAGTGAGTAATTTTACCACCAGGAGCAAAACAATGTAGTGATTAGCCAAAGGCTTTAAGTAGGTTTTACAAAATTGTTTCTCTATCCCTAATCCCTATATTAGGTTTCAGCTCAAATTCTGGAAAAGTCCTTCTCCGGACATTTCAGAGCAAGGTAAAACTAATAGAATCTCTTATGTAAAAAGTGATTTAGAGAGTATTCATCTCTTTGTCTAACTCCATAATTTTCTTCATTGCTCCATATAATTTTGCCAATTTCAAATCCAGCTTTCAAATTGGTGCACTGTAGTAGTAGTATTTGGTTCAAGTCACTTCTCATTACATCGTCCCTACAACACAAATATCCTATTAAATGCATTTTCAGCTGGAATGCACATGGCCAGCTATTATGCAAAGTCCAATATCGACGTGCTACAAGGAGCAAAATGCCCTTGTCATAGGCGTAAGAAGCCAATTAGACAAGTACAAGGAGCGTAACTTTCAATCTTTGGATAAGCAACATAGAATTTTCTGCCATGCAGAGCTGTGTCACATGAATGCTAAAGTTAACTATATGTTCTTAGTTCTTAATATTTCCTTATAAAAAAGAAAAAGCTAATGAAGGAACAATATTTTACTCCTATCTCATCCAATCTTCCATTTTATAAAAAATCACGGACTTAAAATGCCCTAACACGAGGCTTGACATATTAAAATTTCACTGCGTCGAACACTAGAAAAAAGATTCTTGGAATTAATATGGGGGGTATATATTAATTCTCCGACTGATACTTAATGATAAAAATACACAAGAATTGGTTCTGACCAGAGCATTTGCAAGTAGCTAAGTGAACAGATATGGGACATTGGGAATATAATGCCCTTTGATTCATTTCTTTCTTATCCTCTTTTCAATTTTCACAACAAAACTTGTTCTACCAATAAAATACTTCTTGGGGAGCACCAAAGAGTGACCCATGTTAGGAAATTCGAAGCATGTGTATAAGCATAGTTGTTCAAAATTCAGTAAATCTCATTATTCAACATTGAAGCATCATAGAACCAGCACAAAAAAAATTATAAAACTTAAAAGGGACACCAAACTGTTGGTGTTATTACCTTGAGATTAGGCACGCGCACAATTTGAATAACCGTTATTATCAATGCAATCCCCTAACACAAAAAGAACAGGAATTATATGTGCAAGGATCAAGCTGTTTTAAATCCAAAAATCTTTGGTCCTCAAGTGCAACTCATACATAAAGCATCTGGTTCAAATTCAGTAACATTAAGATAGATCTATGAGAGCAAAAATTAAAATCAGTTTACCGACCACAACAAAGAGTATAAAGGCAGGATTTATGAGACTTAAGAACAACAAGAATTATTTTTAAATGTATTTTTATGACTTCACTGGTAGATGCGGATGTAGCAAATCCTAATTCATGGAGATGAAATGAGTAACCATATTTAACACAGATTTTTTTTGGGGGGGGGGGTAGATAGAGAAATGGTTGTAGGAATTGTAAACACAATGGCAGTGGTAAAATGCCCAAAGACAAGATTTTAGGCTTGACACAAGTGTACCATCCACAAGCACTTCAGAAATTTCATTCAAGAGAAGAAAAGGACAGTTATTTTCTGGTCTAACCCTCCCCTTCCTTTACCTCTCAAAGTGTGCTGATGTCATATGCACAAAAGATCCAGGCACCATAAAGACCAAAAAGGGACACTTTACAGCCAAAAAGGCAGTGTAAGAGTATGCTCTGTAAAGAAAATATAAAAGAAAGCTTTAAACCTGTTGCATGAGAGAATCATTTTGTGGTTTGGGCTTCGAAGTGGTAGATTCATCATGTCTAAGTTGCCTCAAAACAATCTGCAATAAGCACAGAGTGACTGTTTTTATAGGAGAAAAGATGAGCAGGCAACAGAATGCTTTTTAAGAACATCATAGTACGTTAAATAAGAAGATACATTTGGTTTCCAACATGAAAAATACCTTCAATGCAGCCGAAAAGAAGTCAGAGACATTTGATATATGCCCTTCTTTAGCTAAAACTGATCTGACAAGGCCTACAAGAATCAGAAGCAACGTCTATCAACATTTACAATGCTTCTTGCTCTTCAATTGAGAAGAAAACACCTAAACATCCATTTTATATAGCTACAAATATATAAAAAGACTCTTTGCCATGGCCTATACAACACCAAATTCTTTTCCTCGAAATGTGTTCCCTTCATGTTTAGTATTTCCACTCTAGCATTATTTTCCCATAGTAGTTGAATAGGAGGAATAACTTAGCCAGACTAACTTTTGCTTCTCCTCACCATTGCAGAAGTTCTAATTAGCCCAATTCCTTAAGTATCACTACCTCTTGATAACCCAACTTAAGAGATAATTGGAGGTTTAAATTCCAAAAGAAACTCCCCACTTCAATTGAACCCAACTCAACAGCATGACTGAAACAATGAAATAGATGAACTAATGTACCTTCCCCATGATAATTACCCACCCACTCAAAAGAATCAGCAAATTGCAGCAAATTTAGTGGTTTACAACAAACTCCAAGTAACCGTCTTGGCAATTGAACAGATGACGTAAACGACAGTCACTAAGTTAAGCATCTAACCAAGCTAGAATCTACGACACACAAAGCCACCATCATCAAAATGGAAGAATTAATAGGATTTAAAAAAAATGCAAAATAAAACAGGACCTCAATTTGGAACAACTTTGCTACGGGTTCAACAAACCCACTGGCCATGAATCATTAAACAAGCCCAGCTAACAAAATCTACACAATGCACTCAAATCAAGCACAAAATGTTGAAATTACCTCAAAGTATGCCTTCAATCCCTAGCCTCTTGTTTTCGCCCAAACTTCAACTCCAACCTCTAACTTTCACCCAAATTTTCATGGCCCAATTTTTGATTTCTTGCCCTAAGTTAGTTCAGCAGCCGAATTAGGGATTATTCTACAGCAAAATAGCTAAAGCTCTCCACATTCGAAGCATTCCTACACTAATTCATGGTTGACATTGAGAAACTCTAGCATTTTGTTTGCTAGATTTGGTGCGGCTGAGTGAGGAAGTAAGGAGAAGAAGAATGCAAGCTTCATTTTGGTTAAGTGTTCGGGACTTAAGAGTGTAGAGAGATTGGCTCACGCAACGACATCGTTTCATTAAAATTCCATCAACCCGCGAATGCCTCTTGAAAATTTCAGTTTGCCGCTTTGAGTTTTCACCTACAAGAATCACGCCTTCCTACTATTTAGAATAACGAATTTCACGCTTTCTTTGCCTTTTCTCCTGTTTCTCTCTTTTTCCTTTTCACGTATTCATGTAATTAGTTTTTTTCTATTATTTTAATTTTTCTTATTTCTTTTGCTCTCAAGTTGAATTGAATTTTTAGAATGCAAAAATTTTGTGTGTTTGGAAAAATGTTCTTTTAGCTTTTTTTAACAGATATACAACCTTTTTATTTATTGTACAATAAAATTGTTTAAAAAAAATATAAAAGCTGTTACAAAATATATTTATGATTAAAAACATAAACATTCTCTTAATCAGAATCTTGTTGGTTCTCATTTTGTGATCCTATCTATTATGAGGGCCTGCAACCAATTTAATTATTTCATAAAACAATTAAAATAGTTAGCTAACACATGTATAAAATACTAAGGTCCTATTTGATAACTCAATTCAGCACTTAAACTTAAAAGATTCAGATCTTAATATATTCAAACCATTTGATAACCGAAAATACAATATCTAAATGAATTAAGTGGCATTGAATTTTTAGGCAAAACTTGCTCCTAAAAATAACTGATAAGCTAATCAATTATCACTGAGTGTGATATACATTCAAATGTATTAGATTTAGTACTTACCAATTCAATCACTTAATGAATTCAGATTTCATATTACAGATTTCAAATTTCAGTTTTCAGATTTCAGTTTTATTAAACGCACCCTAAATCTATTTCATAAAAGTTCTAGTTCATGAACACTAAATGTGACAATTATAATAATAACAACTTTTTCTCGTGCCAATGTGAGGATTAGACCTAATTTCATGTTAACTTCTATTGTTCATTGCCTCTGTTATTAGATTATGCTAACTACCAATTTTGTACGTGTTGTCATGATGACTAAACAGGGAATCTATTAAATTTTTTACATTTATAACATATTATTAACTGAGCTTCAAAACGTCATAAAATATGTATTCATTGTTTATTAAGATACTAGTAGCATTTAATTAAATAAAATAGGGACAGAATTGTAAAGGATAGGGTGCCATACTACAATTAATGAAATTGGTTTATTACACATAGGGCCAAAGTGTAAAAGTTAGGGTGTCATAGTAGAATTCAAAAAATTGGTGTATTACATATGGGCCTCAATTACATGGGCCTCAATTACAAAAGTTACGGTGCTATATTAGAATTAATACATTGGAAAATTACATATGGTGCTAAATTGTTTAAGTTAAGGTGCTATAATAGAGTTAATAAAATTGGTGTATTAAGTAATGGGCTAAATTGCAAAAGTTAGGGTGCAATAGTAGAGTTAATGAAATTAGTATATTACATATGGAACTCAATCGTAAAAGATAGGGTGCCATAGTAGAAATAATAAAATTTGTTTATCACAAAAATGTGGCTAAATTGTAAAAGTTAGGGTGGCATAGCAGAATTAGTGAAAGTGGTCGGGGAACAAGTAATTTAGTCAATGATAACTAATTGTTGTCACTGCCTCTGAACTAGTAGACTGACAGTGACAACATTCAAAGTTATCACTATATGACTTATTTCAGTGACAATATTTTCCCAAGTCGTCATAAAGTGAAATCCCGCCACAACCTATTAGTTGCGCGCTACTCATATTGTGAGGACTACTCCCATGTTGTCACTAATGACAAGCCTATGCAAGGTTATCAGTGACGACCTTAGATGTCATCACTGAATTGCCTCAACTGTGACAAGTTTCGGTGTTGTCACTGAGAATGTTGTCACAAAAGGCCAAATTTCTTGTAGTGCAAGAAACTACAAGCTCCATATTCATACATCGGAAGCAAAGAAATTAGGGTTTGATGAAGTCAATTTTACCTCTAGTTGCTCAAGGAGAAAAATCCTAACTTGTGGTGTCTAAGCTCCCAAAAGGGTCAAGCAAGATCTTCAAGAAACTAACCCTCAACCTCCAAGAATCTTCCTTTCTACAAGCCTTCTAATAAGCTTGAAGTTGATCCATGGTTGAAGCAAGGATTGAAGTAAGATGTAGCAAGATTTGGAGGAAGAAAATGAAACTCAAACTAAGAGAAATGGGGGAGGGGGAGTTCGGCTGAAACAAGAGAGGAGAGAGAGAATTTTGAGAGCTTTTGGAAGATGAAAAATAGTGAAAGATGGAAAAGACATAAAGCCACTCTTTAATATACAAAAGTCAACTTTGAATTAGTGGTCAATAATGCTCCATTTGGAGTTTAATTCCAAATACTCACTTCTAATCCCTCAATTAGCTTTTCTTAATCTACTAATGATCATTCTTATTCTCTAAGATTACGTCACTCTTAGTCCAAATGTTTGCCTCGAAAAATGTGTTTTCTCATTTTTCCACAATTGAGCGATAGAAAAATTAAATTCAAGATTAAACAAGGTTTTTAAAATAAAATGAGATAATGTATGGTGTAATTGCAATTAAAATGTTTTAAATCAATTATTCAAAGAAAATAAATAATTAATTAAATAAATAGGTCAGATAAAATAAATTTTCGGGGCCTCACACATTGACAGGAGTTATTTTGATGGTGAAGCAGTAAATCTCATGTATAATTCATTTCAATGTTGAATTTGATAATCAAGTGATGGAAAGTGGAAGCAAATGAATAGGAGTAAAGTTACTCATAAATGATGATGTATTCCAAACATGACAAAGAAAAGACAATCAATTACAAGCCCAAAATAACATTGAAGTTGTAGAAATAGTTAGTAGCGCGTGTAGGTAGTTATATAGATATGAAACTTAGATAGTTATTAGCAAGGTATGCTCTTTGACTAGACTGTCCTTCATTTAGAGTGACATCGTTGCCTTTTGGGGACATTTCTGAATAATGTTGTAGACAGATTTAGACCTACATAATTGTTAGAAATATCATTAATCATCATGAACTGACTTAAAGGGAAAGCATTAAGATTGTATTTTCTAATTAAAAGGGAAAATTTTTCTATCAGTTGGAAATTGCACAATCAGATCTTTTCTGACAATTTTCCTTCATTCATTTTTGTTTTTTCTACAAGAATGAAAGAAGTTGACTATAGCCCGATAATGTACTCGTTTTCTGGTTCGCTTCATTTTTCTTTTAATTTCTTTCACAAAGTTAGCTGAAAGAAAATTGTTGAAAAGGATTTCCAATTTAAGATATTTTATTTTAAAAGAAAAGGAAATCCAAAAGTTATTTTTAAGAAATCACTTCGAGGAAAGCAAAAGTCAATTGATTTAGAACAAATCAAAACAAGCTCCATAAGTCCTATAAGTTGTAACAAAGAATCAAATATTTGATACATGCAAAACCTTTTCATATTATACAAAATTTTTATCAGGTACATTAAGTCTTAAGGAAGAGACAATTTTATACATGTGAATCATATAAAGCAAACAAATCACACACAATGCAAAAGTCTGTTCACTTATCTACCTAAAAGACAAATTTGAAAACACAAAAGGGATTGACTTCAGGCCAGTTATGATAGGTTTTTGATTTAGACTTTTATAAGTAAATTTGACTATTTGTTAATTAGTTAGTAGATGAGCAAAAAACGTTTGCATCAATTGGCTTGTCTCCCCATGAATACCTTTATTATAACTTCCTATGAATGTTTCAAATACAAGTCTTATATGCTCCTCCTTTTCCTTTTTATTTGGTCAAAATTGTGACAGCCCCACTTCCCCTTAAGGCGAACCAAAGGGTTGGCGGGCTGTCTGCCTAACTCTCGTCAGGACTCAAGCATTCGAAAATACTAATACTAAAGGATAAATCTAAAAAAAAAAAATTTCAAATCAGAAGAGAGAATGGAAGCAGTAAAATAACATTTAAGCTTAGAGTACAAACGTTAGCTTACAAACACCTAAAGCTCCAATCCAAAGCCTATTACATTCCCACGAGTCGAAATTTACAAAAAACAAAAGAAAATACAATTCATACTTCCAAACTCGGGACAAAAGCCAAAAGTAGGAACTAGACCTAACTAAGCCCCTGAATTCTCGTCACCTGTTAAGGAAAAACAAATTGGGAACTGGGGTGAGGTAGAAACTCGTGAATTTCCAAAAGAACATGCACAGGCATAAAGTAGGATAAATGACACTTTAATTCAAGTAAAGAAAATACATAACACACAAGTAGGATACAGTGGCTCTCAGGAGCACAGGTCCACGAAGCACGATCGTTTCAAGTAGCCGACACTTCGTTGACTTTTCAATCCAAGTAGACTACTCTTTACAACAATCTCCTTCCACCAAACTTCCCCCTACCGGGCCTGCAATCTGAAACACTTAACACTTAACTAC
Source organism: Gardenia jasminoides (assembly GCA_013103745.1). Taxonomy (NCBI): domain Eukaryota; kingdom Viridiplantae; phylum Streptophyta; class Magnoliopsida; order Gentianales; family Rubiaceae; genus Gardenia; species Gardenia jasminoides. The sequence continues at coordinate 21,091,265 of CM023095.1, forward strand.
TCAAGGGATGCGGCCAAGAGTAGTTTTATAAACACTTTCTCCACAAGCATTAACACATGCATGAACAATTATGTCACCAACTCTACTTAAAAGAGAGCAATAAAGTATACTCTCTCTAAGTGAGTGGTTCAACAATCTCATTTCCAAATAAACAAGTACGTAATAGATTCACGCAAAGCATTCAATGAAAGCAATTAACATGCATTGGAAACTCACCGATAAAAGAAGACTCGGTGTCCAAATTTTGATCAAAGTCCAAATCAACTCCACTCCCTAAGCAAATTAAAAGAGTAGTGAAAATAAGCTCTCTAGTTCATTTGTCAAATCTAGTTCAAGAAAGAAAATGTTCATTAAACTTTTTATTTGAACAGAATTCTTGTAAAAATTGTAACTTGAGTTGCATAAGTCCAAAATTTGCAAGGTTGGTACCGTTGGAAACCTTATAAAAAGGGCTAAAACTTTGTAGAAGACACCTTAGTGAGATTCTAAACAGAAACAGCCCAAATTTTCGTGCAAGATTACTGTTTCAATAAAGACAGGACAAAACAGACTGGTTTTTCAGTATAATTTGGAAATTCACCAAAAATTGTAAAAAATGAATTTGCCTCTGAAATTTACACAGTTCATAGCCTGTGAATCTAGTTTCAAATTCCACCAACGGCACTCGATTCCGACTTTTGAGTAAGAAAATATAGCTATCCAAACAGGGTAGGTTCATTACTCCTGTTTTTCCGAAACTCCAGTTTTGCAAGGCAGGTTTAGGGCATCATTCGGATGACGAATTCTTACTCAAAAATCACCAAATTTGGTACAATAACTCTACTATATATAGATTACGTTCATATCAAAATTCAACCAAAAAATCTCCCGAGAAGATAGATTTCCTAATGCACAAAGTGTGCTTAACATTTCAATCCAAATCTGTGAGGTTTTTGTTTTTTTCATCCAAGAGCTTTCTTTCAAGTTCAAGCCAAAAAATCCCATATATTCACACACATTTCATCTATTATCATGCTAGTAAACAAATACACATATTTGTGGGAGTTCCAAGAGCCCACACATCATCCAAATCCAACAAGTGTAGCTCAAGGAAACTTATCAACTTAAATCTTCAAACAAATACCCAAAACTTCCACAAATATACCACAAATCTTAAACATAGAACCTAATTAAAGCTGGAAATTTCAAAAATTAGGGTTGAGATTAAGAGTTTACCTTCCAAACACTCAAACTCTAGTTCAAAATCCCCAAGAAATGCTCCAATGTTCAACCCTAGTCAACTTCCCGAGTGGTTCTTGCTTCCTAGAGCTCCCTTGGTTGATTTCCTTCCTCCAATTGAAAATGGCAGCAACCAACAGCCTCTCCTCTACCCAGATTTTGGTTCGGCCAGCCCCAACCAATAGCTCCTCTTGGTTTTTCCCTCTCCCTCCTTCAAGCTCTCGGTTTGCTCAAGAAAATGGAAGAAATGGAGGTGATGGCTTGGGTGGTCTTGCTTGAGCTTCTTAGGGTTGGTTGAAGGCTAGATGAAGAAGCTTTCTTGCCCCTCTTTCCCTTCTCTCTCTCAGCTCACAGCTCTCTCTCTCTCTCTCTCTCCTCTCGGCTAAAGCAACAAGAAAATATGAAGTTGAAGTGAAGCTTGGAGTTTTGGCTATGGAGTTTGAGTTGATAAAGAAGAAGATGAAGCTTTCCCTTGGTTCTCTATCTCTCTCTTGTCTCTCGGCTCTCACAAGGGAAGAAGAGGAAGAATGGTTGGCTTTTATTGTTCACGAGTTGACCAAGACACAAAATATCTCTTCTTGTTTCAAGAGTTCAACTATTCCAACTACTCACACATGCTTATGTTCCCTCTTGAATTTGTCTACTACATTTTTCTTGTCCAACTTAATTCTATCTCATTTCTAATTCTTTAAAGCCTACTCATAGTCTAATCTTTCACCAAAAATGAAATTCCTTGACACAGCTCAAAAATTGAAACTTAATGCTAATCGGACAAACATTGGAATTTTAATCAAGTGAAATCATCTAACTATGAAAAATGTAAGCTTCATAATTAAAAATCATGAAATTTTGTATAAACACATAATTTACTTATTTTCACAATTATTTCATAATTTTTTGAAAAATACACAAAAATAAAAATAAGAAAGAAAATAATAATAATGAAAATAAGATAATAAATTTTGTGGCCCTTACAAAAATGTCAAAATTTGATCAATTGCTTCATTTTACCAACACGGCCAGCAAATACACCACTGGAAGGATATAGATGTACTTGAAAAAATCTCAAAATTTGCCCTTTCTTTATGCTGATTTGAAACATATAACTACACAAGTAATCAAAGCAGAAAGTTAGTAATCTAAGTAGTGGTGCTCTTCATAATTTCTAGCAATAATAGTTAGATAGAGCAGCTTTGATATGAATCCTAGGAGGTGTTCGTGCCTTTTTGAATGACCCAACTGTAGTACGATGGGGTCCCATGAACAAAATGAAGAACAAGGCGTTGGGAAAATTGTAGAAAGACACCACAATCAAACGCGTTCTTTGAGTGATAAGTCTAGACTTGAACAAAGAAGATAACCTCACTTTGTATCAAAGACGTTCCTAAGGAACAAGAAAGAGAAACTCTCTCAATTTTCTGGAATCATTCTTGTCTAACTTGTCTTGTCTGTTGAGTAATGAAGATACTTGACTATTTATAGTCTTAAAAGACCTAAAAACTCTAATTCCCGTTGGAAGATATTAACCTAATCCTACTGGTACTAAACGACATAAGAATTACTAATAAGAAAATTAAGAAAATTCCACATGATCATATCACATGCCTGCATCCAGACGAGGACTAGTTTTCTGGTTATAATCAAATTCCATGTTCCCACATTATGCGTTCGCGTCCAAACTAGTACTAGTCTGGTTGATCAGGCTAATATCCCTTTTTGTTCCTTGTTTTCCCCTTTGTTTTTCTAACCCTGAATTATTCGTTAAAAAAAATTCATTACTGTTCATCAAACTGTAGCAATTACTGTTCATCATACTGTAGCGATTACTATTCTTTCAAAAAAAATTAAAAAAAACATCAGAATCTGTCCAAACTTGTTTCTTGAAATCCGAAGCTCTTGCCTAGGGTTTCTTGTGTGATTCGTGAGTCTTTTTCAAGTTGTGCTGGTTGTTCGTGTGTGATTCTTGGAATTCTTGGTTTTTCATGTGTTCATCTTGATTCCTAGTATTTGCTTGTGTGATTCTTGAAAATTCTTGTGCAACTTGTCCTTTGCTTGAAGCTTGATTGATCTTGAAACTTGTTTGAATAAAACCCTTGCAGCAACCTAGAAAAGCCTTTGATTTCCTTGAAAAACCAAGTGAGAAACCTTAAACCCTTGTTTGAATTTGTTTGGAGCCGAATTGAACACCAAGAAAATAACAAATTTCTGGAATTTTGCAACCAGATTTTCAGCAGCAATTTGGTGTGAAAACAAAGGAAAATAACCACCTTTGATCTTATCTTGGAAGTGGAAAGTTGTTTGAAGTTGTTTCCTTGCCAAATTTGGAAAGAATCTTGACCAAATCTTTCCAAATCTCTTAAAAACGAAAATTCACTTTTCAAATTTGTTTAGAAGTTGCCAAATTGACCTACATTACCCTTAATCTAAGATTGATAGGGGTATTTCGCCAAAAAGTCAGAATTTACGTGTTTGACTAGTCAAAACCGGAATTTACTTGTTTGACTAAGTCAAAGTTGCCTAAATCCTTGAAACACTTACCAAATCAGATTTGTTTCAAGATTTTAAAGCCAAATTCAAGATTTGTAAGGTTGTCTTCAAGAAATTTCCATAGGATTGCATTTAGGCAAGTAAAATTCCAAATCTGCCCTTCTAGGTCATTTTCTTAATCTTAGTCAAATTAGGTGAAAAATTTCAGCATTTGTTCATCCTATTGAGTGTGTTTTCTATGTAAATTTCCATTGTAATTTCATCATATTTTTTGGTCCATATCAATTCATTAGCCTTTGTCACATACAATGTGAATTGGGTTGTTAAGCCTTCTTGGTCAATTGTGGGCCAATTCATATTGTCTCAAGGGTTGTGATCAAGGACTTGAAAGAGTTGGTGAGATTATTAGAGTGAAATTTGAGTGATACACGAGTGTGAGTGCATACACGTGAGCTTGTGTATTGTGAGGAATTTCTTCTGTTTTTGCTAACGATTTTTGTAGGTCATATAATCATGCCTAGAGGGGTTGCATCACATTTATATGATTAAGAATGCTAGGATAACAAGCCTCTCAAGAGGAGGGGTTCAAAGTATTGTACTTCCAAGCATTCTAGTTCCGAGGAGGGGTTCAAAGTATTGTACTTCCAAGCATTCTAGTTCCAAATGCTCTAGTTTCGAGCCTTCTCAACATGAGTTTCATACACTTAAGGAGGAGATGGATCGATATCGTGTTTTGAGCTTATATGAAAGATATAAACGGGAGGATGAGGAGTATCAAAGGCATTTATACCCAACATCTAAGAAAAGCTCATCATCACCCAAAAGAGATTCATCTAAGGACTATCATGGCAAGCAGATCATAGAGCTTGAGAAGTCTCAAATTGATTCCAAACCGTGTGAGTCAAGTGCCAACTTACGAATTAGGACTACAAAGTTGGTTGATTCTATGGTGAAAGAAATGATGCAAGAGTTGCGATCATACTTTGAGTAAAATAATCATGTTCCAGTCAATATTTCTAAAGAAGATGTTCATTCTAGTCCATCAAAGATTGAAGATGTGTGTATGAATGCTAGCAGTGAACATGCGCTTGACAATATTGAAGTTCCATCTACATTAGACTCTAGTCATGAACTATTTGAGAAAATGTATGGAATCAGTAATGTTCCTGAAGGTGTTATAGAGCAAGTTGAGGTAAAAACCGGGAGCGTTGAGCATGAAAAGTTGAGTGAAGATTCTAAAGAGATAAGTGGGAGAAGTGAGTTGATTGTGAGTGAGAATGTGAGAACTTATAGTCTTTCTAACGAACTTACCTTTGCTTTGTGTATTGTTTCTTATTTTGTGCAGGTCAAGCAAGGTCAAGTAGAGTTAGTTATGCAATGTTCCATTCCAAAATCACTTGTACAATCCATGAGTTTTCATGGAGTTTGCCTTCCTGTTGTTGGATCTATTTGGTGTCAATTCATGGAGCACAATTTTGTCCAAACCAATGGAGCAGCAATTCGTGGTCATTTTGACAAAATTCCTGATTTTGATTCTCATTCTTTAACCTTGAATTACTCATCATCTTTGCATTGTTTTGAGCATAATTCCAGTTCTAACTCTAGTCTTTATCATGCAGGTTTTGAAGGTCGAAGTAATGAGCCAGCAATCGGTTTTTTAGTTGATGGAAGGAATAGTGAAGTATCTAAAGGAGTTTTTACGTTTAACTCTTGTGCTAAACCTTCTTACCATTTGGCTAATAATGTTCCATTCCTTATATGTCCAATTTCTGGTTTGAAACAAGTTGAAAGTTATTTCATTTTTGTAGGTCGTAAGGCTGACCGTAATTTTCCAATCTTCGTTAAAGGAGTGTAACCTGATTTTGTACTTGTACCAGCCACATACGAAGTGTCTAAACCAGTAGCAAACCACTGTTTTCATAACTTTCATCAGCCCATGGATTTGAGCAGCATTGTGTCGCCATTGACGTCTTCATCATTTGTTTGATGCGAACCCGAATCCCCAAACTCCTTCTCTTGAAGAAACGAATTAGCTACACAACGGAACGATCTATCTTGAACAGGTTATGGATACAAATAAGCAGCGGAGCCTTTACCCGTTAATCACGTGGTTAACGAACGTTGGTATAATTGTAGAAAAATGCCACAATCAAATGCTTTCTTTGATTGATAAGACTAAACTTGAAGAAAGCAGACACACTCACTTTGTATCAAGGACGTTCCTAAGGAACAAGAAAGAGAAACTCTCTCAATTTTCTAGAATCATTCTTGTCTAACTTGTCTTGTCTATTGAGTAATGAAGATACTTGGCTATTTATAGCCTTACAAGACCCAAAAACCCTAATTCCCATTGGAAGATATTAACCTAATCCTACTGGCACTAAACGACACAAGAATTACTAATAAGAAAATTAAGAAAATTCCACGTGATCATATCACGCGCCCGCATCCAGACAAGGACTAGTCTTCTGGTCATAATCAAATTCCACATGCCCACATCACGTACCCACATCCAGACTAGTACTAGTCTTCTGCCGAGCAAAAGAAACACAACAATTTTGTGACAGCCCCACCTTCCCCTAAGGTGAACCAGAGGAGTTAGCAGACTGCCTGCCCAACTCTCGCCAGGACTGGATAGCTAATATAAACCAATAACTCGAAACTTATAAAACTAAAATCTTCCAAATTCAAAAGTCACCCAACATAGATACATAAGTCTCACACCACCATTCAAACTTAAAATTCAACAGGGTGTTTAGGTTACAATGCCAAACAAAACTAAGCTTATACATGATAAGGTTTCCAGTACATCATTCCTTAACAAAAGTTACAACAAAAGCTTATACTACTCGTACGTACTTCCAACCCTGATCTCAAGCAAATCCCCCTGCTAAGGAAAACAAAAGGGAAATAGGGTGAGCTAATAGCTCAATGAGGTTCCAAAAATAAGCAGCCAGATAGACAAGAAGAATTCATATAACAAACAAATGTCACAAATAAAATTTCCAAATAAATTGAACATATTCAATTAAAGGATACGGATGGCTTTCAAAAGCCAATTTCCTCGAAACTTGATCAAATCACCTCCTGCTGACTCTCCGTCAACTTTTATAGCTCAGAGCCAAACCGTAGATCCCCACTTAACATCAAACACTATCCACCGTTTTACCCCCTACCGGGCCCGAACACCCTAACAAATCAAATTTTAGGTAATACTCGAGTATACTAGATTTCCGGATTCACATATCATATCCCGTGGCTCGTCAACTTTCACGACCAAGACCGTGCCGGCTTGAGTCGATTGACTCACCAACTAGGTTTTGAGCTCGAAACAAATCATATTTGTCGATGGGGTAGCACCCAAGCGACTCACAAATCAAATGTGGCCAAAAGCCATTTCACACGGATTCAAATATCCAAGTACAAATTTCCAAACACAAGAGATCGAGTGTGATAAAGTACGCACTCGTCTCGATCACATTAATTGGCTCACAAGTCACAAGAATGCAAATCATCACATAGTTCAAGTATTTCAATATTTCAACTATCACATAGGTCAAGTAACAAGCATGAAACACTCACCAACTCAAGCAAAGTAGCTTCAAGTGCTTGCACCCAATTCTCCTCCTTTCAAGTCTAATAAAAAATGAAATGAAAATATTTAAGTTGGACTCACCAAACAAGAAGACCTAATGCATGAGTTCATTGATTTTGTACTTGATAAAATCACACTTGAATGCACAATTTATAAAATGACCAATCCCAACTATAAAGATGATCAAATGAAAAGTTCATCCACATGTTAGAATCATAAACGAGTGAGTCGGGACACGGTAAAGTTGCACAAGAGTCAAAAGGAACAAGAGAAGCCTTGGTGTAATGAAATCGGCATTTGACTGATTTGCCATGCTGCAGTAATTTACTCATAACTGTGACCAAACTTGTCGGATTGGGGCGTACTTTATGGCGTTTCGAAACTAAGACCTAGCCCTACAACTTTCATAAAGAGGTAAAACATCAAATCATGTTTAATCATAGTCAAAATGGCAAATCTCAGAGAAGCAAGAAATCTATCGGAATGGCTGCAGGCTGATCGAACAGTCTCGGGAAAATAGCCATAACTCAACGTAGAAAAATCGAAATCAAGATCCGTCAGTGGCATTTAAAACTAGGTTCATAGGGATTTCTAACAGTATAAGGCTTGGGTGCTAATTCATTTTATACAGTCAACAATAACCTCAGAAAATTTGCTGTTTTCCATTCCTGTTTTCCTGCAAAATTTCAGCTTGGGTGCATTTTCTTCTATCAATCCTTTAAAGTCATTTCCATCATTTGCCAAGGTGTTTAACAAGCTAAAACAGCAATTAACTCCATCATCAAAGCATCACAACACAACAATCAATTTATCAAACACTTGGTGGCCAACAAATAAAATCCAAAGTCTAGTTAGCAACCACAAGATTTCCTTCCATAATCAATCCTTCCAAACAACAATAAGTACTTTAAGACATCTAACCAACATCCCCTAAGGATTTAAAGTTCATTAAAGCATGATTAAGAGGGGTCTTACCTTGCTAGAAGTGTGAGCAAACCACCCAAGATTTCCACTCCTTGCCATCAAGTTTGAAGTTGAAGTAATAGTCTAGGTGAGGAATTTACCTAAAGCTGTTTTTCTACACTAAAATCACCAAATTTCTAGCTTAAGTTTTGTTGTTCTTCATGGGGAAAGTGGCCGGCCAAGAGGGTGAGAGAGAGAGGGAATTTTGATTCAAATTTTTGAAATGGAAGGTTTAAATAGAAGGCTTAAAGTCAAGATGTCGTGGGTGTTTGACAAGTGGCATCATCTTGGCCAAGATTTGGAGAATTTCTTTGCAAATTGCCTTCTAATCCCTTAATTAAAATGTGACTCATATAAAACCACATAAGTTTCATGCATTTATCCATATAAAACATGAAAAATAAAATTCTAAATTAAACCATGCAATACACATGAAATTGAGCACTTTAGAAAAATTAATGCACTAATGACTATATGATGCACTCAAGTAAAATTCCTTTTTTTCTCCCTCTCTTTTTTTTTTCTAGGGTTCTCACACTCTCTCCCCCTTAAAAGAATTTCATCCTCGAAATTCTCACCTTGTTCGGTAAACAGCTCCAGATATTTCTTTCGAATTTCTTCCTCCATTTCCCAAGTTGCCTCTTCTATTCCATGATTTCTCCACAGGACTTTTACCAAAGAAATTCTCTTATTTCTTAGTTCCTTCACCTTTCGATCCAGAAGTTGTACAAGTTTCTCTTCATAGGTCAGTGACTCGTCTATATCAATCTCTTCTGACTTCAAGACATGTGTTGGATCCGGATGATATTTCTTCAATATTGAGACATGAAAAACATCGTGAATCCTGGATAAATTTCATGGTAACTGGAGTCGATATGCCACATTACCCATTTTCTGAAGAATCTCAAAAGGTCCGACATATCTTGGTTGAAGTTTCTTTCCTTTTCCCGCTGTGACACTTCGCAGTGGTGTGACCATAAGAAACACTTTGTCGCCAACTTCAAATTCCAAATCTTTTCTTCGGTTATTGGCGTAGCTCTTCTGCTGACTTTGGGCGGTTTGAAGTTTCTGACGTATCATTTTGACCTTGTCTCGTGCGTCGTCCATCCAAGGCATTATGGTCAGATCTAAGATTTTTCTCTCCCCTACTTCATCCCAATAGATTGGTGATCGGCACTTTCTTCCATATAAAGCTTCATATGGTGCCATTTGAATAGATGAATGATAGCTATTGTTATAAGCAAACTCTACCAATGCCATGTATTGTCCCCAATTACCTCCAAAATCCATAACACACGTTCTCAACATATCTTCCAGGGTTTGAATGGTTCTTTCTGATTGTCCATCGGTCTGAGGATGGTAGGTTGTACTAAGGTTCAACTTGGTCCCTAAGGTTTCCTATAGCCTTTGCCAAAACCGAGACACGAATCGAGGATCTCGATCAGAAACTATGCTAACTGGCACCCCATGTAGTCTTACAATTTCATCCATGTATAATTGAGCTAATTTTTTCATGGAGTACTTCATGTTCACGGGTAAGAAATGAGCTGACTTGGTTAAGCGATCGACCACTACCTGGCATCATGACCTTTCTGTGTTCGTGGCAAACCAGAAACGAAATCCATCGTAATGTGCTCCTATTTCTATTCAGGTATCTCAAGTGGTTGTAACAAACCAGAAGGTTTTTGATGTTCCGCTTTTACTTGTTGGCACGTGAAACATGTTTGAACATGTTGAGCAATTTCTCTCTTCATGTTATCCCACCAATATAACCTTTTCAGATCCTGATACATCTTGGTACTGCCGGGGTGAATCGTATACTTAGAACGATGAGCCTTTTCCAGAATCTCCTTTTTCAATGTTTCGTCCTTGGGCACAACCATTCGGTTTCGGAACCTTAAAATTCCCTCGGGACTAAGATTAAAATCTGGTAATTCTCTTTTTTCTACTTTTTCCTTCCACTTCTGTACCACAGGATCACCTTCCTGAACCTCTTTGATACGATCTAGTAGAGTGGACTTAACAGCAATGTTTCCAAACACCACCTTTTGGCATTCAAAGTGAGGGTTCCATTCACAAACCTTTTCTAACATATCCCACTCTTTAATCATCAACCCCGCTATTTGGACTTTTCGACTTAAAGCATTTGCTACCACATTAGCCTTCCCAGGATGGTAGTTAATCGTACAGTCATAATCTTCCAAAAATTCCATCCACCGACGTTGTCTTAGATTCAGCTCCTTTTGAGAAAATAAGTACTTAAGACTTTTATGGTCTGTATAGACCTCGAAAACCACCCCATACAAATAATGTCTCCACTTCTTTAAAGTAAAAACAACAGCTGCTAATTCGAAATCATGAGTTGGGTAGTTTAGTTCATGGGGTTTTAACTTCCTAGAAGCATAAGCAATCATGCTTCCATTTTGCATTAGTACACACCTGTAGACACCAAATTTTTGACTTTTTCAATTATTAGCTCATTTTTTTATCTATTAGTATTTGTTTATTTATTATAACATTTTTTCTTATTTTTGTAGGGTTTAAAAAAGAAAAGAAAAGAAAAAGGGGCTTAGAACTGAAACGCGGACCTGTTACGCAGAGTGGTCCGCGTATCAGTCCGCGTAAACTGATCAGAGGCTAAAAAAATACGTCCGCGATTTTTCTAGCCATTTTTCTCCTCATTTCCAGCTGTATTTTCTGCACCTTGAGCATCAAGGAACCTATTTAGTTAATCCCTAACTCACCTTTAATCCATAACACCCCATCTAATGATCAAAAATCAACCAACAAACCCTAAATGCATCCAAGCCTTTGGTTCTAGGGTAAATGGGTTATAAATAGCTTTTTAGGTTTTTTGAGAAGGGGAGGAGAGAAAAAAAAGGCTGAGGAAGGCGAATTGGAGTGAGGAAAGTGAAGAAAAAGAGAAAGAAACAACGGAATCAAAAGAAGAGTAAAAGGGAAAAGAGAGAAAAGAAAACTAGGGCTTTTCTTGTTTTGGAAGTGAGTGAAGATCATTTTGTTTGGAGTTTTGGTCCGTTTTTTTTAAAGATTCTGACTCAGGTAGTTTCCCTCTACCTTATCTGCTTTATTTTGATCGAAAAATCGCTGAAAAGTTGGGCCTTTTGGTGGAACCAAGGCCATGGTTGTGTTCTTTGAGTTTTTTTTTATGATAATGATGATGATTATGTGTTATAGTATGAGTATGGTTGTGTTTATATAGTCTTGGTAAAACTCATAGACTTGTTTTTACGTTTAAAAATCAGATGTCAGATGTTTTTGTGTTGATTTTGTTATGTTTTCTGTAAAATTTCTGGAAAAATGTTCTTCACGCTTTGAAGATGTGAAGAAGCACGGGCTTCTTACGCCAACTGATCCGCGTAACACTTCGCGTTTCTGTTGGATTGTTTGAAGTTGTAAAGTAACGCGGAGTAGTTGCGTGAGATAGTCCGCGTAACCTTCCGCGTTTCTATTCTGATAGTTTCTTTTCTTCCCTTTTCTTCCTACTTGACGATGTTAATGCTTAAGATTCGACCTTTTTGGGTTTAGCTCGTCTTTATGTGATCTGAATGATAATATTTATGCCTTGAAATTAATCTTGCTGTCTCTGGTGTTTTATTGGTGTTTTGGTTGGAGAAACTGGAAGCAATCTTCTTGGAATTTTGAAGATGGGAAGAAACGCGGGAGGTTACGCGGCTCGATCCGCGTTTCCCTTCTGAATCTCTTTTTTGCATGAAACATGACCTTGGTTACGCGTACTGGTCTGCGTAACCATCCACGTAACCTTTTTGCTTTTCTGTTTTTGTTGCTATTTTCCGCCCTTTTGATTCAGAAACTTACTTTAGTATTCATGTTTTCTAGTCGTATCCATGTTGCTTGCATAGTTTGTTTTAATATCTCATCTTTGAATTCTTGATTGATTTTTCCTTTAAATTGGTGCCTTGATCCCCTTTTGTTGACATTGAGTCTTAGATAGCCATTCCCCTCATTTGGGCATTCAGTTGAGACATCACATCAAGGGATGGTAACTTCTCTCCCCTTATTATGTGCCCTTATGTGCTCCTATGGGTTTTTGCATGATTTTGCATATTTAAATTAAGTTTTCCTTTGTTTTTATTCATTTTTAGTCTTTATTTATTTTATTTAAATTTTGGGTAAATTATTTGGAGGCCTTGAATGCCAAGTTGTAATAGATAGGTTATTATTTTAATTTCCCCCTCTAGAATTGTATATAGATTTTCCCAATGTAATAATTAGGTTTTATCTGCTTTTATTTGTGTGTTTGCATGCTTATGTGTTTATCGCTTTCCTAGGTTTTACATTTAGATATTATGCCTATGTGTTATGTGTTTATGTGTTTTATGTGTTTACTTGCTTTATTATCGTGTCTACATGTTTTATTATGTAAGTGTATTGACGTCACCACACTAGTCCAACGCTAGTTGTGGTTCGTTCCCTCTAACGTTGTCACACTAGTCCAACGCTAGTCGTGACTCATAGAAAAATGTTAGTCCAATGCTAGACCTTTAGGCCGTTAGAATAACACATTACATATCATTTCATGCATTTAGGGATTTTATTTTTCATTTTTGCATGTTTATTTCTTGTATGTAAAATATGATATTTAAATGTGCATTTACATTTTTGAAATTTGAAAATAGATTAGTGCATTTTAGAGCATTACCCTTTGAACAAGGGAAAAGAGCGAGTATGGCTCTCTAAGCCTTAGCACGCTTTTTAAATCCCTTCTATGAAAAGGAAAATTTAAGTCACGAATTTAGTTCCCCGCACCCATTATGTTGCATTATCCCTCTTTAGGACATACATGTGCATTATTTTAAATTCTATCAAAAATCATTTTTTAAAAATCAAGTTTCTTCTTCCCGTCAGCTATTCAGTGTCAAAAATCCATTTTTCTTAAAAATTTCATCTTTTGAAAATCAAGTTCCTTTTTGCACTTAAAAAATTCATCTTTTCAAAAATTCAATTTCTCTTCCCTTGAGATTTTATAAAAATTGCATTTCTTTTGAAAACCCTAATTTCCCGTTCTTTTCAAGTCTCATCATTTGCATTTCTCGTGACCTTCTCGAGGGATCAAATTTGGATGACACAACTAATGTGATCAATTCCAATTAAACCTCAAGGAGACATTTTGCCTTTTCCCGATCCAACATTAGGTTCAAGTTTTGCATCCATATAGATAACATCCAAATGTAATAAATTTTAAAGTTAGAATTAGGAAATTTTTAACTAAATCATGCAACTAGCTTTGGCTAGGTTAGAAGGGTGCCTTAGAGACGAGTGACATCGAATCTTTGCCTTCCTTTCTTTCAACCGTGACTCCCAAACCTTTTTCTCTAGTTTTTCAAAGACCTGGAGTCATCTAAAAAAGGGTTTTCTTAATTTATTTTCATTAATTAAAATATTTGGGTGACTTGGTACACCTAAACTCCATACCAAATGGCGACTCCAAATTTTTCTAAAAACCCTTTTTTAGATTTTTATTTTTGGCTCTAAATCGTCACATTTTTTTTAGTCCCATGACCCATTTCTTTTTATTTTTCAAAAAAAATCAAAAATCAAATTTTAACTAAAAACCTTTTTCCAATTAAAAACCCGAAACGACGAGGGTTTCATACCTTTTTTCAAAAAATGGGGCGCGACAGCTTGGCGACTCCACTGGGGATTTTCCTAAGAGGGTCCGAGCACTTGATTTAGTTGACTATTTCATTTTTCTAACTTTCTTATATATCACATTTGGATGTTTTAGGTTGCATTCCTTTTTCTTTTCCTTTTCTTTTTTCAGATTTTTTCCCGTGCAATCGCTCCTTACACATCGCGTACATGATGAATGAATTATTGTTTATTTATTTGTATTGATATTTACTTGTACCGCACCTTGCATTTGGGGTGGGTGTGCATCTACCCTAGAGCCTCGAGAATGTTTGGTATTTGAATCCCTCCTCTCAAAGGGAATCACTTTCATACGTGCATATGTATTTTACTTTGACCCTACTTTTTAACTTTAGTGGCTTGTCACGCCACTCTTCCCTATTAGGATTAGGATTGATCCACTTGGACATGTGGCCGTGGCACGACGTGCACGTAGCAATGTCCAGGGGATCACTTGAACCACCGACTTGAGGCATTCGGATTGATGACCTTTTGCCTTTTAGTCTGAGGTTTGGGAGCCTGTAACCTTTGTCGAGTCTAGATGCATTAGTGAGCTCAACCTCATGCATCCATGTTAGAATTGCCTAGGGTAGAGTCCATCTTACCCTATTAAGGATCACTAAACACGAGAGGAGGGATTCCACCCCTCTTTATTCTTGTGCAATTTGTTGCTCCAACGTGTTATGTGATATCTGTCGATTAAACTAACCTTTTTTTGTCTTCCCTTTTCTTGCATTTCACAAACTCTAGAAAATAAGAGTCTTGGCACTCTTTTAAGACAAGCCATCCTTCTAGATAGACTATTGTACGTTTGAATTTATATCTATTGCATTTAAGTTGCAATTGCATATCACTTTTAGGCTTAGCCCGGCATTCAAATGGGGCTCCTATAGGTCATGTTTCATTTTGCACCCTTACTTGCATTAATAAATTGGCATCATGCATAAGCCATAAAGGAAATGCTGCATAGGGAATCCCATGTTAGGAATAAACCACCCTTGTGTCTCGGATATATAATCCAATGAGACTTGCATGTTTATGTTTTCAGTAACATCCAAAGGGGTAGTGCACAAGGTAAGGTAGGGTCCGACCCTCGTATGCTAGGATATAAGCCTCTAATAATCATTTTTTGGCCATTTTTTCAAAGTTGGTAAAATCCCATGCATAAGGACACTAAATTAAAAAAAAATTCACAAATAATTTCTCATTGTTGAAATAATGATTATTTCAAGGCCAAATCTTGATTTTGGAAGGCTTTTAAACTAGTGTGTTGCAAATAAAATTGAGGTTTGGAGCTATAGGTAAACGATGAACCCAACTAACTTTTGGGTAAACCATCAATCCCGTCCAATCCATTTGAACTAGATCCATATTTCCCTCAAAGACTAGTAAAGACACTACGATTCTTTCAAGAATAGTCCTTTTCATGCTAAATTAACCTTTAGCCTCTCTTCACATATCAATTAAAGTAATAAATCCATTCGGAATTTGTCCTCGTGATGCATCAAGTATCACATATTCTTTTGGTCAATCCTCTAGATTATTTTACTAATCGCATATCAGTGAAGTGATCAGATCCATCAGGTATTGTATGGTGCATACTCCAGAGGATTGCATTTTTCATGCTAGGCCGACCCTTGGCATAAAAGGGCTCCCCCATAGGACATGCATACCAGTTTTGCAATTCTGCTTACTAACTCTAAATTTTTTTTCTTTTCCTTTCCCCCCTTCCTTGCATTCATAAAAATGCGTGTGTTGATAAGGAAGAAACATTTTCTTGATCTAATAAAGTTTTGAAGATTAGAAGTGTTATTTGACTCTTGGGTAGATCCTGCAATGCAAACTATGGAGAATTCATTTGGGGAAACACAAGCTCAAAGCATCTATGAGATTTATGGCATAGAGGTTTAACGACTTGTCTATAAAAATCAATGTTTTGACATGTTTTGTAAATAAAAGAGAGGGAAGAATGAAAAGTAGAGGTGTATTTTAGATGTTTTCATTTTTCTTAGTTGAATAAATTTTTACTCCAGATTTTTACACAGATAAAGATATTCATTTGGGCTTTCCTTATTTTTGTAGTTGTGTACATATTTATGTGAATTTCATCTTCTCTTGCTTATAAGGAGATCTCATGATGGATTTTAAAAAAACAAGACCGAGTTGAATCTTGTCATTTGTTGAATAAAATTCACAAAATTTTGCATACCGTAAAATTGTAGTCTCAATAATGTAGTGAGAGAGCCTGAATTCAAAATCTCAAATGAGTCACTCGAACTTGTTATCTTATTTTCAGTGACCAAGCAAGAGGGTGTTTTCCTTTCATTTTCTTTTCCGACCCTATTAAGCCTTCAGAATGAATAAATTAGCTACATTGGTTAACACACCCTAAGCCAGGGCAGTTTTTTTTTGTAAGGTTCACTATGGCTAGATTGATTCAACTGATATTCAGTTAAAAGCAAAAATGTTCATTGCTCTTAATTGTTTTGAAAATTTGGGATGATGCTTTAAGCATTCATTTTGTCTCTACACAGATTTTAACATCTATTCTCCCATTTGAGTCATCAGAAGTACAATTTTGTTTCAAATAAAAGCCTTGATGATCATACCCCTATTAGAGTGATTTTCAAAGGTTAGAAAGGAACAGATTTTCACAATGATTTGTTCTTTACTTTGGTTGTCATGGGACTTGGAAATGATGCTTTGGCCATCTCTTCCTCTATCTAAACATTCTTTACCCTTTGTATCCCAAGATTGAGCCTAAATTGGTGGTTCGTTTCAACAGCACTTATGATCGCATCCCCACATTTGGGGTAGGAGACATAAGCATTTTCAATGACGTCAAGGATGCTAAAATTTTTGAGGAAAAAAAAAGAAAAAAAAAGAGTAAAAAAAATTGAAAAAAGAGAAGAGAAGAAAGGAAAAAGGAGTGAAGTTAAAAAAAAAGGAAAAAAAAAGGAGACAAAAAAAAAAGTGAAGAAGAAGAGAAAAATATGAAAAAAGAAAGAATGAGAAAAAAAAAATTCAATGCCAAAATTCATCCAAGAAGGAGGATAGAAGTCATGATGAGATGCAAGATCTTAAAGGTCAACCCCAAACTGGGGCAATTTTTTGAAAGAAATACAATAATAGGTGCAAATGTCCTTAACAATCCTATTTCTTTTAGCTGTCGTCTTCAAGCCGCATTACAAGCTCACAAAGTCCATCGCTGACTTATGTTTCATGACAACTTGAAGTGTAGATCAATCTCTAAAAGGCTCATGAATCACTCACGATCGCAAGGTTATGACCTATTGAGTTTGGCTATCTCTTCTTCTTAAGTATTGCAAACCCCCGGATTTTATATGCTGACTAAATCTTCATACAAATTAAGGATGAGTAACTTTTGGCTTTCATCAAGAATAGGGTGTTGAATCAGTTTAATGCAATTGAGATACAATACCAAGAAGAACCTCAATGTGCAGTGTTTTCTCTCACCTTCTTTTGAATCGATACCTACCTGACTGGTCTTGAAACATGTGATAGCAAGAAAGAGTGGCCTTTTTTTTTTTCCTAAAATATTGACCCTAAGTGAGGGTGAGACCTATTGTAATTTGATCTAGTTTCAAGAGGTTCATCATGAGTTCTCCTATATGAGTAAGCATGACATTTTGGCTTGCTTTTTATTTGAGTAATGTAATTTATATTGTCTTGGATGTCTCTAATAACAGACTAATGCATTTTTTGATATTGCCATTTGATTGCTTTCAAAAAAAAAAATTTTTTGGAGCATTTCTACGATGTATTTCTGGGCATACCCAAGGGTCAAATAACACATCTTTAAATTTGTCACTCAAAATTTGGCTTTTGATAAGTTAGCATTTTTTCTTGAGCAGTAATTATTGCATAATAATAAAGAAGGCAAATTGTTTGAGAATTCAAGTGCACATCATACTTTGCAAGTCCCCTCTTGTATGCAGGTATTCATGACTGAGATCCGCAAGAAGCAGAAGACAAATTTTGCAAATCCAAAGATCAAGCATGAATAAAAAATCCAATAACACTACATTTCAAGATGATGGCATAGCCTATCAATTTCGAAGGAGCGTCAACTCTAACAGCTAATTTTGGATTTACCTTTCAAAAAAAAAAGTGAAAAAGAAGGAAAGAAAAGTTTGCCCTTTAATGCTACATATAGTTCCTTTTGGACTTTTGAAGCATTTTACCATTGGATTGCATTTCTAAACCGGGGCAATTTTTTTGTTGGGGCAAAAAAAAATTTTGAAGGAAAATTGAGAAAAATTTTTCAAGGAAAATTTTCAATAAACAAAGAAAATTTGAAAAAAAAAAGAGGAGAAAAGAAAAAAAGAAGAGAGAAAATTTTTAATGGCCCGCTGAAGCAATGTTTTATTTGATTAAACTGGGGCAAATTTTTTGGTTGGCTACATTAGAGCCAATTTTTATTGAATTAAACTGGAGCAAATTCTCCATTAACTAAATTGGGGCATTCCTTTTTATTAAATTGAGGCAAATTTTTGGTTGACCAAAATAGGGCAAATGCTTAAAGGAAAATTAAAAAAAAAAATCTGCAAGAAAGAATCTCTCAATAAAAGGTGAAAATTGGGGCAAGTTTGCAACATTCACTGAATGATTTTGTCAATGCATGCATGAGCACATTGTATTTTAATCTGTCCGATGGGAGCGTATGGAAACGCAGCTCGGAGCTTTGAGCACTCGACTAGGTCGTATAGAGGCGCGCCTCGACATTCCACCGCTTGAGCCGCCTATCCCAGAGGCCACCGGAGGCGATAATGGAGCTGAGGGGGACGACAAACCCTTCCCCTGATTTGCAGTTTATCTCATCCTTACTTTATTTCACCTTTTATGTTTGATCCTGTATTCTGATATTTAGACATAGGATTAACTGTTAGAAATATTTTTGGTCAAATTGTTGCATCAGGATGTGTATATTTGTTTAAATTTGGCTCTTATGTGCTTATAAGTGTTGAATGTGTTTTGAAATTTTGGACTACTGGCAGGGAGTTTCATCCAATTATAAGGGAAAATTTGCAAAAAAAAAAAAAAAAAAAAAAAACTTTATCTAAATTGCACATTTGCCCCACAAATTGATTTGTTTTTCAAAATTTGATTCAAAAAGGGTGCAAATGTCCAAATCATTAGGTTGCAATTGCCTTCATCTTTTTGAAATAAAGGCCGCACGATGTGAAAAATCCTTTTTCCATCTTACTCGAAAATAATTGTTATGTGATTAAGACATTGGCATTTTAGAAAATATGTTTTGTAAAATAGGGAAAATTATGCCTCAGTTTTTTTCCTATTAAATGAGATTTCTTCTTTTATTGGATTTTGCAAGAAAATGATTGATATAGTTGGCAAATGATTCTTTTTCAATTGATATGCTATAAAAAATGCTAAAAAAAAAGGAAAAAAAGAAAAAAAAAGCAGCAAAGTGAAAACTAAAATTCTACTCCAATGATTCTAGTACTAAGTAACCGGAGGTTTAGCATCTACAAATGTTAACTTTCGCGTAAAACGGTGCTTGAATTACGAGTATGCAAAGCAGTTCAAACAAGTAAAATGTTGAGTAACCGGAAATCTTCACCTAAAAGTGTTGATTTTCGCGTCAAAAGACATTTTTACTATTTGAGCAAGAAGGCATATGTCAAGTAACCGGGAGTCTTCACATAAAAGTGTTGATTTTCGCGTCAAAAGGCATTCTTACAATTTGAGTAAGAAGATGCGTTTCAGCAAATCCTTTTTAGCAGTAAAATATGAGAAAACTATGGAAAAGGCAAGCTTGAATTGACTATATGAGTCGTTTGATTGCAAAATTTGGTGAAAGTGAGAAATCCAGCTTGAATTGTTAAAATTGAGGTATAATTGTCTCTCTTTTACTTGATATTATGAGTACTTGATGCAAATTAAATAATTGTACAATAATGTTTTGCCTGGTTTATGAGGATTTGGATTTCCAAGATCGCATGGTTTATTTCAATCCCATAATTTGTTTTGATGAATACTTCCTACCATTTGAGAACAAGTAATGTTTTATGAACACAAATATCTCATGAATGTATTTTATCGCATGATTCTGATACGTTTTAGTCATTTTAGTGGCTAACAGTTGTGATCCCAAGAGAATTTGCACTTTATAATTAAAAAAAAAAGAAGAAGAAAAGAAAAAGAAAAAATTGAATTTCCATAGACTAATTGGTTAATATTTTATGACTTCTGTTGGATTAACGATTCATTTAACACTGGGGCAATTTTGTTTTGAGGGAAGTGATCTCCAATTTTGGACAATG
This sequence comes from Gardenia jasminoides, assembly GCA_013103745.1. NCBI lineage: Eukaryota > Viridiplantae > Streptophyta > Magnoliopsida > Gentianales > Rubiaceae > Gardenia > Gardenia jasminoides. The sequence continues at coordinate 21,111,503 of CM023095.1, forward strand.
CATTCAAAATTTAATTTTTGCCGGAAAAGGTTTGTAGATCAAGAGGATGGCAACATATGTGTATTTGTTTCAACCCTGGAGAGGAAAGGTTTCAGTTATACTCTTCAAATTTCAAAAATCCATCAATTCTTGAAAAAAAAAAAAGGAGAGAGAAGTCACTGTTCCTATCAATCACTTCCTTTTCAAGACAAGAAAATCAAAAATCAGAAATGCAACATTTCACTGAGTGTATCATTACTTGCATTTTACATTTACCATGTTTGAACAGCTTGTGTTTTATTTTTTCAAAGTTTGGCAATCCAGAATTTATGTTTCCATCTCTCCCACTAGTGTCTAGATTTGGGTCCAATCCCACCAGCAATTTAGACCTAGGGCATATTTGCATTTTCCTATCTAGTCATTCAGGTTTGGGTCCAGTCCCACTGAATAGTCTAAATTTGGAAAGAATTTTAAATTTCTGTTGGTTGCTATCTCAACCTCCGTCGGGCACCCTTCTATCTCCATTCTTGATATTTTAAATTTCTATTGGTTGCTATTTCAGCCTCTTTTTTATCTCTCACCTTCCAATTTAAATTTACATTGGTTCTTTGTCTCAACCTCCGCACCCTCCTATCCCTTCTTGATATTTTAAATTCCTTTTGGTGAGTCTCAGCCTCCTCCACCCTCCTATCTCCCTTCTTGATATTTTAAATTCATTGGTGAGTCTCAACCTCCTATCTCCCTTCTTGACCCTTCTATCTTCCTTCTTGATATTTTAAATTCACATTGGTGAGTCTCAACCTTGGCACCCTTCTATCCCCTTTCTTGATATTTTAAATTCTATTGTTGAGTTTAGCCTCCACCCTCCTATCTCCCTTCTTGATATTTTAAATTCTTGGTGAGTCTCAACCTTGGCACCTCCTATCTTCCCTTCTTGAATATTTAAATTTGAGTCTCAGCCACCCCTTCTACCCCAATTCTTGGCATTTAATTTTATTCTTGGATTAAATATTTAAATTCCTGTAGGTGAGTCTCAGCGTCCACCGCACACCCTTCTATCTCCCGTTCTCGAATTTTACAAGATTCAGTACTGATTTCATCGTAGTTCATTTGCATTTGAACTGCATTTGAACTATATTTGACCTGATTCTCCTGGCGAGATACGTAGGCAACTCTATACGAGTTCGGTCACATTATGCATTTTTAGTTTGAAAATTGGCAATCTAACATTCCTGTTGTTTACAATGGTTCAGATACAACCAGCGAAACCAGGTAAGCATTTGGTGTCTATGTCTTTGTCTAGAGTTTCTTCGAAACTCAGACAAAGAGGGGCAAGCTGTAGATATACCAAATTTTTGACTTTTTCAATTATTAGCTCATGTTTTTTATCTATTAGTATTTATTTATTTATTATAACATATTTTCTTATTTTTGTAGGGTTTAAAAAAAAAGAAAAAGAAAAAGGGGTTTAGAACTGAACGTGACTGCTGAGTGGTCCGTAATCGAGGCTAAAAAAAACAGCGTGATTTTTCCAGCCATTTTTCTCCTCATTTCTAGCTGTATTTTCTGCGCCTTGAGCATCAAGAAACCTATTTAGTTAATCCCTAACTCACCCTTAATCCATAACAGCCCATCTAATGATCAAAAATCAACTAACAAACCCTAAATACATCCAAGCCTTTGGTTCTAGGGTAAATGGGTTATAAATAACTCTTTAGGTTTTCTGAGAAGGGGAGGAGAGAAAAAAAGGCTGAGGAAGGCGAATTGGAGTGAGGAAAGTGAAGAAAAAGAGAAAGAAATAGCAGAATCAAAAGAAGAGTAAAAGGGAAAGGAGAGAAAAGAAAACTAGGGCTTTTCTTTTTTTTGGAAGTGAGTGAAGATCATTTTGTTTGGAGTTTTGGTCCGTTTTTTCTAAAGATTCTGACTCAGGTAGTTTCCCTCTACCTTATCTGCTTTATTTTGATCGAAAAATCGCTGAAAAGTTGGGCCTTTTGGTGGAACCAAGGCCATGGTTGTGTTCTTTGAGTTTTTTTTTATGATAATGATGATGATCATGTGTTATAGTATGAGTATGGTTGTGTTTATATAGTCTTGGTAAAACTCATAGACTTGTTTTTACGTTTAAAAATCAGATGTCAGATGTTTCTGTGTTGATTTTGTTCTGTTTTCTGTAAAATTTTTGGAAAAATGTTCTTCACGCTTTGAAGATGTGAAGAAGCGCGGGCTTCTTACGCCAACTGATCCGCGTAACACTTCGCGTTTCTGTTGGATTGTTTGAAGTTGTGAAGTAATGCGGAGTAGTTGCGCGAGATAGTCCGTGTAACCTCCCGCGTTTCTATTCTGATAGTTTCTTTTCTTCCCTTTTCTTCCTACTTGACGATGTTAATGCTTAAGATTCGACCTTTTTGGGTTTAGCTCGTCTTTATGTGATCTGAATGATAATATTTATGCCTTGAAATTAATCTTGCTGTCTCTGGTGTTTTATTGGTGTTTTGGTTGGAGAAACTGGAAGCAATCTTCTTGAAATTTTGAAGATGGGAAGAAACGCGGGAGGTTACGCGGCTCGATCCGCGTTTCCCTTCTGAATCTCTTTTTTGCATGAAACGTGACCTTGGTTGCGCGTACTGGTCTGCGTAACCATCCACGTAACCTTTCTGCTTTTCTGTTTTTGTTGCTATTTTCCGCTCTTTTGATTCAGAAACTTACTTTAGTATTCATGTTTTTCAGTCTTATCCATGTTGCTTGCATAGTTTGTTTTAATATCTCATCTTTGAATTCTTGATTGATTTTTCCTTTAAATTGGTGCCTTGATCCCCTTTTGTTGACATTGAGTCTTAGATAGCCATTCCCCTCATTTAGGCATTCAGTTGACACATCACATCAAGGGATGGTAACTTCTCTCCCCTTATTATGTGCCCTTATGTGCTCCTATGGGTTTTTGCATGATTTTGCATGTTTAAATTAAGTTTTCCTTTGTTTTTATTCATTTTTAGTGTTTATTTATTTTATTTAAATTTTGGGCAAATTATTTGGAGGCCTTGAATGCCAAGTTGTAATAGATAGGTTATTATTTTAATTTCCCCCTCTAGAATTGTATATAGGTTTCCCCAATGTAATAATTAGGTTTTATATGCTTTTATTTGTGTGCTTGCATGCTTATGTGTTTATCGCTTTCCTAGGTTTTGCATTTAGATATTATGCCTATGTGTTATGTGTTTATGTGTTTTATGTGTTTACTTGCTTTATTATCGTGTCTACATGTTTTATTATGCAAGTGTATTGACGTCACCACACTAGTCCAACGCTAGTTGTGATTCGTTCCCTCTAACGTTGTCACACTAGTCCAACGCTAGTCGTGACTCATAGAAAAATGTTAGTCCAATGTTAGACCTTTAGGCCGTTAGAATAACACATTACATATCATTTCATGCATTCAGGGATTTTATTTTTCATTTTTGCATGTTTATTTCTTGTATGTAAAATATGATATTTAAATGTGCATTTACATTTTTGAAATTAGAAAATAGATTAGAGCATTTTAGAGCATTACCCTTTGAACAAGGGAAAAGAGCGAGTATGGCTCTTTAAGTCTTAGCACGCTTTTTAAATCCCTTCTATGAAAAGGAAAATTGAAGTCACGAATTTAGTTCCCCGCATCCATTATGTTGCATTATCCCTCTTTAGGACATACATGTTCATTATTTTAAATTCTATCAAAAATCATTTTTTAAAAATCAAGTTTCTTCTTCCCGTTTAGCAATTCAATGTAAAAAATCTATTTTCCTTAAAAATTTCATCTTTTGAAAATCAAGTTCCTTTTTGCACTTAAAAAATTCATCTTTTCAAAAATTCAATTTCTCTTCCCTTGAGATTTTATAAAAATTGCATTTCTTTTGAAAACCCTAATTTCCCGTTCTTTTCAAGTCTCATCATTTGCATTTCTCGTGACCTCCTCGAGAGATCAAATTTGGATGACACAACTAATGTGATCAATTCCAATTAAACCTCAAGGAGACATTTTGCCCCTTTCCGATCCAACATTAGGTTCAAGTTTTGCATCCATATAGATAACATCTAAAGTTAGAATTAGGAATTTTTTAACTAAATCATGCAACTAGCTTTAGTTAGGTTAGAAGGGTGTCTTAGAGACGAGTGACATCGAATCTTTGCCTTCCCTTCTTTCAACCGTGACTTCCAAACCTTTTTCTCTAGTTTTTCAAAGACCTGGAATCATCTAAAAAAGGGTTTTCTTAGTTTATTTTCATTAATTAAAATTTTTGGGTGACTCGGTACACCTAAACTACATACCAAGTGGCGACTCCAAATTTTTATAAAAACCCTTTTTTAGATTTTTGTTTTTGGGTCCAAATCGTCGCATTTTTTTTAGTCCCATGACCCATTTCTTTTTATTTTTCAAAAAAATCAAAAATTAATTTTTAACTAAAAACCTTTTTCCAACTAAAAACTCGAAACGACGAGGGTTTCATACCTTTTTTCAAAAAATGGGGCGCAACAACACCCTAAACCTTCTTTCGAAGCATCAGTGTATACGGTGAAACTGTCCTTTCCATTGGGTAAAGTTAAAATTGGAGCTGAGGTCAATCTCTTCTTCAGTTCTCGAAAACTAGATTCACACTTAGAAGTCCAAACAAAGCTTCCATGTTTCTTTGTCAAATCAGTTAAAGGTCCTGCAAGTTTTGAAAAATCCTTAATGAACCGTCGGTAATATCCCGCCAAACCCAAGAAACTACGAACTTCTGTCGAATTTTCTGGTCGCTTCCATTCAATAACGGCCTCCACCTTCGTTGGATCTACGGAGATTCCTTTCTTAGAAATCACATGCCCGAGAAAAGATACTTATTCCAGCCAAAACTCACATTTACTGAATTTACCATACAATTGATGGTCCTTTAGGGTTTGCAAAACTATCTTTAAATGTTGTTCATGCTCCTCCCGGGACTTAGAATATACCAGAATGTCATCAATGAATACCACCACAAACTGGTCCAGATAGGGTTTAAAGACTCGGTGCATCAAATCCATAAATGCAGCTGGGGCATTAGTTAAGCCAAAAGGCATCACCGCAAATTCAAAATGCCCATATCTAGAGTTAAAAGCAGTTTTTGGTATATCTTCCTTCTTGATTCGCAGCTGATAGTACCTCTGCCTAAGATCTAATTTAGAAAATACCACGGCCCCCTGCAATTGGTCAAATAACTCATCGATGTATGATAATGGATACTTATTCTTCACAGTCACATCGTTCAACCCACGATAATCAATACACAATCTTAAACCGCCGTCTTTCTTTTTCACAAATAGAACTGGTGCTCTCCATAGAGATTCACTCTCTCGAATAAACCCTCGCTCTAACAAGTCTTGCAGTTGTAATTTTAATTCTTTGAATTCAGCAGGTGCCATTCGATACGGGGTTTTCGATATAGGAGTTGTCCCAGGTACCAAATCAATCTTAAATTCTATTTCCCTTTTTGGCGGTAACGACACTAACTCATTGAGAAATACTTCCGAGAATTCATTGACCACTAGGACATCTTCTAATTTCACTTTATCCCCAGGAGTGATAATTAGGAAAATTAGGTAACCCTGTGCTCCTTTGCTCAATAATTTTCTGGCCCGAATTCCAGAAATAAGTGCAGACGAGACTAATCTACCCCACACATCTAACCTTAAAGTCGCCTCTCCCGGTATACAAAATTCCATCACTTTAGTCTTACAATCCAACTGAGCATGATAGTGAGCTAACCAATCCATTCCTATGATCACGTCGTACCTCTTGATATCCAAACTTATCAAATCTATCATCAATTTCCGCTCCCCTATCCAAATCTCACAATTTTTAAAGATGGTACTTGTGACTAGACGTTGATTGCCCGTAGGTGTACTAAATTCCAAATCATAGGGTAGTCTAGTAGATTTAACATCAATATTACAAATAAAAGCAGGATTAACAAAAGAATGAATGGCACCGAGGTCGATTAAAATTTTAGCTAAACGATGGAACACAGGAATCGTATCTTCGACAACCTCAGATGACTTGGGAATTGGGCGTTGATCCAGAGCATAAACCCTAGTAGGAACTCGGGGCCTATTCCCACCTATAACTAGTTGGTTAGGTTTTGGATTTGGTTTACCAGACTGTGAGGTTGTATTCCCATCACGAGACAGATTGGGGTAGGATGAAATTTGGTGCTCGGCGCTCCCACAACGCAAGCATTTTCTCTCCTTCCTCCAGCTGTTATCTTCCGTATGGTTTGGTTTCCCGCAGTATCCACAATTTACACGAGGAGTCGATGTAGAACCTCTATGCGAGGCTCCTCTTTGTGCTCCTCTCCCACCTTGAACCCCACCTGAAGGGGCCCCTCTTGGTGCCCCTTGAAACCGGCCTCCACCTGACCCTCGGCCAAACTTAGGAGGGGGCACAGTTTTGTCAACTAGCCCTTGAGTACCACTTGGCACACCTCGTTTCTTTGCCTGAAATGCTCTAACCTGCAACCTGGCACTTTCCACTGGTTGACCCTTTTCTAAAGCTTCCCCAAAAGTATTGATTTGAGCTACCGCCAAATCCTTTTGAATCTCAACGTTTAACCCTTGAATGAAGCGTCTTATTCGCTTCTGTTCAGTTGCCACAAGCTTAGGTGCAAACTTAGAAAGTCTAGTAAATTGAGTCTCATACTCAACCACACTCTGAATACCCTGACGAGACTTCATGAACTCATACTCTCTCCTTTCTTGGATCAAATGTGGAAAGTACTTAGCGGTAAACTCTCTTATAAAGTTGGCCCAATTTCTCGGGGGTCTCTTTCCCACTTTAGTCGCATCACATTCTACCAAGCACGAGCTGCCCTTCTAGCTGAAACACAGCAAAGGTAACTTGTCTTTCCTCTGTATAGTTTAAAGTGGCAAGAGTGTCAACCATTTTCTCTATCCAGCTCTTAGCTACCTCAGGGTCGGGTCCTCCAAGAAACGTTGGAGAAGAAAATTTCTGAAATCTCTCTAATGCCCTATCTTCTCCTTCCACCTGATTCCCAGGGTTCCCTTGTTGATTCCCAAGGTTTCCTTGTTGGTTTTCAGGGTTTTGACCAGCTATCTGAGCTAGTAAATCAGTCATACGTTGGATGGCTGTGGTTACTTGTTTATTAGGATCGACCCTCTGCTCACGACTACCTCCCGCGGCCGATTCATGTTCACCCCCTTGATCTTGGGGTCGTCTAATTCCCCTTCCACGACCACGTCCTCCACGTCTACCCTCTATCTGATTTTTACCAAGTCTAGAGTTGAAAGCATGTGAAAATTAAAATGCATGTCCAAAAAAAAATTGTAATTATACGTAAGTAAAACACGAAATAATAACACACGGAAAGGTTACATATATTTACATACCATCTAGTCATAGATATCACATAGCCAAATATTTACATACCCAAATGGATTACAACAAAAGATATCCTAGAGGGACAGTAGCAAGTTTATCACAAAAGCACGTTAGGAAAACCATACCAAAATACATAAAAGTTACTAAGGTTTTTCCTAACTACCCTTTTCACAGGTCAAAATATAGCTGGCCACTTACGGCACCCTAGTTTCCAACAGAGCCAGTGGACGTCACATCCCTAGGGATGTTATTACAGCCTTGCATGTCCTCCAGATTGACGTCCACAATCTTGCCAAGCAAAGATTGACACTCAAATAGAATGCCCTCAGTGCGATCACCTACATCCCTCAGGATCCTAGTAAGGCGATCAGTCAGAGCTTGCACCTGTTGGCGCGTAGCATCAGTACGCTCTCGCTCTTCCAAAACAGTCTCCTAAAGCTCCTCAATCCTATTCCTTTGCATGATCATAATTCCCCTCATCCTTTCCATCTCATCCTGGTCCTTGAAGCTCGCATTAGTTAACCTCCGCCTCTCGTTAAGTACGGCTAAAACCACATGATCAGGATAGGAGTAATTCTGGCAACGTCCACAGCGCTTTTCTCGGCTAGAGGGACTCCAGAACCGAACTGGTCCACCTAACTTCATCTCATAATCAACCATCGGAAGACACTTCCGGGGCTGCTCACTTCCACCCTCTCCATTATCTCCTTCCATGACCTACAAAACAAACACAATTTAAACTTAGTTATCCTAAAATCAAGCTTATATAGACTTAAATCATAACTTATATCCTACCCAGGTTAATTCTAAACCTAGGCTCTGATACCAACTGTGACAGCCCCACCTTCCCCTAAGGCGAACCAGAGGGGTTAGCGGACTGCCTGCCCAGCTCTCGCCAGGATTGGATAGCTAATATAAACCACTAACTCGAAACTTATAAAACTAAAATCTTCTAAATTCAAAAGTCACCCAACATAGATACATAAGTCTCACACCACCATTCAAACTTAAAATTCAACAGGGTGTTTAGGTTACAACACCAAACAAAACTAAGCTTATACATGACAAGGTTTCCAGTACATCATTCCTTAACAAAAGTTACAACAAAAGCTTATACTACTCGCACGTACTTCCAACCCTGATCTCAAGCAAATCCCCCTACTAAGGAAAACAAAAGGGAAATAAGGTGAGCTAATAGTTCAATGAGGTTCCAAAAACAAGCGGCCAGATATACAAGAAGGATTCATATAACAAACAAATGTCACAAATAAAATTTCTAAATAAATTGAACACATTCAATTAAAGGATACGGATGGCTTTCAAAAGCCAATTTCCCCGAAACTTGATCAAATCACCTCCTGTTAACTCTCCGTCAACTTTTATAGCTCAGAGCCAAACCGTAGATCCCCACTTAACATCAAACACCGTCTACCGTTTCACCCCCTACCGGGCCCGAACACCCCAACAAATCAAATTTTTGGTAATACTCGAGTATACCAGATTTTCGGATTCACAAATCATATCCCGTGGCTCGTCAACTTTCACGACCAAGACCGTGCCGGCTTGAGTCGATTGACTCACCAACTAGGTTTTGAGCTCGAAACAAATCATATTTGTCGATGGGGTAGCACCCAAGCGACTCACAAATCAAATGTGGCCAAAAGCCATTTCACACGGATTCAAATATCCAAGTACAAATTTCCAAACACAAGAGATCGAGTGTGATAAAGTACGCACTCGTCTCGATCACATTAATTGACTCACAAGTCACAAGAATGCAAATCATCACATAGTTCAAGTATTTCAATATTTCAGCAATCATGTAGGTCAAGTAACAAGCATGAAACACTCACCAACTCAAGCAAAGTAGTTTCAACTGCCCACAACCAATTCTCCTCCTTCCAAGTCTAATAAAAAATGGAATGAAAATATTTAAGTTGGACTCACCAAACAAGAAGACCTAATGCATGAGTTCATTGATTTTGTACTTGATAAAATCACACTTGAATGCACAATTTATAAAATGACCAATCCTAACTATAAAGATGATCAAATGAAAAGTTCATCCACATGTTAGAATCATAAACGAGTGAGTCGGGACACGGTAAAGTTGCACAAGAGTCAAAAGGAACAAGAGAAGCCTTGGCGTAATGAAATCGGCATTTGACTAATTTGCCATGCTGCAGTAATTTACTCATAACTGTGACCACACTTGTCGGATTGGGGCATACTTTATGGTGTTTCGAAGCTAAGACCTTGCCTTACAACTTTCATAAAGAGGTCAAACATCAAATCATGCTTAATCATAGTCAAAATGGCAAATCTCTGAGAAGCAAGAAATCTGTAGGAATGGCTGCAGGTTGATCGAACAGTTTCGGGAAAACAACCATAACTCGACGTAGAAAAATCGAAATCAAGATCCGTCAGCGGCGTTTAAAACTAGGTTCATAGGAATTTCTAACGGTATAAGGCTCGGGTGGTAATTCATTTTATATAGTCAACAGTAACCTCAGAAAATTTGCTGTTTTCCATTCCTGTTTTCCTGCAAAATTTCAGCTTGGGTGCATTTTCTTCTGTCAATCCTTTAAAGTCATTTCCATCATTTACCAAGGTGTTTAACAAGCTAAAACAGCAATTAACTCCATTATCAAAACATCACAACACAACAATCAATTTATCAAACACTTGGTGGCCAACAAATAAAACCCAAAGTCTAGTTAGCAACCACAAGATTTCCTTCCATAATCAATTCTTCCAAACAACAATAAGTACTTTAAGACATCTAACCAACATCCCTTAAGGATTTAAAGCTCATTAAAGCATGATTAAGAGGCTCTTACCTTGCTAGAAGTATGAGCAAACCACCCAAGAATTCCACTCCTTGCCACGAAGTTTGAAGTTGAAGTAGTAGTCTAGGTGAGGAATTTACCTAAAGGTGTTTTTCTACACTAAAATCACCATATTTCTAGCTTAAGTTTCGTTGTTCTTCATGGGGAAAGTGGCCGGCCAAGAGGGTGAGAGAGAGAGGGAATTTTGATTCAAATTTTTGAAATGGAAGGTTTAAATAGAAGGCTTAAAGTCAAGATGTCATGGGTGTTTGACAAGTGGCATCATCTTGGCCAAGATTTGGAGAATTTCTTTGCAAATTGCCTTCTAATCCGTTAATTAAAATGTGACTCACATAAAACCACATAAGTTTCATGCATTTATCCATATAAAACATGAAAAATAAAATTCTAAATTAAACCATGCAATACACATGAAATTGAGCACTTTAGAAAAATTAATGCACTAACGACTATATGATGCACTCAAGTAAAATTCCTTCTTTTCTCCCTCTCCTTTTTTTTTTCTAGGGTTCTCACACTCTCTCCCCCTTAAAATAATTTTGTCCTCAAAATTCTCACCTTGTTCGGTAAACAACTCCGGATATTTCTTTCGAATTTCTTCCTCCATTTCCCAAGTTGCCTCTTCTATTCCATGATTTCTCCACAGGACTTTTACCAAAGAAATTCTCTTATTTCTTAGTTCCTTCACCTTTCGATCCAGAAGTTGTACAGGTTTCTCTTCATAGGTCAGTGACTCGTCTATATCAATCTCTTCTGACTTCAAGACATGTGTTGGATCCGGATGATATTTCTTCAACATTGAGACATGAAAAACATCGTGAATCCTGGATAAATTTGATGGTACCTAGAGTCGATATGCCACATTACCCACTTTCTGAAGAATCTCAAAAGGTCCGACATATTTTGGCTAAAGTTTCTTTCCTTTTCCCGCTGTGACACTTCACAGTGGTGTGACCTTAAGAAACACTTGTCGCCAACTTCAAATTCCAAATCTTTTCTTCGGTTATCGGCATAGCTCTTCTGCCGACTTTGGGCAGTTTGAAGTTTCTGACGTATCATTTTGACCTTGTCTCGTGCGTCTTCCATCCAAGGCGTTATGGTCGGATCTAAGATTTTTCTCTCCCCTACTTCATCCCAATAGATTGGTGATCGGCACTTTCTTCCATATAAAGCTTCATATGGTGCCATTTGAATAGATGAATGATAGCTGTTGTTATAAGCAAACTCTACCAATGCCATGTATTGTCCCCAATTACCTCCAAAATCCATAACACATGTTCTCAACATATCTTCCAGGGTTTGAATGGTTCTTTCTGATTGTCCATCGGTCTGAGGATGGTAGGTTGTACAAAGGTTCAACTTGGTTCCTAAGGTTTCCTGTAGCCTTTGCCAAAATCAAGACACGAATCGAGGATCTCGATCAGAAACTATACTAACTGGCACCCCATGTAGTCTTACAATTTCATCCATGTACAATTGAGCTAATTTTTCCATGGAGTACTTCATGTTCACGGGTAAGAAATGAGCTGATTTGGTTAACCGATCGACCACTACCCAAATGGCATCATGACCTTTCTGTGTTCGTGGCAAACCAGAAACGAAATCCATCGTAATGTGCTCCTATTTCTATTCAGGTATCTCAAGTGGTTGTAACAAACCAGAAGGTTTTTGATGTTCCGCTTTTACTTGTTGGCACGTGAAACATGTTTGAACATGTTGAGCAATTTCTCTCTTCATGTTATCCCACCAATATAACCTTTTCAGATCCTGATACATCTTGGTACTGCCGGGGTGAATCGTATACTTAGAACGATGAGCCTTTTCCAGAATCTCCTTTTTCAATGTTTCGTCCTTGGGCACAACCATTCGGTCTCGGAACCTTAAAATTCCCTCGAGACTGAGATTAAAATCTGGTAATTCTCCTTTTTCTACTTTTTCCTTCCACTTCTGTACCACAGGATCACCTTCCTGAACCTCCTTGATACGATCTAGTAGAGTGGACTTAACAGAAATGTTTCCAAACACCACCTTTTGGTGTTCAAAGTGAGGGTTCCATTCACAAACCTTTTCTAACATATCCCACTATTTAATCATCAACCCCGCTATTTGAACTTTTCGACTTAAAGCATCTGCTACCACATTAGCCTTCCCAAGATGGTAGTTAATCGTACAGTCATAATCTTCCAAAAATTCCATCCACCGACGTTGTCTTAGATTCAGCTCCTTTTGAGAAAATAAGTACTTAAAACTTTTATGGTCTGTATAGACCTCGAAAACCACCCCATACAAATAATGTCTCCACTTCTTTAAAGCAAAAACAACAGCTGCTAATTCCAAATCATGAGTTGGGTAGTTTAGTTCATGGGGTTTTAACTTCCTAGAAGCATAAGCAATCACGCTTCCATTTTGCATTAGTACACACCCCAAACCTTCTCTCGAAGCATCAGTGTATACGGTGAAACTGTCCTTTCCATTGGGTAAAGTTAAAATTTGAGCTGAGGTCAACCTCTTCTTCAGTTCTCGAAAACCAGCTTCACACTTAGAAGTCCAAACAAAGCTTCCATGTTTCTTTGTCAAATCAGTTAAAGGTCCTGCAAGTTTTGAAAAATCCTTAATGAACCGTCGGTAATATCCCGCCAAACCCAAGAAACTACGAACTTCTGTCGGATTTTCTGGTCGCTTCCATTCAATAATGGCCTCCTCTTCGTTGGATCTACGGAGATTCCTTTCTTAGAAATCACATGCCCGAGAAAAGATACTTGTTCCAACCAAAACTCACACTTACTGAATTTAGCATACAATTGATGGTCATTTAGGGTTTGCAAAACTATCTTTAGATGTTGTTCATGCTCCTCCCGGGACTTAGAATATACCAGAATGTCATCAATGAATACCACCACAAACTGGTCCAGATAGGGTTTAAAGACTCGGTGCATCAAATCCATAAATGCAGCTGGGGCATTAGTTAAGCCAAAAGGCATCACCGCAAATTCAAAATGCCCATATCTAGAGTTAAAAGCAGTTTTTGGTATATCTTCCTTCTTGATTCGCAGCTGATAGTACCTCGATCTAATTTAGAAAATACCACGGCCCCCTGCAATTGGTCAAATAACTCATCGATGTATGATAATGGATACTTATTCTTCACAGTCACATCGTTCAACCCACGATAATCAATACACAATCTCAAACTGCCGTCTTTCTTTTTCACAAATAGAACTGGAGCTCCCCACGGAGATTCACTCTCTCGAATAAACCCTCGCTCTAGCAAGTCTTGCAGTTACAATCTTAATTCTTTGAGTTCAGCAGGTGCCATTCGATACGGGGTTTTCGATATAGGAGTTATCCCAGGTACCAAGTCAATCTTAAATTCTATTTCCCTTTCTGGTGGTAATGACACTAACTCATTGGGAAATACTTCCGAGAATTCATTGACCACTAGGACATCTTCTAATTTCACTTTATCCCCAGGAGTGTTAATTAGGAAAATTAGGTAACCCTGTGCTCCTTTACTCAATAATTTTCTGACCCGAATTCCAGAAATAAGTGCAGACAAGGCTAATCTACCCCGCACATCTAACCTTAAAGTCGCCTCTCCCGGTATACAAAATTCCACCACTTTAGTCTTACAATCCAACCGAGCATGATAGTGAACTAACCGATCCATTCCTATGATCACGTCGTACCCCTTGATATCTAGACTTATCAAATCTATCATCAATTTCCGCTCCCCTATCCAAATCTCACAATTTTAAAGATGGTACTTGTGACTAGACGTTGATTGCCCGTAGGTATACTAACTTTCAAATCATAGGGTAGTCTAGTAGATTTAACATCAATATTACACATAAAAGCAGGATTCACAAAAGAATGAGTGGCACCGGGGTCGATTAAAATCTTAGCTAAACGATGGAACACAGGAATCGTACCTTCGACCACCTCAGATGACTTGGGAATTGGGCGTTGATCCAGAGCATAAACCCTAGCAGGAACTCGGGGCCTATTCCCACCTATAGTTGGTTGGTTAGGCTGTGAGGTTGTATTCCCATCACGAGGCAGATTAGGACAGGATGAAATTTGGTGCTCGGCGCTCCCACAACGCAAGCATTTTCTCTCCTTCCTCTAGCAGTTTTCTTCCGTATGGTTTGGTTTCCTGCAGTATCCACAATTTACACGAGGAGTCGATGTAGAACCTCCGCGCGAGGCTTCTCTTTGTGCTCCTCTCCCACCTTGAATCCCACCTAACGGGGCCCCTCTTCGTGCCCCTTGAAACCGGCCTCCACCTGACCCTCGGCCAAACTTAGGAGGGGGCACAATTTTGTCAACTAACCCTTGAGTACTACTTGGCACACCTCGTTTCTTTGCCTGGAATGCTCTAACCTGTAACCTGGCACTTTCCACTGGTTGACCCTTTTCTAAAGCTTCCCCAAAAGTATTGATTTGAGCTACCGCCAAATCCTTTTGAATCTCAACGTTTAACCCTTGAATGAAGCGTCTTATTCGCTTCTGTTCAGTTGGCACAAACTCAGGTGCAAACTTAGAAAGTCTAGTAAATTGAGTCTCATACTCAACTACACTCTGAATACCCTGACGAAGCTTAATGAACTCATCCTCTCTCCTTTCTTGGATCAAAGGTGGAAAGTACTTAGCGTTAAACTCTCTCATAAAGTTGGCCCAATTTCTTGGGGTCTGCTCTCTTTCCAACTTTAGTCGTATTACATTCCACCAAGCACGAGCTGCCCCTTCTAACTAAAACACAGCAAAGGTAAATTGTCTTTCCTCTATATAGTTTAAAGTGGCAAAAGTGTCAACCATTTTCTCTATCCACCTTTCAGCTACCTCAGGCTCGGGTCCTCCAAGAAACTTTGGAGGAGAAAATTTTTGAAATCTCTCTAATGCCCTATCTTCTCCTTCCACCTGATTCCCAGGGTTCCCTTGTTGATTCCCAAGGTTTCCTTGTTGGTTTCCAGGGTTTTGTCCAGCTATCTGAGCTAGTAAATAAGTCATACGTTGGATGGCTGTGGCTACTTGTTCATTAGGATCGACCCTCTGTTCACGACTACCTCCGGCAGCCGATTCACGTTCACCCCCTTGATCTTAGGGTCGTCTAATTCCCCTTCCACGACCACATCCTCCACGTCTACCCTCTATCTGATTTTTACCAAGTCTAGGGTTGAATGCATGTGAAAATTAAAATGCATGTCCAAAAGAAAATTGTAATTATACGTAAATAAAACACGAAATAATAACACACGGAAAGGTTACATATATTTACATACCATCTAGTCATATATATCACATAGCCAAATATTTACATACCCAAATGGATTACAACAAAAGATATCCCAGAGGAACAGTAGCAAGTTTATCACAAAAGCACGTTAGGAAAACCATACCAAAATACACAAAAGTTACTAAGGTTTTTCCTAACTACCCTTTTCACAGGTCAAAATATAGCTGGCCGCTTACGGCACCCTAGTTTCCAACAGAGCCAGTGGACGTCACATCCCTAGGGATGTTATTACGGCGTTGCATGTCCTCCAGATTGACGTTCACAACCTCGCCAAGCAAAGATTGACACTCAAGTAGAATGCCCTCAGTGCGATCACCTACATCCCTCAGGATCCTAGTAAGGCGATCAGTCAGAGCTTGCACCTGTTGGCGCATAGCATCAGTACGCTCTCGCTCTTCCAAAACAGTCTCCTGAAGCTCCTCAATCCTATCCTTTGCATGATCATAATTTCCCTCATCCTTTCCATCTCATCCTGGTCCTTGAAGCTCGCATTAGTTAACCTCCGCCTCTCGTCTAGTACGGCTAAAACCACATGATCAGGATAGGAGTAATTCTGGCAACGTCCACAGTGCTTTTCTCAGTTAGAGGGACTCCAGAACCGAACTAGTCCACCTAACTTCATCTCATAATCAACCATCGGAAGACACTTTCGGGGCTACTCACTTCCACCCTCTCCATTGTCTCCTTCCATGACCTACAAAACAAACACAATTTCAACTTAGTTATCCTAAAATCAAGCTTATACAGACTATCATAACTTATATCCTACCCTGGTTAATTCTAAACCTAGGCTCTGATACCAACTGTGACAGCCCTACCTTCCCCTAAGGCGAACCAGTGGGGTTAGCGGACTGCCTGCCCAGCTCTCGCCAGGACTGGATAGCTAATATAAACCAATAACTCAAAACTTATAAAACTAAAATCTTCCAAATTCAAAAGTCACCCAACATAGATACATAAGTCTCACACCACCATTCAAACTTAAAATTCAACAGGGTGTTTAGGTTACAACGCCAAACAAAACTAAACTTATACATGATAAGGTTTCCAGTACATCATTCCTTAACAAAAGTTACAACAAAAACTTATACTACTCATACGTACTTCCAACCCTGATCTCAAGCAAATCCCCCTGCTAAGGAAAACAAAAGGGAAATAGGGTGAGCTAATTGATAGGGTTTTTCTTTACTCCTCAAATTTTAAATAACCTTTATAACCCTATATTACCTCAAGCATACGGATCATTTATTGAGTATAGGGAAATATGTGTCGATCCCACGAGGAACTATGGTTTTGCAAACACTAAAATTTAATCACTTGCTTCATTATCTAGATAGACAATTATAGGAAGGCGAATAAAGTAAGGAAAGCTAGATAAAAGGGAGAAGGCGGTAAACCGACCTAAGGAAGAGGGATAAAGCAATTAAAACCAACCGTTAGGTGTCAAAGACATCCAATTGGTGGAAGACAAGAAATAAGAAAGCAAGTAAAGAAATTAGAGAATTAGGTTAGAAAGAGTTTTTAAGATCAAGTTGGAGGAATCCTAGAGCTTTGGAATCCCTTGTTATGTTTAGATTAGAAGTTAGTCAAGTTTATTATGTCCTTTCTCCAATGATTCGCTAAGGTATAACTTCCTTTTGTATGCCACCACTTTCGTTAATGATCATGTGTAGTGCAAGTTCTCGTTTAAGATGAACTAGTCACTCAGAATTGCTTTCGCTAATTCCTTAACTCCTTTGAATCTTCCTTGACCTATTTTCATAGAGAAAAGAGAGAAACAAGTTAAATACGCTCAATGAAGTTATAGTATAAAACCAAAACCAACCAACTATATTCACTACTTTCGTGAGAACATAAGTTAGTGCTTAAGAACTTAGATCTTATTGAAGGCAAGTTTTTCATTACTCATCAACATCAAATCAATTATAGTTGGTAGCTTATCAACCATAAAGCATAAGCACAGGTCTTAAACTAACAAAATCATGGAGGACATAAATCACTTAACTACTTCATAATCACAACTAAAACAAGTTTATCCTAACTCTAGGATTAAAGAGGCTTAGCTAGACATCATATTAAGAACATTTAAGCATAAACAAACTTGCACAAAGCCATGAAGTTAAGGCACAAGAGACAAGTAAAGGAAGAAAGAATCTTATTCAATTTCTTGAAGTTGAATCCATAAACTTCTTCACAAGTTGATCTCCCAACTACAAAGTGCAAGATTCCTCACAACTTTCACTTTTACTCTCTTTAGAAACTACAAACTAAGAACTAGAACTAAACTAATGAACTAGAGCTATTCTCTAGTCTTTTTTCTCTCTTTTTTGGAATTTAATGGAGTACTTGAATTGTATACAAAATGCCCTATTTATAGAAGATTTCAACCATATGCATCCAAAATTATGTCATGTGAATACAAGACAAATTGGCCTTCAAAAGTCAAGGAAAATGGCTTCCTAAATCTCTTTGTCTTCATGCATGTGAATCCTTTGAATTTCAATCTCAAATGAGTTGTAATGTTGAAGCAAATTGTGTTTTGAATTAGCAATGAGTTGTTTCTTCAACTTCACAAGATTCTTCACGCAGCTTTCATTGAAATTCTTCTGAAAATTGAGCTGGAAGTGAGTTGAAAAACTGGAATTCGGCTGCAACTTGCAGCTGTCATTTTCTGAGGATCTGCGAGGTGGATCCGCGATGCAGAGGATCGCGGATCACATCGTAGATCTGCTTCCCCTGTCTTCTATGAGAGGGATTCGCGAGCTAATTGAAATTTTCACTTGTTGGTTCGCGTATTGACTCACGAATCTCCTTAAAACTTGCAAATTCTGAGCTTTTCGTCGTGAAATTGGCGCTTTAATTGCTCCGACTTTTATCCCTTTGATTCCTCGTTGATTGAATTGCAATTTGCATTTTCCAATTTTTCTTCCAAGCTTCTTGGCAATTATCCACATTTTTCATCTCATTTGATAATTGAACAAGCAATCCTACAAAAATATGAAGATTTCACCACATTAATCCACAAAAATGCACTTTTCTATTTAAACCACAAAATGCAGAATTTCAATAGAAAGCCTAGTTCATTAGCCATTAAACTGACAAAAACACACAAAAACTACATAATTAATCTTACTAAAAACATGTAAAATATTGACTTATCACTAATAGCTCAATGAGGTTCCAAAAACAAGCAGCCAGATATACAAGAAGAATTCATATAACAAACAAATGCCACAAATAAAATTTCCAAATAAATTGAACATAGTCAATTAAAGGATACGGATGGCTTTCAAAAGCCAATTTCCCCGAAATTTGATCAAATCTCCTCCTGTTGACTCTCCGTCAACTTTTATAGCTCAGAGCCAAACCGTAGATCCCCACTTAACATCAAACACTGTCCACCGTTTCACCCCCTACCGGGTCCAAACACCCCAACAAATCAAATTTTAGGTAATACTCGAGTATACCAGATTTTCGAATTCACATATCATATCCCGTGGCTCGTCAACTTTCCCGACCAAGCCCGTGCAGGCTCGAGTCGATTGACTCACCAACTAGGTTTTGAACTCGAAACAAATCATATTTGTCGATGGGGTATCACCCAAGTGACTCACAAATCAAATGTGGCCAAAAGCCATTTCACACGGATTCAAATATCCAAGTACAAATTTCCAAACACAAGAGATCGAGTGTGATAAAGTACGCACTCGTCTCGATCACATTAATTGGCTCACAAGTCACAAGAATGCAAATCATCACATAGTTCAAGTATTTCAATATTTCAACTATCACATAGGTCAAGTAACAAGCATGAAACACTCACCAACTCGAGCAAAGTAGCTTCAAGTGCTCGCACCCAATTCTCCTCCTTCCAAGTCTAATAACAAATGAAATGAAAATATTTAAGTTGGAAGATCTAATGCATGAGTTCATTGATTTTGTACTTGATAAAATCACACTTGAATGCACAATTTATAAAATGACCAATCCCAACTATAAAGATGATCAAATGAAAAGCTCATCCACATGTTAGAATCATAAACGAGTGAGTCGGGACACAGTAAAGTTGCACAACAGTCAAAAGGAACAAGAGAAGCCTTGGTGTAATGAAATCGGCATTTGACTGATTTGCCATGCTGCAGTAATTTACTCATAACTGTGACCACACTTGTCGGATTGGGGCTTACTTTATGGCGTTTCGAAGCTCAGACCTAGACCTACAACTTTCATAAGAGGTCAAACATCAAATCATGCTTAATCATAGTCAAAATGGCAAATCTCAGAGAAGCAAGAAATCTGTCGGAATGGCTGCAGGCTGATCGAACAGTCTCGGGAAAACAGCCATAACTCAATGTAGAAAAATCGAAATCAAGCTCCGTCAGCAGCGTTTAAAACTAGGTTCATAGATCTTTCTAACGGTATAACGGTCGGGTGTAAATTCATTTTATACATTCAACAGTAAGCTCAGAAAGTTTGCTGTTTTTCATTCCTGTTTTCCTGCAAAATTTCAGCTTGGGTGCATTTTCTTCTATCAATCCTTTAAAGTCATTTCCATCATTTTCCAAGGTGTTTAACAAGCTAAAACAGCAATTAACTCCATCATCAAAGCATCACAACACAACAATCAATTTATCAAATACTTGGTGGCCAACAAATAAAACCCAAACTCTAGTTAGCAACCACAAGATTTCCTTCCATAATCAATCCTTCCAAACAACAGTAAGTACTTTAAGACATCTAACCAACATCCCCTAAGGATTTAAAACTCATTAAAGCATGATTAAGAGGGGTCTTACCTTGCTAGAAGTGTGAGCAAACCACCCAAGAATTCCACTCCTTGCCACCAAGTTTGAAGTTGAAGTAGTAGTCTAGGTGAGGAATTTACCTAAAGCTGTTTTTCTACACTAAAATCACCAAATTTGTAGCTTAAGTTTTGTTGTTCTTCATGGGGAAAGTGGCCGGCCAAGAGGGTGAGAGAGAGAGGGAATTTTGATTCAAAATTTTGAAATGGAAGGTTTAAATAGAAGGCTTAAAGTCAAGATGTCATGGGTGTTTGACAAGTGGCATCATCTTGGCCAAGATTTGGAGAATTTCTTTGCAAATTGCCTTCTAATCCCTTAATTAAAATGTGACTCACATAAAACCACATAAGTTTCATGCATTTATCCATATAAAACATGAAAAATAAAATTCTAAATTAAACCATGCAATACACATGAAATTGAGCACTTTAGAAAAATTAATGCACTAATGACTATATGATGCACTCAAGTAAAATTCCTTCTTTTCTCCCTCTCTCTTTTTTTTTTTCTAAGGTTCTCACAAATTTTCCAATGCATTGTTCTTCATTTTGTTCATGGGACCCCATCGCACCATAGTTGGGCTATTCAAAAAGACACGAACACCTCCTAGAATTCGTATCATTCCCCTTCTCTTGAATAGATTTTGTCCTCAAATCGTTGGATCGTTTAAATTGTTGCAAGGACGGACACACATGGATGATCACGATCCTAGTAACATGGTGTTTCGACAACCTCTTAATGTATTTCTTTTGTTCTAGCAGAAGACTAGTACTAGTCTGGACGAGGCTGCGTGATGTGGGCACGTGGAATTTGATTACAACTAGAAGAATAGTTCTAGTCTAGACGCGGGCGTGTGATATGATGACATGAAATTTTCTTAATTTTTTTATTAGTAATTCTTGTGTTGTTTAGTACCAGTAGGATTAGGTTAATATCTTCCAATGGGAATTAGGGTTTTTGGGTCTTGTAAGGCTACAAATAGCCAATTATCTTCATTACTCAATAGACAAGATAAGTTAGGCAAGAATGATTCCAGAAAATTGAGAGAATTTCTCTTTCTTGTTCCTTAGGAACGTCCTTGATACAAAGTGAGTGTGCCTTCCTTGTTCAAGTTTAAAATTATCAATCAAAGAACGAGTTTGATTGTGGCGTCTTTCTATAATTATACCGACGTCTTGTTCTTCATTTTGTTCATGGGACCCCATCGCATCATAGTTGAGTCATTCAAAAAGACACAAACACCTCCTAGGATTCGTATCAAGCTTTTAGATCCATAAAAACAAATAGCGCATATACCAAAGTGGATTATTGTGTTTTAGTAGA
The DNA here is from genome assembly GCA_013103745.1 of Gardenia jasminoides. Classification (NCBI taxonomy): domain Eukaryota; kingdom Viridiplantae; phylum Streptophyta; class Magnoliopsida; order Gentianales; family Rubiaceae; genus Gardenia; species Gardenia jasminoides. Next base: position 21,133,142 of record CM023095.1, read on the forward strand.
CGCATATACATTTACTATGTTTTCAAAGAATGAATACTCTCCGTTTTTTAATAGTTTCATCTGTTCTTCATTCATTTTTTGGGGCTTTGGTATATAGGGGATTCGTTTTGTGTGTGTTTCTTCACTGAAATTGCAAAAATGGGAACAAAAACAATACGATACCCCAACAAATGTAAAGCTCATCAAGCCTAGAATATTCAGTAACTACTCCAAGAAAAAATTGCAGCAAATTATATTTCATAAATTCAAAATTGTAGAAATAGAGAACCAAAATCAGAAGAAATTCCTCACCTCATGTATAATTGGAGCCTACACCAATGCCAAAAATGATCAAACTTAATGCTTTCCACCAAAAAATACTTGCAATTACAGCCAACAGACCAATTGGGATGTAGTAACGGAAGGAGAAGAAGGGCTACCTTGCAACACCATCAATGATGGCAGAAACGTGGACACAAGGAGTAATTACAGCATTGAATATAATTAAACAGAGCGTATTTAATGACTTATGGGAAGAGTTGAGAATTCAGCTACTCTTTCATCTCAAACGTACGCATAAGAGGTAGAAAAGTGTATCAACGGCAATTCAACATCCAATAAAAGCAATCCTTAATAGTATTCCATGAAGTTAATGTCTCATCATGGATAATGAAAAAGCTATTTTATCTCTGGATAGGCACAAGCCAAAACTCCTTTTTATATAGTATAAGGATACATCACGGACAATTGCAAGTTAAATGTACCATAGTTAATCTAGATATATTACACAACTATTCTCAATCTTTGTAGCAAAATAAGATAGTTTAATTTGACTAAGAAAAATGAATACATAGCATACATTTAGATAGCATGATTCAATCAGATTTAGTATAATATTTTCCTTTCACTATTGCAAGAATTTATTCCCATGTGCATAAAGGTACTGTACATATTTGTGAGGGAATATCTAATTTGTATTATTTATTACCAACAAATTATTTTAGTTGCAATAAAAGTGTATTGGTAGATATATGAGCTAATTTTGCTATTCTAATGAACATTTGATTAATCTTTTTTTAGATTAAATAATTTGTTTAATCACTTTAAGCTTATATGAATGAGAAAGTGAATTTTGATGAATATAAGTTTCCTAAAAGACAACGAGGGATGTGAGGATGTATAATGTACCCCAAGTTGGGAAGAGTTACAACATGGACAATGATGAAAAATATATATAAGACTAACATCTAAATACTTGCTTTTATGAGATTAATTCTTATAAACTTAATTTTTAATTATGTTGGTAAATTCAATTTATCTAGATTGATTTCTCAAAATTTTAAATTAATTAGTGAAAGTTGTATTCATAATGTCATGCATAGTTTAGCAAAAACTGTCATAATTTTGGGGGTGCAATATTTGTGAGTGTGTATATTTAACATAGTAATTTAGATGTCTTAACAAGTGCTCAACAAGCACCCATTATGAAAATTCTAAATTATAATGCTTGGATAGATTTAGTAAGAAAAAGTGTGTACCTTTTTACTAACATAACTAGCAATACATTTGGATTGAATTAGGAATTATTTTGGAAATTAACTTAATCTGTGATATAGCAAAATCTGACTAATATATTACATAGTAAATTATAAATTTGCTAATATAGTTAATCATGTATTTCATTTTCTATTTAGAATGGTATGCAAGTATAAGATAATGCACATTCAATATTTTACTAAATAAAAGTAAGTATATCTAAGTGAGATAGAATAAGGTCCTATTTAATAATCCAATTTCAGTAGTTAAATCTAAGAGATTTAGGTGTTAACATGTTTATATATGTTTAATTATAAAAAATACAGCATCTAAATTAGTTAAGTGATACTAAATTTTCTAGGTAAAACTTGCTCCAAAAAATAAATAATAAGTTATTTATTTATCACTTAATCTGATATACATTTAAATGCATCAAATTTAGTATTTAAAAATTCAATAACCTAACAGGTTTAGACTTTAGTTTTCAGTTTATACTTCAATTTTATCAAATATACCCTAAATCTTAGGGTGCGTTTGATAAAACTGAAGTTTGAAATTTGAAATTCAAAATCTAAAGTCTGAATCCATTAAGTGATTGAATTGTTAAGTACTAAATCTAATACATTTGAATGTATATCACATTAAGTAATAAGTGAATAGTTTATCACTTATTTTTGGTAGCAAGTTTTATCTGAAAAATTTAGTGTCACTCAATTAATTCAAGTGTTCAATATTTGGTTATCAAGAGCATTTGAATATGTTAAAATCTAAATCATAAGTTTAGGTGCTGAATTGGGTTATCAAACGGGAATGACTTATTAACTTAATCGTGCTCTCACTCATGTCCACTAATTTACAGCATATTAGTATAGAAATACAAGAAATTAGGTCTAATATTGAGAAACATATTGTAATTTATATAACATTACTACCAATTCATTTAATTTGCAATTTAAAATAGTATACATACACAATAAGAGGATATATTATATTGGTTTATAAGATTGATTATCGAACTGTTAGGTCCGATTTCTTAACCCTAGGATTCTATTTGAATATCCATATGAGTAAATGAGTCCTATATTTTGACTATCTTTTCATAATTAAAATATTATATTAAGTGACACTTATTGATTATTATTTTTAATTAAAAGTATTTATGTTTGGTTTACTTTTCTCTCCAAACCCATCTCTTTTGCATGACTTCATCATCTCTCAATTGGTATATAATGTGAATAAATTATGCCACCTGTAAGACTTTTGACACATTTAAACATGTTTGATCTTAAAAATAATGTGAGTTTGAAAATTTTTGCACATGTATCACTTACGTGTTGTTTGACACTTCTTGTTGGAAATTACGTCTTGTTTGTAAAATATTATATATGCTCTTCACCTATTAATACCTATCTTAGCATCTTACTGACTTTTTCTAACCTTTTTTTTATGAGGCCACTTTACCCAACACCATCTTTCATTTCTTCTTTGTGGGGCCAGCTCACCAAATGCCACCACTACCAGTGGTTTTGCCCCTTCAACTCATAACAATACTATCTTGAAATCCTTTGAATCCAGCATCGATTTTGCTAACAATACCTGCTGATACCACAATTCTTGTTCAGTGCACTTTTTAGACTATGCATTGGATGGGTTACTCTCAATTAATGCATTGGATGACGGAACCAAGATGTCATGTGCTTTGTTTTTTATTTAGTTCATGATAATTTATTTTCAAAAAATATAATGAATATTTGCGCATTTCCCTTTGAATATTGGGAATAAACACTAATTTACTTTTAATAAAATTATACTTTCATCCCTTACAATCTTGCATATAGTGCGAAATTCCTTTTAAAAGAAAAAACAATACTATTTATGCATGAAATTGCAAATATTCACTACAAATTTGCATCATTATAAAATTTTGTATGAGTGCTAGTGTAGAAGCATGCGTCAATATGTGGCACATTATTGTTTTAAATATTAACTAATAAATTAGTTATTCCAAACAAATATGACAAGAAAATGTTTAATTATTTTAAATATTTTAAAGTATATTACATGGAAGAGTAACTGTTTGGCAGAATTAAAGGTATAGTTTGATTTGGTTGATAGTTATTAAATGAACTACGCTATGACTTTACACCATAAGAACAAACTCAACAATACTTTGTAAAATACATGTGCAAATTGATGTAGTCTTTGCGAATATTTTATTGAATTTGACTGCTAAATACATTTCTTGAGAGTTTCTCTTGTTTGCACCATTATTTTGCATTAATCACGAAGCAAGAAGATTTAGAATTCTCTATTCTTATAAGATTCATTAATGTCCAACAATAATAATTACAATAAGAACTATGTTCTTATGTGTAAGGGCCTCAAAAATTTATTTTTAAATATTATTAGTATTTATTATTTTAAATATTGTTAATATTGTCATCAGTTTATTTGATTATTTTAATATCGTACTCAAACATATTTTCCAGAAAATTTAAATGGAAATTCATTTTTATTTTTGGTAACCCAATTTTTTTTAATTTATTTCACACTTATTTCCTCGTTGATTTTCAACATTTCATTTATTTTATTTTAAACTTCGCCCTTTTAGTATCAATTAGACAGAAAATGAGAAAAACACGTTTTTCGAGGTAAAATTCAGGCAATGACTTAAGTAGTGCTAGAATGTAAGAATGATCACCGTAGGTTAGAAATGTTATCTAGTGACTAGAGGTGAGATTAAGTAGGGTTTTGAAACCTTAAAACCCTAGTTGGACAAATTTCCCGAAAGTTAGGATTTTAAGTTGCGACTGTTTACCCATCTAATTTCCCCCAATTCACTTCAATTTTTCCTTTTCTTCTCTCTCTGTCTTAGCCGAGATTGTCCTTTAAATTGCAGCCAAGAGAGTTAATTATTTTCCCTCCAAAAATTGCTAGCAAAACTACTATTTCCATTTGGACTTTTGACCCTTAAAAACTTGTCTTGAAATTTACAAAACTACCACTCAAACATTTCAGTTTTTTTCCTTCCTCTTTGGCAGACTCTCTCCTCTCTTCCTTCCCTTGAAATTTCAGTATTTTCTTCATCCATTTTCCTCCCAAAATCAACCACAATCAAGCCTTAATCTTGGCTCAAGCTTGAAGCTTGGTGTAGAACTTGGAGAAGGAAGCTCTTGGGTGGTTGAAGCTTAGTTCTTTGGAGGTTTTCTTGCTAAGTTCTTGGAAGAGGTAAAACCCTAGAAGCTTAATCTTTGTTCATTCTTTAAATTCCAAGCATGAAATTAGGATTGGGATGTTGATGGGTTCCTAGAACCTTGACTAGAGTTGGTTTTTGGAATTTCAAGTTGTTAAGCTTTCTTTAATTGGCATTTGATGATTATGGTTGATATGTGGACTCTTGGAATTCCCACAAAATGTGTAAATTTGTTTACTAGAATTGCTAAATGATGAAATGTGTATGCATATGTTTGATTTGTGGGTTGGAAATTGGAGGAGAAACCTCAAGGGGAAAACCGAGAATGAGGAGATGATTTGGGGGTTGAAAATTTGCTGTTTTTCCTTGAATTTCGTGGCTGTACTTATGTAAGCTTAGAGGCTGGTCTTAATGCTTAATTGATGAGCTCTAAGTTGGTAATTTTTCCCCACAAAAGTCTTCAAGAGTTATAGGAAGAATGGCTTGAGGAAAATTCTGTTTTGGGGCGGGAGGAATGGCTGAATACTTTGCTGTATTTCCCCTGAATTTTAGCTGAGTTTTTGGCATGCTTGAAGGCTAGATGTGAGGTTTAAATGTTGAGAGTGAAGTGGTTAAATTTCCCCACAAAAGCCCTTTAAAAGACCCAGCAAGGATGAGTGATAAGTTGAGGTAAAAATCTGAAAATTTGGGAAGCATGCTGGCCGAATTTTGGACTGATTTTAGTGCTAAAAATTGATATAATCTCCTATCCTTTTTTATCATCATTAGGCTTAGGAAGTTAAATACTAGTTTGGTTTCGAAAATTAGGCCAATTGGTGATGATTTGAGGCATAATCTAAGTACTTGAAATGAGGGATTAAAACTTCACAGTTTTAGATGAAATAGCTGAGCTCACTTTGGGCAAGTAGAAAACTGTCTTTCCATTCGAATTTTTGGTTGAATTTTGGTATGAACCTAGCCTATATATGGAAGTATTAGTGTACCAAATTTGGTAATTTTTGGACATGAAATCGTCACTCAAACAGGGCTTTAAACTCTGTCCTGTAAATTCGAAACCCAGAAATTTCAGAAATTTGAACTCCCTCTGTTTGAACTGTTATAATTTCATGCTCGGGTGTCGGAATTCAGTTCCGTCAGTGGATGTTGAAACTACTTATGTATTAATATATTGTGTATGAATTTCAGAGGCTAACTAATTTTTTGTAATTTATGGCGAATTTTCAAAGTAGCCTAGATGGCCAGCCTGATATGCCCTGTCTCTGTACTGTAGCTGTCTGTTGAATGAAAATCTGGACTAATTTCGTCTAGAATTTTAATTGGATGTCTTCTACAAAGTTTTAGATCTTTCAAAGAGGTTTCCAAAGGTACCAAATTTGCAAAATTCTGACTTGTATAACTTGAGTTATGATTTTTCAAAGTTTTCAACTCGAATTAGGAAATTGTCGAACTTTCTACTTTTTGAAATAAATTTGGTCGGTGAACTAGGAAAACTTATTTTCGTTCTCTTTTAATTATTTTAGGGCAAAGTGCTGATTTTGCAACTAAACAAAAATTGGACTCCGACCCCTACCTTGTCGGTGAGTTTTCCAATGCATGTTTATTGCTTTAATTTACGAACTTAATGCGTGAATGTGCTATGTGACTTGTTACGTGCTTATGTTGAAACTGGAAACTATTGAACCACTCACCTAAAGGAGAGTATACTTTATTGCTCTCTTTTTGTAGAGTCGGTGATTTATTTGTTTGCATGTATTGAATTTGGGAGACGGAAATGTGTTATACAATCTCTCTTGGCCGAGTGCCTTGAGTGATTTACTGTTACTGTTCACTGTTTAAAATTTTGGCGTGCGGGCCCGGTAGGGGGAGTTTGGTGGCTGGAGTTTGGCGTGAAGAGTCGTCTACTTGGATTGAAAGTCGACGGAGTGTCGACTACTATAAATGCTTGGAAATTGTGGAAAATGGCTCCTGAGAGCCCCCGTATCCTCAATGTGTGTAAACTTGATTTGTTTACGTGTTTTATTTATTTACTTTTACTTTTACCGCTTTAAGTGCATGTGCATGAATTTTGGAAACTCACGAGCTTTTTAGCTCACCCCCGCTCCCCTTTGTTTTCCTTAACAGGTGACGAGAATCCAGAAGCCTAAATAGGGCTAGTTCTAGTCCTTTTGACTTTTATCTCAAATTTGGAGAAATGTTTTGTATATTTTTTTGGTGATGTATATTTTAGAATTATGGAAATGTACTAAAATCTGGCTCGAGGATTTTAAGTATTTTGAGTGGGAAACTGTGATTCTAAGATTTGACAGTGTTGTACAATTTTAATATTAATGTTGCTATGATTGGAGGTTTTATTCGCTTAAGTTAGTTTCTTTTTATGCGTGAGTCCTGGCGAGAGCTGAGCAGGCAGCCCGCCAACCCCTCTGGTTAGCCTTAGGGGGAGGTGGGGTTGTTACAGGTGGTATCAGAGCCCTAGGTTGCCGATTTCTGTAGTGTATCCTAGGCTTAAAATTGTTTAGGATACCGGCCTGTGGTGCTAGAGTGTTTCTTGATTGAAAAGATGAGCTTGGTACTCGATGACTGAATGAGAAAAATGGAAAAACTGATAGGAATTGACATGGAGGGACTAAGACTTTAATTCTGGATGTGTGCTAGTAAGAGATCTTCTTAAGAATATGAATAACTATAACCCCTTCCCAATTGTGGTTGGTATTGAATCGAGAGTTTCTATTGTGGCTGGTACTTAAGAAACCTTAGACCGGGGAGATATTAAATTTCCAGTGAACCAATTGATGGATGATTGAGAGATACCCTTCTTAAACTCTATTTGCTATTATGTGATGTGTGACTTTGAGATCCAATGAGAATTAGCGAGGAAGTGTTCTACTCGATGCTTCCTTGTTTGTTTTCCATGAAGTTTTAAATTTTGTATCTTCAGTCTATTTTAAACATTCTTTTATTTAACCTCCTCACGCATGTTGAGTTTTCATGATTTGGACAAGAAACTGGGACAGTTTTGGAAGACAATAAGTGTTTTAATTTTGAAAATTTTGGCAACTTTACACCTGAGGTGTGAAGAGAGATTTACTAACTTTTAAACTCAACATTTGACAGAATTACAAAACATCTTACACCTTATTTTGTAATAAAACAATCTGAGTATGCACAAGGCATATTACTCGATTTACTCAAAGACAACTTAATGAGTTTGAATGAAATTGAAGATTTTAACCTTGAAAGTTTTCGCCACTTGTAACTACATTAATTTTTATAACCTTTTATATACATTGTTACTTTACGTATGTTCTGGCTCGACAAGGGTCTTAGTTTGAGAATGAGAGTGCGAACCCGTAAGTTGGAACTCGTATCTAAGCATGAATATTTTACAAAATCAAGGTTCACTTTTAGAGTTGAAACCTCTTGGAACATTGAAGTCAATTTATGACTGAGGGATTATGGAAGGGAAGATTGATAGATAGTCTTGTGTAATCTAATGGGACCCTAATACTTGATCGGAGCCGAAACTGAAGTAGGAGATTAGATTTACTAGTGTTATGATTGATTGACCTAGTTGCATACTTAGTAAGGTTCCCCCTAATGATTGCTTTATATACATTTTGTGATTGATCTTATGGACATGTTTTAACCCTTTTGGAAAGAGAAACCATTAGGGTGATTCTCGTCTCTGTGGGTGCATGTTTATTTATCGCTTTCATTATTGTGTTTTTGTTTAGTAAAATGGCCGTGAAAATGATTTTGTGTTTCCTTTTGTAATAAACATGCCACTGTGATGTACTTGATTCTCTCGGAGTATATATGTATGGCAATTTAGTGAATTCTAAGAAATTCTCTTGTTAGTTCCCGAAATTTAACTTGTTAATGGTTTATTTTATTTTGGTGTTATTTCATTATATTTCATCCTCCCTTATTCTATTTTATTTTATTACATTTCATTTTCGTATCTCCTTTTAAAAAAATGTCTACCTTTTATAAAGATTATGGATGATAGACGAGGCTGAGATCGAGGTTGAGGTCGAGGATTAGGGTGTGGGCTAGGCAACCCCAAAACATGGGAGATAATCAAGAGTCGAAGTTGAGGGTTAGTGAATGAGGGTAAAGAGATAATTCATGGAGTGTATATTGCACTTTATTGAAATTAAGGAGAGTAAATGCGAAAGAGGCAAACTAGTGAATAAGATAAGATTTCATTAGAATTTCAAGTAATGGGAGGGTGACAAATGGTATCACCTCCACTACTCATTCCTTACAAGACTTCAAATAATCCTCATTCTACCAATTTATTTTGACTTTACAAGAAACATTTAGAGAGAGAGAGGGTCTTGCTTCATATTTGATTTTCATTCTTGCCTTCGTCTTTCCACAAAATCACCACCTGAATTTCCATTCTCCTCCTTCCTTGTAGCCGCCCCTATCGAGATGAGAGAGACGAGATTTTTCAACAATTTTCTTCACCTTGTGTCCTTTTCTAGCCGGTTCTTCAAGCTCCAAATAGAGGAGGAAGATTTCATCTATTCTTTCATAAATTTTGCTCCAAGACCATTACCCCCTCCAACTTCCCTCACTCCTGATCCAGTTCGAGAGAAAGGTAAATCCTGTGGCGAATCTTGGAGGTCTACGACTTACCTTGATTAGGGTTAAGACTATGTTTGTGGGAAGGGTTTGAATTCTTTAGACCTATAAGTTTTACGGTTTAAATCTAACGATTTATGGCTAGAAGAGTTTAGGTTATTGAAGGGATCTCTTGAAAACCGAGTACCAGGTTAGATGACTTGAAAATTTTCCATACTTTGTAGTGTAAACTTGTTGGTGAATCTTGATGGCTAATAGCCTAAAAAATGTCGATTGTTATGTATTATGGTTATTTCATGAAATTGATGAATTATAGATGTGAGATTAGTGCAAGAATCTTGGTGGAACCTCTAGAAATACCCCCCTGTTGGCCGAATCCGTTCCGGTACCTTTAGTCCTATTTTTCTTACAACTTTTTGGAAAAAAATATTGTTCAATAATCTTTGTTTGATGTTGAATTTTAAATGTGATTTTAGAAGTTAAAAAGGGATAACTTCTTGAACTTTGTTTTGCTAGACATCTCCTTAGGGAGCATTGTACAATTTTAGAAAATTTTGATATCGCGGTGTAAAATGAAATTTTAATTTGGGTTTTGTTTATTAGATTTGAAACTAGACAAGAGTTTTTCACCCTTGTAAATTTTAGATTTTGCTCAATCTTTATAAGTACCAATAGTTTTTCAAAGTTTACTAAAATTTCAAACCTGTTCTGTTTTTCTATTTGTTAAAGCCATAACTTGAGTTCAAATTTGTCTTATTTACGAATTGAATCTTAAGAAGATGTCTTTTGAACAGTTGTAGTACTTTGAGTCTATTTTCCAGTGGTATACAGTTGGCAAATTTTTCAATTTATGGATATGCAAAGTTGGAATTTTCTGGTTAAAAAAAATAAAATGTGTTCTTTTAAAACTTATGACTTTACTTTGGAAATGCTGATTTGATTCGAGTTTAAACTCGTGGATGAAAAATGAGGTCTCTTATAGTTTTAAGTCCTCTTTTAAATGAAGGTTTTCGAAAATTTTGATCTCCTCTTTAGGCGTTACAGTAGTTGTTTAAGTGTGTGGATCTTCCTTTTCAATTAAGTATCGTGATGGTTTAAGAGAATTAGTTTGAAATGGTTCACTTTTGGTGGTCATTGGGTGTAATTGCCTTAGGTGCTCAAGGTAACTTCTAGGAAACTTCCGAAGCAGAAAAGTAAAGAACTTGAGAACTAAGAAAATCCCTTTAGTCAAGATTCTTTGGAGAAATCACGACATTGAGGAGGCAACTTGGGAAGTGGAAGAAGAAATGCAAAAGCATCCAGAATTATTTGTTTAGCAAGGTGAAAATTTTGAGGAACAAGCAAATTCCTTTATTGAAAATATTGTGGATGAACCAAGGTGTCGGGGAAGTAACTTGAGGGTTAGAGGAAGAAATTTGGAGGAAATACCTAGAATTATTCCATAATTCAAATATGAATTTCGAGGACGAAATTCTATTAAGGGGGGAAGAATGTAGGGGCTTCAAAAATTTATTTTTAAATATTATTAGTATTTATTATTTTAAATATTGTTAATATTGTCATCAGTTTATTTGATTATTTTAATATCGTACTCAAACATATTTTCTAGAAAATTTAAATGGAAATTCATTTTTATTTTTGGGAACCCAATTTTTTTAAATTTATTTCACACTTATTTCCTCGTTGATTTTCAACATTTCATTTATTTTATTTTAAACTTCGCCCTTTTAGTTTCAATTAGACAGAAATGAAAAAAATACGTTTTTTGAGGTAAAATTCGGGCAATGACTTAAGTAGTGCTGGAATGTAAGGATGATCACCGTAGGTTAGAAATGTTATCCAGTGACTAGAGGTGAGATTAAGTAGGGTTTTGAAACCTTAAAACCCTAGTTGGATAAATTTCCCGAAAGTTAGGATTTTAAGCTGCGACTGTTTACCCATCTAATTTCCCCCAATTCACTTCAATTTTTCCTTTTCTTCTCTCTCTCTCTTAGCCGAGATTGTCCTCTAAATTGCAGCCAAGAGAGTTAATTATTTTCCCTCCAAAAATTGCTAGCAAAACTACTATTTCCATTTGGACTTTTGACCCTTAAAAACTTGTCTTGAAATTTACAAAACTACCACTCAAACATTTCAGTTTTTTTCCTTCCTCTTTGGCCGACTCTCTCCTCTCTTCCTACCCTTGAAATTTCAGCATTTTCTTCATCCATTTTCCTCCCAAAATCAACCACAATCAAGCCTTAATCTTCGCTCAACCTTGAAGCTTGGTGTAGAACTTGGAGAAGGAAGCTCTTGGGTGGTTGAAGCTTAGTTCTTTGGAGGTTTTCTTGCTAAGTTCTTAGAAGAGGTAAAACCCTAGAAGCTTAATCTTTGTTCATTCTTTAAATTCCAAGCATGACATTAGGATTGGGATGTTGATGGGTTCCTAGAACCTTGACTAGAGTTGGTTTTTGGAATTTCAAGTTGTTAAGCTTTCTTTAATTGGCATTTGATGATTATGGTTGATATGTGGACTCTTGGAATTCCCACAAAATGTGTAAATTTGTTTATTAGAATTGCTAAATGATGAAATGTGTATGCATATGTTTGATTTGTGGGTTGGAAATTGGAGGAGAAACCTCAAGGGGAAAACCGAGAATGAGGAGATGATTTGGGGGTTGAAAATTTGCTGTTTTTCCTTGAATTTCGTGGCTGCACTTATGTAAGCTTAGAGGCTGGTCTTAATGCTTAATTGATGAGCTCTAAGTTGGTAATTTTTCCCCACAAAAGTCTTCAAGAGTTATAGGAAGAATGGCTTGAGGAAAATTCTGTTTTGGGGCGGGAGGAATGGCTGAATACTTTGCTGTATTTCCCCTGAATTTTAGCTGAGTTTTTGGCATGCTTGAAGGCTAGATGTGAGGTTTAAATGTTGAGAGTGAAGTGGTTAAATTTCCCCACAAAAGCCCTTTAAAAGACCCAGCAAGGATGAGTGATAAGTTGAGGTAAAAATCTGAAAATTTGGGAAGCATGCTGGCCGAATTTTGGACTGATTTTAGTGCTAAAAATTGATATAATCTCCTATCCTTTTTTATCATCATTAGGCTTAGGAAGTTCAATACTAGCTTGGTTTCGAAAATTAGGCCAATTGGTGATGATTTGAGGCATAATCTAAGTACTTGAAATGAGGGATTAAAACTTCACAGTTTTAGATGAAATAGCTGAGCTCACTTTGGGCAAGTATAAAACTATCTTCCCATTCGAATTTTTGGTTGAATTTCGGTATGAACCTAGCCTATATATGGAAGTATTAGTGTACCAAATTTGGTAATTTTTGGACATGAAATCGTCACTCAAACAGGGCTTTAAACTCTGTCCTGTAAATTCGAAACCCAGAAATTTCAGAAATTTGAACCCCCTCTGTTTGAACTGTTATAATTTCATGCTTGGGTGTCAGAATTCAGTTCCGTCAGTGGATGTTGAAACTCCTTATGTATTAATATAGTGTGTATGAATTTCAGAGGCTAACTAATTTTCTGTAATTTATGACGAATTTTCAAAGTAGCCTAGATGGCCAGCCTGATATGCCCTGTCTCTGTACTGTAGCTGTCTGTTGAATGAAAATCTGGACTAATTTCGTCTAGAATTTTAATTGGATGTCTTCTACAAAGTTTTAGATCTTTCAAAGAGGTTTCCAAAGGTACCAAATTTGCAAAATTCTGACTTGTATAACTTGAGTTATGATTTTTCAAAGTTTTCAACTCGAATTAGGAAATTGTCGAACTTTCTACTTTTTGAAATAAATTTGGTCGGTGAACTAGGAAAACTTATTTTCGTTCTCTTTTAATTATTTTAGGGCAAAGTGCTGATTTTGCAACTGATCAAAAATTGGACTCCGACCCCTACCTTGTCGGTGAGTTTTCCAATGCATGTTTATTGCTTTAATTTACGAACTTAGTGCGTGAATGTGCTATGTGACTTGTTACGTGCTTATGTTGAAACTGGAAACTGTTGAACCACTCACCTAAAGGAGAGTATACTTTATTGCTCCCTTTTTGTAGAGTCGGTGATTTATTTGTTTGCATGTATTGAATTTGGGAGACGGAAATGTGTTATACAATCTCTCTTGGCCGAGTGCCTTGAGTGATTTACTGTTACTGTTCACTGTTTAAAATTTTGGCGTGCGGGCCCGGTAGGGGGAGTTTGGTGGTTGGAGTTTGGTGTGAAGAGTCGTCTATTTGGATTGAAAGTCGACGGAGTGTCGACTACTATAAATGCTTGGAAATTGTGGAAAATTGCTCCTGAGAACCCCCGTATCCTCAATGTGTGTGAACTTGATTTGTTTACGTGTTTTATTTATTTACTTTTACTTTTACCGCTTTAAGTGCATGTGCATGAATTTTGGAAACTCACGAGCTTTTTAGCTCACCCCCGTTCCCCTTTGTTTTCCTTAACAGGTGACGAGAATGCAGAAGCCTAAATAGGGCTAGTTCTAGTCCTTTTGACTTTTATCTCGAATTTGGAGAAATGTTTTGTATATTTTTTTTGTGATGTATATTTTAGAATTATGGAAATGTACTAAAATCTGGCTCGAGGATTTTAAGTATTTTGAGTGGGAAACTGTAATTCTAAGATTTGACAGTGTTGTACAATTTTAATATTAATGTTGCTATGATTGGAGGTTTTATTCGTTTAAGTTAGTTTCTTTTCATGCGTGAGTCCTGGCGAGAGTTGGGCAGGCAGCCCGCCAACCCCTCTGGTTAGCCTTAGGGGGAGGTGGGGCTGTTACATTATGAACCAAGAGTCAAATATAAATCGGATTCTCATTTTTCTTGTTGTTTTTGATATCACTCTATGGGATGCTCTCTCTCTCTTTTCTTTCTATTCTTTATCTCCGATTTTGGATTAATTTTTACTACCGCCTCTTTTGATTATTTGGTTATTTCCTTAGATTTTTTCAAAGTTTTGTTTTATTAATAAAACCTAATATTCTTTTAATTCATACTTCGTAATAAGTTATATAGAGTTTGTCTTTTGTGTTGATATAAGATACAACATATTCTTAGCTTAAGAAATTTTTTTTAGACCCACATAATATTATAAATATTCATTTTGTGGCATATTGGCCATGTATTGTAGTGCTTAGGGAATAAAATTGAACAAAAAATTATTTGAAACTTTTAATCATATATTGATAAGTTTACTTATGTAAGATGCATCATTTGACAAACCTCTTAAGCTATAGACTTACTTTTGAAAAATCTCTAACAATGATGTCAATATAGTTAGTTAACAATTATGGAATATGATCATGTACATTGCATTTTGACCATAAAGAGAGCGTGCTTAATTCTTTAACACATTATTTTACCGTGTTCAATTCTTTAACACATTATTGACTTTTATAATTTAAACTTTTAGGAAGAGATCTTTAAAGAATTATATAGAATTTCTTAACTTAATTATTGAGTATCAATTGTTATCTACAACACTAAATTTATTTAGGTTGTTAGGAGTAGTAATGCCATATCGAGAGATTTCTTATAACCTCTAATTTTATTAAGGTAAATTTTCTTGTCAAATGGTTAAATGTAAAATAAAGTTCTTTGATATATGTGTTAAATTTTGTATAACATAAACTATTTCAGATTTAAAAAGGTTGTAGGATAGATTCTTTTGCTATATTTTTTAACCCCTTTTACAAATTCATATGATTTTTCTTTTCTCTTTTTTTTATTCACTCCTAGTTAAGAATCATAGTGTAATTATTCAACTAATATAGGTAATTTTTGGCAACTAATTAGTTTTATCATACTTATTTTTTGTGGCCTTTGGCAATATGAGAACATCAATTTTTAACTATTTTTAATTGGATCCTCTATAAAGTATACTAAAGGATTATCGACTGAAAACATTAGAATTATCAGTACACCATGAATTAATGTTATTTTATTTCACTACTTTTAGTTTCTCTATTTATAACTGGTATTCTTCTATGAGTTTATCAATTAGAGTTTTAATAGTTTTAAACTAATTAAATTAAATACAATATCAAGTGCAAAATTGCATATCCAAATCTTCTTAATTCTTAGAAGTCATAATGGCTATATTTAATGTTTCAAATTTTATAGTTTTAGATCAACATAAATCATAGTTGACTAATATTTTGCTCATACCTTAGCATGGTTTATTGTTTTTATTTATTGTGAATTTGTGCAAACATGAATAATTTAAATAAAAATTAATAATGATCCTACACATTCGTTTAATTTTAGAAAATTGAGTTTTGTAAATGTTTAACTACCATACAAATTTTAAAAACTCTTTTGATATACTTCTACAATAATATAATAGTATTCATTAATTATTGTAACATATGTCAAAAAATCAATAGATATTTTTTTAATATATATTCTTTTAGATAATTAAATTTTTATAATGACCATAATGTAGAACTACATATTTGTAATCAACTAAGTAAAAAAATTATTAGTCTATTTTCTTCATCAACAAATATTTAGTTTTTAGCAATATTGATAAATCTATTGATGTAATAGTTGAATTTTAGTTAATTCATATGGATAAAAAATTATATGAATTTAAAAAAAAAGAGAGATGATATTATTAGAAGAGAGGGCTAGAGGGGAACTATAAGAACAAACAATTCAAATTTATTTAAAAAGATAAAGTTGTTAGTAGAGAAAGAAACTATAAGAAAAAATAATTATAAAACAATTGGAGATAAATACAGATAAAACCCAAGTATCGAAATAACCTATTAATTCTCTTTAATTAGGCATGTCACCGACAAGAGAGAATATGGATAATTGAAATAGTAACAATTTATACACACACACAAGGATGATGCAATCTCTGTCTGCTATGATATTATATGAGATTTGACTTTTTTTTGAAGGTCAATATTGACCTAAGTAAGACTTTATTGATAATGCTATGTTTTTGTGTATGATAGCATAGGTGTGATCAATGTACATTAGCAAAATTTTAAATAAAAAAAAAGAAAAAGAAATTGAAGACAGGACAGTTTAAAAGAAGAAACAAACAACACAAGTGTACCAAAATCAAATGAGATTTGCACTATAAAACCAAATACATCAAAAGGATGTAATTCAAAATGTAAGCATTATTTAATTCAATTTGTTGAGAGTATATACAGCTAAAGATTCTATCTTCTAATTATTAACACGACATAATAGGAGTGTTAACTGTGTTTCAAACACCAATTCCTCTAATATATGTTAATAACTTACTTGATCTCTTGGCACTAGACAAGAGTCAATTACGCATGACCTTATGACTTTGAGAAGCAAGGTACTCTATGGTATTTACACATCACATAAAGAAAAACGGGAAAAGAAACAATAAAGATGACTAACTAGCATAAAGTATGGTTTAAAGTCGTGATTGCGTTTTCACCGTTCTACATTAGTTTTGGCATGTCAATCATGGTCTCAGCAAGACAAATATTTTAGAGCATTCAAAAATATTTTGAAAATTGTGAATAATTATTTAAAATAAAAAAATATGCTAAACAAAGATCAAAATAACAAAACATACTAATAAGAATATTTAAAAATTGTGAAGATGACTAACTAGTAAGAATATTCTAAAAATTGTGAATAGTTATCCAAAATAAAAAAAATGCTAAAAAAATAATAGAAAAATTAGTAAAAAAAAGTTTCTAGAATGTTCTATTCTTATGGATATTAAAAATGATAAATATTTTTAATCATCCAATGTAATAGTATTACACACAAAATCAAAATGTACAAAACACAATTTTGAAAATAATAATTGCACAAGTAATGTTAACCATTTACAACAAAATAATGATTAGTTTTTGATACAAGTAGAAGCAACTTTGCTTGTTTCATGATCAATCTCCTTCCAAAATTAAAAGAAATCACATTATACAAAATACAAGGATTTCAAAAAATCTAATATTATTTTATACTTTTATATCTATCAATACTAAGTAGAATGATGATACAATTCAAAATCATTCTCATTTCCTGATGGATGGCAAAATAGATGTGAAAGTGGCATAGGAATTTGAGTAGATAATATATAGGAGCCATCTACTATATTTGTTAGTTATGAGCATTGACTAGGTGTTCTATAATCATAATACATGGGAAGTGATAAATTAGATGTGAATTCTTGAATATGATGATAGTATCAAAACCTTTAATAGTTAACACTATCGCTAGTACTATATGATCCAAGAGAGCCATATCCATAAAATCCAATGCTATTAGAGTCAAAAAAAGAACCATCATGATGTCTATCAATTGTTTGTTATAGTATCAACTATTATAATCACTAGTAGATCTTTCAACCTGTTCAAGTCCACCAAATAGTTCATATCCATTATAATAGCCAATAATGATACCATATGATTGCACATAACTGTATCCCAATCGACTAGTCTCCGATTTTAGCTAGAATTAGCCCAAAAATCAAATTTGTAGCTAAATTTTGCATTTGATTATCAACTCCTATATATTTTTATGAGTCCAAATGGTGAGAGAGTATATTGATCCCTAAACTCAATTAAATTATTGAGAAATTCACATTGTACTTCTATACCTGAATGATAGCTATGATAAATATCATGAATAATATAATAATTATCTTCTCCTTGAGCATATGACATGCCTCCTGTGCGTTGGCTATTTTATGTATAATCACCATTGCATTTCAAAGAATTATCCTTTCCATTTCCATTATCTCTAGTATTACCATTATCATTGCCACTGTTACTTATGTTTTGAAACTCAAACTAGACAATGAATCTGACAAGGTTAGGGGTCAGGGATGAATAAGTTTGACCAGGGTCGAATCGGTCTAAGAATCGGACGATGTCATAAATAAAATTTATTTAAATATTAAAATACTATGTAAAATGCCTAAGAGCATCTTGATATCAATAAAGGTATATTCATATGTATTTGATGTTTCAAAGCTATTTAATAAGAAAATATAAAGAAATTAGAACATCAAGTTGCAATTTATATTATTCAATGAACATTAACAAGTTTAGAATTAAAATTGTGGACTTGTTTGAAAAATAACACCAAACTTTAGGATAGTATTTATAGAGTATGAAATATTTTAGGTATATTAATAGTTCCGCAACAACTTGGGGATCATAAACATAACATTGAAAAAGCTTTAATCCTATATTACTACTGCCCTATTTCTTCCTCTAATCCCTAACTTAAGTCACCACAATACTATTACTACTACATTTCTTGCTGTCCAGCCATTCTCTCAACATTTTCTTCTTCTTCTCTTTTTTTTTTAATTTTCATTTCCATTATTATTTTGTTAGTTATTTATTCTCAAACTTACCAAATATCAAATTTTTATCTCTTTTCTTCAAAGGTTTCTCTTCTCCATCTTCCTTTTTTACTTTTTCTTCTTAGGTCTTTTCTTCTTTTCGATGCAAGATCTAGAATTAGATATTGTTCAAGAAAAAGTTCAAGCATTGATTTTTGATGGCTGAATTGAAGTGAAAGAGGTGAAAATGGATTTGTGGAGAGAGATCAGAAAGAATCAAAGTCACAAGATAGGGGAAAATTTCAGCAAAATAGGAAAAAAAAATAAAGCTGATTTTTACTGGGTTTACCTATCTCCAGTCTAACTCGGTTTTTGACTGGGTTTCTGCTACCTGAGTTTTTAGGACAACTTGGACCGGACACGTAGTCGGCTCCCAGTTCAATCAGTCCAATTCGAATTTGAAAACAATGACTGTCATTTTTTATCAGAAGATGATGAAACAACAATATGTTTATTGGTTTGTTTAGACTTACCTTTATACTTCTCAGTTGATGATTGAGTAATCTTTTTATTATTCTTTTTGAAAATATATTGGGACAATATATCGTCAAATCTATCACCGTCATGTTTGTTATTATTCTAACCCTTTTCTGATTCACTTTGATGAGTACCTTGATTCAACAAATCCAAATTATCTTTAAACAATGCAAGCTATTTAGTTTTCTCTTTTCCAATCATTTAATATATCATCTTGATGAAAAATATTATTCAAATCAATTGGGTGACAGAAATAATCAGTATCTCTTTGATATATCAAAAATTTCAACTTAATGGCATATTGTAATATATAAAACCAATTTATGCAATTTTTTGATTGCTAAATGATTGTGAAGTTTTCTATGAATTAATGACCATGTACTTCAATTTCTTCATAGCCGGGGAGTGAACATATTTGACTCAATATTTTGACTACAATCTTCCTTAGATTTGAAGCATCTTCACTGTAGTTAAACCATGATTCAGCTAAACCAAATAATTAATAATAATAATTTTAAAACTATAGAAGATATTGACTTCATTAATATGAATTTAATGCTTATGTAAATATAAATTGAGTTGAAATCTAGTAAGGACTTCAATAATGCTCTTGCTGTAATGGCACTTTCAAATCCTCTCTCTTCTCTATGAAAATTTTAATCTACAAAAATAATATATGCATAGATGTTAAATTTTAAAAATTTATTAATGAATATGATCATTAAACATATAAATGAAATAATCCAAAGAATACCTCATTTAATGCATCACGTTGTGCATCGAAATTTGCCTCCAGCCTTTTTATAACTTTCTTCAATTCTTTTCAAATTTCATCAAGATTAAACATACATGTTTTAAAGTATTAAAGGGTTGGATTCAAAAATATGCTAAATAAAATAATACCACAAAATTAGAAAACAAGCCAATACACATCTATTACATATTTAAATTGTGCGTAATATTTTAAATTACCTGCTATATGTAAATCACAATGTAGTTACTTATAGCATCTATTATCAATCACTTTTCAAATTTTTTCTGATATTTCATTGACATTTGAATAGCCATTTTTGCTTTATCCATTATCTCATAAATAATTGGCAAAGTCAATTAATTATCTTGATCAATAGTTTTTAACATTTTGACTAAAAGCCGTATTGCTGCACACATATTTCTAATATTTTTTAAAACTTTTATGATAATATCAACTCAGCCATTTTAATAGTTTTTGCTCTTCTTTTGGTAGTATTATTGAACTCTACCCACTCATCTGAAGTGCACATTCTTTCCAATTTTGTAGGATCCTGAAGAAGACTTTCTATAAAAATGATTTATAGTGAATCTAGTGATGCTTGCACATGGCAGTTCCTTTTTTCTTGTATATATCTTCATTAGATTTATCACTTTGTCACTATTATAAACGAAACTTGGTATCGATTTCCCCTATGCAATATTGTTTTTCATCCATCTTATCAATATCTTCCAACATTAAGTCAATGCAGTGAGTAACACAATGTAGCCAGCTAACTTTTTTCTTTTTTTCATCAATATTTGTCTAGCTACTTTCATGTTAGATTCGTTATTTGTTATAGCCTGTACAACTTATTTTTTCTTCCAAAGTCTTTAGCTTCTCATTGTGATAGAATACAAGATCAATTGTATGCTATGTGTGAAGTTTTTTGTCAATTAATATGCAAGTTAACCCTATTGAGAATGGTGAGGATGTTGCATGTGAAATTGGATTACATTTTGATGATAAGGATAATTTTACTTGTTGTTTTAATGAGAACATATCCATTTCACTTGATAATATCTTTGGAACTAACCTTGAACCTGAAGAAGAAATCGTGAATGATTCATTTTTAATCACTCTTGAGGAGTGTTTCAAAAGTGTAGGTTCCAAGGGTATTATTGTCCAAGAAAGTCTTATCGACATGCCTTTGGTATCGTCTCAAGTATTGCAAATCCAAGGCAATACCTATGAAGTGCTTGAGATTGGTAAGGCTCTTCCATCTCTCTCATCATTTGGATATGTGATTCATGCCATGGAACTACTTTTTCTTAATTCACCATGTCCAAAATTGGTGGATTATTCTTTAAGAAAGCCGCCTTGATCATAAGTCAAGAATAGTCAAGCTAATGACTATAAAGAAGTGCTTGTTGGGAGGCAACCCAATAGTTTAAATTGCTTTGAGTGTTTTTAGTGTGTTTATACTTATTTTGATTGCTTTTAAATTTTAGTGTATTTTTATTGGTTGTAGGTGTTGTTACATTGAAGATTTCAAGAAAAGGATTAAAAAGGGAAGTTTAATCTCATTTTTATGTTTAAAGGATACACAATTCTTTATAAAGTGCTAAACATGTTATTAGGATGAACTTAATGCATGAGCATGTGTAAAATGATTGAAAAGATTGATTGATGCCCATTTGAAGTGGTAAAAACATCACATTTGCATTTTGAGTGTTCAAGTTGTTATTTTGATCAAAGAACTCAATACCTAATCTGTAATATATACATATTTGATGTGTTTTAAATAGTTGGAAATTGTTTTTGGATTATTTTTCATGTGTGAGAGGTGTTGTCGTGTTGAATCGGTAAAAATTACATCGGAAGCTGTAGTTTTAATTTTTGGTGAAAAAATTGACAGATCTAAAAATTTTGTAGAAATGCAGTTGCAAGAAGATCCGAACTCGGATCGAGGATGAAGTCCTCGGATCCAAGACTTGGATAAACTTTTGGTATTATAGGGGTGATCCGAGGGATGGATCTGACGCCTGATCTTCCCGATTCGACCTCGGATCCTTTTGGAAATTATCCATACAAAAGGCGATCTGACCCAATCTTCTTCATTTCTCCTCCTATTCCTCCTTGGATAACAAAACCCTTAGAAAATTGATGGAAGTTTTGACATGCTTCAAAAATAAGCAATCCTACAATTTCATTTCACTTATTTTGTTATCTTATTTTTCTTTTTCTTGGTTTTTTCTATATTAGGATTTTGTGGATTGGACATTGGTTGGAACTTCCTCACATGGCACCAGATTTGGATATATGCAAGCTTAATAGGGGAGTTGTTCTTGATTTCATCCTTTTCCTTTTTGCCACATGGAGTTTAAGTGTGAGGGAGGGGAATATATGTGAACTTGCCAATTTTGTGTCTTGTGATAATGTTTTGTGGATTAAAATGCATTAGAAATATTGGAATTGTGCTCAGAAATATTGCCTTGTGGTATTTTTATTAAAAAATAGGGTTGATGGCAGGGAGGTTCGTCCTGTTATAAGGGGAAACTCTGTCAAAATTTTTTCAAAATCTTTTATAAAATTTCGCTAGAACCCAAAAATTTTTGAAATTTTTGCAATTTTGTGTTAAAAAGGGCCAATTTGTTCCAACTTTTTGTGTTTTGATTCTTCCACATGTTGAAAATCTATTGAAAAATGAATTCCTCAATTGATTGAGAAATAGTTATTATGTGATTAAGATATTTGCCTTTTAGAAAGTATATTTTGCGAACTAGAGATTATTATACATATATTCTACATTTTGAATGAGATTTCTCCTTTTCACTTAATTTTACAAGCAAGTGCTTGATATAGTCACAAAAGCAATTCTCTCTATGTGGTTATTGCTTCAAGAGGGATAGAAAAAGAAAAAAGAAGAAAGAAAAAAAAAAGAAGAAAGAAAAAAGAAAAAGACAAGAAAAAAGAAAAAAAGAGAAAAAAATAAGAATAAGAGTTATTATTCTACTCCAATGATTCTAGCATTGAGTAACCAGGGGTTGGCATCTACAAATGTTAACTTTCATGTCAAAAGATACTTGAATTAAAAGTAACAAAGCAATTCAAATAAGTGAAGTGTTGAGTAACCGGAGGTTTTCACCTAAAAGTGTTGATTTTCATGTCAAAAGACGCATTCATGATTTGAGTATGATAGTATTAGTAACAATGAATAAAATCCCTCTTTAAGTTTGATATTGAGGAGATTGTGGATAAAGAAAACTATGCATTAACTATATCAGTTGCTTATTTGTGAGATTAGGTTAGAGTGAGAGATTGAATTAGATGTGTAGGAGTTAAGGTATGATGGCTTCTCTTTTGATTGATATTATAAATATTTGAGGTAAATTGAATGATCGCATGATGATTGTTTACCTGGTTAAGGGAAGTTCAATTCATTTGGTAATAACATTTGAATCATTGTTTTGGATTGTATTTCTTATTACTTGAGGACAAGCAATGATTTAAATGTAGGGGAATTTGATAAGAGTTTATTTTACCTTATTTTTGGTATGTTTAATTATGTAGCTTTTGGTGTGTTTGTGGATTTAAGTGAACTTTTGGCTTCGTTTTGGTGGTTATTTCTTCAAAAATCATTTTACTGCCAAAACATGAAAATGAATGGTTTGATGCATAATCTTATGATGTTTTTGTAGGTTTGAGGCTTCATGCATGTTCTAGGATCAATGTCGATGTATTTGGGTAAATGGAAGTTGAAGCAAGTTCGAGTTTTGGAGGAACATTAAAGAATCGGAGTTGCATGCAAAATGGAAAATTTTGAAAGAAGAAATAGTTCGGATCAGCTTTGCACTCTATGGATTCAACCCTCGAATAGACTTCAGGTATCAGAGGACTGATCAGAGAGGAGCGATCTGACCTCGAATCCTCATGCCAAGATCTCGGATCGTGTTTAATAGGCAAAAATAAAAATGGAGAAAAATTGGATCTGAGAGGTGTCAAGCCTAATCCAACCTCAAATTGGGGTCTTAGACCGTTATTGCAGCTCTGCAATTTGAAGAACAACTTTCATCCATTTAACACAAACTTTTTGACCATTATTTCAAGAGGAATATCAGTTGGCTTTGCCCTGGAAAGAATGGAAAGTTGGAAAAGCAAGATCAAGGACAAGTTGTACAACTTTAACATGATTGCTTGGTGTTTTAATTTCTATAAATATAGGCCTTCAAGACATTTATAAAAAGCTTTTTGAGAGGAGAAGAACACCACAAAAAATGTAGCTCTTTTACTTTTTTTAGTTTAGACTAGTTTAGTATAGATTAGATAGTATAGTCTAGTTTTATCCTCTATTGTTTATTCCTAGATTTGAATGAAGATTGAAGAGCAGAGATGGTGGATTTGATCTCATGTGACAAGGGTGATATCTCTCTTATCACTTTCTCTTTTGTATTGGATTTTTTGTTTGGTTATAATACACGTTTGTATTTTCTATTTATCCTGTGTTTCTAAAGTTTATACTTTAGGTTTTGGTTGAATTTTTTATGATTGTTTTGTGTTAATTTCTTGAATATTTGATGCTATTATATTGAGCAAATTATTTAGTACTTTTTTGCTTGTAATCATGATTGACTGGTTATTGATTGTGATAATCTAAAGGTGTTAAATTTACAATGAAAATTGGAATTTAGCACTAGTTCATGGAAGTATTAAAGCTAAGGAGTGCACTCACGAAAGTAGATATGCACCTTTGTCGCTTTAGTGACTTGTTCATGTAATTTTATAGTGCTAAGAAGCCTTTAGTTAACTTCATAACTATGAAAGTAGGTATAAATTAGCTATAAGTATGGTTGGTACTAGCGAAAGCAGGTATCATGTGCATTAGGAAATTACGCCATGAGATAGTAGTGTTCATTGATACAAGAATTGCACTTGCAAAAGTAGTAAGGGATTCCATAACCTAAGGAGTTTTTATTTGCCATTTTCTTGCATATTTAGCATAGGTTTACTTTCAGCATGTTGTTGACCATCTAAATAATAGAAAAAATTTAGTAATGTCGATAATTGTCCCTTTTTCCTTCTGGGATCGACTCTTAATACCTTATACTCGACTACGACCTGTATACTTGTAGAAAATCACATGTTAGGGATATTTTGGAATTTATAAATGTAAAAATTGACTAATGATTTGTGCTTAATATATATGCATGCCCGTGCTCGTTACCTTTTGTAAGACCCAATGACAACCTAAGAGGGGGGTGAATTAGGTTGATTAAAAATTAATCAAGTTATAAAATCCCTTTTTTCAACTACAAGAAATTTACTCTCTAACACAATAAGTTTATCAATGAAGGAACAATAGAGTTCAAGAAATGTAGAAGGTGTAGGCAATATAAGAATTGTAAAGTAAACTGTAAGAGGAATACGAGTATGCAAACCAATTGTCTACCAATCTCCTCTTGAACTTGAAGACCAATTATCAATACAAGCAACTTCAATTTGATGAAATTCAACCAATGTTGTGTACAATAGAAGGCTCACTTC
Organism: Gardenia jasminoides; assembly: GCA_013103745.1. Lineage (NCBI taxonomy): Eukaryota > Viridiplantae > Streptophyta > Magnoliopsida > Gentianales > Rubiaceae > Gardenia > Gardenia jasminoides. Next base: position 21,158,527 of record CM023095.1, read on the forward strand.
CTCCTTACCCCAAGCAGTACTTGGTCAAGTTAGGAAATTTTACAATCACTCGGATAACCTTCTCAAAACTACACTATTGAAGAATTTAATCACAAATGAAAAACTTGTACACTAGTTCACATTTCAAGAACTACAAATCTTACTTGGAGAGTATTTTCTAGCCAAAATCACTCTTAAGAACTTGTATTCTAAGTGTACAAAAGTTATTTGATTTATTCAGACAAGGGACTATTTGAAGGGGACAAAAAATAGCATAATAAAGGCTGTCAACGGATAGAAGGAAGTTGAAGAGTCAACTAGCCGTTGGAGGTATCGGACGTCCGATACAATATTATGCGTCCGGTGCCATCGTCCGAAAGATTGTTCTCAATGTTTATCGGACGGCCGATGCGTTTTTTGCGTCCGACACTGGTCAGAGAGTTTGAAATAGTTCTTAAATTCGATTGAATGTCCGATGCTGATGATATGTATCCAATACGAGTGTCTGATACTCTCCCTGTCTATCGGACGTCCAGTGCTTTAAGTTGAGTGTCCGATGGAGGTTTTGGTAAGAGTTCTCAACTTTATCGGACGTCCAATACATGCTATCGAGCGTCCGACAGAGTTAAGTATCCTTTGCTCCTCTTCGATTGAGTTTTCCATTTGCACCATTTGCACCAATGAACTGAGTTGCCATATTTCTCAATGAAAGATATTAGACTGAATTATCCAATTGTTTTGTAATTATCAAAATCTGGAATCAAGATTTACATTCTCTCCCTTTTAATAATGACAAAACAATTGAATCCATTTGATAAAATGAAAAATTTTGACAAAGAAAAAAACGTATATAACTTCCCCTTACTTAGTCATCCATATTCATCCAAACCATTCAGCCAACATAAATATCAGTAGCAAGATCAATACCCCTTCTCCCCCTTTTTGTCATCTCAAAAAGTACCAAAGAAGCAGCAATATCAGAAACCAACATACCAATCAGAAATCTTCAATACCAAATGTGTCACAATTCGAATATCAAAATTCTTCAATACCAAATGTTCAACAATTCCAATATCAGAAATCTTCAATACCAAATGTTTCACAATTCCAATACTAGTATCAATACAATATCAGCACCATACAAGCATCAGTATCACAATAACTATCAAATTATCACTATATCAATACCACAATTACCATATACATATAGTAATAACAGAATACTGAAATTAGCAAAGTACTTAATATCCAACATTGAACAAAATATCCACTAAGAAAAGGAACAAAAATGAAAGTAGCAAAGTGCTTAATAGATTACACACTTCATTCACTGTCAAAAGGGAACAAAACAAGAAAAAAAAATGCAGCCTAAAAATGAAGTGCATATGAACCTAGTGTGCCTAAGAAGTGACTTTGGCAAATCCAGGTCTTCTTCTGCTAATACGAAATGCAGAATGGTCTTCCTCTTCAATATCTTCATCATCTTCTTCAGGTTCAGCAGAAATTGGCTCTTTGCCCTTCTCAAAAGTAGAAGGATCATGAGTGGTCTGAGCATCTATAGCAGCTTGAGCACCGGGAGTAGGATCAGGACGTGGTTCCTTTGCATATGAAGCATCCTCAACCATAGCAGTGGGTAGCAGAAGATTTTTCTTGTCCAAGAGCTCAAATTTTTGCTCAGGAGACATGGTGATCATGAGACCATGTTCGAGAAGAAGAACATGATCCTTAAATTCTTTTAACAAGTTAACCACTTCGGAATGAGATGAAATGGCTTTGGAGGAAGATTTTTTAGGATGAATGGAAGGACCAGGAGTGAAACGCAGTGATTATGCGGTGTTAGGAGTAATAAGCGTATCATGACCATGTTTGGATCAAGATTCAAAAGCAGTTTCTTTAGTGTACCACTGCCCATCAACAAACCTTAAATTTTTTCTTTCAAAGTAGAATTTAGTAAAAACAGAAGAGTAAGTGTCCTTAGGACATACTCCAATAATAGGAATTTTGAAATGATCAAAAATAGGAGTTAAAAATTTTTCATAGGAAAGCTTTCTATGATTGTCAATGCTTAGTTTAGCAAAAATTTGCATATGACAAACCCAAAGTCAATACGTATTTTCTTAATAAAACAGTAGAACAAATACAATTCCATCTTGTTGGCATCAATTCGATGACCATCAGTGGGGACTAACAGATTTGAAATAATAGAGAAAATGATCAGATTTTTTGGTGAAAGATCTTCCAATTTGGCATCAGCAAGGACTTGAAATGGAGATTGAAAATAAGTCATTAGTTTTTCAGCATTAAAGTGATGAATGATTGTCAAATTTTCTTCATAGGAGAAAAAATTGGCAATCTTACTATGACTGGTCATTTACAATTTCAGGATAAAAAATAAAAGGGTTAAATACCTAAAAACTCCCTGTGGTTTGCATAATGTTCAACTTAACTCCCTGACATTTGGAAACCTACAATTTAACTTCCTGTGTTTCTAATCAAAATGAAATTTTGACGGAAACCGTCTAAACTGACGGTAGGACGTAAAATGTCAAAATTGCCCTTATGGTAAAATACTGAGAAACTCCTTGTGGTTTAGTTAATGTTCAATTTAACTCCCTGAGATTCGAAAACCTACATTATGACTCCCTGAAATTTTAACTAAATTGAAAATTTGACAGAAAACATCTAAATTAATAATTATATGTAAAATGCCATAATTGTTCCATTCTTCTTCTCTGTAGCACCCCACCCTCAAAATCTATTATTCCGTTCTGGCAGTCTCTATACTCCAATCCCATTATCAAAACTACAATCAACACCATCCCCTTTTTCTTCTTTTTAAAATAAAAAATAAAAAATAATGAATCATAAAGATAGAACTAAAGATGCGAATCATTACATGATTTTTCCAAATATGAATAACCACCTTTTTGGTAACATCTCTATTTCAGAAAAGAAGGAAAAAGACATTCAAATGTCCTTTCAAACCTTGACTTTTTTTTTGTCCTTAATTTTACCTAGATTTCTTATGTAATTAGAAGTGCAATTGGGTTTGTATAATTTCTGTAACTTCACTAAAATCCAAACTTAGGGACCTAAAGGACACTCGGGAGAATGCAATGACTTAAAGAATGTATCCATCGTTTTGCTACTGTAGAAGAGCCAAAGAATGGAGTTTTGAAATCCTAAAAGTGAGTCTTCATTCATCCATTGGGGTAAAATTGTCAACTAATTTGAACAATTTCTGTCAAATTACATTTTAGTTAGAACCACAGGGAGTTAAATTGTAAATTTTCAAACCACAAGGAGTTAACTGAACATCAAAGAAGCGCGTGTCTCTCAAACTCAGTTAGTTTGGACGGTTTCTGTTAACTTTGCACTTTAGTTAAGACTTCAAGGAGTCATAATGTAGGTTTCCAAACGTCAGGGAGTTAAGTTGAATATTACGTAAACCACATGGAGTTTTTAGGTATTTAACCCAAAATAAAATCTATCCATTAACACGTGATTTCATTTCATTATGATCAGTACCTTTCCTAAGATTAGCAAAGAACTGATAAAACATTTCAGGATAGAAGACATTAAGCATTGTGATGATATGAGACCATTTCTAAAATTCAAAAAGGTGGAGGACAAAATCAAGATCAATCTTACGGAATTCAGAGAGGTTGATTGATCTTTGAATGATGAACCCCTTTTGTGAAATGAATGCAAACTTTTCTTTGGCTTCATCATCGATAAATTGAGGTAGTGGAGAAGGTTGGGAAATGATCTGAGAATTGGTCTGAGTAATCCGTGGTTCTTGAGTGCTGGCAGATCCCTTTTTTGTTCTTTCAGAGGTCCATCTAGTAGCAGTAATTACCACTTCTTCATCCCTAAGAATCTGTTTGCGTCTGGTAGCAGAAGATCCATCTCTGATTCTTACCATTGTGAAATGTGAGTGTTTTGAATAATGAGAATGATGAGAAATGGAATACTGAGAACTAATTCTACTATTTAGATGAAAATGACGTGACCAATCTGCCCAAAAAGGGAGGTGAGATCAAGTTTGGAGTTTTAGCAAAAAGTTGGGATCGGAAAGGATTGTTGATGTTAAGGTAAGATGTTGATACATCACTGTTTGCAAAAAACTAACAAAAACATTTGTGCTGTCAATTTTGGAGTCTTTTTCTTGATAAGGTGCAAATTTAAATTTTGGGAAAGTAGAGGAGTGGGGAAGTGTATCCGAAAATGAGAAGTTTGACTGATAGAAATGAGATGAAATAGCCTTTATAAGATGCGACTGTTGGTGTGTCAGATGTCCGAACGAAGTGAAACATCCGACACATCCGTCCGATCCGTTTTTTCTAGAAAACAACTTAGAACACTATCGGACGTCCGTTCATCTGTTATCGGACGTCCGATAAAGTTTGACTAAAAATTTTTAAGAGTTCTTTTCTAAAATACCTAATTTCGATCTCAGATATATAAATTGATCTAGAGGCAAAGTTTTTGTGAAAATATCAGCAATTTGATCTTTTGATCAAATATAATTTACACAAACCTCACCCTTTTGAACAAGATCACGAATGAAATAATGTTTTATGTCTATGTGTTTTGTCTTAGAATGTTAAATGAAATTTTTTGTCAAATTAATGGCACTAGTATTGTCACAATAAACAGGCACATTATCATTCAAAGTATGTTTCATCCACAACAATTGAGCACAACATGCACTAACGGTAATGTATTCCTTTTCTATTGTAGACAAAGAGATAGCATTTTGTTTCTTGCCAAACCAAGATACTAAGCAATTGTCAAGAAAATGATATGAGCCACTAGTACTTTTCCTATCCACTCTACATCCACCAAAATCAGCATCCGTAAATTCACATAAAGCAAATTCATGACATTTAGGATACCAAAGATCAAAATTCAAAGTTCCTTTCAAGTATCAAAAAATTCTCTTAACGGCATTCAAATGAGATTCCTTAGAACAAGATTGAAAGCGTGAACACAAGCAAACGACAAACATAATGTCGGGTCTACTTGAGGTTAAATAAAATAGACTTCCGATCATACCTCTATATTTCTTTTCATCAACACTCGTACCTTTTCATCTTTGTCAAGTTTGGTAGATGTACACATGGGTGTGCCAACTTGCTTTAAATCCTCCATTCCAAATCTTTTGAATAGTTCCTTCATGTATTTTATTTGATTGATCAATGTCCTTTCTTGAGTTTGAAGAGCTTGAAATCTGAGGAAGAAATTCAATCCTCTCAAACTCATCTCAAATTCATTTTACATAATGGTGGAGAAATTGTTGCACAAATGTTCATTAGTAGCGTCAAAAATAATATCATCCACATATATTTGCACAATAAGAAGATCATTCAATTTTTGTTTTGTGAAAAGGGTGGTGTCTTCAATACCCCTTTTAAAGCCATTTTCAATCAAGAAACCACTTAAACGCTCATACCAAGCTCTTGGAGCTTGCTTTAAACCATACAAAGATTTTGAAAGTTTAAACACATAATTTGAAAATTTTTCACTTTCAAAACTGGGAGGTTGTTCTATATAAATTTCTTGATCAATAAAACCATTCAAGAAGGCACTTTTGACGTTCATTTGATATAATTTAAAACCTTTGAAACAAGCAAATGCAAGAAACATTCTAAAAGATTCTAATTTAGTTACAGTAGTAAATGTCTCATCAAAGTCTATACCTTCTTCTTGAGTATAACCCTTAACCATTAATCTAGCCTTATTTCTTACATTTCACCTTTATCATTTAACTTATTTCTAAATACCCATTTTGTACCTATGATAGGATGGTTTTGAGGTCTTTCAACTAGAATCCAAACATTATTCCTTTCAATTTGATTTAGTTCTTCTTGCATTGTTAGAATCCAATTATCATTTTTCAAGGCATCATTAACATTTTTAGATTCAACATGTGAGACTAATGCAAAATTATCAACTAGTGGTTTAGATGTGGAACAAGTTCTAACCTTTTCGGATGGATCACCAATAATTAGTTCCTTGGGATGATTTTGAATAAATTTCCAAACTTTAGAAAAGTTCTTGGTTAGATCATCATTCTTGTCTTCTTCTTCTAGTGCTTGATTTTCTTGAGAGTCATTTTCCTTTGAATTTTCCTCCGTTTTAGCATTATTTTCTTCTTGGAGTGTAAGCTTCTCAAGTCCTTCTTGAATACCTACATCATCATCTTTACAAGTGCTCTTAGAAGGATCATCATTAGATTCATCAAATGTAATATGTATAACTTCTTCAATAACAAGAGTTCTTCTATTATAGACTCTATATCCTCTTTTGTTTTCACAATAGCCCAAGAAAATACCTTCATTAGTTTTCTTATCAAATTTTTCAAGGTATTCCTTGATATTTAAAATAAAACATTTGCAACCAAAAACTTTGAAATAGCCAACAATTGGCTTTTTACCAAACATTAATTCATAAGAGATTTTATTCAAAATTGGTTTTAAAAGAACCCTATTCATTACATAGCATGCCGTATTCACGACCTCGACCCAAAAGTATTTTGGCAAATAATTTTCACTTAACATAGTTCTTGCGGTTTCAACAAGAGTCCTATTTTTTCTTTCAACGACACCATTTTGTTAGGGGGTTTTTACAATTGAAAACTCATGAGTTATTCCATTGTGATCACAAAATTCCGGAAAGCCACAATATTTGAATTTTGAACCATTATCATTTCTAATTTTAACAATGTTTAAACCAAGCAAATTTTGAACTTTTGCATACAAGGAAACAAAATTTTTAAAGGCATCATCTTTATGAGCAAGAAAAACTGTCCAAGTGTATCTAGAATAATCATCAACAATCACTAGACAAAATCTCTTACCACCTACGCTAGCAATTTGTGTAGGACCAAACAAATCAAGATGTAAGAGATCCAATGGTCTAGATGTAGAAACACACTTTTTAAGTTTAAAAGAAACTTTGGTTTGTTTACCAAATTGACAAGCATCACAAATTTTATCTTTTTCAAATTTAATTTTAGGCAAGCCTCTAACAAGTTCCTTCTTGAAAATTTCATTTAGCACATCCATATTGAAATGATAAAATCTTCTATGTCACAACCAAGGATCCTTATTTAAAATTTTAAGACATTGGAAGTTAGATGAGTTGATTTTTTCAAGAATAACAATATAGATGTCATTGAATCTTTTTCCTTTGAAAATGATATTAAATTTTGAATCAAGAACTAAGCATTCATGTTTCTTGAATAAAACAAACAAATCTCTATCACAAAGTTGACTAACACTTAGCAAGCTATAGCCTAGATTGTCAACTAAAAGCACATTATGAGCAAATGTTTTACCATTCTTACCAACATCTTCTATGCCAATTGTTTTGGCTTTCATATCATCTCCAAATGTCACTTTCCCACTTGATTTTGACTTGAGCTTAACGAATTGAGATGGATCACCGGTCATGTGTGTGAGGGCCTCAAAATTCAGTATTATTTTAAAAAAATATATAATATTATTTATATTATGTTTATTTATTGAAAAATGAGTGAATATGTGTTTAAAGAGAATATTTTCCAATTTAGAGAATTTTAAACAAATTATTTGCCAGTGTGCGGTTTTGGCCGAATTAAGTGCTTAATTTTCTACCGGAACGTGATTAGTGACTTTAAGTTGAAATTAAGCATAAGTAGTGATATTTTGGAAATATTAATAAGTTTGGACAGTGTTGGAATGGAGTAGAACAGTGTAAGTTAGACTGCCGCACGCTACGCGACATAAAGTGTCCAAAAAGCACTTTTTCCTTAAAACATGGAAAATGCACTTTTTTCCCCTTTAAGCTTTGACTTCTTGCAACCTTGAGCTTCATTTTCAGCCACTCTTCAAGCCCAAAAAGAGGGAGAAAACTGTGAGCTTGAGAGAGAGAAAGAGAGGAATTTCTTCTTCATCTTCTTCATCCACCATTTCCTAGAGCTTGAAGGTTTCATTGAAGCCATTTTCCCTTGTGTCCTTTCCCACTTCTTGGCTGCTATGTGAGAGTGAAAGAGAGAGAGAGGGGGCCGAGACATAGAGAGAGAAAAAGGGAGAAAATTTTGGGAGATTTCTTCTTCATCTTTAATTTCTTGAAGCTTGAAGACTTCATCGAAGGTTGGGCACTTGTTTCTTCTTCCTCCTTGGCTGCCGTGGGTGAGGAATTGAGAGAGAGGACTGGACCGAAGTGAGAGAAAGAGAAGAAAGTGAGGGAAAGCTTGAGGTGAATTGTCTTGTTCTTGTTTTAAGCTAGTTGTAGGAGAATCATCGTCAGAGCAAGAGAATCTCGAGCTAAGGTTGAAGCTTTCAGAGTTGCTAAGCTTGGGAGTACCATCCTTGAGAAGATCTCCTAAGGTCTTGGTTGATCTTGTCAGATCTAATCAGATCTGAAGGTATAAGATTCGAATCTTGTGAATCTAACTTTATTAGTGCTAAATAAGGGAGATCCATGGTTTATTTTGTTAGAAATGCTTATATCTGAAATGATGGAGTTGGGCTCTTGAAATCCCAACCTAGGTAGCGGTCTTGAGGTGGCCTCTAGGTAGCGGACTTGAGGACCTGATTGGGACTTGTATGATATTTGTGAAATTTATCATGATATGGTTAGAAAGTAGGGTTTTGTTGTTGGAAATGGTGATAGAAAAATATATGAGATGGCCAAACCCATGCTTGGTAACTTTTATGTTTGACTTCGAGACTTTGTGGTTATCTGTGATGAATTTCTGATTAAGAAAATATATGTTATGTTCATTTATGAGTGTATGAGTTTTAAAAGATGAAAAGTGATTTTGAGGTGATAAACCTCACCTAAGTGTTTTATTAAAAAAAATGTGAAAATAGTGTTTGGTGAGTACATCGGTGACATGTCATATTTGAAATGATATAAAGATCTTCAAATGATTTATTGAAACGTGTATCATGTAAAATGAATGTTTTTCCTTGAGGGATTTTAGGAAAAATATTGATTGGAAATTATGAAGTGAAATGTTTTAGTCAATAAGTGAAGGAGTGAATCTCAACTGCTGTTTTTGAAATTGTTTTAAGGAGTGTGCAAGGAACTGAATTCTATCCTTACGTGGAAGCTGAACCCTACTATTTCGGTGAGTTTCCATACTTGTTATGTGATTATGTGAAAATGATTGCAACTGTGTTTAGTGAAGTGATTTTGAAGTGAAGCATAGTTTTCAAACCCTCGGATGGGGTAGTGAGTTTCAGTGTATGTAAAGTGTTTATGTGAAAATGATTCGAATTGTGTTGGTCAAGTGATTTGACATGAATTTGGATTTTCAAATTGTTAAGTGAGGTAGTGTGTACTTCATCGCACTTACCTTTATTTGAAATAAAAGTATTGTGAAAGTGTTTGGCAGTGTCCTATATGTGTGAGAGTTCTAACTCTCTTTTAAATGAAAATCTTGCCATGGTTTGTAAATGAATGATTTTGTTGAAATGATTTGTTAGTGTTTACAAAGAAATGATTTACCACTATTTCCAAGTAAAATGATTTACCAGTGACATAACTTATGAAGGATCTGTCAGTATTTCGACTCCCTTTTAAAGGAATGATTTATTGAAGTGATTGACTATTATTTCCGAGTGAAATGCTCTATAAGTGAAATAGTGAATGAAGAGTTTGTGACGTCGTTGGGCGAAGTCCCTCAACTAGTTTCAATGAACTAATGTGACGTCGATGGGTGAATTCTCTCGACTAGTTTCAATGAAATGATGTGACGTCGTAGGGTGAATTCTCTCGACTAGTTTCAGTGAATTATTGTGACGTCGTTGGGTGAAATCTCTCGACTAGTTTGAGTGAAAGATTGTGATGTCGTTGGGCGAAATCCCTCGACTAGTCTACTTCGTTGGGCGAAATCCCTCGAGTAGTTTCAGAGAAGTATTGTGACGTCGTTGGGCGAAGTCCCTCGACTAGTATGTGACGTCGCTAGGCGAAATCCCCCGACTAGTTTCAATGAAATAAAGTGACGTCATAGGGCGATTACCCTCGACTAGTTTGTGATGTCTTGGGCGAAGTCCCTCGACTAGTCTACTTCGTTGGCCAATGTCCCTCGAGTAATTCATACGATCAATATCCATTAAGTGTCTATCTACTTGATTTGAATTGTATACTTGAAGTATGACTTGAACTGTTTTACGTGAATTGTAAGCCTTTTTGGAACTCACTTGGTTTTTTAGCTCACTCTTTCCAAATTGTTTTCTTTAATAGGGACCGAGAACCCAAGTGAAGAAGCCAACCCTTAGAGTTAGGGTTTGCTTTTGTATTGATGTGACAAATGTGGATTGTGATTTCGAGAACTTTTGTATTATGAGAATTTGAACGTTTGATAAGTATTTTATGTAATTTGGAGATTGTAAGGATGGTGTAATGTGATTGTAAGTTATTGTTGAGTTTAGATTTGAGATTTGAATGTTAGTCTAATGTTTTAGCGATATTTATGTGAGTGAGTCCTGACGAGAGCTAGACAGGCGGTCCACGGATACCTTAGGGTACGCCCTAGGAAGAAGTGGGGCTGTCACAGGTGGTATCAGAGCTTAGGCTTCAGATCTCTGTGGTGTATCCTAGATTACAAGTTTAGGATATCGGACTGTGGGATTAACTTGATTGTTACGTGAATTGGAGAACTTACTGTATCCTAGTGATTAAAGAAAATTTGTGACTTAAGAGTTTCTTGTATAGGATTGGTGGAAACAAAATTGAAGAACTAAATAATGTTATATTGAAGTGAAACATTATGTGAGAGATTTGTAGTGAAAAATTGATTGAGACTTGAATGACTATTGTACTCTTAGGAATGGGAGAAATCGGTACAATTATTGGTATTAGATATAGAGGATAAGAAATTGAGATTTGCTAGTTAAGTCCTTATGTGATGATTTTGAGCTAAAATAAAAGAGGTTTCAAAAGAACAAAATGTGTCTTTTTACTTGTTTAACTGCTAGAAGTTCACCACCCTAAAGTTTAAAAGAAAACTGTGATGAACTAGTTTTATTTTTCAACCGATGGATGAAAATGACACATATGTGTTTTAAATACTCACTAACATGTCGTTCTTGACATGTATGTGAATTTCTCTATATTTTTGAATTAAGAGTTGGAAAGAGATTTATGAGTTTGCTGGATTTCTGTATAGAGAAAAGTTGAAGTTTTTCCAATCGTGTTTTTCAATTCTTGATTTTAAATTGATACATTTTCACACATGATTTTGGCCATGTTTGCAAAAGAAATCTTGAGTTTGAAAGAGATATGAACTTATGTTTTTGTAAAGGTAAACCTTGAACTTGAATAGAGTTTTATAACCTCAATAGTTCTGGTTATATTTTCAAACGCTTATTTTGAGAAGTGAACATACAATTCAGGTATAAGAACTGAGAAAGTAGAGTGAGCGTATATGAGAGCATGCAGTAAGTGTGATCAGGGATCAAGAATATATTGGTGATTTTGTGAATAGTTTAAGAGTTCAATAACTGTGATGATTGAAAGGAGAGACAACTATGGGAATGGTTTAAGCGTTGGATGTATTCTTGTAGTGGATTGTGTGATCTACTTGGTATGTCAGGCAGGAATGAGAGTTGAATTGATTGACCTCTTGGGTGGCCAACCATGAGGTGAGTTGACTTTCTTCTCATTTTGGTGCTTGAAAATGTGTGTTATCAGGATATTAGTGTTGGATTTCTGTGGTTATCTGGTTTTGATATGAAGTGAACTAGAACAATGTGACACAAAACCCTAACAGGGGTAAAAGAGGTTGGAAGTTGGAATACTGAGTACCCTCTTTTCTGAGAAAATCATTAGGGGATTCTCGTCCCTGTATTTGCATGCTTGCGCAATTGTTCTAGCCACCATTTCTTTGCTTGCTTCTACTTGTAAGTGTGATGTGATTTGATCTGTTTTCTTTGAAAACAAATGTACTATTGTGACATACTTGAGTACTCCTTCTCTTGTTATGAAGATATAAAATATTTTTGATTTCCCTTGGAATTCAATTTGCTAATATTTTATTTTCACATTTATCTTAAACGTTGGCCCTCTAAAAGGATCATGGACGGTAGAAGGAGAGGACGAGGCCGTGGGAGAGGGTTTAGACAACCCCAAAATGTGGGAGGTGATTGGGAGTCAGCGGTTGACCAAAATTGTGAGCCTAGGATTGAGTTTGGGGAACAAGTAGCTATTGCCATTAACCGCATGACAGACATCCTAGAGCATATGGTTAACCAACAAGGTCCTAGACTTGCCAATCAACCTATAGGCCCTGAAGATAGTGAGGATAGGGCCTTAGAGCGATTTCAGAAATTTTTTCCTCCTAAATTCTCTGGAGAACCTAATCCCGAAATGGCCGAGAAGTGGTTGGAGAGAATAAGTGACATATTCGCCGCTCTAAACTACCCCGAGGAAAGACAAGTGATTTTTGCGGCATTTCAATTTGAGGGAGCCGCTCGATCGTGGTGGAATATGATTAGGGTTAAATGGGATAGAGACCAAACCCCTAAAACATGGATGAACTTCACTAGAGAGTTTAATGATAAATTTCTCCCTCCCCTAATCCAAGAGAAGAGAGAAGATGAATTTATTAAGTGTCGACAAGGAACACTAAGTGTCGCGGAGTATGAGGCATTGTTCACAAAATTGTCTAGATTCGCCCCTAAGTTGGTGGCAACTGAACAAAGGAGAATAAGGAGATTTGTATAGGGGTTAAATGTGGAAATTCAAGAAAGCTTAGCAGTGGCCCAAATTAACAACTTTAGTGATGCAATCGAGAAGGCCCAAAGAATTGAAAGTGCAAAAGCTCAAGTGAGGGTTTTCCAAGCAAGAAAGAGGAATGCTCCTAGTAATAGCCGTGAACTTGTGGACACGAATGCTCCACCCCCAAGCTTAGTAGAGAAATAAGTGAATTGAACACCCCTGGAGCGTCAAGAGGAGCTATGACAAGAGGGGCATTCTCTGGTGGGTCACCAAGTGGAAAAGGACAATCAAGAAGTGTCCCGCAAGGAAGCCAAGCATTAACTCCTAGTTTGCGTTGCGATTTTTGTGGAAGGCTAAATCATACGGAGGATAGTTGTTGGAGGAAATAAGGGAAATGTTTGCAATGTGGAAGTAGTGAGCATCGGGTAGCTACATGCCCCAAGGCCCAAGAGAGAAGTGAAGGCCGACAGATGGACAGGCCAAACTCCAGTCAGGCTAGTGCTGTGGGAAAACGATCGAAGGTTACAGCTAGGGTTTATGCTATTGACCAACAACGGGTTTCCGACCTCCCTTCGGTCGTTGAAGGTATAACCTCTATCTTTCATCGACTAGCTAAAGTATTGAATCATTCAGCCATTTTTTTTTTATGAATATTGTCTTTATGGGTGGTGTTGGCCTAAAACCTATGAGATTGCCTTATGATTTGGAGATTGGAACATTTCCTGAGAACCGGAGTTTGATTACTAACTTTGTACATAAGGAGTATGAATTTTGGTGGAGGGCAAAAGTTGTTAATAGGTAAAGTGAGTTGGATATTAAGGATTGAATGAGAATATGGTGAAGGAGAAGTATCTAGAATTATCTGTATATAAAATGTGAATTTCGAGGACGAAATTTGATAGGGATTTTCTTTACTCCTCAAATTTTAAATAACCTTTATAACCCTATATTACCGCAAGTATACGGATCGTTTATTGAGTATAGGGAAAGAAGGTGTCGATCCCACGAGGAAGAGTGCCAAGTACCGGTGATTTTCAAACTTCTCTATTATTTAGACTGTCACAACAAAGATATAAAGGGATAAGGCAGTAAACCGTCCTTAGGTAGCAGGATTAAGCAAATAAAACCGACTGCTAGGTGTTGAAGACATCCAATTGGCGGTAGAAAGGAAATAACAAGAAAGCAAGTAAAGAGTTAAGAGATCCTAGAGCTTTAGAATCCCTTGTTAAGTTAGATTAGAAGTTAGTCAAGTTTATTATGTCCTTTCTCCAATGATGTGCTAAGGTATAACTTCCTTTTTTATGCCATCACTTTCGTCAATGGTCATGTGTAGCACAAACTCTCACTTAAGATGAGCAAGTCACTCGGAATCGCTTTCGCCAATTCCTTAACTCCTTAGAATCTTTCTTGACCTATTTTCATAGAGAAAAGAGAGAAACAAGATAAATAAGCTCAATGAAGTTATAGTATAAAACCAAAACCAACCAACGATATTCACTACTTTCGTGAAAATATAGGTTAGTGTTTAAGAACTTAGATCTTATTGAAGGCAAGTTTTTCATTGCTCATCAACATCAAATCATTTATAGTTGGTAGCTAATCAACCATAAAGCATAAGCACAAGTCTTAAACTAGCAAAATCAATGAGAACATAAATAACTCAACCACTTCACAATCACAACTACAACAAGTTCATCCTCACTCTAGGATTTGAGAGGTTTAACTAAACATACTACTACTACTAACTATACTACTAAACTAATGAACTAGTGAAGACTACATGCCTCTTCTCTACATCTCTACCTCTAATCTCCTCTTTCCAAATGTCTACAAGAGGTCCTATTTATAGATGAATTCATCCATAAACTTCCAAGACTTTATCATGTGAATACAAGAAAAGTTTGGCTTTGAAAAGTCAAAGAAATTGGCTTCTTGAATCTCTTGTCTTCATGCATTGAATCCTTTGAATTTCAATCTCAAATGAGTTGTAATGTTGAAGCAAATTGTGTTTTGGATTTGCTATGAGTTGTTTCTTCAATTTCACAAGATTCTTCACGCAGCTTTCATTGAAATTCTTCTGAAAATTGAGCTGGAAGTGAGCTCAAAAACTGGAATTCGGCTGCAAGTTGCAGCTGTCATTTTCTGAGGATCCACGAGGTGGATCCGCGATGCATAGGATCGCGGATCACATCGCGGATCTGCTTCCCCTGTCTTCTGTGAGAGGGATTCGCGAGCTATTTGAATTTTCCACTTGTTGGTTCGCGTATTGACTCGCGAATCCACTTGAAACTTGCAAATTCCGAGCTTTTTGTTGTGAAATTGGCGCGTTAATTGCTCAGACTTTTATCCCTTTGATTCCTCGTTGATTAAATTGCAATTTGCATTTTCCAATTTTTCTTCCAAGTTTCTTGGCAAATATCCACATTTTCATCTCATTTGATAACTGAACAAGCAATCCTACAAAAACATGAAGATTTCACCACATTAATCCACAAAAATGCATTTTTCTATTTAAACCACAAAATGTAGAATTTCAATAGAAACCCTAGTTCATTAGCCATTAAACTAACAAAAACATACAAAAAACTACATAATTAATCTTACTAAAAATATGCAAAATATTGACTTATCAAAATTCTTTTAAGGAGGGAAGGATGTGAGGGTCTCAAAATTCAGTATTATTTTTAAAAAAATGTATAATATTATTTATATTGTGTTTATTTATTGAAAAATGAGTGAATTTGTGCTTAAAGAGAATATTTTCTAATTTAGAGAATTTTAAACGAATTATTTGCCGATGCGCGGTTTTGGCCTAATTAAGTGCTTAATTTTCTACCGGAGCGTGATTAGTGACTTTAAGTTGAAGTTAAGCATAAGTAGTGATATTTTGGAAATATTAATAAGTTTGGACAGTGTTGGAATGGAGTAGAACAGTGTAAGTTAGATTGCCGCACGCGACGCGACATAAAGTGCCCAAAAAGCACTTTTTCCTTCAAACATGGAAAGTGCACTTTTTACCCCTTTAAGCTTTGACTTCTTGCAACCTTGAGCTTCATTTTCAGCCACTCTTCAAGCCCAAAAAGAGGGAGAAAACCGTGAGCTTAAGAGAGAGAAAGAGAGGAATTTCTTCTTCATCTTCTTCATCCACCATTTCCTAGTGCTTGAAGGTTTCATTGAAGCCATTTTCCCTTGTGTCCTTTCCCACTTCTTGGCTGCTATGTGAGAGTGAAAGAGAGAGAGAGGGGGCCTAGACATAGAGAGAGAAAAAGGGAGAAAAGTTTGGGAGATTTCTTCTTCATCTTTAATTTCTTGAAGCTTGAAGACTTCATCGAAGGTTGGGCACTTGTTTCTTCTTCCTCCTTGGCTGCCGTGGGTGAGGAATTGAGAGGGAGGGCTGGACTGAAGTGAGAGAAAGAGAAGAAAGTGAGGGAAAGCTTGGGGTGAGTTGTCTTATTCTTGTTTTGGTTATCTGTGATGAATTTCTGATTAAGAAAATATATGTTATGTTCATTTATGAGTGTATGAGTTTTAAAAGATGAAAAGTGATTTTGAGGTGATAAACATCACCTAAGTGTTTTATTAAAAAAAATGTGAAAATAGTGTTTGGTGAGTACATCGGTGACATGTCATATTTGAAATGATATAAAGATCTTCAAATGATTTATTGAAACGTGTATCATGTAAAATGAATGTTTTTCCTTGAGGGATTTTGAGAAAAATATTGATTAGAAATTATGAAGTGAAATGTTTTAGTTAATAAGTGAAGGAGTGAATCTCAATTACTGTTTTTGAAATTGTTTTAGGGAGTGTGCAAGGAACTGAATTCGATCCTTACGTGGAAGCTGAACCCTACTATTTCGGTGAGTTTCCATACTTGTTATGTGATTATGTGAAAATGATTGCAACTGTGTTTAGTGAAGTGATTTTGAAGTGAAGCATAGTTTTCAAACCCTCGGATGGGGTAGTGAGTTTCAGTGTATGTAAAGTGTTTATGTGAAAATGATTCGAATTGTGTTGGTCAAGTGATTTGACATGAATTTGGATTTTCAAATTGTTAAGTGAGGTAGTGTGTACTTCATCGCACTTACCTTTATTTGAAATAAAAGTATTGTGAAAGTGTTTGGCAGTGTCCTATATGTGTGAGAGTTCTAACTCTCTTTTAAATGAAAATCTTGCCATGGTTTGTAAATGAATGATTTTGTTGAAATGATTTGTTAGTGTTTACAAAGAAATGATTTACCACTATTTCCAAGTAAAATGCTTTTACCAGTGAAATAACTTATGAAAGATCTGTCAGTGTTTCGACTTCCTTTTAAATGAATGATTTATTGAAGTGATTGACTATTATTTCCGAGTGAAATGCTCTACAAGTGAAATAGTGAATGAAGAGTTTGTGACGTCGTTGGGCGAAGTCCCTCGACTAGTTTCAATGAACTAATGTGACGTCG
Organism: Gardenia jasminoides; assembly: GCA_013103745.1. Taxonomy (NCBI): domain Eukaryota; kingdom Viridiplantae; phylum Streptophyta; class Magnoliopsida; order Gentianales; family Rubiaceae; genus Gardenia; species Gardenia jasminoides. The sequence continues at coordinate 21,175,668 of CM023095.1, forward strand.
ATGGGCGAATCCCCTCGACTAGTTTCAATGAAATGATGTGACGTCGTAGGGTGAATTCTCTCGACTAGTTTCAGTAAATTATTGTGACGTCGTTAGGTGAAATCTCTCGACTAGTTTGAGTGAAAGATTGTGATGTCGTTGGACAAAATCCCTCGACTAGTTTGAGTGAAAGATTGTGATGTCGTTGGGCGAAATCCCTCAACTAGTCTATTTCGTTGGGCGAAATCCCTCAAGTAGTTTCAGAGAAGTATTGTGACGTCGTTAGGCGAAGTCCCTCGACTAGTATGTGACGTCGCTGGGTGAAATCCCCCGACTAGTTTCAATGAAATAAAGTGACGTCGTAGGGCGAGTACCCTCGACTAGTTTGTGATGTCTTGGGCGAAATCCCTCGACTAGTCTACTTCGTTGGGTAATGTCCCTCGAGTAGTTCATACGAGCAATATCCATTAAGTGTCTATCTACTTGATTTGAATTGTATACTTGAAGTATGAATTGAACTGTTTTACGTGAATTGTAAGCCTTTTTGGAACTCACTGGGCTTTTTAGCTCACTCTTTCCAAATTGTTTTCTTTAATAGGGACCGAGAACCCAAGTGAAGGAGCCAACCCTTAGAGTTAGGGTATGCTTTTGTATTGATGTGACAAATGTGGATTGTGATTTCGAGAACTTTTGTATTATGAGAATTTGAACGTTTGATAAGTATTTTATGTAATTTGGAGATTGTAAGGATGGTGTAATGTGATTGTAAGTTATTGTTGAGTTTAGATTTGAGATTTGAATGTTAGTCTAATGTTTTAGCGATATTTATGTGAGTGAGTCCTGACGAGAGTTAGGCAGGTGGTCCACGGATACCTTAGGGTATGCCCTAGGAAGAAGTGGGGCTGTCACAATGTGTCTTGAACATCCACTATCTATAAACCATGTTAACTCCTTCGTGATTTTCTCCATGTTCGCCTACACAAGAAATAAAAAGATTTGGTACCCTTTAATTTTTGAGTTTTTGATAGTTAGTGTCATGTCTAACTAGCTACATACTTTTCTTGCCTCTTTTCATGTTTTTCTTCGCATAACAATCATGCTTCATGTGACCTTCTTGACAACAAAAACTACACATAATGGTGGAGTTGTTCACATGAATTAGTTTAATAAATCTTATCCCTCTCTCTCTATAAATTGTGAATTCATTTGCACTAAAGGTTAGTTTTCTTTCATAAGTAGTAAAATGAGGTTTCAATTCATTTCTTGGAAAGCAGTTTTATTTTTTATGTTGAAGAAACATGTCTAGACTGTCCATTCTTCTTTTCAAGTCACTTTGTTTTTCTTTAAACATTTCACAAAGAATTTTTTTTTTATCAAGTTCATGTTGTAGATCAATTTCAGCTCTTATCAAGCAATCATTGTCATATTTCAATTTTTTGTTTTCTTGAAATTATCTTGTAAAAGAAAAGCAATTTTTAGCTCCTCATTTCTACCATAAGATTCTTTCAAGTTATCATGCAACTTTTCAACAAATTATTCAAGATCATCATTTTCATCATCACTTTCAGATTGAGGGTCACAAGAAGTTACCTCATTGTCTCCAATTACCATGAAAGCAGTCTGTACAGATTTTTCTTCCTCCTCAACCTCACCTTTGGAATTGCATTCATTCCATGTGATTTGGAAGTTGTTGAATCTTGGTTTCCTGTCATTCTTTGTTTCTTTCTTCTTCTTCGTTGGACACTCGATTGCATAGTGTCCAAATTGATCGCATTCAAAACATATGTCTCCTTATTTTTTGTTTGCATCTTGTCTTCCCTTGTATCTTGTGTTGAATTGGTTTTGAGTTTTGATTGCTAGATTCTCCTTTTCTGAATCTCCTTTTGTTGAGAATTCTCTTGAAACTTTTAGTGATGAGAGCAAGATCACTTTCATCACCATCCATATCTTCATTATCCAATGAGGCCGAATCATCCTCATCTTGATATGCCTTTAGAGCAATACTTCTTTTTGCCCTTGCATCTTCTTCATCCTGCACTTTGCTTTTAAGATTCAACTCATAAGATGTTAAAGAGTTTATAAGAGATTCAATGGACATTGAATTCAAGTCTTTTGCCTCTTCAATGGCAGTCACTTTATTTTCCCATTCTTTAGGTAAAGTATTCAAAATTTTTCTGTTTTTCTCTCCTGGTATGTATTCCTTGTCCAATACTTCTAAATCCTTGATGAGATCATTAAATCTACAATACATTTTATCAACATTTTTATGAGGCTCCATTTTAAATGATTTATACTTGGTGACTAAAATAGATTTCTTTTGTTCTCTTACATCTTCACTTCCTTCATGTATTTTCCTCAATTTATCCCAAATTTTCTTGGCTGATTTACAACCTTTAACTCTAATAGATTCATTTGTGTCTAAAGCACTATATAAGACATTCATGGCTTTAGCATTTGAAGTGAGATTAGCTCTATCTTCACGAGTTAATTCATTTCTGATTTTTAGTTTAGGAACATAAGTAATAGGATCTTCAATAATGGCAGTGTATGGACCTTTATTAATAATGAACCATAAATCAATATCAATTGATTGCAAGAAAATAATAATGCGTTCCTTCCAACTAACATAGTTTGATCCATTAAACATAGGTGGTCTAGTTACCGATTGCTCTTCGACAAACATGGCATTGTTGATTGTCATCTTTACTCTAAGCAGTTAAACTTAATCCTAGAGACTAAACTCTGATACCAATTGTAAGGTCCAAAGACAACCTAAGAAGGGGGGTGAATTAGATTGATTAAAAATTAATCAAGTTATAAAATCCCTTTTTTCAACTACAAGAAATTTACCCTCTAACATAATAAGTTTATCAATGAAGGAACAATAGAGTTCAAGAAATGTAGAAGGTATAGGCAATATAAGAATTGTAAAGTAAACTGTAAGAGAAATAATAGTATGCAAATCAATTGTCTACCAAACTCCTCTTGAACTTGAAGACCAATAATCAATACAAGCAACTTCAATTTGATGAAATTCAACCAATGTTGTGTACAATAGAAGGCTCACTTCCTCCTTGCCACAAGTAGCACTCGCTCAAGTTAGGAAATTTTACAATCACCCGGATAACCTTCTCAAAACTACACTATTGAAGAATTTAATCACAAATGAAAAACTTGTACACTAGTCCACACTTCAAGAACTACAAATCTTACTTGGAGAGTATTTTCTAACCAAAATCACTCTTAAGAACTTGTATTCTAAGTGTACAAAAGTTATTTGATTTATTCAAACAATGAACTATTTAAAGAAGACAAAAAAATAGCATAATAAAGGCTGTCAATGGATACAAGGAAACTAAAGACTCAACTAGCTGTTGGAGGTATCGGACGTCCGGTACAATATTACACGTCCGGTGCCATCGTCCGAAAGGTTGTTTTCAATGTTTATCAGACGGTCGATGCATTTTCTGCATCCGATGTAGTTTGCATTCGACATTGGTCAGAGATCTCGAAATATTTCTTGAATTCAATCGGACATCCGATGCTGATGATATGCGTCCGATACGAGTGTCCGATACTCCCCCCGTTTATCGGATGTCCAGTGTTTCAAGTTGAGTGTCTGATGGAAGTTCTGCTGAGAGTTCTCAATCTTTATCGAACGTCCGATACATGCTATTGAGCGTCCGACAAAGTTGAGTATCCTTTTGCTCCTCTTTGATTGAGTTTTCCATTTGCACCATTTGCACCAATGAACTGAGCTGCCATATTTCTCAATGGAAGATATTAGATTGAATTATCCAATTATTTTATAATTGTCAAAATCCGGAATCAAAATTTACACCTTTCTATCTTATTCACTTATAGACAACCGTCAACTAATTAAAATTTATTATTAAACTACATCAACATGCTTCTTTATCAAATATAAAATATCTAGATATTTTAAAAACTAGATAAATATTAGAAAATCTAACATGAAAATTTTAAAAAAAAAATTAAAAAGCAATAAAAGCGTTGAATGATGAGGATGTGACAACCCCACTTCTCCTTAGGGCGAACCTTAAGGTATTGGCAGGCCGCCTGCCCAACTTTCGCCAGGACTCACTACAAAATCCAAATAATAATACAAGCATTCATTCCTAAAAGCTTAATTGAGGTCCGATAAAATTACTAGCCAACTTACAAGAGTACAACCTCAATAATTTTATCGAAATCACAATAATATTAACTTCAAGTGCAATAAACCATCAACTTCACAATTAACATCAATCCTATACAAAAGTGTAGAAAACATACAAAAGAAACTAATTTCCTCAATTTCCAAACTCCACTTCAAGACCTGTTAAGGAAAACAAACTTAATGGGGTGAGCAAAGCTTAGTGAGATCAAGAAAGCATGCATGCAAGCACATCAAAATGATATTTTAACAAATAAACAATCACGAAAGTAAAACCAACAATGTACAATGTAAAGTAAGTAGACTACATAACATAAAATGATACAGGTGGACACGGGAGGTAGGGGTGACTAGCGTCGTCAGGGACGTAGCACGTACCCCCGCTCCAAATTTCTGCCTTTGCCACAATTATAACTAGTCCGCTTCACGAACTCCAACCTCCAATCAAAAATATTGACACTCCGTCAACCACACTCTCACAACCTGTAGAATCCACTTGAACCCTCACTCGTCTACTTACACCCCCTGTACCGGGCCTATTCGTCAAAATTGATAGTAGGTAATGCTCGAGTATACCTTAGTCAGTGAGCGCTCTCCAATCGACATAAACATTATCAAGATCCATGGTTCACTAATTTCTCAACCGAGCCCCTATTGCAAGGTCGAAATGAAAGGTTCCCCGATAGGGTTTGGGCGTCCCCACAATTTCAATAGCAATAACAATCATTCAAGTAACTATAATTCAAGTAACAATTGGTTAAGTGCATTAGAGTAAAAATTCCAAATTCAATGAGGCCGAGCGCGATAAAGTACACGCTTGCCAAATCAATTCATATCATGCTTCATATATCATTTACATCAAATTAGACATATTAACAGGCACTTGAACGCTCACCTATGCAATCAGTCAAGCACGTAAAAAAGATGATTAAGTCTCAGCAATTGGGTCAACTTCAGCAACCTCTTGGTCACCTGAGCCAAAACGGAACTATCACACTCAATCCGAATGACTGAAACTTAAAATTTAGCCTAACTATCCAAGTTCACCAAAGTCACTCAACCACAGTCTCTTTCTTAGGCCATAACTCACTTAGTATATGTCGAAATTGGACAAGGCTTAAAACTACAGAAATTAGATTCAATATACTAAAAATCACGAGAAGACTTCACTCAGAGATTCATTGAGCAAGACGGACTAAAATGAGCTGAAAGATTCAGCAGAGAACAAAAACAGGATATCAGGGTGGAAAATCAGCCATCTTTGCGAATTCGCTGGTATTGATAGGGAAAGAACTAGCATGTGAATCTTATACCGTTATAAAGCTTGTGAAGTCTAGTTTCAAATGCCACTAACGGTGCTCGATTTCGACTCCTAAGCAAGGAATTACAACTATTCGAAGTGGGGTCACAAAGACTGACGGCCAGAATTTCCAGATTTGAAGAGCTATATTTGGAACAACATTTGGGCATCGAAATGCCATTGAAAAATTACCAAATTTTGTACACTCAAACCTCATCGGTGAACTAATTGTGTACCAAAATTAAGCCAAAAAATCACATGAAAAGGTAACTTTTTAGATGGCCAAAGTTTGCGAAAAATCTTGGAACTAAACTGCCTGGTTTTTCCTTCTTTGATTTGCAAACGTTTTGTTCAACCAAATCAGTCCCAAATCACCCAAATTTTGCTACAAAAACTCTAGAATCATTCCTTTAATAAATGGAAGCAAAATGGTTGCAAAACTTTGAATCAAAATACTTCGAAAATAGGACAACAATTCGGCAAAGTGCGAAGAGGAAAATTTCTAGATTTTTAACCCAATATCCAAGAGTTTTTGACACACCAAATGGACTCATATTTGCAAAACATTGTACCACACATATAGTGCAACATTTAGGCTTCCAAAACCACTAAGGAATCCACAAAAATGAAGTCCAAAACTGAGCTTGTAAAATAGCAAAGTGAACCAGCAGCACCACAGCAAAATTTCCAGTTTGGTTCTTCAATTTTCACAAGCTTTAGCCAAACCTTTTTATGCACCAAAAATGCTCATTTTTGCAACGGGGGTAGCCCTCATCTAGGCCATCATGTTAGTAGTAAATAACCACAAGAAAACCAAGAAAATGGTGGAGCTAAAACAAGCCAATTAACCCAAAACAGAACCGGCAATTTTGGCATTCAAAATTTTAGATTTTTTTAATCTTTCTTTTTCATCCATTTTGCAAAATCAAAAAAAGCTATTTTTTTCATGAAATTTCTATCAACCTGAGGCCAGCAAGTGAACATCAAAATCAGTGAGAGAGGCATGGAATTATTGAACTAAAATTAGAGGAAACAAAGCTGCAAAGAAACCGGCAAACACAACCCTCTCTCGGCTCCTCTCTTTCTCTTTCCTCTCTCATTTTTAGCAACAAATCACCACATAAAACACCTCACACACAACACATTAAGTCATCAACAACCCCAAGTTCATACAAGGTGGGATTTCATAGAGCCCACTTTTCTTCCAATCAACACAAAATCCATCACAAAGAGCTACAAGCTCTCTTAGTCAAGAAAATGAAACAAAAGAGTAAGGTTTTTGGTGTTTTGCAAGCTTACCTCAACTCCAACAAGAAGCTTAGTTACTAGTGGATGAAATAGCTCACAAAAGCCCTCAATCCTCAAGCTCAACAACCGTTTTCTCCTCTCCTCCAAGCTGGTCCGAAATCTCCAAGAAAACTAGCAAGATTTTCAAGTGTTTTTGGTTGCAAGAGTGGAGGTTTTGTGTTGGTGATTTTTAGAGAACAAGAAGGGGAAGAAGATGAAGGATGGCTGGCTGTTTTGGAGGGAGAATGGAGGAGAAAGAGTGTGATGTGCTTTTTAAGTTTCAAGACAAATGAGTGGTGGAAGTGATGTGAACCTCAAAAGTCAACTTTTGTAGCTTTATGTCACGTCGATGAATTATTCGCGCAATGTGACACTCCAATCCCGGTTTCTCTCATTTATATATCCCAAATACAAATTCTAACACTCGAAACTTATGTCTAGTGGTCAAATCTAAGCTCGAGTGTGAAATTTAAACATTCAAATAATTTAATCAAGGACATAATTTAAACGTTCTCAATGCATTTTGAAACTTTTCGTGCAGTTACAATTAATATACAAAAATCAAATAATTCAAACTAAAATAATAAAATAATTTTATAAAAATATGAGATTTTTACAATTTATAATTTAAATTGATGGTACGGGGCCTCATAGAGGAAGCCTTGATTTGGTAGCTAAGCTTAAAATCCAAGAATTAGAGATTCTGGATTCAAATCCCATTCCACTTTCTATTTTTGGTAGCAACAGATTGTGGATAGAAAGGTCAAGGGCTGTCCTTAGAGAGTTAGTATTAAGTTGTAATATAAATTTGATTGACTTTTTAGGCATTAAATGGCATAGTTTTGTGTAGAGATGGCAATTAGGGTAGGTATCTATAGGGGTTAATGGGCGGTGGGACAGGGCAAGGCAAGGCAAGGTAGGGTAGGGGCAATTTCTTTCCCCACTTAAAAATGGGGTGAGGGACGAGGAAGGGCACCCCACCCTATTCCCTACCTCGTCCCCCGCTTAATTAAATAAATATATAATTATATATATAATATAATTAATAGTATTGGTTATATAATTTACATTATTAGTTATAAATACTAGAATATGTATATATAATATAGTAGCTATATTATTAGTTAATAGTTATACTAATAATCAAGAAGTTAAGATTTTAACAAATAATAGTGGCATTCACTTCTAAAGTTCTAATTAGTCAACGACCTAAGACCCTCTTTAAACAAAGATTTAAAATCTCTTCTATTCTCTTCATGACAGCCGATAGAGATATAATAATTCCTAACCTTAATTTGCTGCGCTTTCATTCTTTATCTTCTCTTTCGATTTCTATCGATGACTTCTTTCTTACAGCTTCACAAATCGTACTCACCGCTCGAAGAGTGCCACTTAGCCGCTGTGAGGTTCAAATTTTGAAGCACTTTTCTCTTCTTGGAGTCAAACTAACGCAATGAAATTCTCCTAAAATTGCAGCAATTTTAGGAGCTAACTCATTGTAATTGCTAGAGAGTCCCTCATTCTCCTCAACCCCTCCTTATCTACTATAGTTCAAAGAATTTCTTAGTTTCCTCTTGCTAGATCGACGGACACCAAACTGTTGTTGGGTACTATCTCTATGGTTAATATTTCTAGTTTTGTAGTAACCATTTTAGCATCACCTTCCACATAGAGCCAGTTTAGATGGTTCAAGTTAAACCACGTAGAGTATTTAGTGGCTTTGATTAGGCCATGTACTATATATTTCCTTAGTTCAATCACAAATGATAAGCAATGGCCCAATTCATGTTGCAATTAATGTGACACAATCTAGGTGGTTGATTTTACTTTAATTTTTCTTTTATTATTACAAAACAAATTTTGAATGGTTGAAATTAGGCCACCTCAGTTCAACTGCTATTGGGGTTTGATTATATGGAACTATAGACAATTGGATCCCTTTGTTGCTATATTTAACTCATTTGGATAGCTAATTTTATATTTTAATTATGTTTTTGTAATTAAAGAAAAAGGTTTTTAATGACCCAAGTAGGTAAGTCAGTAGCTACTAATTAGTTGATTTAGGTAGATGACTCTACAGTGTTTTAGACCTTTTGTTCTTGTCCAAATCTTGTGTTGCCATATCTTTTGGTTTTATGATATTGCAAATGCTATTAAAGTTTCAAAATCCAAAACAAATCACCTTCCTTGTATAGGTTTAGATTAGTGATTTTTGTTTTCTTCGTTTGCACTAAATTTTCAATTTATTTAAAATCAATGATCTCCTCAATAAAAGTTGTATTTTTCTTTTTAAAAAATCAATGATCTCCTCATATGATATTTGAAAAGGTAATCTATATATAGACATCAACAACATAGGATGGTTCATGTCAGAATCCTCGTTTCAATCCTATATAAGGACCTAGCAAAGTTCCAGAGTTGTAGAACGTGACATGTTTTCTTTTATTTTTTTTTTTGTTACAGTTACGAATTTGGATTACAATAGACCAGCAAATTTTTTTAATACAAGTATTTTTGTGAGAAATTAAAACTGTTCTATCAAGTAACTAAAATATTCTCTGGCACTCGATATGCTACGTCTAACGACATTTTTGCTAAAGTTTGTGACATCAATGTATCATTGGCTCAGTTGTGAGGGTCTCAAAATTCAGATTTTATTTTAAAATTGCATAATAATGTTTATATTGCGTTTATTCATTGAAAAATGAGTGAATTTATATTTAAAGTGAATATTTTCTAATTTAGTGAATTTTTCAAGAATTATTTGCCGGTGTGTGTGTTCGGCCAATTTAAGCGTTAAATTTTGTCCCAAAATATGAATAGTGACTTTAAGTTGAAAACGAGCATATGTAGTGATATTACTAATATATATTTAAGGTTGGATAGTGTTGGAATGAAATAAAACAGTGTAAGTTAGAGTATCGCGCTCGACGTGACATAAAGTGACCATAAGATCACTTTTCCCCGATTTAGGGGATTTACACCTTTTTGCTCCCTTAAAGTCAATCTTCTTGCTTTTGAGCTTCCCATTTTCAGTCACACTTTTGCTTGAAGAGAGAGAGGGAGGCCGAGAGCTAGGAGGAGAGAGAGAGAGAGAGAGAAAGTTACTTTGTTCTTCCATTTCTTCTTCCTTCCTTTCTTGAACATTCAAACCACCATTGAAGACACTTGCTTCCTTCATTGGAGCAGCCGTGAGAGAGGGAAGGAGAGAGAGGGTTTGGTCTGAAAATTTGAAGGAGAAAAGAGAGGAAGTTTGCTACTTGTTCTTCCAATTTCTTCTTCATCCATCATCTTGAAGTTGTGAGACTTTAGTGGAGGATTTTGGCTTGTTCCTCTTCATCCTTGGCAGCCGTGAGTGAGAGAGTGTGTGGGTGTGTGATCCGAGCTTCAAGGTTGAGAAAAAGAGAAGAAATAAAGGTTGTGGAGTTGTCTTCTCCTTGTTCTTGAGTTTTTTGTTGGAAATCACCGTCAAAACAAGAAGATCTCGAGCTAAGGTTGGAACTTTGTGGAGAAATCAAGCTTGGAGTGTCCTTCTTGTAAAGTGCTCGCAAGATCTTGGATGATCTTATCAGATCTACTCAGATCTAAAGGTATAAGACTTGAACTTTTTAGATCTGGCTTGATTAGTGTTCAAAAAGATAGATCTACAGTTTATTTTGCTAGAAATGATAATGTTTGAAATGATTGAGTTGGACTCTTGAATTCCCAACCTAGGTAGCGGACTTGAGGTGGATTTTAGGTAGCGGACTTGAGAACCTGATTGTGGATGTGTTTGAATTTCGTGAAATAAGTTGATATTGTGGTTAGAAATTAGTTTGTGTTATTGAAAAATTTGAAAGAAAAAAGGTGTGATGGCTGAACCCTTACCTGGCAATTATGAAGTGTGATTTCGAAACTTTATGATGTTTCTTAAAGTGATTGTGCCTAAGTATATATACGTGTTACGTTTATTTGTGAATATATGTTTGAATAGAGTGAAGTCATGAATTTTAAATGACAAAAAGTGAAGTTTTCTTGAACATTTGGATAAAAGTGTTGTTTAGACAAATTCGAGGGTTTTACAATATTGTGGTTAATTTCTATGAATTTTGAACGTAAAGACTTGATGAGAATTGTTTAAACTTGTGCTAAAGTTTTAATTAAGAGCAAGTGTTGAGTAATTGTGAAAAGAGTGATTTTGAGGTAAGAGACCTCACATAAATTTCGTAATAAAAAGGATTTGAAAAGTGATGGTTTGGGAGTACATCGATGGAGTGTTACATTTGTAATGATATAGTGAATGTAAAAGATCCGATTAAGACATTGTATAGTGTGAAATGAATTTTTTTCCTTGAGGGAAATTTTGGGAAAAATATTGATTGAAACTAAGAAGTGAAAGTGATTTATTTTAGTGAATAAGTGAGAAATGAAACTCAATTATTGTTTTATTTATTTATTTGTTTTAGGGGTTGTGGAAGGAGGTGAAATTGACCCTAACTTGGAAACTGAACCTTACTATTTCGGTGAGTTTCCATGCTTGTTATGTGTTTATGTGAAAATGATTGCAATTGTATTTAGTGAAGTGATTTTGAAGTGAAACATAGTTTTATCGCACTTACCCTCATTTGAGTGAAAATAGTCGTGAAAGTGTTTTGAAATGATTTATTGTGAAAGTGTAGTGTAATGATTGATTGTAAAAGTGTTGAGTAATGACTTATATGTATAAGTGAAATGTCGGGAATTCCTGAGACCTATAGGCAAGACTTTCAACTCGAGTCGGAGGTTAGGCCTAGGCCGAGGAGAAAGGTCGAGCCATAGGGTTCTTTAAATGAAATGGAATGTACTCTGAACTTGGCATAAGGACTCGTCCCTAACACTGGAGAGTACACAAACTAAGTGAAGTGAAGTGAAGTGAAGTGCAGTGATATAAAGTGTTAAGTGTTTGGAGTCGGGCCCGGTGGGGGTTTTGGAGGAGTAAGGAGTAAGTGAAGGTCTACATGGTCTTAATTGTGAAAGTTGACGGAGTGTCAACTACTCAGATCGTGAACAAGTTTCGTGGATCTTAGCCCCTGAGGGCTACCCGTATCCTACCATTGTGCTGTTTAATGTTTACTTATCTAGTTTATTTCGATTATGAATTTTGAAGTGAAATTTCATGAGTGCTAAGTGAATTGCATGTTTTTGGAACTCACTGGGCTATTAGCTCATTCTTTTCCATTTGTTTTCCTTAGCAGGTAATGAGAACCCAAGTGATGGTGCCAACCCTTAGTGTTGGAATTTACTTTTGTATGTGTGTTTAAGAGATTTGAATGTTTTGAGTGAGAGCTTTTGTATTGAGGAACCCGTAAGTGCGGGAAAAGTACCTTATGTATTCTGGGTTTGTAATCTGAAAGTTATGAGATTGTAAGATTGGAGTTATGTATTTGTAATGTATCTAATGGATTTGGTTTGAGAGTAGTTTTAATTGATATGTTAATGATCTTTATATGAGTGAGTCCTGGCGAGAGTTGGGTAGGCGGTCCACGGATACCTTAGGGTTCGCCCTACGAAGAAGTGGGGTCGTCACATCAGTGGATAAAAAGTCCAAGTTATTTAATAAGAGTGATAGCAGAAAAGATGATGTCAAAATATGATAAGTATTGGGAAGATTGTAATGTGATACTTGGTATTGCTACATTTTTGGATCCAAGATATAAAATGAAATTGATTGTGTTTTATTTTCTTATCATTTATGGTGATAAATCTTTCATGAAAATTGAACAAATTCGCCAAAATTGCTATTCTCTGTTGCTTGAATATCAAGTTTGTTCTAGTGAGCATGTTGTGGGCAATTCCAGTAGGAATGAATATGTTATGGGGAGTTCTATTAGGAATGAGGTTGAAATGGATTCTCTTGCTGATTTTGATAAATTTGTGACTTTTAATTTTAGAGATGTTACTTCTAAGTCAGAATTAGATTTACTTCTAAGTCGGAATTAGATTTTTATTTAGAAGAAAGTGTATTATCAATTCTGACTTTTGACATTCTTGGATGGTGAAAAACACATGGGTTTAAGTATCCTACTTTGTAAATGATGGCTAAAGATATTCTAGCTATTCTAGTCTCAAGTGTAGCATGGGAATCTTTATTCAGTACATGTGGAAGAATCATTAGTCATCACCGATGTGGACTTCACCACAATACCTATGAAGCATTAATGTGTACTCGCACTTGGTCATGGAATAAATTAAAGTGGTGAATAAAAGTTTTTACTTTCTAATTTTTATATAGTACAATTTTCGTACCATTTTTTTAAAATGTGTAACCACTTCTTTATCTTTTGGCAGCTATTTGCTGTACTTCAGAAGAGAGTTCAGGTGCTACTCTATTTGATGAAGAGGATGATATTGAATGTATTACAGATTAAGTTCTGAGTTTCGGTTTTCTAATTGGAACTTCTTTGATTTGTTTGCTTTTTCCTATTGCCTTTTACTGTTTCATATTATCAATTTTCGATAGCATGTTGCTGAGTTGCTTTTGGATTTTTTTTTTTTTTTTTTTTTGGTTCTTGGCAGTTTCAATTTATGTTCTATGATTGTATGATTGAAGAGTGAAGACTTGAGCACTTGATGGCATATGACATTTATTGACACTTCATGTGACTTGAAAATTAGCATGTTTGACAATTGTGAATTGTGGTTGAAAACTTGACCACTTGATTAATATTATTTGGCATGTTGGACTTGCATTGTATTCAAATAGTTTTAGTTTGTTTTTAAGGGTTTTATTTGTCTTATTATGTTAGACTATATTCAAATACTCCATTGTTGGTTTGGATTCTTTTTAAATTTGATTATAGTTTGGAATAAAATGGTACTAATCCAACTAGAAGTATGTTTGGAATTCATTACATCATATTTCCATTAGCCACCGTGGGTGTAGGGTGGCGGGGGCCGAGGGATGCCAGGGACGTGTTAAAGCAATGGAGTGGGGGATAGGGGAGCCCCAATCTCTCCCTATTGATGTTCCTAGTTTTGTCAGAGGTTTTTAGATTCAATTATGTAATCATATACAAGTAGGTATCGATATTTTTGGGTTTTGAAATTCAAAATGTGGATCCAATATATGAAAATTATTCTTTATCTCTTATATTTTTCATTAATATCACTAACATCTTCTAAATATTTTTCACTAAAATCATTAAAGCCTTCTAATGATAATTTCTATACTTGCCTTTGTCGCTTACATGTTTTTTTTCTCATTGTTGCTGTGAGGGTCTCAAAATTTGAATTTTATTTTAAAATGCATAATAATATTTAGATTGTGTTTATTCATTAAAATATGAGTGAATTTATGTTTTGAGAGATTATTCTCCAATTTAGAGAAATTTTTTAGAATTATTTGCCGGTGTGTGATTTCGGCCAGTGTAAGCGTCTAATTTTTGCTCCGAAGTGTGAATAGTGACTTTAAGATGAAACCGAACATATGTAGAGATATTATAGATATATATTTAGGGTTAGACAGTGTTGGAATAAGATAAAACAGTAAAAGTTAGAGTGTCGCGCGTCGACGTGACAAAAAATGGTCATTTGACCACTTTTCCATAAATTAAGGAGAGCCAAGTGTTTTGTCTATAAAAGGCACCATTCATGCTCCTTATCCCTTCATTATTTTCAGCTGCAATCTTTGGGAGCTTTAGAAAGAGAGAGGGCCGAATATAGAGAGAGAAAAGAGAGAAAGTTTGAGAGATTTTCTTCTTCATCTTCTTTGTCTTCCATTTCTTGAAACTTCAAGATTTCATTGGAAGCTTTGATCTTGTGTCTTCTCCTTCCCTTGGCAGCCGTGAGAGAGAGAGTGAGAGGGAGTGAGGTCCGAAAGTTAGAGAGAGAAAAGAAGAGGAAAGAAAGCTTGTGTGATTTGTCTCCTTCTTGTTCTTGAGCTTCTTGTCGGAAATCATCATCAAAACAAGCGGATCTTGGGCTAAGGTTGGAGTTTCATGGAGTTGCTAAGCTTGGGAGCATCATTCTTGAGAAGAGCTCACAAGATCTTGTTTGATCTTGTTAGATCTTGTTAGATCTTGTTAGATTTAGACAGATCTGAAGGTATAAGACTCAAACCTCTTAGATTTAACTTGATTAGTGTTAAATATAGTGGATCTATGGTTTATTTTGCTAAGAATGCTTATGTATGAAGCATTTGAGTTGGGCTCTTGAATTCCCAACTTAGGTAGCGGACTTGAGGTGTCTTCTAGGTAGCGGACTTGAGGACCTGATTGTGGTTGTGTTTGTCATTTATGAGATGAATGTATTTTATGGTTAAAAAGTAGCATTTGATGTTGAAAATTTCGAAGGAAAATAGTGAGGGCTAGCCGAACCTATGCTTGGCAATTTTGACATTTGATTTCGAAATTTTGTGATGTTTCTTGAAGAGATTTTGCCTAAGTATATATGTATTATGTTCGACTGTGAGTATAAGGTTTAACAGAGTGAAAATCTTGAACTTTAACGGTGAGAAATTAAATTTTACTAAACTTTGAGGGAAAAGTGCCATTTTGGACAAATTTGTGGGTTTGGAAGACTTTTGCTAATTTTCGTGAATTTTGTGCACTGAGACCTAGTGAAAATTGTTTTGTACATGTGTTAGAACCTTGGTTAAAATAGTAGTGCTGAGTTTGAACTCGAATGAGTGATTTTGAGGTGAATTACCTCACCTTATTTCAATGCGCTAAAAGATTAAAAGTCGCCTGGATAGAGTATATTGATGAAGCATTATATTTTGAGTGTTGTAGTGATTTTTGAAAAGGGTCTTTTGTGAGATTTCTTCATTTGAAAAAGAATACTTTTGTTGGACGAAATGTTGAGAGAAACCCTGAATGAATCAAGGAATAAGTGTACTTTGATTGGATTGTCAAATGAAAGAGCCAAACTCATCCATTTTCTTTATTCATTTTAGGGAGTGTGGAAGGCTTTGAAACCAAGCAAAACTTGGAATCCGAACCTTGATACTTTGGTGAGTTTCTGTAACAGCCCCACCTCCCCATAAGGCTAACCAGAGGGGTTAGCGGGCTGTCTGCCCAACTCTCGCCAGGACTCAAGCATTCAAATCAACTCTAACTTAAACGTGCAATTTCCCCAAATAACACAACATTAACACTAAAACTGAGAAGGGGTATTTAAACTTAAAATTACAATCATCCATCTAAAATATTCACAACCCTCGAGCCAAAACTCATACACTTCCATAAGCTTAAAGTACTCAACACCAAACAAATATACAAAATATTTCTTCGTACTCAAGACAAAAGTCAAAAGATCAAGACGCTAGCCCTAGCTACGCCTCGGGATTCTCGTCACCTGTTAAGGAAAAACAAACGGGAACGGGGGTGAGCTAAAAAGCTCGTGAGTTTCCAAAATTCATGCACATGCACTTAAAGCGGTAAAAGTAAAAGAAAACAAATAAAACACGTAAACAAATCGAATTCACACACATTAAGGATACGGGGGCTCTCAGGAGCCAATTTCCACATTTCACGAGCAGTTATAGTAGTCGACACTCCGTCGACTTTCAATCCAAGTAGACGACTCTTCACGCCAACTCCATCCACCTAACTCCCCCTACCGGGCCCGCACGCCACATAATTCAACAGTAGACAGTAAACAGTAATTTACTCGAGGCACACGGCCAAGAGTAATTGTATATCACGTTTCCATCTCCCAAGTTCAATACATGCAACAAATAAATTTCCGACTCTACAAAAAGGGAGCAATAAAGTATACTCTCCTTTAAGTGAGTGGTTTAACAGTTTCAAGTTTCAACAAAAGCACATGACAAGTCACATGGCACATTCAAGCACTAAGTTCGTAAATTAAAGCAGTAAACATGCATTGGAAAACTCACCGACAAAGTAGGGGTCGGAATCCAAGTTTTGATCAGTTGCAAAATCAGCACTTTGCCCTAAAATAATTAAAAGAGAACAAAAATGAGTTATCGTAATTCACCGACCAAGTTTAGTTCAAAAAGTCGAAAGTTCGACAATTTCCTAAGTTGAGTTGAAAATTTTGAAAAATCATAACTCAAGTTATACAAGTCTGACTTTTGCTCATTTGGTACCGTTGGAAATCTCTTTGAAAGCTCTAAAACTTTGTAGAAGACATTAAATTAAAATTCTGAACGAAATTAACCCAGATTTTCGTTCAACAACCAGCTACAGTAAAGAGACAGGGCATATCAGGCTGGCCATCCAGGGTACTTTGAAAATTTTCCAAAAATTACAGAAAATTATTTAGCCTTTGAAATTCATACACAATATAGTACTATATAAGAAGTTTCAATGGCCACTGACGGAACTCAATTTCGAAACCCGAGCATGAAATGAAAGCAGTTCAAACAAGGGCAGTTTGGAAATCTGAAATTTCTGGGATGCGAAGTTACAGGGTAGTTTTCAGAACATTGTTTGAGTGACGAATACAAGTCCACAAATTGTCAAATTTGGCACACTAATACTTCCATATATCAACTAGATTCATACCAAATTTCAACTTAAAATTCAAATGGTAAGGCAGTTTTCTATGTGACTCAAGTTCATTCATCGAAACTGTCCAAACCGATGAAGTTCAATTCCTTCATTTCTAGTCTCTTTTATTCAACATATACTACTGCCGTTTCACCTCAAATTCGACCCTAAGCTGGTATTAGACTTCCTTAACCTAATGGTAATCAAAAATGATCACATCTTTTGGGCAAGAATATCACGAAATAATCCTCAAAAATTCGGGCAGCATAAACTTCATTTTTCCAGCTTTCACTTCCGAATTAGTAACCCTAATTACATCAACTCTTGAAGGGCTTTTTGTGGGAAAAATAACAGCTTAACATTCAACATTTAAACATCAAATTCAACCCTTAAACTAGCCAAAAATACAGCCATGAAATTCAAGGAAAAATCAGAAAATTCATTCCCCAATTTCTTCTTCCTCTAGCCGGTTTTCTCCTTAAGGTTTCCTCCAACTTTTAACAACCATCATTATACATAATGCACTTAGATAGCATCATCTAACCATCTAGCAATCAATTACACACATTTAGTGAGAATTCAAGAGCCCACCAAGTTTTTCCATAATCATCAAATTACTCAATAATGAAGCTCAACACTTCACACAACACAATCATCATCAATTCAAGGTTCTATGAACCCATTAACCACCCAATTTCGAGTTATCATGCTTGGAATTTAAAGAAATTGGACAAGAAAGAAGTTAGTAGAATTATACCTCTCTTAGGTTTGCAAGACTTCAAGAAACGAAATGCAAGATTGAGCCCACAATATCCTCTTCCTTAAGCTCTTTGTCCAAGCCTCAAGCTAAGCTCTACTTAGTGCAACTTTAGTTGAGTTTTAAGGAAGGAAAATGGAAGGAATTTTTGATGAAGAACAAGAGGAAGAAGAGAGGGAAGAAGTCGGGTGAGAGGAGAGGAAAAATGAAGCAATTTTGTGCAATTTTTCTTGAAGAATTAATGAGAAAAAGGAAGACAAGACATGGGTCTTGTCTTGCCCCCAAAGTCAAAGTTTGCATAGTGACTTTAATTAGCCATTTGGAGGGAAAATTAATCACTTCATTTGGCTTGAGATTAAGGGACAAATGTCGATTAGGAGAGGGGATGGAGAAGTGATTTTTAAGTGATTGGTAGGAATTTAGTTGAAATAATTAACGGTTAGATAAAATTCTAAACTTAAAGTGGTTAATCCAAATCTTAACTAAAATCTCAAAACCCTAATTAATCGTCTTCAAAGACCCAAATCCAGTCATTTAATTACATTTCCAACTTATCAGTGATCATCCATACTTATCTCCACTAGTTTACTCACAGTCCGAATTTACTTCGAAAAATGTGCCTTTAACATTTTACCGCTAATAAATGCTACGAGACGATATTAACAGGGGAATAGAGTTAAAATTAAATGAGACATTGTAAATGAGGAAAAATCGGATTTCACAAGATAATTAAAGAAATTAGTATATAAATAAATAAATAAAACTTCAAATTTTTTAAATTTAAAAAAAATTAAAATTTTTTTTTCTCTTTTTTGAGGCCGTTACATTCTCCCCTCCTTAAAAGAATTTTGTCCTCAAAATGCTCACCTTGTTAAACAAATAATTCTGGATATTTCTTCTGCATTTCCTCTTCCACCTCCCAGGTTGCTTCCTCCACATCGTGGTTTTTCCACAGGACTTTAACCAGAGGAATTTTCTTCGTCCTTAAATCCTTCACTTCTCGATCGAGAATCTTTACAGGTCTTTCCTCATACGAGAGTGTCTCATCCATCTCAATCTCGTCCAATTGCAAAACATGGCTCGGATCTGGGTGATATTTCTTGAGCATTGAGGTATGGAAGACATTGTGAACCTTGGACATACTAGCTGGTAAATCCAGTTGATAAGCCACTTTTCCAACCCGCTTAAGTATCTCAAACGGTCCCACGTACCTCGGCTTCAATTTCTTCCCCTTTTTAGATACCACACCCCCTTTCACGGGCTTCACCCGCAAGAAAACTTTATCACCTACCTCAAACTTCAAATCTTTTCTTCTATTATCCGAGTAGCTCTTTTGTCGACTCTGAGCCGTTTGAAGCCTTTCTCTAACTAACTTCACCTTCTCATAAGCCTCCTCGATCCAAGGTATAGCAGTCGGATTAAGAACTTTCTTTTCCCCTACTTCATCCCAATGAATCGGTGATCGGCACCTTCTCCCATAAAGTGCCTCATAAGGTGCCATTTGAATCGTGGCATGATAACTGTTGTTATATGCAAACTCGACCAACGTCATGTACCGACTCCAACCTTCACCAAAATCCATTATACACGATCTTAACATATCCTCCAAGGTCTGAATGGTCCTCTCAGACTGACCATCTGTCTGAGGATGATAGGCTGTATTCAAGTTTATTTTGGTTCCCAAGGTCTCTTGCAACTTCTGCCAAAACCTCGAAACAAACCTAGGGTATCGGTCGGAAACAATACTTACTTGAATTCCATGCAATCTCACTATCTCATCCAAATAGAGTCTGGCCAATTTTTCCAAAGGATACTTCATATTCACAGATAGAAAATGCGCGGACTTAGTGAGTCGGTCTACGACCACCCATACGGCATCATGTCCCTTTTGACTCCTTGGTAGTCCAGTGAAGAAATCCATAGTAATATGTTCCCATTTCCATTCAGGGATTTCTAAGGGTTGTAAAAGTCCTGAGGGCTTTTGGTGTTCAGCTTTCACCTGTTGGCAAGTAAGACAAGTCTGCACATATTTGGCTACATCTCTCTTTAATCCATCCCACCAGTACAGTCCTTTCAAATCTTGGTACATCTTATTACTCCCAGGGTGAATAGTATACTTGGACCGATGTGCTTCTTCTAAAATCTCTCTCTTTAATACCTCATCATTCGGCACTACTATCCTTTCCCGGAACCTTAACACTCCTTCTGGTCCTGTCTTAAAATCCTGAGTCTCTCATTTCTGGACTTTTTCCAGTAATTTCTGTATTACTGGATCTTTTGACTGTGCTTCCTTAATCCGTTCCAATAATGGAGACCTTAATTCAACAATTCCAAAAATAACCTTCTGCGCCCCAAGACAAGGTTTCCATTCACTTACTTGCTCCAACATTTCCCATTCCTTCACTATCAAACCCGCTACTTGAGCCTTGCGACTTAACGCATCAGCTACAACATTCGCCTTTCCAGGATGATATTTTATGGAGCAATCATAATCCTCAAGAAACTCTACCCATCTCCTTTGCCTTAAATTCAACTCCTTTTGAGAAAACAAATATTTCAAACTCTTATGGTCCATGAACACCTCAAAAATCACCCCATATAAATAATGTATCCACTTCTTCAAAGCAAAAATAACCGCTGCTAACTCTAGGTCATGTGTTGGGTAGTTCTGTTCATGGGGTTTCAACTTCCTAGAAGCATATGCTATGACTTTTCCATTTTGCATCGAAACACAACCCAATCCATCCTTAGAGGCATCTGAACAGACCACAAATCCTTCTTTGCCATCAGGTAGAGTTAAGATCGGTGCCTCAGTTAACCGTTTCTTCAATTCTTGAAACCTTTCTTCACACTTAGGACTCCAAAGGAATTTTTCATGTTTCTTAGTCAAGTCGGTCAAAGGTCTAGTAATTCTTGAAAAATCCTGAATGAACCGACGATAATAACCAGCTAATCCTAAGAAACTTCTCACCTCAGTAGGATTTTCAGGTCTCTTCCAATGTATAACAGCTTCCACTTTAGATGGGTCAACTGCAATTCCATCCTTGGAAATTCTATGCCCTAAAAAAGATACTTCTCTCAACCAGAATTCACACTTACTAAACTTGGCAAACAGCTTGTGCTCTCGGAGGGTTTGCAATACAATCTTCAAGTGTTCGGCAGTGTTCGGCATGGTTTTCTAGGGTTTTAGAATACACCAATATATCATCAATAAAGATCACCACAAATCGATCCAAGTAGGGCTTGAATACACGTTGCATCAAATCCATGAATGCGGCCGGAGCATTCGTTAACCCAAAAGGCATTACTACGAACTCATAGTGTCCATATCTTGAATTGAAAGCTGTTTTCGGTACATCCTCTTTCCTGATCCTTAACTGGTAGTATCCCTGTCTAAGATCCAACTTGGAGAATACCACTGACCCTTGCAATTGATCAAATAACTCGTCAATGAGTGGTAAGGGATACTTGTTCTTAATCGTCACATCATTCAACCCCCGATAGTCTCTACACAGCCCTAAACTACCATCTTTCTTTTAACAAGCGATCGGTGCTCCCGGAGAATCACTTTCCCTGATAAAACCTCACTCCAGAAGATCTTGTAACTGTATCTTCAACTCTTTAAATTCAGCCGGAGCCATTCTATAGGGAGTCTTAGAAATTGGTGCCGTTCAGTACTAGATCAACCTTGAACTCTACGCCGCCAGAGGCAAAGACTCCAATTCCTCGAAATACATCGGAAAATCCTAACAATCGACGTCTTCCAACTTCATCTTATCATTTGGAGGGTTTATAAGAAAAGCCAAATACCCTTGAGCTCGCTTACTTAGAAGTTTTCTAACCCTAATTCCCGAAATAAGGGCCGATGAAGCCAACATTCCCTTAACGTCCAACCTCAACGTCGCCTCCCCCGGCATATCAAATTCCACTACTTTCAACCTACAATCCACCTTGGCATGGTGTTTAGCTAAACAATCCATCCCAATAATCACATCATACCCCTTAATATCCAGACTTACCAAATCAACCATTAATTTTCTCTCTCCTATCCACAATTCACAATTTTTATACACTAAACTCGTAATCAAACTTTGGTCCCCTGTTGGTGTTCTAACCTCGAGGTCAAAAGGTAACCTAACAGGTTTTATATCTATACCACAAACAAATGCAGGATTAACAAAAGAATGAGCAGCACCGGGATCAATTAAAACTCTAACTAAGCGATGGAAAAGGGGAATGGTACCTTCGACCACTTCAGTCGACGCAGGCACCTCTTGATGATCCAACGCATAGACTCGAGCTGGTACTCTTGTCCTACTTCCCACAGAACTAGCTTGGCTCGGGTTTGACTTCTGGGCACCACTCCGCTCTCGGGTTTGGGGACAGGAAGATATTTGATGGTTAGAACTTCCACACCTCAGGCATTTTCCTTGCTTCTTCCAATATTCATTGGCGGTGTGGTTTGGTTTTCCACAAAACCCACATGTAAGACCTGAATTGGAGGTTTGGCTCCCCTGTGAAACACTCCTTGTTGGGCCTCTACCACCGATAGACCCTCTAGATGCCTCTCCTCCAGAAAAGGTTCCCCTTGATGTTCCCGAGGCACTGGCCCCACTTGAGCCTCTCCCAAACTTGGAAGGCGGGGCACTCGAATCTATTGGACCCCGACTACTAGAAGGGGTACTTCTTTTCTTGGCATGAAAGCTCTTCAGTTGAGCCTTGGCGGTCTCGATCCTTTGGGCTTTCTCAATGGCCTCACTAAAACTGTTAATCTGAGCCGCCGCTAACCCTTCTTGAATCTCCAAATTCAAGCCCTGAATAAAACGTCTAATTCTTCTTGGCTCCGTGGCCACCAACTCTGGGGCAAACTTAGACAACTTGGTAAATTGTGCCTCGTAATCCGCAACACTCAGAAGCCCCTGTCGACACTTAATGAAATCATCTTCCCTCTTTTCTTGTACCAAGGGAGGAAGAAATTTAGAGTAGAACTCCCGAGTAAAATTCTCCCAAGTCCTAGGAGTCTAGTCCCTATCCCATTCGGCCCGAATCATGTTCCACCATGATCTGGCTGCTCCTTCAAATTGGAAAGCGTTAAAAGATACTCGCCTGTCCTCAGTGTAGTTCAGAGTACTAAAGATATCAGTAATACGCTCTAGCCACCCCTCAGCGACCTCCGGATCAGGTCCCCCAAAGAACTTAGGTGGGGCGAACTTTTGGAAGCGCTCTAATGCCCTATCCTCGCCACCCTCGTGGCCTCCAGGCTGATTGACTGGACCCTGACCTTGTTGGTCCACCAGACGAGCCAAGATGCCCGTCATCTGGTTTATGGCGGTCGCCACTTGTTCCCTGAAAGCTACCCCTTGACCTTGTCCCAAACCTCGTCCTTAACCTTGGTCAACTGCTGACCCTCGGTCGTCTCTCTCATTTTGGGGTTGTCCTGCCCCTCGCCCTCGACCTCGGCCTCGGCCTTGGCCTCGTCTACCGTCCATGATTTCTATAATGGGTAGACATAATTAAGTACAAATATAAGATAAAATAAAATTAATACATAATAATACGGAACAAGGTAAAGTGAGATAAGAGAAAAGAAAATGTAAAGAAATAATACAAAGTAAAATGAATAATTTAACAAATTAAACCAAGAAGCAAACAAGAGAATTTTCTAAAATTAGCCAAATTTTCATACATATAACCGTGGGAATTCAGTACACTACAGTGGCATGTTTATCACAAAAGAGTACACAAAAGTGCTTTCACAGTCAATTTACCACACAAAATATAATAGTGAAAGCAATAGATAAACATGCATCCCAGGGACGAGAATCCCTCTAATAAAGTCTCCTTACAACAGATTAATAAAAACCCTAACCCTAATACTCTAATACTACTCCTCTAATCCTCAGTAGGACCACTAGGAGGGGTACCCTCAGACGGGTCCTCCTCCTCCTCCTCCTCCTCAGGCTCAGCCTCCTCCGAAGGGTCGTCCCCCATCAATATATCCTCATAAGGCTCCGCCTCAGATGAGTCCTCATCAAAGGCCCCATCAAGCATGGCCTCTGCAGTAACATCAGCCACGATATCCTCCAGGGTGGTGAGGTCAACCCTAATCCTAGCAGTCCGCTCATGGACCTCGTCAGACATCCTATCGAGTCAGGCCCGAAACCTCTGGACCTGGTCACGAGTGGCCCTAGTCCTATCTCGCTCAGTGTCAACCCGATTCTCCAATACCTCGACCCGATCCTCCAACTCTCGGATCCGCTCCTGACGAGAAGCCATGATACCTCTCGCCACCATGTTCTCCTCCTGCAGCTCTCTAGTGGTATCCAGTAGCTCCCCACGCTCATCGTCCATAGACAATACCACGGAATTAGGGTAGGAGTACCGACTCCTACACGGGCACCTCGAGCCTCCCCCTCGACGTGGGGTGAACAATAAGCTGGTCTGGTCGTCCCCACTCACTCTATACCGCACTGGCCTAGCAGGTGGCTCATGACCATTGGCCCCCTACCCATTAGCTCCCGCAGCTCCATTTCCACTCTCCATACCTACACCAAAACCACAAGTTAAAGTTAGGACTTTTTCAATATTCAAGGTAACTAAAATATCAAACTTAAAGTACAAGAAACCATTCTAAAAGAACTTTTAAAAATTTCCTTTATAGACTTCTAACCTAGGCTCTGATACCACCTGTAACAGCCCCACCTCCCCCTAAGGCTAACCAGAGGGGTTAGTGGGCTGTCTGCCCAACTCTCGCCAGGACTCAAGCATTCAAATCAACTCTAACTTAAACGTGCAATTTCCCCAAATGACACAACATTAACACTAAAACTGAGAAGAGGTATTTAAACTTAAAATTACAATCATCCATCTAAAATATTCACAACCCTCGAGCCAAAGATCATACACTTCCATAAGCTTAAAGTACTCAACACCAAACAAATATACAAAATATTTCTTCGTACTCGAGACAAAAGTCAAAAGATCAAGACGCTAGCCCTAGTTACGCCTCGAGATTCTCGTCACCTGTTAAGGAAAAACAAACGGGAACGGGGGTGAGCTAAAAAGCTCGTGAGTTTCCAAAATTCATGCACATGCACTTAAAGCGGTAAAAGTAAAAGAAAACAAATAAAACACTTAAACAAATCGAATTCACACACATTAAGGATACGGGGGCTCTCAGGAGCCAATTTCCACATTTCACGAGCAGTTATAGTAGTCGACACTCCGTCGACTTTCGATCCAAGTAGATGACTCTTCACGCCAACTCCATCCACCTAACTCCCCCTACCGGGCCCGCACGCCACATAATTCAACAGTAGACAGTAAACAGTAATTTACTCGAGGCACACGGCCAAGAATAATTGTATATCACGTTTCCATCTCCCAAGTTCAATACATGCAACAAATAAATTTCTGACTCTACAAAAAGGGAGCAATAAAGTATACTCTCCTTTAAGTGAGTGGTTTAACAGTTTCAAGTTTCAACAAAAGCACATGACAAGTCACATGGCACATTCAAGCACTAAGTTCGTAAATTAAAGCAGTAAACATGCATTGGAAAACTCACCGACAAAGTAGGGGTCAGAGTCCAAGTTCTGATCAGTTGCAAAATCAGCACTTTGCCCTAAAATAATTAAAAGAGAACAAAAATGAGTTCTCCTAATTCACCGACCAAGTTTAGTTCAAAAAGTCGAAAGTTCGACAATTTCCTAAGTTGAGTTGAAAACTTTGAAAAATCATAACTCAAGTTATACAAGTCTGACTTTCGCTCATTTGGTACCGTTGGAAATCTCTTTGAAAGCTCTAAAACTTTGTAGAAGACATTCAATTAAAATTCTGGACAAAATTAACCCTGATTTTCGTTCAATAGCCAGCTACAGTAAAGAGACAGGGCATATCAGGCTGGCCATCCAGGGTACTTTGAAAATTCGCCAAAAATTACAGAAAATTAGTTAGCCTCTTAAATTCATACACAATATAGTACTACATAAGGAGTTTGAACAGCCACTGACGGAACTCAATTCCGACACCCGAGCATGAAATGAAAGCAGTTCAAACAAGGGCAGTTCGAAAATCTGAAATTTCTGGGATGCGAAGTTACAGGGCAGTTTTCAAAACATTGTTTGAGTGACGAATTAAAGTCCAAAAATTGTCAAATTTTGGACAATAATACATCCATATATCAACTAGATTCATACCAAATTTCAACTTAAAATTAAAATGGGAAGGCAGTTTTCTACGTGACTCAAGTTCATTCATCGAAACTGTCCAAACCGATGAAGTTCAATTCCTTCATTTCTAGTCTCTTTTATCTAGGGGTGGCAATCGGGTCGGGTTCGGGTTGGCGGGTCGGGTTGAGAGAATGGTATAACACAAAACCCACTGACCCGAACCCGACCCGCCAACCCGCCAACCCGAAACTACCCAACCCGAACACGACCTGATACGGGTTAGCGGGTTGGCGGGTCGACCTGAAATGACTCGAAAATGACCCGAAGTGACTCGAAAATGACCCGAAGTGACCCGAAATGACCCGAAGTGACCCGAAATGACCCGAAATGACCCGAAGTGACCCGAATTTTTTGACCTTTAACGGGTCAATCGGGTCAAACGGGTCAACCCGTTAATGACCCGACCCGACCTGATTTTTTTTCGGGTCAGTCGGGTTCGACCCGATTCTGACCCGAACCCGCCAAGCCTTGACCCAAACCCATTATTTTCGTGTTAGGTTCGTGTCGGGTTTTCAGGTCGTGTCAGAAATTGCCACCCCTACTTTTATCCAACATATACTACTGCCGTTTCACCTCAAATTCGACCCTAAGCTGGTATTAGACTTCTTTAACCTAATGGTAATAAAAAATGATCACATCTTTTGGGCAAGAATATCATGAAATAATCCTCAAAAATTCGAGCAGCATAAACTTCATTTTTCCAGCTTTCACTTCCGAATTAGTAACCCTAATTACATCAACTCTTGAAGGGCTTTTTGTGGGAAAAATAACAGCTTAACATTCAACATTTAAACATCAAATTCAACCCTTAAACTAGCCAAAAATACAGCCATGAAATTCAAGGAAAAATCAGAAAATTCATTCCCCAATTTCTTCTTCCTCTAGCCGGTTTTCTCCTTAAGGTTTCCTCCAACTTTTAACAACCATCATTATACATAATGCACTTAGATAGCATCATCTAACCATCTAGCAATCAATTACACACATTTAGTGGGAATTCAAGAGCCCACCAAGTTTTTCCATAATCATCAAATTACTCAATAATGAAGCTCAACACTTCACACAACACAATCATCATCAATTCAAGGTTCTATGAACCCATTAACCACCCAATTTCGAGTTATCATGCTTGGAATTTAAAGAAATTGGACAAGAAAGAAGTTAGTAGAATTATACCTCTCTTAGGTTTGCAAGACTTCAAGAAACGAAATGCAAGATTGAGCCCACAATATCCTCTTCCTTAAGCTCTTTGTCCAAGCCTCAAGCTAAGCTCTACTTAGTGCAACTTTAGTTGAGTTTTAAGGAAGGAAAATGGAAGGAATTTTTGATGAAGAACAAGAGGAAGAAGAGAGGGAAGAAGTCGGGTGAGAGGAGAGGAAAAATGAAGCAATTTTGTGCAATTTTTCTTGAAGAATTAATGAGAAAAAGGAAGACAAGACATGGGTCTTGTCTTGCCCCCAAAGTCAAAGTTTGCATAGTGACTTTAATTAGCCATTTGGAGGGAAAATTAATCACTTCATTTGGCTTGAGATTAAGGGACAAATCTCAATTAGGAGAGGGGATGGAGAAGTGATTTTTAAGTGATTGGTAGGAATTTAGTTGAAAGAATTCACGGTTAGATAAAATTCTAAACTTAAAGTGGTTAATCCAAATCTTAACTAAAATCTCAAAACCCTAATTAATCGTCTTCAAAGACCCAAATCTAGTCATTTAATTACATTTCCAACTTATCAGTGATCATCCATACTTATCTCCACTAGTTTACTCACAGTCCGAATTTACTTCGAAAAACGTGCCTTTAACATTTTACCGCTAATAAATGCTACGAGACGATATTAACAGGGGAATAGAGTTAAAATTAAATGAGACATTGTAAATGAGGAAAAATCGGATTTCACAAGATAATTAAAGAAATAAGTATATAAATAAATAAATAAAACTTTGAATTTTTGAAATTTAAAAAAATTAAAATTTTTTTTTCTCTTTTTCAAGGCCGTTACAGTTTCAATGTTTGTTATGTGTTTATGTGAATATGATTCAAAATATGTTAGACGAGTGATTTGATGTGAAATTGGGTTCTCAAACCATTAAGTGGGGTGGTGTGTATTTTATCGCACTTACCTCTATTTGAAATAAAAGAAAAGTGAAAGTGTTTTGCAATGACTTGTATGTGTATGTGAAAAGGTCAGGAAATTCCTGAGACCTATCGGTGAGCCATTCGACTCGAGTCGGAGGCTAGGTCTAAGCCGAGGAGAAAGGGACGAGCCATAGGGTTAATTAAATAAAGTGAAGTGCAGTGATATAAGCTCGAGACTTGGCATAAGGACTTGTCTCGGAAAAGAGCATTAAACCAGTGTTATACAGTGAAGTACAGTGATATATGCTCGAGAATTGGCATATGGACTTATCTTTGATGAAGAGCAATAAACCAGTGATATAAAGTGCAGTGATAAACCAGTGATATATAGTGTTTGGAGTCGGGCCCGATAGGGGTTTGGAGGAGTAAGGAGTGAGTGAAGGTCTACATGGTTTATGTGTATGAAAGTTGACGGAGTGTCAACTATCTGGTTCGAGATCGAGCATCGTGGACCCTGACTCCTGAGAGCCCCTGTATCCTCCCTTTTTAATGTTACTCGCTTTCCTTACTTATTTATTTCTGGATATGAATTGTGAAGTGAAATATCATATGTGCTATGTGCCTTGCGTGCTTTTTGGAACTCACTAGGCTTTTTAGCTCATCCTTTCAAATTTGTTTTCCTTAACAGGGACTGAGAACCCAAGTGAAGGAGTCTATCATTAGACTGATAGTTCACTTTTGTATTTGATATGACAAACTTGAATTATGAAATTGAGGGTTTGTATTATGAGAATTTGGATGTATGATTAAGTACTTTATGTAATTTGGGATTGTAAATTTGAAACAATGTATTTATGAGTTATCATTTGGTTTGATTTGAGAGTGGTATTTTAGTTTGGTACACTAGTGATTGTTGTGTGAGTGAGTTCTGGCGAGAGTTAGGCAGGTGGTCCACGGATACCTTAGGGTACACCCTAGGGAGAAGTGAGGCTGTCACAGTTGCTTACATGTTTTTTTTCTCATTCTCTTTTTCTCATCCATTTTGGCCTTAATATTTGTTAGTGAATTAAGGTAGTCAAAAAATACAAAATAAGTTGAAAATAAAAATATTCCTTATTAGTTCACCAACCTATTTGATTAAACAAATTAGGAACAAATCAAACATGTCTCTACCTATCTTTTTAATTGATTTTTTTTTATTTGGAGAAATTGTGAAATATGGGAATGAGAAGATTCCAATATCTTAAAGTATAATTTTTGAATAATTTGATTTGAAGATGTTGGGTACTATTCATATGAAAAGAATTGCATGAAATGACTTATTTGTCCACTTTCTATTTAAAAAATTTGAGCCACTAGTCCAAATGTTTTGAATCCTACTTCCTCGTATTGATGATTTGGTACTACATGGGAGCTCAGCTAGCTGTCTAATAACTTAAACCCCAAAGATACATGTATAATAAAATAGAGGGAGAGAGGTTGAGCATGATACCATCCCTTGTGGAACAATGATGGACTTACTATTGAGATTCAAATGCCAAACCACGCTTGTGAAGCAACAAAAACTTACTAATAGAACATGTAATTCCTACATTCTTTAAAGCAATTGATTTAGATGCTTTTTGCTTGATGCTTTTTTAATATCTTTTTCTTACAAACTATTTCTAGGATCTAAAATAATATGTCAAATGTGAAAAATTATGTTATATAATTAACTAAATTATTAGGCAAGTTTTAATAAAAAATAAATACAAATGCGTAAACTTGATTAATTTCTCCAATTATTCAAACATCTATTTTTTAAGGTATACCTTTTCTAAATGTATTTTAGGTAAATAACTATTTTTGCATATACTATTTTAACGCCACATTTTTTCTTTTGCCAAATAAGAAAAGGAAAAAAATGGTAATATAATAATAAGAGAATATAAATTTATAGATAGACTATAACTTTGAGTAAATTCATATTTAGGAAATTTGTAACTATTCATCTGCATTCTTAATCATTATTTGAAAGCCTAATTTATAGAACTGACCCTGACTCTTATCCAAAAAATAAATTATTGCATCTAATATTGTTACTGGTAATGACTCGCACCAAAGTAACATTCCAATGGTATAAGCCTTGATTGCTATTATTTCATTTCAATAGATTATAGTAGTCTTGTATGTTCCATAGTCAATGTTGCTAATTGGAGTTGACGAGCTAAGATTCTATTCTAAATAAAGAAAACAAGAAGGATATTGAGGTGGCTCTCCAGCCATTTTCATGCTAAAAGGATAGCAGATTTGTGATCTAATAGTTGATACGGGTATTGTTGTATGAATTTGGTAAGGTTTTATACATATTTTTGCAAGTAGTCAATGAGTAGAGCTGATAAGCGCCTCGTCAAGCTTTAAAGGTTTCAAAATTGAAAGTCGTTTTGTCAAAATATATAAGGTATCTAAAGGCGCCAAATTGGAAAAGAAGCTAACTATTGCTACTATTAGCGTAATCAGGGCCAACCCAAAATTTTGTTTTATTCATTGTTTTTAATTTATTCATCATCTTCTTTTTCCCTTTTTTAATGGGATTTGGGTGATGATTTCTGGTAATATTGATCTGGTAATATAGGTTGTTGATAATAAAGAAATAGAAAAACATATGTGCGTTTGATAAAACTAAAGTCTGAAAACTGAAATTTGAAATCTAAAGTCTCAAATCTGAATCTATTAAGTGATTGAATTGTTTAATACTAAATCTAATATATTTGAATGTATATTGTGACAGCCCCACCTCTCCCTAGGGTGTACCCTAAGGTATTAGCAGACCATCTGACTAACTCTCGCTAGGACTCACTCACAAAATGTTCACTAATCCATCAAACTAAAATACAATCATAAATCTAAACCAAACGATAACTTACAAATACATTACTCAAACCTTACAATCCCAAAATACATAAAGTACTTAATCTTACATTCAAAGTTTCACAATACAAAAACCCTCAAATTCATAATTCAAGTTTTTCAAACTAGATACAAAAGTGAACCCTAATTCTAATGGTTGGCGCCTTCACTTGGGTTCTCAGTCCCTACTAAGGAAAACAAATTTGAAAGACTGAGTTAAAAGTCCAGTGAGTTCCAAAAGGGCATGCAAAGTACATAACACATATGATATTTCACTTCAAATTCAAATTTAGAAATAAACAAATAAGGAAAGCAATTAACAATACAAAAGTAGGATACGGGGGCTCTCAGGAGCCAAAATCCATGAATCTCGATCACATTCCGAGTAGTTGACACTTCGTCAACTTTCATATAATCCATATAGACCTCCACTTCTCCTTACTCTACCAAACTCCCATCGGGCCCGACTCCAAACACATACACATAAATTGTCACATAAATTGTTTATTGCTCTCCATAATGGACAAGTCCTTACGCCAAGTGCAGAGCACACATCACATCACATCACATAATAACCCTATGGCTCGTCCCTTTCTCCTCGGCCTAGCCCTAGCCTACAACTCGAGTCAAACGACTTGCCGATATGTCTCAGGAATTCCCGAAATTTTCATACGCATATAAGTCACTACAAAACATTTTCACCATTATTTCCATTCAAATAGAGGTAAGTGTGATAAAGTACACACTACCCCATTTGATGGTTTGATAAACCAAATTTTCACATCAAATCACATAACCAAGTATAATTCAGATCAACTTCACATAATCACATAACAAGCATGGAAACTCACCAAAATAATAAGGTTCGGATTCCAAATTTTGCTTGGTTTCACAGCCTTCTATACTCCCTAAAACGAATAAAGAAAATGGATGAGTTTCGCTCTTCCATTTGATAATCAAATCAAAGTACACTTATTCCTTAATTTAATCAAGGTTTTTCCCAAAATTTCCTCAAGTAAAAAGTATTCTTTTCAAATGATAAAATATCTCAAAAGACCTTTTTTAGAATCGCTACACAACTTAAAATATAATGCTCCATCGATATACTCCCTATTCGCAACTTCTAAATTTTTAAAACAAGGAAATCAAGTGAGGTTTTTCACCTTGAAAGTCACCTATTCAAATTTAAACTTAATACTAAACTTTTAATCAAGATTCTAACACATGTTTAGATCAATTTTCCCAAGTCTCAATGTACAAAATTCATGAAAAATAGGTAAAACATTTCAAACCCTCAAATCTGTCCAAATAACACATTTACCCCAAAATTTAGTGAAAACTTAGCTTTTACTATTAAAGTTCAAGATTTTAATTCTATTTAAACACATACTCATAGACGAACATAATACATATTTATTTAGGCAAAATCTGGCCAAGAAACATCACAAAATTTCAAAATCAAACATCATAACATTCCAGGTATAGGTTCGGCCAGCCTTCATTATTTTTCTTCAAAATTTTCAATGGCAATCCTACTTTCTAACCATAAAACGAACTCATCTCACAAACATCAACCGCAACCACAATCAGGTCCTCAAGTCCGCCACCTAAAAGTCACCTTAAGTCAGCTACCTAAGTTGGGAATTCAAGAGCCCAACTCAAATGCTCCAAACATAAGCATTTTTAGCAAAGTAAACCATGGATCTACAAGATTTAACACTAATCAAGTTAGAATTAAGAGATTTGAGTGTTATACTTTTAGATCTATCTAGATCTAACAAGATCAAGCAAGATCTTATGAGCTCTTCTTAAGGATGATTTTCCAAGCTTAGCAACTCCAAGAATCTCCAACCTTAGCCCAAGATCCGCTTGTTTTGATGATGATTTCCGTCTCCAATCTCAAGAACAAGAAGATGACAAGCCAAAGAAGCTTTCATCCCTCTTCTTTTCTCTCTCTAAATTTCAGACCTCACTCCCTCTCTCTCTCTCTCTCTCTCACGGCTGCCAAGGAAAGAAGAAGGCACAAGAGAAAAGCCTTCAATGGAGTCTTCAATTTTCAAGAAATGGAAGATGAAAAAGATGAAGAAGAAAACCTCTCAAACTCTCTCTCTCTTCTCTCTCTATGCTCTTGGCTCTCTCTCTCCTTTGGCTCAAGTGTGGCTGAAAAAGTGAAGCAACAAGAAGCAAGAAAAGGGGCTTTTAAGAGGACAAAAAGTGTTGTCTCCCTTATTTTAGGGAAAAGTGGTCAAACGACCACTTTTTGTCGCGTCGCGCGTGACACTCTAACTTTTACTGGTTTTTCCTATTCCGACACTGTCCAATCTTAAATATATCTCTATAATATCTCTACATATGCTCGGTTTCATCTTAAAGTCACTATTCACATCTCGGAACAGAAATCGACACTTAAACTGACCGAAACCAAACACCGGCAAATAATTCTTGAAAAATTCTCTAAATTGAAAAATAATAATTCAAAGTATAAATTCACTAGTATTTTAGTGAATAATCATAATATAAATATTATTATACATTTTAAAATTAAAATTAGAATTTTGAGGCCCTCACATATATCACATTAACTAATAAGTGAATAGCTTATCACTTAATTTTGGGGGCAAGTTTTGCCTAGAAAATTTAATGCCACTTAATTAATTCAGATGTTTTAGTTTTGGTTATTGAATGGTTTGAACATGTTAAGATTTGAATCCATTAAGTTTAAGTGCTGAATTGGATTATTAAATGGGCCGTAGATGATGCAGGATAGAATGGTTAGGAAAGACGAAAGGGAAGGTGAGGGGGAGGCATGAAAATGATAGAATAAGACAGGAGTTGGGGGACGAGATTGTCAAAAGTTAAGAGATGACAAATAAGGTCTGCAAAGATGGGAGAAATGAATTGGTAGCAGGAAGGGAGATAGGAGAAAGGTAAACGATAGAGATCAAAGGAGGGGGATGATAAAGTCTCATCAGAAAAAGAACTAAGAAAAGCAATTGAAGAATAAAAATAACAAGCTCAAGCTTATGACAATCTTAGGATTTTCTACTTTATACTTTTTTCAACTTATAAATTAAATCATATGTACAGGAAAATAGGGCATGTATTTGATGGATGAGATCCTGAGTTGGAGATTAAGAAATCAATGATTTGGTAATTACTACAACTTTTTGACTCACTCTATTATCTAAACAATCAAAAGATACTTCAATAAAATTCAAAGGAAATTTAGATAAGCAAATAATTCAACAAATAACTAATTAGCAAGAATTAACTTGATAGAGAAAACTTCCAAGGATGGTTGAATCCCTTATAATTCAAAACTTGTGATTCACTTGTATGAATTAGATTATAACCTTATGAAACCTTATGACTTATTAAGGAAATAACTTTTTAATTTGTTTGTAAATTGCTTTCACAAATAAATAAACATATTCATGCAAAACCTTCACCTATTGACATGGTGAATTAATTAAGCATAACCTCATAAAGCTCAATGAAGATACATGCATAAATCCATCTAGACACATCTCCTACTAACATGCAAAAGAAATTTAGAGTTTACATATATTGAACTACACATGCAACGCAATTATCATGCCCAAACACATGCTTGGATGATTTATAGTTGATGATCAAGCAACAATAAATATGAGATGCTAATATATGAACTAATAAGCTCACAAGGAAACCATAATTCAACACAAGTTAGCACAAATCAAGAAACTATAAGTTCATCTTCCTTCCTAGGAAAAAAAAGTTTAGCTAGACATGAAAATAGACAAGTTTAAGCACATAAAACTCTTACAAATCATTTCAAAGAAGTAAATGGAAATAGTTGAAGAAATCTTATCCAAATGATGAAACAAGCTCTTCAATTTCACTTCAACAACTTTGTTCTACAATATCAAGCTCACAATTTGTTCTTCTGTCAAGAAAACCTCACCTTTTTCTTTGAACTACAAAACTCACTATTTTCTCCTATTTTTCTACTCTCCTCTCTTCTTGAAATAGAAAGGAGTATTTATAGAAATTTCATGAAGGAAAAGTCTTCATTGAAAGGACATAGAGTTATTTCTTGATTTTTCAAGATTTTCTTGAGTAGCTACAGTGGAGATTCTCTGCCAAATTGAGTTGGAAAGGTTGTACAAGATTTAAAAATCAAAATTGCAAGTTGCACATCAAAATCAGAGATCCGTGAAGTGGATCCACAAGGCATATCGCCTCACGGATCGAGCTTCCTTGTCTTCACTAAGATAGAAATGCGAGCCTTCTATTCCTTAATTACTGCCTAACGTTTCTAGTTCACGGATCTGCTTCAGAAACTTTAAAATTGCACTTTTCTTTAATCTTTTAAAACTTTAATCAATCCAACTTTTAATCCCATCATTCCTTCAATGTTTGAATTGTGTTGTAATCATCTCAATTTTCAAGTACTTTAATCTTCATGATTTCCTTCCAATCTCAATTTCCTATAAAAAGTCATTCAAAAGTATATAAATTTGCCTAAAAGCAATTTCTAATTAAATTCTCACTTTGAATGAATTTTTACTAAAAATAACTTAATTTCATCATTTTTTCATAAAAACACACTTAAACTTGTTTAAATAACACACTAAAAATAGTAAAAATAACAACTTATCAAATTCCCCCATACTTAATGTATTGCTTGTCCTCAAGTAATCATTTTCCAAAATAATTAGCACAAGTTTGTTACACAAGTACAAAATTTCCCAACAATTTTCTTTGAACTCAAGAAATACAAGGCTTCACAAACCTCACAAGGATTTCAAATTTGCACTTATCACTCAAAATGTTTAAAAGGGATAATTATCTCTCGATTCACACTTTGGAAAACCATTACCATATGCTTGCAAGTATATTACCTCTCCACCACTTGTGAATGAATTAAAATGCAAGATTCGAAGGGACTTAACCAAGATTGTAATGGGGTTTGGACAAAGGTAGGATAAAAAGAAGTTATTTTAGATGTAACATATCAAAAGAAATGCCAATTAATCATTCATGGGCCAAATTCTCCAATTCTATCTTCACATGATTTTCCAAGGCATGTAAAACTTGTAAATATGGCAAGTTAACTTGATTTGAAACATTTGCTACTAATTTCTCTCTTTTTCTCTCTTTTTTTCTTTTTTCATTTTTTTCATTTATTTTGCATTCAATTTTTTATCATTTCTTTCATTTTTTTAAAAGAGAAATAGTTGACTATAAGTATACTTACCTATTTATATAATAGAAGCTTTGGATTAATAATAGACCCTACGAAATAGAATCAAGCCTTCCCTTGATAAAGGTTAGCAAAAATGGTTTGAAAAAGAAAAGGTTAAAGTGAAAATTTTGATTATAACCAAAGAAAAGGTCAAGGCTCAAAAATGGTTATCTAAGGAACATGTAGAAAGGGTTGGTTCATTTTTAGAAAGTCCAAAAAGGGTTATCCTAAATGTCCTTATCATTTTCATGCATTCAATTCCAATTTGTGGTCTCAAAGTGCATAACAATGCAAGTTCTAGATTGATATATCCAAGTGTGATATACACTCAACAAATGAATAAAGAGCAATTTTGTAGTTAAATGCTCGTTAGGGTCAAAAGCTCTCCAAGTAATTAAAAACCATCTAAAGTCATTGTATATCCATTATTAAATCAATTCCTATGGAAATAAGCACTCATACTAGAAAACATTGCACTAATTAATCTCAACTTCTTGGGGAATTTCAAAAATTTGGAACTTAAATGGCCCAATTCATTTCAACAAACAACAAGTTTAGCAAAAACTTCAAAATTTTTGGGCCACAGTGCAATTTTAGAAACATTTTTGAAAAATTTTTGACAGAGTTTTCCCTTATAATTAGACAAAAGTTCTCTGCCAGCAAACCCAATTTCAAAACAATTCCAACATATCACAACATTACTTTTACATATAAGTAACTTAAGCACAAAAACAAGCGTAAATAATGCATTTAAAGCCCATTTTCACCCCCCCTCCCACACACTTAAAGATACACATTGTCCTCAATGTATAGGAAACAAGGCAAAAAAAAAAAAAAAGCAAACTCCCTTAATACATATGGCTACAATCTAGATTATCCAAAATATCACGAACATTAATCTACAGTACATAATCCACTGCATAGTCAAGGGCATAAATTCATAAGTTCCAAATACTTGCTAATATCTTAAACAACTACTTTAAGTGAATAAAGCATGAATTAAACAAAATATCAAGGCATAGTTTGCAAGCTCGAGTCTTGTCATCTCCTTAAGTGCCTCGATTAGTTCCATCATCTCCTTCATCTCTGTGCTTCTCAGGGCTAGGTGAGCGTCGTGGCGGACCGTCCAACCAACCTTCCATGCGATGCATCTGGATGTCCAAGGAATTGAGTCGAACATTAACTCTATCAAAGCCTTCCACACTCGCACGTCTAAACACCCGATAACAGCCAAAACTCTATCCCCAACAAAACGTTGAGGTGGAGGGCCAAAAGTAGATGGACCAGTTTCACCTATTTCTTGAAATGCATGGCTCGAGGTTTCTCCCTTTTCTCTCCTAAAGCTCTTGGAATCGGTGCACCTCTTGGATGAGGAATATTAGCAAAAGTGATATCCAAGTCCTTCAAAGTATCAAAGTCGAGCTTGTATATAGACTTGACCGGTACTCTCTCAACACCATTCAAATTAACTTCCATCTGCTCAAATAGGAAAGACAAGAGGCGCGGAAATCCAAATTGGTAGTTGGTAGTTGCATGCCTAACCACCGTTCTCATGTAGCTTATGATGATGTTTGGAAGTGGTATCTCAGCAAAAACAGATTCCCAGTCATGGAACATACGATCCAAGAAATAAAAATCACTGTTCTGAATTTCATTGCTGTTGCTCTTCTTTGGAATCACATTATGAACAAATAAATAGAAAATTAATCACTGTTGAGCCTCAAATGAACTAACCTCAAGGTTACATTTTGCTTGCTTTGGGTGTACGCAGGCAACTTGTTAAAACAAGCCATTGCATGGCCAACCTTACAATGCTTGTCAAGCGAGTGGAATTCTTTCTTCAAGTCAACTGGAGGACTGACATTTCGAACTCCAAGGTAGGTGACTAAAGTAGCATACGTGATTTCCCATCGCTTGCCACGAACATATGACTTAATCACCTCTCCACTGTGGCCAGCTTTATTCACCACATTAGCATAGAACTCCTTCACTAACTACGGGTAGTAGTAGTTTGGAAGTGTCAAAATCGAACCCCAGCCAAGGATGTCGAACGCCTCCCTAAGGGTGTAATCCGCATCCACCTCTGAAGTGACATGAAACTCAAAAATAAAGCCCATGTGCGTTCGTGCCTCGTACCACTCTTGATTCTCTTTGGAAATGAATCGAATCCGAAGACAGTGATTCTCTAGTAGATGTCCTCCTAGTTTGCCTTCTCGGTGGTGAAAGTGAGAACTCCCACTCTTCTCGTGCACGACTCGACTTTGGAGATGGTGAATATCGAAGAGCAGTTCTCCTGTATCGACCCATTGTGCCTACAAAATACAATTCACACAGTCAAACTACTAAGAAATATAAATGGACAAACAGACCAATTAATTACATAACAACACTAATTCCTCATTTAATGATCAAAATTTCACTTTAACATAGAACTATTTTTTGAACAATTGCTCAAAAGAGGACAAAAAATGCCATGAAATTTATTGAGTAAATTATTTTCCAACAATTCACCAAAAATTCATGAAAAATTGCTAATTCACCAATTTTAACAAAACTAACCCCAAAACATATAAAAACTAGGTGAATTATCCAATATCTAGTCTATTATAGTTGCAAGTTGTCAAAAATAATGCATATATGGCCATTAACAAACTCAAGCAAAATTAACCAAAATTAAAGCAATTAAATCATAAATTTCACCAAGTGACCAATGCATATGTATATTCATCACCAATAAGCCACATTACAGACACTTTAATCAACTAAATAGGATAAATAACAATCCATGCTCACTTTCTAAATTAATCCAAATATAGCAAATCTAAAAAATTTAAATTCACATTAATCACCACATTGCTATATTTGAAGTTTAAGACACGTTTAAACAAGTCACATGAGCATAATGGAGGCTTCAAACATTAACAAATAACATTAGAAATTCAGATTCTAAAAATTGTCAAAAAAACTCAAGAACTTGAAAATTAAAAATTCTCAAATACCAAGATTTGTTCAAGAATCTTACCTTAATCCGGTAGAGTGATGATTGGTGATGAAATGATGCAAAAAGCCCATTGAAACAAGTTTAAATTGACCCCCAATTGAACAAAATTATTGTCACAAACCCTAGGCTCAATCTTCTTTAATCTGAGAATTTAGGTTTTTTTCTTGAATTCCAATTAGTTAAGTTGTTCTAGAGGCTCAAAATGTGTTAGGTTGATGATTTTAAGTAATAAAAATGGTGAAAAGATGGGTTTTGGTGGAATGTGTGTGGGTTTCTATTTGTGTGTGTGAGTTGCGATGGAGAAGAAGAAGAAGAATGAAGGAAAAGAAATTTCTTCACGATTCTTCTTAAATTTTTGCCCAGCCAAATCTGTGGATCGATTCCCAAACCTAGGTCACGGATCTAGGTTGCGAATCTGGACCAACAAGCAATTGCTCGCGTTTCTTGGTTCGTGGATTTCATTCTATTCCCTCAGAAGCGAAGCCATTCACGAATATTTCTGGAATTTTTTTTCTGCAATTTTTTTTACAATTTTTCAAAATTCCAACCAATTTCTGCAATTTTCATAATAAAAATACTGTTTTCTTTTTATGAAATGCACCACTTCCAACACGTGTAGAATGATCAAAACAACATTTTTAACCTCAAATCTTGAATCATTAATAACTAAAATGCAAATTGAGGTATTGAGATGTTTGATTTTCTTCCATTTCGCCGTGCCTAAAGTCACTTTTGTGATGCTTTTTCTTCCTACAAAACAAACATTACAAGCACATTTTAGAACATAAAATACACATGCTCGCACATGAAAACTAAACAAAACAACATAAAATAATGGGGTGCCTCCCAACTAGAGCCTTTGTTTAAAGTCGCTAGCTCGACTCAAATTTGCTTCTTCTTTAAAAGAAGAATGGGGAGTCACTTTCTCCCCAAGGGTCAAAACTTCCAAACCAATCCACCATGCTAAGAGCCTTGCATTGAACTCCCTTGTCTAACTCCCTTATTGGTTTAGGAGGAACATTAGATAAATCATATAAAAGTTCAACTTTACTTTTGTTGAAAGTGCTTACCTTCTTTTAATTGCCTCATATTTTTACCGAATTCTTCAAGGCTTTCCATTGAGTTGATCAACTTCTTTATCTTTAGTCCTCTTGCTTCTATATCATAAAAATTAGTCCCAAGAGAATTTATCGATTTTACTTCTTCATGCATCTCATGATTAGCATTATTAACACATGGACTTTTAGAGACAAGGTCAATAGGCTCTTCATCTATATTTTTATTAACTAAATTGAATTCAAGCTCTTCACAATTAACCCTAAATATTAACTTACATTTTTCCACATCAATTAAGGTGTATGCCATGGCTAAGCAAGGTCTTCCTAGAATAATAGGTATTTTTACATCCTTCTTAATGTCTAGGACGACAAAATCCATAGGTACAATTGATTGCCTTACCCTTATGAGCACATTTTTTAGAATATCTATCGGATGTGTGGTAGACTGATCTGCCAATTGCAAGGTAACATTAGTAGCTTTAAACTCTTGAAGCTGTAAATTTCGAGCAACCGATAGGGGAATAAGAGATACGCTTGCACCTAATTCACATAAAGCATTGAAAAAATGTAAATGATCAATAGTGTAAGAAATCAAAAAACTTCCTAGATCCTTCAATTTGGGAGAAAGTTCGTTCTTGATCAATGCATTGCATTCCTTTGTTGATACTATCATTTCATTATCCACAATCTTCCTCTTCTTTGTCATAATCTTTCAAGAAATGTGTGTGAGAAGGAATCTGTGTAATAGCATCAATAAAAGGAATGTTAATATGTAATTGTTTGAAAATATTTAAAAATTTCTCAAATTCCCTATGTGAGGACCCAAAAATTTATTTTTTTATCTGACCTATTTAATTATTTATTTATTTATTTTCTCTGAATAATTTATTTAAGTCATTTTAATTACATTTGCACCATATATTACCTCGTTTATAACCTTCAATTAATTTTTCTATCGCTCAATTGCGAAAAATGAGAAAATAATTTTTTTGAGGCAAACATTTGGACTGAGAGTAACGTAATCTTGGAGAATAAGAATGATCATTAGTAGCTTAAGAAAAGCTACTTGAGGGATTAGAAGTGAGTAATTGAGATTAAACTCAAAATGGAGCAATATTGACCACAAATTCAAAGTTGAATTTTGTACCCAAAAACTAGTGGTTCTTATTCCTTCTTGCTTTCCCCAATTTATCCATCAAAAATCACAAGAAAACTCTCACCTTTCTCTCCCTCTCTCACCTGAACTTCAGCCCTCTTCTTCCTCTCAAATTTCAACTTCAATTGTTGCAAAGATTGGCCAAGAAAAGCTTGAGAAAACTTCCATTCCTTCACTTGAAACTTGAAGATTATCTTATCTTGAGGGAGCCGGCTTGAAGCTTGAAGAGAGGGGTTTTTTCGGGAGCTTAGACATCACAAACAAGGGTTTCTTCTTGAGCCATTAGAGGTACTTTGATTTCAACAAAAACCTTGTTCCTTGGTTCCATTTTAGGTAGTTTTAAACTTTGATAGTTCAATGTTGCTATTCTTGTTGAATTTGATGGTTTTGTGGGCTCTATGAACTCCCACCTTTCTTTTTATTGGACTGCTATGATGTGTGTTTGTGTGATGGAGTGAATTGTGATGAATTCATGGAAGTTAGGAAGTTAGGAAGAAAGGAAGAAGGAAAATCGAGAGAGTTGAGGGGAGGTGCTGCCGGTTTTATTTCAGCATTTTTCTCCCTTGTTTTGGCAGCAGCATTTCGTGGGGTTTTTGGTGGTTTTGGGAGCTGGAATGTTAGGCTTTAAGTGGACATTTTCCTAGCCAAGAAGCTCTCTCAATTGGTGTTTTAAAAGTGCATGAAATGAAGATCAAAAACCTGGAAAATCTGCTTTCAATTCTGTCCGCATGGGCTGTTCTGTTTTAGTGTGGTTTTGGTCTGAAATTTTGCTACCACGTAACCTCCATTTGATCAAGAAATGTTGTTAGAATCTTGGTTTTGAAAATGGAATGGAATGGAATGAAGGTTGTTTTGGATGAACCAAAGG
Organism: Gardenia jasminoides; assembly: GCA_013103745.1. Classification (NCBI taxonomy): domain Eukaryota; kingdom Viridiplantae; phylum Streptophyta; class Magnoliopsida; order Gentianales; family Rubiaceae; genus Gardenia; species Gardenia jasminoides. Next base: position 21,218,147 of record CM023095.1, read on the forward strand.
TTGTAAAAGAAAAGAATTTCGTATGGCAGATTAGAACTTCAAATTTTCAGTCAATTTTGGGGGCATGGATCACTGCCTTCCCGTATGAGTTTTTGGATAAATTTTGTTAAAAATATAGTTCACATATTGAGGTTTGTGCCTGAAAAATTTGGTGTTTTTCCAGCATTATTTCGTTGCCTAAATGATGTTCCAAAAATGACTCTTCAAAACTGGAAAACCAAGCTGTCAGACAGCTTACTGTCCCAAGTTCAAATGGCTATATTTTCTTGCTTGGGAGTCAAAATTGAGCGCCATTGGTGGTGTTTGAAACTAGACTTCAAGGGTTTTCCAATGGTATATGGCTTGCATGCTAACTCATTTTCTATCAATCCCAGAAAATCGGCAAAGATGACTATTTTTCAAGACTGATTTGCCTATTGTTGTTCCTCGCTACTTCTTGTGTCATACTTTTGCTTACTTTACAAAATGAATCTTGGAGCGAGCCCTTCTAATGAATTGTAGTACTCCGAGTCTAGTTTCCATAGCCGTAGACCTTGCCTAATTTTGATTAGTGTAACCTAAGATATGGACTGAACAAGGAACTGTGGCAGTTTGGCCTTAGATGATTTTAAGTAGTTTAAGTTAAGTGTTAAGTTTTAGTTGTTTGGCCAGTGTGTGATAGTTAAACTTTGGCTCAGGTGACCCAAACTTCATCGAGGGCGACCCGACTACCGAAGTTTGATCTTCTTGCTTGCTCGTCTGTTTCACCGACTCACGATGAGTGTTCCAACTCCTTTTCAAAATGAAAATCTTGCTATTGTTTACAAAGAAATGATTTGTTGAAATGAATTTGGGTTATTTGAAAGACTTGAATTTCATAAGAAATATGCTTGATCTATTTTATGATTTGAACTACCATGTGAGTGTTTTCTCCTTTTCGTGTGATTTTGGGAATTAAAATAAATAGTATGCTATCTTGTGACAAATGTGACGTTGTTGGGTAGATACCCTCAACTAGTATGTGACGTCGTTGGGCGAAGTCCCTCGACTAGTCTACTTTGTTGGGTGAAGTCCCTCGAGTAGTTTCAGTGGATTATTGTGACGTCGTTGGGCGAAGTCCCTCGACTAGTCTACTTTGTTGGGCGAAATCCCTCGAGTAGTTTCAGTGGATTATTGTGACATCATTGGGCGAAGTCCCTCGACTAGTCTACTTCATTGGGTGAAATCCCTCGAGTAGTTTCAGTGAATTCTTGTGACGTCGTTGGGTGAAATCCCTCGGCTAGTCTACTTCGTTGGGCGATGTCCCTCTAGTAGTTTACCTGGTATATCCAGGCAAGACCCATTTACGTGTTTATTAACATGTTTTAAATTTTAAACTTGAAGTATGATTTGAACTGTTCTACGTGAGTTACAAGTCTTTTGTCACTCACTGGGCTTTTAGCTCATTCTTTCAAATTTGTTTTCTTTAACAAGGATCAAGAACCCGAGTGAAGACATGATCAGTTAGGGTTGGAACTTATCTTTTGAATTTTGCATTGAGATGTTGAATTCGATGTTTTGGGTTTGTAAGATGAAATTGTGGTTGTACCTTAAATATATTGGACTGTAATTTGAGAAGTTAGGTTGTAAGTTGAATTTAGTAATGTTATTAGTTGTGGTTGATTTGGAATGGTTATTTACGTTTACTTTCGAAGTGTTATTAGTTATTCGAGCGAGTGAGTCCTGGCGAGAGCTGGGCAGGCGGTCCACCGAACCCTTTGGTTCGTCTTAGGGGAAGGTGGGGTCGTCATACCCTATCTTTGGTATTCTTCTTCAACTTGTCCAAAAAAGTAATAGCATTAGAAATCACATTAGAAGAAGATAAATCATTATCAATAGCAGCATGATAATTTTGGGTTCCTTTTTCCTTTTCATTGGCTATTTCCTTGTCTTTCTCCTCACTAGTTTCACCAAGGTTAGGTCCTTCTAAAATTTTACCGCTTCTAAGAGTGATAGCATTAACATACTCTCCAGGGTTAACCTTGATTTTACTAAGTAGTTCCCCTGGTTGTCTAGGGTTAATGCAATTTGCTATTTGGCCAAGTTGAACTTGTACATAACTATACATGGTGGTTAATTGGTCCATTCTCCCCTCTAATCTCTTAAATCTTTCCAAGGTGGTTTTAGCCATTCTAATCATATTGCTATTGATTCTATTGGCTAAGCTCTCAATGGCCAATTCCCATACTAATTTATTTTCAATTGGTGGTTGTCTAGGTTGAAATCCTGGTGGATTGGTTGGGCGTTGTTGGTTCCCTTGATCTCGCCATCCAAAATTTGGATGATTCCTCCACCCTTGGTTATAAGTGTTAGAATATGGATTGTTTTGCTTGGTGCGATTGAAGTTATTCATAAATTGTACCTGTTCAAAATTCAAATAATTAGTATCCTCATGATTGCCTCCATAAATAGTACGACAAGCAACATGAATATTAGAATTTGAATTAGAACTAATCTCACATTGTCTATTTAACATTTCCCTCATGCTATCTATCGTTGCATTTAACATGTTAAAAGCATCCAATTCATACATACCTATATGTTTTCTAGTGTTACCTCTCTCATTAACCCATTAATAGTTATTTGCTACCATTTCTTCTATCAATTATTGAGTTTCTTCAACCGATTTTCCAATAAGTGCTCCACCTGCAGCTGCATCAATATGAGTTTTTATAGGATAGGTTAAACCATTATAGAATATTTACATGATTAACCAACCAGGAAGTCTATGGTGTGAACATTTCCGTTGCAACTCCTTGAACCTCTTCCTAGCCTCATATAATGATTCTCCTTCCTCTTGACCAAAACTAGTTATATCCTTGAGTAGTTTGACCGTTTTACCCTGCGACAAATATTTATTCAAGAAAGTCTTTGCCAAATCGGCCCAATTAGTGAAAATATTTGATGCATGTGAATTAAGCCATATCTTAGCTTTATCTTTTAAAGAGAAAGGAAACAATCGAAAGTTTATAGCATCGTCACTTACTCCATTGAACTTGATTATGTCACAAATCTCCAAGAAATTAGCTAGGTGGGAACTTGGATCCTGCGTTGAATTTCCTCCAAATTGCTGTTGTTGATCACTTGAATCAACAATGGTTTAGTCTCAAAGTTATTTGCATTTACCACTGGTCTAGCAATATTAGTTTATGATCCTTCTGCCGTCGGCAATGCAAAATCCCTCAAAGTTTGTTGATTGCGAATCTCTTATTTTTCCGCCATTGTTTCTAGTGGATGTCATTCAATTGCAGTTTCACTAACACCTTCCTCTTGTCGATTTGCTTCTTGTTGTGCAAGACATCTTAATCTCCTTAATGTTTTTTCAATCCATAGTTGTTACAACCCAAAGAGATCGGTGCATGCATTGCAAATCACCTAGAAAATGAGAAATATTAGCAAAAAGTCTACTCCTATAAATATATATATATAATTGGCACTGTATATACAAAGAAACTTACAATTAAAACAAGTTTAGATTAAAAAAATTTGCTTTTACCCTAATATTATCCAAAGTCCCCGGCAATGATGCCAAAAACGTGACATGGATTAGACTTCAAATTATAAATTCTCAATTATCTCAATTAATCAAACCCAAATTCCTCGATTTTCTACAAGTATAGGGGTCAAATGAATATAGTGATAATTAGGTATCAATCCCACAAGGACTTAGTAATTACTATGATTTTTTGGCTCACTCTATTATCTAAACAATCAAAAGAAACTTCAATAAAATTCAAAGGAAAGATAGATAAGCAAATAATTCAACAAATAACTAATTAGCAAGAATTAACTTGATAGAGAAGACTTTCTAAGATGGTTGAATCTTTTATAACTCAAAACTTGTGATTCATGTAACGGCCTCGAAAAAAAAATTAAAAAAAATTTATTTTTTTTAAATTTCAAAAAATTCGAAGTTTTATTTATTTATTTATATAATTATTTCTTTAATTATCTTGTGAAATCCGATTTTTCTTCATTCACAATGTCTCATTTAATTTTAACTCTAGTCCCCTGTTAATATCGTCTCGTAGCATTTATTAGCGGTAAAATGTTAAAGGCGCGTTTTTCGAGGTAAATTCGGACTGTGAGTAAACTAGTGAAGATAAGTATGGATGATCACTGATAAGTTGGAAGTGTAATTAAATGACTGGATTTGGGTCTTTGAAGATGATTAATTAGGGTTTTGAAATTTTAGTTAAGATTTGGATTAACCACTTTAAGTTTAGAATTTTATCTAACCGTTAATTCTTTCAACTAAATTCCTACCAATCACTTAAAAATCACTTCTCCATCCCCTCTCCTAATCGAGATTTGTCCCTTAATCTCAAGCCAAATGAAGTGATTAATTTTCCCTCCAAATGGCTAATTAAAGTCACTATGCAAGCTTTGACTTTGGGGGCAAGACAAGACCCATGTCTTGTCTTCCTTTTTCTCATTAATTCTTCAAGAAAAATTGCACAAAATTGCTTCATCTTTCCTCTCCTCTCACCCGACTTCTTCCCTCTCTTCTTCCTCTTGTTCTTCATCAAAAATTCCTTCCATTTTCTTCCTTAAAACTCAACTAAATTTGCACTAAGTAGAGCTTAGCTTGAGGCTTGGACAAAGAGCTTAAGGAAGAGGATATTGTGGGCTCAATCTTGCATTTCTTTTCTTGAAGTCTTGTAAACCTAAGAGAGGTATAATTCTACTAACTTCTTTCTTGTCCAATTTCTTTAAATTCCAAGTATGACAACTAGGAATTGGGTGGTTAATGGGTTCATAGAACCTTGAATTGGTGATGATTGTGTTGTGTGAAGTGTTGAGCTTCATTATTGAGTAATTTGATGATTATGGAAAATGTGTGGGCTCTTGAATTCCCACTAAATATGTGTAATTGATTGCTAGATGGGTAGATGATGCTATCTAAGTGCATTATGTATAATGATGGTTGTTAAAAGTTGGAGGGAACCTTAAGGAGAAAACCAGCTAGAGGGAGAAGAAATTGGGGAATGAATTTTCTGATTTTTCCTTGAATTTCGTGGATGTATTTTTGGCTAGTTTAAGGGCTGAATTTGATGTTTAAATGTTGAATGTCAAGCTGTTATTTTTTCCCCACAAAAAGCCCTTCAAGAGTTGATGTAATTAGGGTTACTAATTCGGAAGTGAAAGCTGGAAAAATGAAGTTTATGCTGCCCGAATTTTTGAGGATTATTTCGTGATATTCTTGCCAAAAGATGTGATCATTTTTTATTACCATTAGGTTAAGGAAGTCTAATACCAGCTTAGGGTCGAATTTGAGGTGAAATGGCAGTAGTATATGTTGGATAAAAGAGACTAGAAATGAAGTAATTGAACTTCATCGGTTTGGACAGTTTCGATGAATGAACTTGAGTCACGTAGAAAACTGCCTTCCCATTTTAATTTTAAGTTGAAATTTGGTATGAATCTAGTTGATATATGGAAGTATTAGTTTGCCAAATTTGACAATTTTTGGACTTGAATTCGTCACTCAAACAATGTTTTGAAAACTGCCCTGTAACTTCGCATCCCAGAAATTTCAGATTTTTGAACTGCCCTTGTTTGAACTGCTTTCATTTCATGCTCGGGTGTCGAAATTGAGTTCCGTCAGTGGCTGTTCAAACTCCTTATGTAGTACTATATTGTGTATGAATTTAAGAGGCTAACTAATTTTCTATAATTTTTAACGAATTTTCAAAGTACCCTGGATGGCCAGCCTGATATGCCCTGTCTCTTTACTGTAGCTGGCTATTGAACGAAAATCAGGGTTAATTTTGTCCAGAATTTTAATTGAATGTCTTCTACAAAGTTTTAGAGATTTCAAAGAAGTTTTCAACGGTACCAAATGTGAAAAATTCCAACTTGTATAACTTGAGTTATGATTTTTCAAAGTTTTCAACTCGACTTAGGAAATTGTCGAACTTTCTACTTTTGAACTAAATGTGGTCGGTAAATTAGGAAAAACTCATTTTCGTTCTCTTTTAATTATTTTAGGGCAAAGTGCTGATTTTGCAACTGATCAAAACTTGGACTCCGACCCCTACTTTGTCGGTGAGTTTTCCAATGCATGTTTACTGCTATAATTTACGAACTTAGTGCTTGAATGTGCCATGTGACTTGTCATGTGCTTTTGTTGAAACTTGAAACTGTTAAACCACTCACTTAAAGGAGAGTATACTTTATTGCTCCCTTTTTGTAGAGTTGGTAAATTATTTGTTTGCATGGACTGAATTTGGGAGACGAAAATGTGTTATTCAATCTCTCTTGGCTGAGTGCCTTGAGGAATTTACTGTTACTGTTCACTGTTTAAATTTTGGCGTGCGGGCCCGGTAGGGGGAGTTTGGTGGTTGGAGTTTGGCGTGAAGAGTCGTCTACTTGGATTGAAAGTCGACGGAGTGTCGACTACTATAAATGCTCGGGAAATGTGGAAATTGGCTCCTGAGAGCCCCCGTATCCTCAATGTGTGTGAATTTGATTTGTTTACGTGTTTTATTTATTTTCCTTTACTATTACCGCTTTAAGTGCATGTGCATGAAGTTTGGAAACTCACGAGCTTGTTAGCTCACCCCCGTTCCCGTTTGTTTTTCCTTAACAGGTAACGAGAATCCCGAGGCGTAGGTAGGGCTAGTGTCTTGATCTTTTGACTTTTGTCTCGAGTATGAAGAAATATTTTGTATATTTGTTTGGTGTTGAGTACTTTAAGCTTATGGAAGTGTATGAGCTTTGGCTCGAGGGTTGTGAATATTTTAAATGGATGACTGTAATTTTAAGTTTAAATGCCCCTTTTCAGTTTTAGTATTAATGTTGTGGTATTTGGTGAAATTGCACGTTTAAGTTAGTATTGATTTGAATGCTTGAGTCCTGGCGAGAGTTGGGTAGACAGCCCGCTAACCCCTCTGGTTAGCCTTAGGGGGAGTGGGGTTGTTACAATTCACTTGTATGAATTAGATTATAATCTTGTGATTTATTAGGGAAGTAACTTCTTAATTTGTTTATAAATTGTTTTCACAAATAAACAAACATACTCATGCAAAACTTTCACCTATTGACATGGTGAATTAATTAAGCATAAGCTCATGAAGCTCAATGAAGATACATGCATAAATCCATCTATATACCTCTCCTACTAACGTGAAAATGAAATCTAGAGTTCATATATATTGAACTACACATGAAAGGCAATAATCATATACAAACACATGTTTGGATGATTTATAATTGATGATCAAGCAACCATAAATATGAGATGCTAATATATGAATTAATAAGCTCACAAGGAAACCATAATTCAACACAAGTTAGCACAAATCAAGAAACTATAAGTTCATCTTTCTTCCTAGGAACAAAAAGTTTAGCTAGACATGAAAATAGAGAAGTTCAAGCACATAAAACTCTTACAAATCATTTCAAAGAAGTAAAGAGAAATAGTTAAAGAAATCTTATTCAAATGATGAAACAAGCTCTTCAATCTTCACTTCAACAACTTTGTTCTACACTATCAAGCTCACAAACTAGTTCTTCTATCAAGGGAACCTCACTTTTTGCCTTAAACTACAAAACTAGCTATTTTCTCCTATTTTTCTACTCTCCTCTCTTCTTGAAATACAAATAAGTATTTATAGAGATTTCATGAAGAAAAAACCATTGAAAAGACATCAAGTTGTTTCTTGATTTTTCAAGTCTTTCTTGAGCAGCTATAGCCAAGATTCTTTACCAAACTGAGCTAGAAATAAGTTGGAAAGAGTTGTACAAGATCTGGAAGTCAAAATTGCAAGTTGCACGTCAACATTAGAGATTTTCGAAGTGGATCCACGAGACATAGCTTGCAGATCACCTCATGGATTGAGCTTTCCTGTCTCCACTGAGATAGAAATGTGAGCCTTCTGTTCCTTAATTGCTACCTAACGTTTTTGATTCACAGATTTGCTTCAAAAACTTTAAAATTGCATTTTTCTTTGATCTTTTGAAGCTTTAATCAATCCAACTTTTAATCCCGGGTTTGAATTGCATTGTAATCATCTCAATTTGATTCATCTCAATTTTCGAGTACTTTAATCTTCACGATTATCTTCCAAACTCAATTTCCTACAAAAAGTCATTCAAAAGTACATAATTTTGCTCAAAAGCAATTTCTAATTAAAATTCTCACTTTGATTGAACTTTTACTAAAAAGAACTTAATTCCATCATTTTTTTTCCTAAAAACACACTTAAAACTTGCTTAAATAACACACTAAAATAGTAAAAATAACAAATTATCAGTAATGGTGCAAAATTAGTTGGCATTTTTTATCAGTAGTTATGTGTTGATAAGCTTGTTGAATTAAAGATCAATTTGGCTAGTAGGAGCACTTGTTAAGAGGGTCTCAAATGTTAATTTTGCTTTTAAAAAGTTTAGTTAATATGAAAAAATGTCTAAATGTAAGGGATATATTAATTTTAATTGTGTGTATTCACATGATAAATTAGGTGTAACTTAGATAATATAATGTTAATGAGTGCCCACTGGCTAGAAAAATATATCAAAGATAGAACAACATGTTAGCTAACTATATTGTCAGAGAAAATAAATTTTGCTATTAGAGCAAATCATTTCCTATATACCTAAAATGCCCTTTACTAGTCAATGTCTAACATTTTTTTATTGATTTTTTTGCCCCACCAATATATTTTCTTTGTCCCAATTTCAGAGTTTATCATCACATAAGTTTAAGCTCCTCTCTCTACCTTGTCACTAGTATAAAATTAGGCTAATAATAACCTACATCCAAATAGCAAATTAGTCCATTGAATTTAACAACCAAAATTTTCATTAGTTTTAGACTATTGGAGACTAAACTAAATAAGGTCAACAGAAGAAGATACTCAAATTGATAAATATATCTTGGTTTAAGTAGCTACATAGTTTACATAACTTATGCTACAGCAATTTTTATATTGTAGGTAACATAAATTCAATACTTATCTTCTTGGAAATGTTAGTCAAGCAAACCTAAATGAATATACTTAAACTGTCAAACCCAACTATTGAACTCCATTGAAAATTCCAAACTCCCAATTTCTCTCATTTCCTTTTCCCATAAGAAGTCTAGAATTTATATACCTCAAGCATTGTCTTTTCTCTTCTATTGGTTCTATGAAGTCTAAGTTTATCAGATAAGATCCATAATTTCGATGCAAGTATTCTTAAAAAAAGGATTTGATTTACCAGTTCTATTTTGTAATTCAAGAACTAAAAAAAAAACCCATGAACATAATTAGTGCTAAAGACTAGAGATGGAGATGAAATTGGGTATCATTTGACTTGCAAATTGGAGATGGAAGCAAGGAAGATGGGAAAGATCAGCCTAATAAAAAAAAATAGCTATTAGAGGAGCCAAAGGATTTTGGTGAGGCATAGAATAAGCAGAGTATTATTTATCAACTGGAAGGCACTTTGGGTATTTTAAACATAATTACTTTGACAGGAAAATTTTTGCACTAGCAATACCACCAACATGCTGTCCTATCTTAAATTTTAGTTAGTATAGGAAGTAGTTGAATGGACTCAAATGATTATGACTTATTCTAACTATCCATGACCTAATTTAGTAGTCAATCATAGTTGTATTGGAGAATCAATCAAGTTAATTTGGCCAACCTAGCTTAGTCAAGCACATTTGGATTATAGGCCTATGTTCATTTATGATTTAGTAATGTTTTTTTTTTTGGTGGAGTTATTAAGTCAGGTAAGTATCTGGTGGTTATCCGATAATTGTGTATAGTTATTTTAATTTTTTTTTATCATTTTGGTTTTGTGAAAAATGTGAACCACATTCAAGTCAAAAATAAAAAATTATTAAATCAAACTCTTTTGTGAAGTGAATTTTGTATTCAATAAAGAATTTGGTTAGATTGAAAACACTAAGCATAACAACCCTAGTTACACTTGTGTCAATATATAAATAAGGCTAAGGTTCTCTACAATGACCAAACAACAACAATACGCTACAATTAATGGCTTAGATAGTTTTTTTTTTAATAAGAAAAGAGAAAAGTTTTATATATGAACTTGTTGGATGTTGTCCTTCACCAATTGTTTTACAAAATTTAGGGGGATAGTGCCAGAGAGAATCGGTTGTAAGTCTTGATTTAGCAAAATATCCTAATTCATTAGCCATCTTGTTCAACACTCTAAGAGCCCAATTAATATTAATAACATTTGAAACTACCGTAGCAATTCTAATATCATCAATAACTAGGTCAATACTACAAAAATCTTCTTCCTTATTGAGTAGAAGGCTAATGACTAATTGTGTATCACCTTCAATTATAAAAAATGGAATCTTTAGAAGCACAACAAGGAAGCTTCTCTGGTTACAATAGCCTCAATCAACTTAGCATCTAAAGCCCCTGAAAATTGTTTAGCCAAGATTGTAATAAGTTCTCCTTTATGATTACCGATAGCCACTCCTACACTAAAAAATGTCCATTAGTTTTAAGACGGATTTGTCAAATTTTATTTTGAAAATGTTCACAGGAGGCGAAGATAGTACAAATGTTCCCTCATCAAGGCAGTAGAAAAGGACAAACATTTGCATCCCTATATTGGAGTGAATGGCTTAGATAGGTTTAGTTATTAAATTTGGATGGATAGAATTGAGTATCGGCCACAAATTTCAATCAGTAATGACATTTAGCATCGTGTTTTTGCATATTATTTTCTTATAAGTCATTTTAGTATCTATATACATTGTTTTAGTATATAATTGACATATATTTGCATACATTCTATGATAAAATTTACATACATTGTTTTAATATATAATTGACATATATTTATGTACATTCTATGATAAAATTGACACTGGTAACAAAAGTCTCAAATTTAATAAATGATATATGTTGAATTTCATGTATAATTTACTCTAGTTGTCTTACATTACAAACTTGCGCTTTTTTGATTATTTAAATTGATTAAAGATTCTAATTTTGGATAATCAACATTTTTGATGTTCTCATTTACTTTTGTATTTTAATTATAATTTTGACTAGTAAAAAAATCTAAAATTGATAGCCTACCAAAGAATAACTTTTACTACATTATAATTATTCTCTATATGCAGTTTTCATAATTAAAATTTTCAAAATTGAAAGCAAACGAGAACAAGAAGAAAATACTACGATTCATTTTGGTGTAAGAAATCTCTTAAGTTGAGAAGCGAAAAATCCTCAACAATCATATCATTATACTTATATATAATACACCATATATCATACTTTCAATTGAAGTTGTCATTAAAAAACAAAAAAAAAAAGAGGAAAGAAAAGAAAAGAAGTTCCCTCTTTTAGTATTTATTACTGTTATAATCATAAAAGTACTTTCTAATTCCCATTTTGCATGTGTAGCCCTAGCCCTAGCCCTTTCCCTCTGCCTATTTCCTTCCAAAAATACAAACACATTGAACTAATACGTATCAATCTATCTATAAATACTTACTCCGTACATGATTTTTCCATCTCTTCCAAAGCAGAGAAAGGAAACCATTTTAATAAACACAGACACACACACACACTCTCTTCCATAAAACTACAAATACCAAAAAATAATTAACGGATAGCGTCGGAGGGCTTTGGTTTTGGAAGCGCCTCTTTCTTAAGCACTAATTAAAATAATAGATTAATAGCACTAGTAATTAATTAATATAAATAAACACACAAGCAGTGAATCATTAGTGTCTGGATTAGCAGTATATAATCTTCTTTTAAGCGTTCCGCGGCCGATTCTTTCACTCCCTTTACTCTTTTCTTATTATATTGTCAGCAGAAGCAAAGCAGGCAGCCGAGCGCGAGATAGAGACGGCGACGGAGAAGTTGAGGGCTTAACTTTGCGATAGATCTGAGGGAACTGGCCGGAGAGACATGGGGAGCGGCAGAGGAGGAAGCGGCGCCACCACTACCGCCACCACCAGCACCAAAACCAACAACAGTAATAAGAGTGTTAACAATGGTGGTGGGGTAGGGTTACAGTCGATTCCGTCGGGGTCTCAGAAGATAGTGAAGAGTTTAAAGGAGATTGTTAACTGCCCTGAACCTGAGATCTACGCTATGCTTAAAGAATGTAATATGGACCCTAACGAAGCCGTTAATAGACTCCTCTCTCAAGGTTTTTCTTTTATGTCTTTCTTTCTGCTTTTGATTTTGTGTGTTTATTTTTTTAATTGCCTGTAACCCTAGAAAGACTTTTTCTTTTCCTTCTCTTTTGTTTTCATCTTTAACGTTTTGTGTCTGTCCATCTTGATATTTTTTTTGGTTCTGCGGTTGTGCACCAGTGGTGAATGGTTTTTGGGCTTTTGAAAATTTTCTTTTTTTGTTCTTGGTCATGAAGTTAGAAGCTTTAAATGAGGAATTCTTCTGCTTGTGACAGAACAAAGATGCCTTTTCTTTGGTTTCTTGGAAATTTGGGATTTGGGTTTGTATTCTGGGGCTTTTGTGGGTAAGATTTGATTATCTTGGGTGAAAGAATAAATTTTGATTATGTTTCTCTATTCTTTTTGTGCCATTTTTGAATTTCTTGCTTGTCTGTGTGAACAAGCGGATAGGATTTTGTAATTTTGTTGGCACCAAGTTGGATTATCTGTTCTTTGAGCTAAGTATTTGGTGCAAGTTCTGATTTTTGTGGTAGTGCATACATGCAAACACATATAACTCTATCCTATGTACTCATGTATGTGCATGTGTGGATATATGTGCATTTGTGCATGCTTACATTTATGCATCCCAGTTGAGGATCATGGGAAATTACGGATGTACACTTTGGGTCATGTTAGGGAAAGCAATCTGCGTTTTGGTACTTCAGGAAAAGAACCTTCCTTTTCAATTAGAATGAGAATCAAAGAGTCTTTAAATTCAGTGGGCTTACACAAGATCTGTCAAATTGATTATTCTCATGCTATTTGAATGTATTATGCTTGTTAGATTCTTATATATGTTAATATATGTTCTTGAGAGTTGTCAGTTGTGCCATTTAGAAATATGAAATATATTTCCTAAATTCTGTAGTTGTGTCCATTGTTTTCATTTTAATTCTTTGGTATTGGTGCTACTGGTTTGGTTTAAATTGTAAATTTTTCCTTATTTCAATATCTTTTATGTAATAATCTTTGGCTGCAAAACAAATTTACTTATTTGTTGTTTTAAATTGTTGTATTATCATAGATCCTTTCCACGAGGTCAAGAGCAAAAGAGAGAAAAAGAAAGAGGTGCGTATTTGCTATAGAGTACAGATATAGTTTCTATTATCAATCTCATGTTGCATAGTGAAGTTCCCATTCCTTGGTAATAAAAATTCAAAGATCTATATACTTTATTATCGTGCTGTAAATGAAAGATGAAGCTTTGATCACCTCCATTCATCTTTCCAAGACAAGGGAAAAGTTATTATTTAGTTGAAGGTCTTTAACTTCCCGTATTGAACTCATTATTGTGTGGTTGAAACACCAATACACAAGGATAAATCAGTTCTTTTGACACTTGTGTCTACCCTTGTGTAACTGCAATATGCTTTATGCACCTTTATTCTTTCTTTTCCAATTGTAATACTTTAGTTTTAAGGTTAATATTATGTTGACCTCTGCTTTTTTTTTAATCTACTGCTACTTAAATTTTTGAAAAATTTCATCCATCTTACTACAGGGTAAGGATATGTCTGAATCTAGGCCACGAGGCACAAGTGGCACTTCAAATCGTGGCAGGATTGGCACAGACCGATATGCCAGCCGTGGTGGGAGTTCTGCTGGTGTGTGCATTTGCATTTAAATGTAGATTTGTATTCTTGAATTGAAATTTAGCATGTGATGTTAATATGTATTAAAGAGACCACCTTGTTTTGGGCAGAATCTGGTGCTTTGCATGGTAGACCTGCACACAAGAAGGAAAATGGTCCTAATGCTCATGCAAGTTCTTTATCTTCAGCATCTGCAGTGACAGGAAATAACACAAGTAGGCGACCTGCATCCTATAGGTTGGTCCTCGGTTGTGTTGCTTTAGCCTTTTTGAATAATGGATTTAAATTGTAGCAAACTGCCATTAGCTGATCTATGGATCCTTACCCTGCTATGTATGTGCTGTAGTTTTGAGGAAACGGACCTAGAATGATGAATTCGTTTTGATTTTTTGTATGTCTCTTGGTACTTAGTCTTTGTGCGCATACTTATAATGGGAAGTGTTATGGAATTTGCTTTGTCCTTGTCATTTGGACTTTGTGAATCATTGCTTCCTATACGTATTTATGAGACATTTTTAATTTATCTTGATCTCACATCCATTCATTGATCCAAGAAACTCAAGCTGTTGAAACAAATTTTTACGGCCATAAATAGGATCTTTATGGATCATGGAAGTTTTTAGAAGATATATAAAAGCATTAGATGAGGAAATTTAACTCTTAATCTGCTGTTTGGACTGACTCCTCCCAAAAAAAAAAAAAATCTTTGGCTGTTGTCTTCTATGAATACATAGCAGTGATGCTGCTGCCGCCACCACTGAAGTTAAAGGGCCAGCGTTAGGTATGCTTGATGGTGCCTCATCAGTCTCACAACCATCTGGATATCAACCTGCCTGGGTGGGAGCTCCTGGTCAAATATCAATGGCAGACATTGTGAAGATGGGTAAGCCACAAAGCAAAGCGTCAAGCACATCTCATAATGTTAATCACCACCATATTCAGGGGCCATCATCATCCACTGCATATCAAAATTTGCGGTTCTGTGAAGATCATGCGTCCAAAGTTCCAGTGGAACACCTTGAGCCAGGTGTTTCTTCTGCTCAGGATGCTTCCATGGATGATGAGTGGCCTTCAATTGAGCAGCCAGTACTGATTAGTCTGCCATCTGTCTCTAAGCCTCCTGTGGATCATGAACTGCATCCAGATTCTTCCAACTTGCCTTTTGATACGATCAATAGGCACTCAGGGGCAGATGAGGTTCAGGAAATTGAGGATGACAGTACTGAAGATCATGAAGCAAACCATGTTGGGCCTCCTGCTGTGTCCAGTAGAAAGCTTCAGGAGGATAATTCTGGAAATGGATCTCTTTTTGACAATGATTTGTACGGAAACAGAGGGTCCTATCAACCTCAAAATCATACTTTTGAAAGTCAGGGAGGTGGGTTTTGGGTTCTCTTCTGGGAAACAACAGTTTTATTTTATTCTTTTGTTTCTGAACATTTCATATTGTTAATGAATGTTAGATCTTCAGAGCAATTGGTTTTTTATTACTATCACTTCAATGACTCCATATTGTACTGTTGCAGTTGAGGATGTTGGTAACTCGATGTCCTCGGTGACTGCAAACTTGCAGCAATTGAGTCTGCAAAAGGAGGATCGAGATTTGACACTCGAAAGGGATGGTCCTTCTGTGGTAATTCCTGATCACCTCCAAGTTCAGTCTGCAAATTGCTCGCACTTGAGCTTTGGTAGCTTTGGATCTGGCATTGGCGCTTCTTTTTCTGGGCCTTCAGCATCGATACCTGTGAAAAATAATTTGGAAGAGGCTCCTCCTACAGAGGCAGGTGGTTCATCTGTGGGGCACACGGAGACTAGGTATGCCTTCCTAATTTTTAATAGTAGTCTTTTCTTTCAGCTTCTTTTTTTTTGCATTACTTCTGTAAGAAAATTTGTTTTCTTCATTTTTGTGATACATTTCTCTGCAGAAACTCTGAGTATTACGGTGATGAGTCACTGAGAAATGCCTCAGATGGTAATTTGTTCCATAGAACTGGTGCAAGTACTGGGAGTTATGATTCATCTTCTGCTTCACAACCTGAACCGTTGAAGGTGGAAAGTCTGGAGGTTGAGCGTGGGAATCAGTATGCCTTCCCTTCATCTACACCTGGTTACAGTTTTGAAAATCCCCCACAGTTGAACATTGGATTCAGTGAATCTCAGACAAGCTCCCAGATGCAAAATCTTTCTCCCTTTGCAAGTGTGATGGTAAAAATATTACTATCCTTCAGTCAAGTACTATCATTTGTTGCTTAGATGCTGATGTAAGGGCTGTGTGTTGGGAATGATGCTTTGAGGATGTCATGCCTGATTCCTAAAGAATAAGGTTTTGATAACCCTAAGCTACAAGAGCTCTAAGAACAATCATAAGAGGAGACTTTTGATTTGTTCTTAAAAGGAAAACTGTAAATGTAGCTAGTGACAGAATTTTTAACATTGTAATTCATGTACCAGAGTCAAATCAGTCTTTCATTTGAAGATAGGAATATGAAATAAAATTCCTGTGTGTGAAGAAACAGTAGGAAATCTCCTTTTCAAAGAGTATGGAGATAAAATCGACTCCATAGGTACAGTGAAGAAGAGAAGACATTATGATGACGGGGTGGTAAAGCTGAAAAGTTTCGTGTATGGGAAATGCTTAAGTTTTTGGTAATAAGCACATCGTAGAAATATTCTAATGCCATCTGAACCTAAAATCTTCAGCTTTTTTGCTTGTTGGTGGTTCAGTTTATGTTGTCATCTTTTGCAATGCCAGCATTATCTTGGGAAACAGAGAATTAAAAGTCATCAAAACTTGGATTTATGAAGTGGGACATTACAAATCACTAGGATGAGGATATGGCAGCAATTAGGGGATAATTAATGTTGCCATGGGAGGGACATGCAGCTTATGAAGTTGAGCTTTTCTCACACTTAGATGCTGAATCTTAGCATATAAGGAACTTGTACATTCTGTTAGTCAACCTTTTTGCAGTTAGATGCTATGGTTTACCATTTAGTTTGAAACTTGTAACTTCTGTTTTCATTGAGTCATTTGATTTGACTGGTTGCATTTGTAATGCAACATGATTATAGAGAAAACTGAAATGTTCTACACTATAATATCACCTTATATTGTAATATTGCCTTTCCTCATATTGAATATTTGGCTTTGAGTGCTTGGACATTTTTGAAATCAAATTGAATATGCAAGTTTTTGCAATCTCTTGTTCTTTCCTTGGTAGGATATATGCTGCATTTAGAAAACGTTTTGGAGCCTTCTCTTTGAGTTAATGTTTTCGATATTTTTGCAATGAATGAATTTGGCTTGTGTTTAACTTGAGGACTGCATAATCAGATTTTTTTGTTCTTAGTAAATATATGTTGTGCCAATTAGAACTAGTGACAGATGTGGAAGTTGGAATATGGTTTTGGAGATGATAACTTGTCTGTAAATGGATGGCCAATTTTTGTGAAATTATTACATCATAGTCCAAGAGTATATTATGAGCCTTTATTCAGTTACCCAGGGGGATTCTCATTGAACTTTTGCCCCTTTTTTATTCGTCTGATCTGGTGCAGAAATAATTTTGATGTATCACTGCATGGTTAATGGCTTTTTTCTTCATAGCCAGTACATTAACAATGTTATAAAGTTATGTTTATCAAATATGTTTACAACATGCTCCTTGTATCTGGATTGGGAGCTTTATTAAATCTTATTCTAAGTTGCAAACCATCACTGAATTCCTTGTTGAGATGTTATTCAACGGATACAAAAAGCTCTTGGGGAAAGGAATAGCATTCATTTTATCTTGTTATCTACGATTGTGTGGTTATGTGACTGTTAAAAAACTGCTGCTTTTGCATCTGACATGTTTTTTCTTTTTATTTTTGAGTTGGTGTGTTTTTGAAGTAAATGATATTTCTTGCTTTGGTTTGTGAGTACCTGTACCTTTGTTTACAGCCATCATATACGAATTCGTTACCAAACACACTTCTGGCAGCAAGTGTTCCTTCGCGTAGAGAATCTGATCTTCCATACCCATTTCCTGTGACACAATCGATGGCTACGAAGTATGGAAATTCAGTATCTTCCATTGGTGGTCCATCCATATCCATGGCTGAGGTTAGTCAATAGCAAGAGGTTGCTTATATGTCACAGCTCTAAGTTTTATTTAATGCATGACGGTGATTTACTTTTCTGATTTATATTTGTACAAAATTAGTTTTCTTTTTGGCCACCTAGCTTGCAATGGAGAAGTGAGAACTTTTCCTTTACATGGTCTTTTTTTTCATTTTTATTTTTATTTTTTATTTTTTTGGAATGCAATAAGAAGGTTGAAGTTAATTGACACTATGGAATTCTAGATTCTGTCTGTCTTGTGATTTGATTGGCTCTAAAAGTCACTTTGTTCTTTCATGTGCTATTTGCATGTTCGTTAATTACAATTGTTTTTGGTTGTGTGTTCATAATATTGCTGATTTCTCACCTTTTACCTAATTTCCTGCTTATTCTAATCGACAGTTGTCCTTTGGACCCATCTACTTTGACCATATATTTTCTGAAAGGTCTACTCTTTAAATTTATAATGATAACTCAACCTTCTATTGGATTTTACATGATAACTCAGCCATCTATTGGATTTTACATGATAACTCAGCCATCTGTTGGATTTTCATGATAACTCAGCCTTCCAATTGTTGCTACGAATTTCTTACTCTTGCTCTTTAGTTTCTTTTGGGTGTTTTTCCTTTTTGACTTGGTTCTGGTGAGGTCAACAGGATATAGCAGTAGCATATTGTTAGCCCTTCCAAAGAGTAATCAAGGCCACTTGATGATTGGAAAAAAAAAAAAGACTGAGATTTCATTAGAACTTTAAGTGGAGAATTATATCAAAATTTAGTTCTTCAAGGAGTCTAGACACTGTTTAAACTGTCAATTATCTATTTGAATAAGTGATGGCAATGCCTTCATTTACATTTGAATTTTTTCCTTATATACTTCTTGAAAAAGCCGGGAATATTATGAAATCTAGATGGTGCAAATATTAGATTACTTACAGTTTCCGTCTTCTAGTATCCTTTCTGTACTATTCTTTATGTTGATCTGCATACAGGCACTAAAGAATGTTGGTTTTTCATCAACGCAGCCGACATCGCAAACAATATCTGGAACTAGTGTTGCTACAGGACCTGCTCTTCCTCAACACCTTGCTGCACATCCATATGCCCAACCTACTCTTCCATTGGGACCCTTTGCCAACATGATTGGCTACCCATTCTTGCCTCAAAGCTATGCGTACATGCCTTCTTTCCAACAAGCATTTGCTGGTAATAGCACGTACCATCAGTCTCTAGCAGCAGTACTTCCTCAATATAAGAACAGTGTCTCTGTGAGCAGTTTGCCTCAATCAGCTGCTGTTGCTTCTGGTTATGGTGCCTTTGGGAGTTCAACAACACTTCCTGGAAACTTTGCGATGAATCAGCCTGCTGCCCCTTCTGGCACAAATTTAGGCTATGATGATGTTTTGAGTGCTCAGTACAAGGATAATAATCATTTGATCTCTCTTCAGCAGGTATGCCATTAAATTTTTTGGTAACTATGTATTTTCCAAATGTTTGAGCATCCTCGGGTGGTATAGCATGTGTGTTAAAATGGGGAAGTAATCTTCTGCATGTAAGCTCATGCAAATATGCCATTTCATGAGGGCTATTTTTCTTTTTGTGTGTCTTGTAGTCTTTCTGTTTGGTATCATATTTTACTATCTCTGAGACTCATATCTAGCATTATTTGTCATTGTTCAGAGTGACAGCTCAGGTATGTGGCTGCATGGGCCTGGTTCTAGAACAATGTCGGCCGTTCCTGCTAGCACATATTACAGTTTTCAGGGACAAAATCAACAACCAGGTGGATTTAGGCAAGGTCAGCAGCCATCACAGAATTATGGAGCTCTTGGATACCCCAACTTTTACCATTCTCAGACTGGGATGTCATTAGACCATCAACAACAAAATCCTAGAGATGGTTCACTCGGCAGCTCCCAAGGCCAACCTAAGCAGTCCCAACAGATATGGCAAAACAGTTACTGATCTGCTCACCTCATGGTTTGTCAGGGTCTTGTAATGAGTGTGAAAGTGGTCTTTCAAGTGGTCATGCAGATGAATAAATTCAGATCATGATATCCCCCTGAAAGAGGACTTGAGTGGCTGCTGCCCTGTGCCTTGAGGTTGTATTTTACATATCTATCGTCAGCCAATGTAACGTAGGAAAATGTGCTAATTTGGTGTTAGTGGACCCATGTCATCCACGTCGCCTTCTTATGTGATCTATTTTCCTTTTTCTTATCGTAATTTTGTCCCTTGCTATGAGTAGAATATGGTTTCTGTTTGATCGAGTGACTTTTGATGTTATTGATAGCCTGATTGCCTAACCGTTTTAACCCATGTACTAGTTACTAATTGAACTTAATATCAGGCCTTTCTTTCCTATTGGATGGTTGTAATGCTCTTGTAGATAGTGTGGTTTATAGTTGCCTGTGATTTTCGATGGATGCTTCAGCCTCTATGGCATCTTTTCCAGATATTGGCCTCTGTGGACCGTTGATGTGGAAGCTCTCTGCCTGGGATTGGCTTTTATTTGTCTTTTGACTGTTATTAAATTGTTATTACTGTGGTTTTAACAGATTGCTTCCGTATGTTTAAATTCCAGCGCTAGCGGTAACCAGAATAACTGGATTTGAGTTTTCTAGAGCTGGATCTTTGAATGCACGCTGGATGTCGAAAACTCGCATCTGTTACATTCTGTCAAGCTATAGCATCAGAGGTAACAAAAATCCTCCAAAAAAAAAAAAGAAAAAAAAAATGGAAACGAAAGACCTGATGAAGATAATATGTACACACAACGACATGGTGCCCTGACTTGGAAGATCGATCCAATAGCACGATTAGATACAGTTTGAGTACAATATTCATAATATATGTGGATGGTCGTGTCTGAATCTTGATTATAGGAAAGATGGCACTTGTTCAGATAAAAATAACGAAACCAGATACAGATCTTGAATTTAGCTAGGGCTGAAATGATTGTCAGGTCATGGAAAAAGGATCCGATTCTAAAATAGCTACTTTGGTTGGTAGCTCGGGGCAACAATTTTGGTCTAGCGCTAGACATCACACAATTCCTTTCAATTCAACAATTAGACAATGTCTGGCCCAATGTCCAGGTCAAAGACTGACGTAGGACATCAATTAATCAATTTTGAAAATTTTCGAACAATCCTCTGTCATTTTCAAAATTTTGAAAATGGACTCCAAAAAGTCACTGAATAATTTGACAATCATATGTATAAATAATGGTGTTTTTCGATTGAACTATTTGAAACTAATCATTACAAATGATGGATTGGTTTTGAGTTAGTTGTACATTAGACTAACCTCATAAACGCATTACACAGATTAATACACATTTATAAATTCTTTAATGATATATTTTACGGTCTTATATTGCTATCCTTTTATGAATGTTTCAAAAATAAAATCCTTAACTTCATAGTTTGCCAAACTTATATTCATATAGTTGACATCTTAGTGGCCCTATCATTAATAGTACTTTTAATATTCATTAAGAGTTCAAAACTCAACCTAACTTTAAAGAGGCGAGAATAATAGTATTATTTTACTTTCAAATGAATAATGGTATAATACTCCAATCATTAGAATGATATGTACTTTCATCTATTGAATTCGAGATCAAATATTGTAGCTAGCATTGAATTGAGGTTACATACTAATGATCATTGAGTTTGGACTTTAAATTCATCCTTCTTGATGTCTTTAACTCTAAATCTCTTGATAATCCTTTCGTCAAAGAATCACTCAAATTTCCATTGGACCTTACAAAATCAATTGATATGACTCTATTTGTAATCAAATCTTTCACATAAATATGTCTCAGACCAACATGTCTTGATTTGCTATTGTACACTTTACTACATGCCTTAGCAAGTGTAGTTGCACTATCACAACAAGCGACAACTGTTTTGGCCACCATGGTATATTATAAAATAAATTTTGTAAACACTCAACTTCTTTACAAGTTGAAACAAGTGTTATAAACTCAACTACCATTGTTAAATCGGTGATACAAGTTTACTTTTTGGATCCCCCAGAAATTGTTCCACTACCTAACATAAAGATCCAACCATTTGTCAATGAGTGATCATCTCTATTAGTGATTCAACTAGCATCTGAAAATCCTTCTAGAATTGAAGGATAACTGGTATAATGTATAACATAGTCCTTAAATGACCTTCAAGTACTTCAAAATTTTGATAACACTTTCCCAATGTAATCTACTAGAATTGCTTGTATACCTATAAATGTAGCAATAGCATATATAATATCTAGTGTAGTACAAGCCATTGTATACATTAAGCGTCTTATAACCTTGGCATATTCCATTTGATATATTGAATTCATGATAGGGTGTAATTTATAATTATTTTATATAAATAAACAGTGCAAATAAGAGTATTCAATTGTAATTTTAAAAAACTATAAATAAGAGTATTTAGGAGTTCAAAAACATTAGCTTGAATCTTAAAAAACAACTATTTTCATTTTCCTTTTGGAAAATCAAGATCGATTGCCAGCAAAGCAAGGGGCACAATGAGAAAATTAGGGGCAAATTCCTCCAAATATTGTTGGTCCCAAAAAAAGTCTGAATTGTATTGTTGAATTTTTTTTTTCTTGATATAGAGGTGCCGCACATTTTGAAGGATTTTTTTTTTTTTATGTTTTTGGTTGGGCGAGGGGCTAATGTGCAAATCTACACAAAAATATTACATTTCAGGCTGGGAGCAGAGGCCATGTGCTGGAGCAGACCAATGTTACATTGAATGTGCGGGAACAGGTAGGTGGGATCTGCAAATCCTAGCCGTTGGAAAAAAATCCAACGGCTAGTGTCTGTCCAATTTTCTCCATAAAAGCCGATGCATTCCCGACCCATTGCTTCGTCCCTCTCACTTTCATCTGTTAGCCATCTGAAATTCTCTCACAAACCTTATAAAATTTGTGAAGCTGTGAAGTTGTTCGAACAGTTTTGCGTCGGTCGCTATCTTCGAAGTCCAGGATTGGCGAGGTCCCATCTGAAACTGCATTCCGGAAATCCAAGAAGAAGAAGAAAAAGTCGGTGAAAGGGACGACTTTTTTGACGTTGCATTCCTGAAACTGCTGTCGTTTTCGGTGCTGCATATTTTATTTGCAGGACATTAAGGGTAACTAATAATTTAAATTTTTGTTTTGACTTTATCAAATTAGTTTAAGTGCAATACATGTAAATTAATGGAACATATGTGTATTTTATTTAATTGGATACTTGTACATGAGTATTTAAATAAATTATGTTTGTCTATTTAATTTAATTGATTACATGTCAATTAGCAATTAATTATGATACTTATATTTATATTTATATTTAATTATGGCACACTAACTGCAAACGATTTGGATTCATTAATGTATAATTGCAATATGTGCGTAATTGCTTAATTACATGTTTATTTAATTTGATATATCCATGTGTATTTAATTAGTTAAAATGCATGAGTGTTTTATTGAAATTATACTTACTTAATTGTATGTATATTTGAGTGATCAATAACATGTCTATTTAAATATTGCACATTTTTAAATATAGATGAAATTTAAAAAACGTTTTAGATTGAAATTATTATAATATAATTAAGAGATGGTCGTTAGAGAGTTTAGAATATATTCTAGGGGTTTTCGTGACGTGCGACTATTTAAATACCTAGGCTGTGGAAATAAATAATTTTGGAAATCCCGGGTGGCGGTACCGAAAAAGTAAATAAGTATAAGGTGGACTTCACAAATAAGTGCAAAAAATCTTATTGTAGTTTAAGGGACTACAGTTAAGTTTGAGGTACCGTAGTTAGTAATTAGAATTTCGATTAATTTTATGTCACATTCATTGCAAATAAATTTAATGAAGTACAAAATAATTTTAATATGTGTCCAATTTCTTAATTACATGTGTACTAAATATAATATGTGTGTAAGAGTGAAAGCCATCCGAAATCCGCATCGATTTTCGGAGGATTCCCCCATTAGTGTAGTCGTTTGCGGTGGTGCACATATTATTTTCAGGACATTAAAGGTAAGTACTTATTTTACATTTTGGCTTTGACTTATCATTTTAGTTAAATTGCAGTACATGTAATTTAATGGAACGAATGTGTATTAAGATTTAATTGATACTTATGCATGAGTATTTCAATAAATTACGTTTGTGTGTTTAATTTAATTATAGTACATGTCAATTAACAATTAATTTGATATTTATATTTATTTTTAATTATGGCACACTAACTGCAAACGATTTTGGATTAATTAATGTATAATTGCAATATGTGCATAATTGCTTAATTACATGTGTATTTAATTAGTTAAAATGCATGAATATTTTATTGAAATTATACTTACATAATATTATGTGTATTTTTCAGTGATCAATTACATGTCTATTTAAATATTGCACAGTATATTTTAAAATATTGATGAAATTTAAAAAACATAGTTCATTGAAATTAACCACCAAACAACGTTGTAAATTTAAAAACGTATACGAGTCCATTTGGATTACCTGTTTTTGGAGTTATTTTTTAAAAACTGTATTTCACATCCCAAATGCTACAATAATACACCAATAAAAAACAATTCCAAAAACACCAATCCAAACAAATATTTCAAAAACAACTTATACATACAAAAATTAAAAAAATTATCCCTTTTTCTTCCACTCCAACCCCACCACCATCCCCTCCCTCCCTCTCTCCCCCCTCCACCTTCCCTCCCACTCCCTCCTCCTCTCTCCCCTCCCTCCTCCTCCCTCAGTGGTCCCTCCCATCCAAATTAAAAATTTATTTTGGGCATTTTTGGGTTAGTTTTAAAATTTAAAATTTATTTGGGATAATTTTTTGGAGCATTTTTAAATCTAAAAATTTATTTGAGATATTTTTTGGGGTATTTTCCAAATTAAAAATTTATTTGTGTATTTTTTGGGCATTTTCAAAATTAAAAATTTATTTGGGACATTTTTAAAATTAAAAATTTATTTGTGGTATTTTTGGGATATTTTTAAAATTAAAAATTTATTTGGGATAATTTTTAAAATTAAAATTTATTTGAGGTATGTTTTGGGGCATTTTGAAAATTAAAAGTATATTCAAGGTATTTTTAGGGCATTTTTAAAATAAGAAATTTATTTGGGGTATTTTTGGAATATTTTTAAAATTAAAATTAAAATTAATTAAGGGTATTTTTCAGGCATTTTTAAAATTAAAAAATTTATTTAGGGTAATTTTTTGGGCATTTTTAAAATTAGAATTTACTAGAAAATTCTAAAACTCTAGTGATTGGTCTAATTGTTCCTTTGGTAACAGTATGCCCTAAAAATCTTATTTCTGTTTGGAATAATTTCATTTTTGCTGCTGATAATACTAAACCATTTCTTTTTACTACATTTAGAAAAATATTAATATGCTTAAAGTGCTGATTAATATTTTCTGAATATATTAAAACATCATCAATATAGACTATAATAAATTCGCTATAAGGATTAAATATTTCATTCATAATGTTTTGAAATTCTGAAGGTGCATTTTTTAATCCAAAGGGCATTACAATCCATTCATAATGTCCAAAAGGTGTTGTGAATGCTGTTTTATACCTATCCTTTTCTGCAATAATTATTTCCCAATATCCTGATTTTAAATCAAATTTTGAGAATATCTTAGCATTGAATAGCCTATTAAATAAGTCTCTTTTATTGGGAATAGGATATCTTATCCATTGTAACATTTTATTTAAGGGTTTATAATTTATTACTTGTAGACACCAAATTTTGACTATTTCTTTTGTTTTCCTATGTTTTTATCTATTAATGTTTAGTTATTTATCTTTGAATTTTCTAACATATTTTTCTCATTTTTGTAGGTTTTTCTTAAAAAAAAAAAGTAAAAAAAACGCTGACCAGCGGATGAGTCCGTAACTAGTCCGAAAAAAAAAATGGCTGGATTTTTCCAGAAGCTTGGATCACCCTTTTCCAGCTGTAATTTTCGATGCTTGAACGATAAGAAACCTTTTTAAACATTCCCCAACTCACCCTCAACCCCTAACAACTCATCTAACGTTCAAAATTAGCTCACCTCATCCCAAGAACATCAAAACCCTTAGTTCTAGGTTTGGGTGGCTATAAATAGCCTAGATTAGGGTTTAACAAGGAGGTTGGAAATCTGAGAGAAAAGAGGCAATTAGGAGAGCTTTGAGAGAGAAAAAGCAGAGAAAAACTGGGAATTAGAGAGAAAAAGGAAAAGAAAGAAGAAAAGAAAAGCTAGGGTTTCACACTTGAGGAGATTATTCTTGGAATTTCCTCTTCCTTCGGTTTTATTCAAGCTTAGATTGGGTAACATACTTATACTCTATTTACTGTTTTTGATCGTAAAATTATCTGAGATTTGGTCCTTTTGGTGGAACCAAGGTCTTGAGTAGTTTTTCTTTTAGTTTGGGATATTTGATGATGATTATCAGCTGTTATATGAGCATGTTGTGTTTATAAAGCCTTGGTAAGGCTAGTAGACTTGTTTTTACGCTTAAAATTAGGCGTTTGATGCTTACGTGATGATCTTTGTTGTGATTCTGAAATTTCTGGAAAAATGTTCTTCGCGTTTTGAAGATGTGAAGAAACTACTTGCGGACTACTTGCGTAACGGTCAGCGTTCCTCTTGAATGTTTGAAGTGTGAAGAAACGCGGACCTCTGCGTGGGTTACCAGCGTAACCCTCCGTTTGTTTGAATACTTGAAGATGTGAAGAAGCGGCGGGATGTTACGCAGGTCCAGCGTAACCTCCAGCGTTTCTACCTTCTTTCCTTCCCCTTTTGTCTATTTGATGATGTTGATGCTTAAGATTTGGCGTTTCTTGATTTTAGCTTGTTCGACATGATCGAATCTGGTATTTGATGTTTAAATTGATCCCGCCTCGAGGATTTTATCGTGATATTGTCGAAAAACGGAAGCAATCTTCACGGTATTTTGAAGATGGTAAGAGCGGCTGGTTCTGAGTCCGCGTTCCGGTCAGCGTTCCCATTTGGACTTTGATTTTTTGCACATGCTTGTGCTTTATCCGTTTCGATCAGCGTAACCTCTCTGTTTTTGTATTCTGTTGATATTTCCTGCTCTTTTGTTCCAGAATCTTACTCTATTTCCTAGTATTATCTGTGTTGCTTGCAGAATATGTTCAGATTCCCTCTCTTTGAATTTTGATTGATTTTTCCTTTAAATTGGTACCTTGATCCCTTTTGTTGACATTGAGTCTTAGATAATCATTCCCATCATTTAAGGATTCAGTTAAGGCCTCATATCAAGGGATGGTAACTTCTTTCCCCTATTATGTGCTTATTATGTGTTTTTGCATGATTTTGCATGTTTTAAATTAAGTTTTTTCCTTTGCTTTTATTCATGTCTAGTCTTTATTTATGTCATTTAATTTTTGAGTAAATCATTTGAAGGCCTTGGATGCCAAGTTGTAATAGATAGGTTTAATTTGGCCAAAAGTGTATTTATTCTAGAAGATGTAATAGTTAGATTATTATTTCGAATTTCTTCCCTTAGAATGTATTTAGGTTTCCCCCAATGTAATAATTAGTTTTTATATGCTTATTTTGCATGCTTGCATGATTATGTGTTTATTTGCTTTCCTAGGGCCTTGCATTTAGATATTATGCCTATGTGTTATGTGTTTATGTGTTTTATGTGTTTATTTGCTTTATTATCATGACTACATGTTTATGGTGTAAATATATTGACGTCACCACACTAGTCCAACGCTAGTTGTGGTCTTCCCCTTCGATTTCTCACTAATCCAATGTTAGTGAGAACCTTTTGACGAGGGCTAGTCCAATGCTAGACCCTTAAACGCCGTTCATGCATTAGATACAAATTTCACACACTTTTCACTTTTAGAGTTTTCTTTCCCATTTTGCATGTCACTATTATCCCATCCCGTATGTGAAACATCTCATTTAGTTTTTTTTTTATTAGATTAGTGCATTTAAGGCATTCCCCTTTGAATTAGGGAAAAGAGCGAGTATGGCTTCCTAAGCCTTAGCACGCTTTTATTTCCTTTTATGAAAAGGAAGAATTAAAGTCACGAATTTAGTCCCCCGCACCCATTATGTTGCATTATTCCTCTTTAGGACATACATGTGCATTATTTTAAATGCTATCAAAACCATTCTTTAAAAAATCAACTTTCTTCTTCATGTTTTAGCAATTCAAAGTTAAAAAGCCACTTTTCTTAAAATTGCATCTTTTTGGAAATTCAAGTTCCTTTTTGCATTTAGAATTGATCATTTCAAAAACCCAACTTCTTTTCTCTTAATACTTTATGAAAATTGCATTTTTGAAAACCCTACTTTCCGTTCATTCGAGTCTCATCATTTGCATTTTTTCGACCTCCTCGAGGGATCAAAATTGGATGACACAACTAATGTGATCAATTCCAATCACATCTCAAGGAGACATTTTGCCCCTCTCGATCCAACATTAGGTTTAGGTTTTGCATCCATATAGACAACATCCAAATGTGATAAGTTTTAAAGTTAGAATTAGGAAATTTTCAACTAAATCTTGCAACTAGTTTTGGCTAGGTTAGAAGGGTGCCTTAGAGACGAGTAACATCGAATCTTTGCCTTCCCTTCTTTCAACCGTGACTCCCGAACCTTTTTCTCTAGTTTTCAAAGACCTGGAGTCGTCTAAAAGGGGTTTTTCTTTGTTTATTTTCATTAATTAAAATCTTTTGGGTGACTTGGTACACCTAAACTCCATACCAAGTGGCGACTCCAAACTTTTTCTAAAAAACTCTTTTCTAGACTTTTGTTTTTGGGTCCAAACCGTCGCATTTTGTAGTCCCATGACCCCTTTCCCTTTCCTTTTTCAAAAATCGAAATCTTTTCCCTTTTTCCATTCAATCAAAAAATAGGGCGCGACAGCTTGGCGACTCCACTGGGGATTTTCCTAAGAGGGTCCGAGCACTTGATTTAGTTGATTATTTCTTTTTTCTAACTTTCTTACATATCACATTTGGATGTTTTAGGTTGCATTCTTTTCTTTTCTCTTTTAGGGTTTTCCGTGCAAACACTCCCTACACATCGCGTACATGATGAATGAATTATTGTTTATTTATTTATTTGTACCGCGCCTTGCATTTGGGGGTAGGTATGCATCTACCATAGAGCCTCGAAAATGCTTGATGTTTGAATCTCTCCTCTCAAAGGGAATCACTTTCATACGTGCATATGTATTTTACTTTGACCTTACTTTTTTTACTTTTAGTGGCTTGTCACGCCACTCTTCCCTATTAGGATTAGGATCGATCCACTTGGACATGTGGCCGTGGCACGACGTGCACATAGCAATGTCTAGGGGATCATTCGAACCACCGACTTGAGGCATTTGGATTGATGACCTTTTGCCTTTTGGTCTGAAGGTTTGGGAGCCTGTAACCTTTATCGAGTCTAGATGCATTAGTGAGCCCAACCTCATGCATCCATATTAGAATTACTTAGGGGAGAGTCTACCTTACCCTATTAAGGATCACTAGACACGAGAGGAGGGATTTCACCCCTCTTTATTTTTGTGCAATTTGTTGCTCTAACGTGTTATGTGATATCTGTTGATTAAACTAACTTTTTGTTGTCTTCCCTTTTCTTGTATTTCACAAACTATAGAAAATAAGAGTCTTGGCGCTCTTTTAAGACAAGCCATCCTTCTAGATAGGCTATTGCACGTTTGAATTTACGTTTATTGCATTTAAGTTGTAATTGCATATCACTTTTAGGCTTACCTCGACATTCAAATGGGGCTCCTATAGGCCATGTTTCATTGTGCATCTTTACTTGCTTTAATAAACTGGCATCATGCATAAACCATAGAGGGAATGCCGCATAGGGAATCCCATGTTAGGAATAAACCATCCTTGTGTCTCGGATATATAATCCAATGAGATTTGCATGTTTATGTTTTCAGTAACATCCAAAGGGGTAGTGCACAAGGTAAGGTAGGGTCCGATCCTTCTATGATGGCACCAAAGATATGGAGTGACCTTCGTATGCTGGAATATAAGCCCCTAATAATCACTTTTTGGCCATTTTATCAAAATTGGTAAAATCCCATGCATAAGGACACTAATTTGAAAAAATGCACAAATAATTTCTCATTGTTGAGATAATGATTTTATCAAGGCCAAATCTTGATTTTAGAGGGCTTATGGGCTAGTGTGTTGTAAATAAAATGGAGATGTGGAGTTACAAAGTAAACAATAAACCCAGTCGACTTTTGGGTAAACTATCGATCCCGTCCAATCCATTTAGATCCATGTTTCATTCAAGACTAGCCAAGGCACTACAATTCCTTCGAGAATAATCCTTTTCATGCCAAATTAACCTCTAACCTCTCTTCACATATCAATTAAAGTAATAAATCCATTCGGACTTTGTCCTCGTGATACATCAAGGATCACATATTCTTTTGGTCGATCCTCTAGATTGTTTTACTAATCACATATTAGTGAAGGGATCGGACCCATCAGGTATTGTATGGTGCATACCCCAGAGGATTGCATTTTCATGCTAGGCCGACCCTTGGCATAAAAGGGCTCCCCCATAGGACATGCATACCGGTTTTGCAGTTCTGCTTACTAACTCCAAGTTTTTTTTCCTTTTCCTTTCCCCCCCTCCCTTGCATTCATAAAATGTGGGCGTTGATAAGAAAGAAACATTTTCTTGATCTAATAAAGTTTTGAAAATTAGAAGTGTTATTTGATTCTTGGATAAATCCTGCGATGCAAACTATGGAGAATTCATTTTGGGAAAACACAAGTTCAGAGCATCTACGAGAAAAATGGGTCAATATTTTAAAAAAAAATTTGTATTTTTGGGCATACCCAAGGGTCAAATAACACGTCTTTAAATTTGCTACTTAAAATTTGGCTTTTGATAAGTTAGCATATTTTTTGAGCAGTCATCATTGCATGATAATAATAAAAAAAAAGAAAAAAAAAGGTAATCTGTTTGAGAATTCAAGTGCACATCATGTTTTGCAAGTCCCCTATTTTGTGCAGGTATTCATGGCTGAGATCCACAAGAATCATGAGCCAAATTTTTGCAGATCCAAAGATCAAGCATGAATAAAAATCAATAACACTACATTTCAAGATGATGGCATAGCCTATCAATTTCAAAAGGAGCGCCGACTCTAACAGCTGGTTTGGATTTAGAAGAAGAGAAAATTTTTTAATGGCCCACTGGAACAATGTTTTATTTGATTAAACTGGGGCAATTTTTTTTGGTTGGCTACATTAAGAGCCAATTTTTTATTTGAATAAAACTGGAGCAATTTCTCCATTAACTAAATTGGGGCTTTCCTTTTATTAATTTGAGGCAAATTTTTTTGGTTAAAGAAAAAAAAAATCTGAAAAAAAAAGAAGTTTTTTTTGAAGTGACGCGGGTGGTTACGTGGATCAGCCCGCGTTTCCCTCGCGTTTCTTTACAAATTCATATTCTCTGAGAAGTAACGCGGGTGGTTCCGTGGACCAGTCCGCGTTTCCCTCGCGTTTCTTTACAAATTCATGTCCTCTGAGAAGTAACGCGGGTTGTTGCGTGGAGTAGTCCGCGTTTCGTCCCGCGTTTCTTTGAAATTCATATCTTCTGAGTGTAACGCGCAGCCTTACGTGGATTGTTCCGCGTTTTCCTCGCGGCTTTTTGCTTTATTTCATTTTTTTGAAAGAAACGCGTACTGTTATGCGAGTCACCCCGCGCTTCATCCCGCGTTTCCTATTTTACAAAATTTAATGTTCATATGGTAACGCGGACCTGTAACGCGGAGTAGTCCGCGTATCAGTCCGCGTTTCCATTGCCCAGAAGCTCAAAAGCGCGGAAGCGCGACGTCTTCCTCATTTTTTTTCTCTCCCCACTCCACGTAACTCACCCAAATCCTCAGAAATCCGTTCTTTCTTCCATATTTCTTCACCAGAACATTCCCTAGGCTTCTTAGAACCTTTTCATCCGAACAAAACATCACGAAAACACATCAAAAGTTCGGGATTGAGGGGGTTTTTTCCGAAATTAAAACCGACCGATTGGGGGTCAATTCGAGCTTGTTTTTTGGGGCTTCTTGCATCATTTCACTCCTCAAATACTCCACTACGTGATTGCGGTAAGAAATCCTAACGAAATTACATCTTTTGAATTTCCGAAAATTCATTATTTTTTCCTTTTTTTCGCGATTTTTCTGTTTTAATTATAATGTTTATTGTTGTTGTTTCTAATGATTGTTAGACTTGTTTATGTGATTAAAAGATGTTGGTGAGCCATTTATCTATTTTATTTGTTTAATTATTATTTATTTAAATTGTGTAATTTTTGTTAATTTGTGAATTTAATTTTTGTATTGTTAATTAATAGGTTGGATATGATTGTTAGATTAAAATTGAGCACGTTTGAGTAGTCAAATGTAGAAATTGTAGAATTTTTGTTTAATTTGGAACTTGTTAAATTTCCAGTCCTATTTGGAATTTTGTGTGATTTTTTTGCACTAGTGTAAAATTAGAGTGAAAATTAGGAATCACTGAATTCTTTGATTTTTGTACTTTTTGTAGAAATTGGGATAAAATTTGTGAATTGTTGATTGACTTGTTGAAATCTTTGTAGTTTATAAAGAGTAGTTGAATTTTCGTATTTTTGTGTGGATTTTTCGTTAAATTCAATAAAATTTGTGAATTGTTGATGGAAATTTATACGAATTTTTTGTTTATAAATGTTGGTGATTTTTGTTTTATTTTATTCATTTATTTATTATTTATTCAAATTGTGTTAATTTGTGTCAATTTCTGAGTTTAATTTTATATTGTTAATTAATAGGTTTGATAGGATTGTTAGATTAAAAATTGAACACGTTTGTGTGGTCAAATGTAGAAATTGTAGAATTTTTGTTTAATTTGGAACTTGTTGAAATTTCTAGTCTTGTTTGGAATTTTGCGGGATTTTTGCACTGTTGTAGAATTAATGTGAAAATTAGAAATCACCGAATTCTTTGATTGTTGTATTTTTTATAGGATTTTGGATAAAATTAGTGAATTGTTGATTTTTTTGTGAAAATTTATGGAAAAACTGGGATTTTTCAATTCCGTCACAATTAATCGAATTATTGAAGTTTTTGTAACTTATAGGAATTGTTGAATTTTAGGTTTTTGTGTGGAATTTCGTTGAGTTCTTAGATTTTAGAAATTTAAATGATTTTGTGAAATTTATTGGATTTTTTTTTTAGAAACTTTATTTTTGTTGTAAAATTCTTGAGATTTTTTCCATAGGTCTTGTTAAAATTTCTGAAATTTTGGAAAATTTGTTGAATTATTGCACTCTTTGTTCTGTGCACTGTTGTGGAATTTAAAAAAAAATTTGAAATTCCTACATTTTTGTGAATTTAATTGAAATCTTTTAGAATTTTGTTTCTTTTTGGGGCTTTGTAGAAGTTGTTTGAATTTCATGTTTTTAGGAATTTTGTTTTAGGGTATTTTCCAAGAATTTCTAATTTGTTTATGTATTTACCGGTCGATTTGTCAAAATTGTAATCATCTAAAAATTATCCTTCAGGTACTATGTCACGAGCACATGGCAAGGCAGTGGTCGAGCCACCTCCGCACAGTGAGGAGAGTGAGCCAGAGACGCCGTTGGTGAGGAAGAGACGATGACAGAGACAGCCTCCACCGCCAGATTTTGACATCACCCGGTTCTCCTCTAAGGAGAACCAGGGGTGGTACCAGGCTCGAGAGAGCATAGACTTCGTGTATGAGCTGCACATAGCTCCTGAGGTGGACACTGCCCACTGACATCGCCGCAGGGGTGGGCCCGATCGCCATACCAGATTTTCCCGACTTGGTCCTTGAAGTTCTATCTGAACATCGAGAACAAGAAGGGCACAGAGAGAGGATTGAGACCTCTGTTAAAGGAGTTCGACTGGAGATCACCCGGAGCACTATAGCTCAGACACTGGGGTGCAGTGACGAGGGTCCAGCCATTGATTTGAAGAAGGACTTCTCGTCACCTGACCGGAAGTGGGATCTCTCACATGCTATGGTGCGATTTGGAGTCGCATATGAGGAGTTCCGAGGGTCCCAGAGCCAGACGAAGCTGGCTCGATCTTTTCCAGCACGTCACCGTGCTATTTTATACACCCTGGCCCACAATGTCATCCCAAAGAAGAGCGGCCAGGGGGAGCTGAGGAATAGCGATCTATACTTTTTAGATCGTATGTTCCACGGTCAGGACTCACCATTTGCCCAGATTCCTTTGCCGAACATCATTATCAGTCATATCAGGACGACGGCGAGGGGGACGTCCACATCATTCCACTTCGGGTTTCCCCGACTTATTTCACTTCTCCTCCACAGGGCGAGGGTGATTCCCCGCTATTCCACCTACTCCCGAGGCCGGTGGTGAGCTCAAAGATTGGATTGGAAGGACCTACATATAGATGTATCAGACATCACCCGGTCTCGACGAGAGCCAGTCCAGAGAGCTACTAGACAGGAGGGAGGAGAGGCTGGCTCATCGTCTGCTGCACCACCACCACCACCACCACGGCCTGGATGGCAGGCTGTCATGGACACTCTGGGCGGATTTCAGACCCAGATGATCGAGAGATGGGATCGCATGGAGACACAGTTCGACTCTCGATGGGGGCGTATGGAGGAGCAGGTCGGGCTTTGAGCACTCGGCCGGGCATAGAGGCGATCTCGGCATTCACCGCTGAGCATATCCAGAGACCACCGGAGGCGATGGTGGAGCTGCGGGGAATGATGGATCCGCCCCATGATTTACTTTTTTATTCTACTCGTGCTTTATCTCTCTTTTTATGTTGGATCTTGTATTCTGGTTAGGTTTAACTGTTAGACATACTTTTGGTTAAATTGCTTGAGGATGTGTATATTTGTTTAAATTTAGCTTTTATGTGCTTATATGTGTTGATTGTGATTTGAAAATTTGGGTTGCTGGCAGGGAGTTTTCATCCAGTTATAGGGGAAACTCTGCAGAATTTTTTTTGAAAAAAAAAAATTGCACATTTGCCTCACAAATTGATTTGTTTTTCAAAATTTGATTCAAAAAGGGTGCAAATGTCCAATTTTGGTTGCAATTGCTTTCATCCTTCTGTAATAAAAGCCCGTGTGATATGAAAAATCCTTTTTCCATCCTACTCGGAAATAATTATTATGTGATTGTGACATTGGTATTTTAGAAAATATGTTTTGTAAAATAGGAAAAATTATGCCTCAATTTTTTCCTATTAAATGAGATCTCTTCTTTTATTGGATTTTACAAGAAAATGATTGATATTGTTGGCAAATGATCCTTTTCCATTTGATATAAAAAAAAAAAAAAAAAAAAAGAAGCAAAGCAAGAAAAAGTAGCAAAGTGAGAATTTAAATTCTACTCCAATGATTCTAGTACTAAGTAACCGGAGGTTTAGCATCTACAAATGTTAACTTTCGCGTAAAACGGTGCTTGAATTATGAGTATGCAAAGTAGTTTGAACAAGTAAAATGTTGAGTAATCGGGAATCTTCACTTAAAAATGTTGATTTTCGCGTCAAAAGACATCTTTACTATTTGAGCAAGAAGGCATATGTCGAGTAACCGGGAGTCTTCACCTAAAAGTGTTGATTTTTGCGTCAAAAGACATTTTTGCAATTTGAATAAGAGGAAGTGTTTCAGTAAATCCTTTTTATCAGTAAAATCTGAGAAAATATGGAAAAGGCAAGCTTGAATTGACTATATGAGTCGTTTGATTGCAAAATTTGGTGAAAGTGAGAAATCAAGTTTGAATTGTTAAAATTGAGGTATAATTGTCTCTCTTTTACTTGATATTATGAGTATTTGATGCAAATTGAATAATTGCATAATAATGTTTTGCCTGGTTTATGAGGATTTGGATTTCCAAAATCGCATGGTTTATTTCAATCCCATAACTTGTTTTTGATGAATATTTCCTATCACTTGAAAACAAGCAATGTTTCACAAGCATGAATATCTGATGAATGTGTCTCATTGCATGATTTTCATACGTTTTAGTCATTTAATGGTCAATAGTTGTGATCACAAGAGTTTTTTACACTTTATGATTAAAAAAAAAAAAAAGAGAGAGGAATTGAATTTCCATGGACTAATTGGTTAATATTTCATGACTTTTGCAGGGTTAACGATTCAGTTGACACTGGGGCAATTTTGTTTTGAAAGAAGTGCTCTCCAATTTTGGATAATGCATTCAAGATTAATTTTTGCCGAAAAAGGTTTGCAGATCAAGACGATGGCAACATATGTGGATTTGTTCCAACCCTGCAAAAGAAAGGGTTCAGTTACACTCTTCAATTTTTCAAAATTTATCAATTCTTGAAAAAAAAAAAAAGAAGAAGAAAAAAAGAAAAAAAAGGGAAGAAAAAAAAGAAAAAAAGAAAAAAAAAAAAGAAAAAAAAAAAAAAGAAAAGAAGAAGAAAAAAAAGAAAAAGAGAAGAAAAAGTCATTGTTCCTATCAATCACTTGCTTTTCAAGTAAAAAAAAATCAAAAATCAGAATTGCACCATTTCATCGAGTGCATCATTACTGACATTTTACATTTATCATGTTTGAACAACTTGTGTTTTATTTTTCAAAGTCTGGCAATCCAGCATTTATAGTATATCTAGTCATTCAGGCTCGGGTCCAATCCCACTGAATCGTATGTTTAGTCATTCAGGCTCGGGTCCAATCCCACTGAATAGTATGTTTAATCATTCAGGCTTGGGTCCAATCCCACTGAATAGCATATTTGCATTTTCCCATCTAGTCATTCAGGCTTGGGTCCAATCCCACTGAATAGTCTAAATTTGGAAAGAATTTAAATTTCTGTTGGCTGCTGTCTCGACCCTCGCCAGGCACCCTTCTATCCCCCTGCTTCAATTTAAATTTCTGTTGGTGAGTCTCAGCCTCCGCCGGGTACCCTTCTATCCCCCTTCTTCAATTTAAATTTCTGTTGGTGAGTCTCAGCCTCCGCCGGGCACCCTTCTATCCCCTTCTTCAAATTTAAATTTCTGTTGGTGAGTCTCATTCACCCTATCCCTTTCTTCAAATTTAAATTTACATTGGTGAGTCTCAGCCTCACTTCTATCCCTTTCTTGATATTTAAATTCTGAGTCTCCCTCCTTCTATCTCCCCGTTCTTGATATTTAAGGACTCCCTCCCTTCTTCTAAATTTAAATTGTTGGTGAGTCTCACCCTTCTATCTCCCGTTCTTCAAATTTAAATTTCTGTTGGTGAGTCTCAGCCTCCGCCGGGCACCCTTCTATCCCCCTTCTTCAAAATTAAAATCCTGTTGGTGAGTCTCAACCTCCGCCGGGCACCCTTCTACCTCCCGTTCTTGAATTTTGCAAGTTTCAGTTTTCATTTCATTATAGTTCATTTGCATTGGAACTACGTTTGACCTGATTCTCATGTCGAGATACGTAGGCAACTCTACACGAGTTCGGTCACATTATGCTTGTTTAGTTTGAAAATTTGGCAATCTAACATTTCTTTTGTTTACAATGGTTCAGATACAACCAGCGAGGCCAGGTAAGCATTTGGTGTCTACGTCTTTGTCTAGAATTTCTTCGAAACTCAGACAAAGAGGGGCAAGCTGTAGACACCAAATTTTGACTATTTCTTTTGTTTTCCTATGTTTTTATCTATTAATGTTTAGTTATTTATCTTTGAATTTTCTAACATATTTTTCTCATTTTTGTAGGTTTTTCTTAAAAAAAAAAGAAAAGTAAAAAAGCGCTGACCACAGATGAGTCCGCTGTAACTAGTCAATAACGATCGAAAAAAAAAATGACGCGTGAATTTTTTCAGAAGCTTGGATCACCCTTTTCCAGCTGTAATTTTCGATGCTTGAACGATAAGAAACCTTTTTAAACATTCCCCAACTCACCCTTAACCCCTAACAACTCATCTAACGTTCAAAATTAGCTCACCTCATCCCAAGAACATCAAAACCCTTAGTTCTAGGTTTGGGTGGCTATAAATAGCCTAGATTAGGGTTTAACAAGGAGGTTGGAAATCTGAGAGAAAAGAGGCAATTAGGAGAGCTTTGAGAGAGAAAAAAGCAGAGAAAAACGGCTGGGAATTAGAGAGAAAAAAGGAAAAGAAAGAAGAAAAGAAAAGCTAGGGTTTCACACTTGAGGAGATTATTCTTGGAATTTCGGCCTCTTCCTGGTTTTATTCAAGCTTAGATTCAAAACATACTTATACTCTATTTATCTTTTTTGATCGTAAAATTATCCGAGATTTGGTCCTTTGGTGGAACCAAGGTCTTGAGTAGTTTTCTTTTAGTTTGGGATATTTGATGATGATTATCGCTGTTATATGAGCATGTTGTGTTTATAAAGCCTTGGTAAGGCTAGTAGACTTGTTTTACGCTTAAAATTAGACGCGTTTGATGCTTCGTGATGATCGTTGTGATTCCCGAGAAATTTCTGGAAAAATGTTCTTAGCGTTTTGAAGATGTGAAGAACGCGGACTACTTAGCGGTCCGCTTTCCTCTTGAATGTTTGAAACTGTGAAGAAAGCGGACCTCTTGCGGTTACTTAACCCTCGCGTTTGTTTGAATACTTGAAGATGTGAAGAAGCGGATGTTACGCAGGCGTAACCTCCGCGCTTCTACCGGCTTCTTCCCTTCCCCTTTTGTCTATTTGATGATGTTGATGCTTAAGATTTGGCGTTTCTTCGATTTTAGCTTGTTCTGACATGATCTGAATGCTGGTATTTGATGTTTAAATCGATCCCCTTGCCTCTGAGGATTTTATCTGTGATATTGTCTGAAAAACTGGAAGCAATCTTCCTGGTATTTTGAAGATGGTAAGAGACGCGGCTGGTTACGCGGCTGAGTCCGCGTTTCCGGTCCGCGTTTCCCATCTAGACTTTGATTTTTTGCACTGTTTGCGCTTTATCCGCTTTGATCCGCGTAACCTCTGTTTTTGTATTCTTGATATTTCCTGCTCTTTTGTTCCGAATCTTACTCTATTTCCTAGTATTATCTGTGTTGCTTGCAGAATATGTTCAGATTCCCTCTCTTTGAATTTTGATTGATTTTTCCTTTAAATTGGTACCTTGATCCCTTTTGTTGACATTGAGTCTTAGATAATCATTCCCATCATTTAAGGATTCAGTTAAGGCCTCATATCAAGGGATGGTAACTTCTTTCCCCTATTATGTGCTTATTATGTGTTTTTGCATGATTTTGCATGTTTTAAATTAAGTTTTTTCCTTTGCTTTTATTCATGTCTAGTCTTTATTTATGTCATTTAATTTTTGAGTAAATCATTTGAAGGCCTTGGATGCCAAGTTGTAATAGATAGGTTTAATTTGGCCAAAAGTGTATTTATTCTAGAAGATGTAATAGTTAGATTATTATTTCGAATTTCTTCCCTTAGAATGTATTTAGGTTTCCCCCAATGTAATAATTAGTTTTTATATGCTTATTTTGCATGCTTGCATGATTATGTGTTTATTTGCTTTCCTAGGGCCTTGCATTTAGATATTATGCCTATGTGTTATGTGTTTATGTGTTTTATGTGTTTATTTGCTTTATTATCATGACTACATGTTTATGGTGTAAATATATTGACGTCACCACACTAGTCCAACGCTAGTTGTGGTCTTCCCCTTCGATTTCTCACTAATCCAATGTTAGTGAGAACCTTTTGACGAGGGCTAGTCCAATGCTAGACTCTTAAACGCCGTTCATGCATTAGATACAAATTTCACACACTTTTCACTTTTAGAGTTTTCTTTCCCATTTTGCATGTCACTATTATCTCATCCCGTATGTGAAACATCTCATTTAGTTTTCTTTTTATTAGATTAGTGCATTTAAGGCATTCCCCTTTGAATTAGGGAAAAGAGCGAGTATGGCTTCCTAAGCCTTAGCACGCTTTTATTTCCTTTTATGAAAAGGAAGAATTAAAGTCACGAATTTAGTCCCCCGCACCCATTATGTTGCATTATTCCTCTTTAGGACATACATGTGCATTATTTTAAATGCTATCAAAACCATTCTTTAAAAAATCAACTTTCTTCTTCATGTTTTAGCAATTCAAAGTTAAAAAGCCACTTTTCTTAAAATTGCATCTTTTTGGAAATTCAAGTTCCTTTTTGCATTTAGAATTGATCATTTCAAAAACCCAACTTCTTTTCTCTTAATACTTTATGAAAATTGCATTTTTGAAAACCCTACTTTCCGTTCATTCGAGTCTCATCATTTGCATTTTTTTCGTGACCTCCTCGAGGGATCAAAATTGGATGACACAACTAATGTGATCAATTCCAATCACATCTCAAGGAGACATTTTGCCCCTCTCGATCCAACATTAGGTTTAGGTTTTGCATCCATATAGACAACATCCAAATGTGATAAGTTTTAAAGTTAGAATTAGGAAATTTTCAACTAAATCTTGCAACTAGCTTTGGCTAGGTTAGAAGGGTGCCTTAGAGACGAGTAACATCGAATCTTTGCCTTCCCTTCTTTCAACCGTGACCCCCGAACCTTTTTCTCTAGTTTTCAAAGACCTGGAGTCGTCTAAAAAGGGTTTTTCTTTGTTTATTTTCATTAATTAAAATCTTTTGGGTGACTTGGTATACCTAAACTCCATACCAAGTGGCGACTCCAAACTTTTTCTAAAAAACCCTTTTCTAGACTTTTGTTTTTGGGTCCAAACCGTCGCATTTTGTAGTCCCATGACCCCTTTCCCTTTCCTTTGTCAAAAATCGAAATCTTTTCCCTTTTTCCATTCAATCAAAAAATGGGGCGCGACATTACTAATCTTGGAATACCTCTCTCTTTTTCAGCTTGATTCATAACATAGAAAGCTGCACAACTCCATGGAGACTTTGAAGGAGTTGTTAATTTTTTATCTAAAAGACTTTGAACTTCCTTTTTACAAAATTCTAAATATTCTTTGTTCATTTGAATAGGTCTTGCCTTCGTCGGAATGTCTTTGTTAGAGTACCATTTTTCATAAGGTAGTTCTACAATATGTTTCTTTCTATCCCAAAATGCACTAAGAATATCTGCACAAACTTCTTTCTTAATTAATTCTTCAATTTGTTGAACTTTATTATTTATCTTTGGTTGTTGTAACTGTTCTTCAATTTTAACATATTTTTTAATTTCTCGAAGTTCTTGAATATGCCTTTTAGTGCATGTAATAGTATTAATAGTTTTATATATACTAGATGATTGTAATACCTTTAAATCCCTTTGTTTTATTGGATTTAGGAATCTAAATTATATTTCTTGCCCCAGAATATTAACATGAATTCCTTCAGTATCTACTGAAAAAGGATAAATTTGAGTAAAAAATGGAGTTCCTAATATCATATCATTTGACATATTATTTACAATTGTAAATGCATGTTTTAAACAATACTTATTGTTGCGTATTGTTCCTTGAGTTAGTTTATATTTTAACTGTATTGGTTCTCCATTAGCTGCTATTAATTCTTCATTGGTTCTTTCTAAATATTTTAATCAAATTATACCATTTTTAATACAACTCTGATCTGCACCACTATCAAATAATATAATTAGAGTCTCTTTAAAATCATCTACTTGTATTGTAACTAATCCATACCATTTTTGCTGAGTAATTTGATTTATTGCATTAATATATTGTTTTTCTTCCTTTTGTTCTTCTAATTGGATTATATGTGTTATTTTATTTATATTTTCATTATTTATGTCTATCCTAGAAGTAGAAGCGATTTGACTATTTAACAATGTAAGTTTAGTTTCTAAACTTAAATCTTTAATTTGTAATTCTAATATTTCATTTTGTAACATTCTTACTTGTGTTTTGAGGTCATTTATCTCCTTTTGAAGTGTTTGAGTAGTATTCTTTTTAATTATTCCTTGTGAAGGATATCTATCTAATAATTTAGAAATGCTAAATGGTTCGGTTACTTTTAGTAATTTTTCTTCTTTTATTATTATTCCTTTAATTTGTGTAAATAATTTTTCTTGACTTCTACATCATCAATTTTTTCTATTAAATCTACGAGAAATTCTTTATCTTCCTTTTTTGTCATAACATTAATACACTTCGTATTCTTACAATTACATTCATCTGAACTATTTTCAAAATCATCATTATAGTCATTAGAATCTGTATCTTCCTTTTCTTGAAATCATTAGTGCAGTTATTTTGTCCTTCAATTCTTCATTATAATCAAATAATTTATTTATTTTTTTTTTACTTTACACTGATTTGCTTTATGTCCTATTCTTCCGCATTTCCAACACGTTATTGAAGGTTGTCTTTTATATTTTCTAAGCCTTTTCTTATAATAAGGTTCATTGGTTATTCTTTGAACTAGTTTTCTATATAGTCTACCTTTTCTAGAGAATTTTCTTTTTAATGCAGATGGTGATTTAATTCCTTGAATACCAAAAGTTTCACAGAATGATTCTACTTCTTGTTTTTGAGGACCATATTTCTTTTGCATTCTTAGTTCTGTACACAATGCCAATCCTTCCTTTTTAATGTATGCACATAATTGACCAAATGTGATTCCTTCTAATGATATAACTTCTGTTCCCATATCCTTTTGTAAACTAGTCATAATTCTTTGAGAAAATAATGTAGGTAATCCAATTATAAACTTTTCTTTCCAAAATGAAGCATTACAATCAGGTTTTCTTAGTACATTAGTTAAAAACATATCTTTATACCATCTAAAATCTGTTAAAGTAGGACATCTTAAATTTGTTAAAAATACTTTTGTAGAATTTAATTCTTCTTTTGGATTTCCTACAAAACACATTGCAATTGTAACTATTAGAAATTTTGCTGCATCTGATTTATTTGTAATGTCTCCTTGATCATCTTCTATATCTGTAGTGTGTTCTAATATTGATGTTTTACTTTCTAATGTAAGTGCATTATCCCACCAATTTTTTAATTGTCCTGTGAATCCTGAGACTAATAATGGTGCAATAGTTTTTTCATTAGCGTTTCTAATTTTATAAGCTAATCTTGCCATTCCCATTTCCTGTAACGTATTTAATATTTCATACTCTGCTTTGCCATCTATGTTCCATTCATATAACGATTTTCCATCATATTTTGTTGTATGAAAATTTGATCTTTCTTCATATTGAATATCAGGAGGAGTTGGTCTAGAGTAATAATTTCTATTCCTACTTTAAATGTGACTAAGAAGTCCTGTAGGAACCGGTGGTTTTACCGGCGTCCTAATAGTAGACGATGGGGATGTGGAGACTTTGTACTATATGAAGTCAGATGCTCCACATGTGCCCTGCGAGATTTATGTGGAAGTAGAGAACATTTCACCTGTCGACCAAGGTGAGGCACAAT
This sequence comes from Gardenia jasminoides, assembly GCA_013103745.1. NCBI lineage: Eukaryota > Viridiplantae > Streptophyta > Magnoliopsida > Gentianales > Rubiaceae > Gardenia > Gardenia jasminoides. The sequence goes on from CM023095.1 coordinate 21,261,422, forward strand.
ATGGAGCAACAGCGTTTGACCTGCACAATAAAAATGCATATGAAGCGACGTTGTACGGCCAGACATCAGAGCCTTGTGGTACGAGCACCTCGTGCAGTGAGCCTGCGGAAGCAATACACTTAGCAGTCTAGCGCGAGATGGCTCGGATGTCTGTGAACTGCACATCTTTAAATGAGGTGCAACCGAAGTACGAAAACTGGCCAGCAATGTTGTTCAATGTGCCCCTCGCAGCAGGTGTTTCTGAGGGACAGTATTCACAATTCAATGAGTGTGAATTCAGTGCATTTGATCCATCTCCTGCTCGAAGCAGAAGGCGTGGAGATAGGGGTGCTCACGATCACATTAGACAGAGCAGTACAAAAGAAGCTGCTACTGTTGATGACATGAGTCATGCTATGGGGAACCATGGACATTACCAGTGTCCTATTGTGTGAGAAGAACAAGATGCTGATGAGGGTGACGATGAGGATGATTGTTATGGGTCGGAAGACTTTGAATCAGATAGCGAGAACTCCTACAATAACGGTGACGAACATGATGGTAATAAGGTAGAGATCCGCCAGACTTGCCGACCCTAGTAGTCACAATTTCGACCTGATTCTCGGCATGGGACAGTTAAGGAATACAAAAGGTGTGGATGCCATTATAGATTTTGATCCAACTGTTCATCGCACCTATGAGAAGCAAAAATTATGGGATGAGCGCACGAACGATTTAGAAATCAGGCAAGTATTTGAACGAAAGAACATGTATAGAATGCTGTACGATTGTGGTCAATTAAACACAATCGAGAGTATAAGGTCAAATAAAGCAGCCCGCACACATGGTATGTCATATGCAAAGGTAAAAACATTGCTCCTCCATATCACTGGCATGTTAGAGCATCATACCGAAAGTCCCGTAAAATTGGATGATTGTTACTCTTGTGAAGGATCATACTTGTGTTCACTTGTCAAATTTGAATGATCATCGACAGTTGAGTTCCACTATGGTCGCCCAGTATATTATCCACCCTATTGAAAATGGTCTGGCATTCCTGATAAAAGAAATTTAGACAGCGGCGAAGGTGCATTTTCACACTGATATATCATACAAGAAGGCGTGATATGCAAGGTGACGTTCAATTAATTTAGTGTATGGCAATTGGCCAACTTCGATAGCCGAACTACCCGCATTCATGAATGAATTGGTGTCAACCAATCCGAGCACTGCTATTGTTTGGGAGTTTCATCCACAGAGCACACCCCAATGTCCCATTTTTAACTATGTGTTCTGGGCTTTTTCTCCTGCCATTCAGGCATTTCCACACCTCAAACCTGTAATTTGTGTTGATGGCACTTTCATGAAGAGTGCATACAGAGCAAAACTTCTAGTTGCTGTTAGATTCGATGCTGCTAACAAAATGTAACCGCTTGCCTTTACTCTCGTTGATGAGGAAATGACAAGAAGTTGGGGCTGGTTTATGCGGCAACTGCGCCAACACGTATACAAGGCTGTTGAAAATATTTACATCATCTTTGACAGGCATCAAGGCATTATCAATGCAATGTGAATCTTGCTTGAGTGGGCGGAACCCGTTGCCGTTCACCGTTTTTGTCTTGTCCACGTTTGGTCAAACTTTACAAAGAAATTTAGAAACCAAAGGTACGGTAACTAATGCTTGTACACAAACATTATAGCCGACTTGTTTGGTTTAGATCTGAGACATTTTTTTTTCCATTTTCCATCGTAGGCTGAAAGATCTTATGTGGTTCATTGGAGAAGCGCCACAGGCAATAAAGTATGATGAGTGGATGAAACAAATTGCATTTATTAATGAGGAAACTTATCGGTGGTTGACTGGTGGGTCTGTGTGTCCACATCAATAGGCGATGTGTAAGGATGGAGGCTATCGATGGGGCACATGTCTACGGATGTGGCGGAGTGTTTCAACAAATTGCTTAGGGCGGCAAGGCTACTACCCATTAAGGCATGCGTGCAGTATACTATGACTCAGAGTGTGGAATTATTTGAGAAGAAAAGAAAAATTGCTGCTAATCCCAAATTCACTTCCTAAAGAACTCTGAAAAATTTATACAGGAAATGAGTTGAAATCCTGTGCCCATTATGTCCAGGTATTTGATAGCCAAGAGGGTGTGTATTGTATAACCACGGCCCGACGTAACACTTACCAAGGTGAAAATAAGTAAATAGTGCATTTTGGGAACCGCACGTGCACGTGCAGAAAGTGGGTTGAGTTTAGATTCTCGTGTTCACATGTCATGGCAACATGTCTCCAACTTGACACAAATGCATTCGAGTTGGTCGCCCCGTAACATACAAATGCCGCCTATCGGGTAATATATCGAGAAAAATTCAGCCCACTTAGGCACCCTCAGTGCTAGGTTCCTGTTGAGATGAATGTTATATTTTTTTCATCCCGGTTCAAGGAAAATAGGCTTGGACCATTGCGAACTGCACGGATTCGTAACGAAATGGATCGTCGTTGTCTTGACACTTCTCGCCGGTGCAGTCACTGTCCTCAGAGCGGTCACAATGCCGCATCGTGTCTCTATTCCAGTCATTTTCTTTGATTTCCATAGGTCCTAGAGTTACTCTTGTATTATGCTAGAGGATTCCCTCATTGCCTTTGTACGTGTAATTTGTCTATTTAAATATTGGATTCTTATTTTTCATGCTCATGCAATGTCACTTATTTATATAACACATTAAATGACTTTTTTTTCTACACTACTTTGTGCAACATTCCCGAAAATATGTCATCATTATGTTACTAATTCTAGTTGTGTTTAATTTTCTCCAATAGGAAATGGATGATTTTTCCTCATTTTTCGTGCCTACGCCACACCCACGTCCAGGTCTGGAGGATCCGTCTCTTTTTACATTACAGGAAGGACATCGATTGAGGGTGATTTTCTTTGGTCATGAGGAGCAGTTGAAGGTCAAGAGATGCGATAGCTATTTTTGGGATGTGGTCAAGGGTTTACAAAACAGTTGCATCTTGAGATATCTCGATCTAGTTGGCTTGGAGGTGTTGTTCGTGCGAGATGCATTAGATATGATCAGGCTCTCATTACTGCACTGATTGAGTGGTGGCACCAGCAAACACACATTTCACCTTCCCTGGGGGAGAGGCTACTGTGACCCTCCAGGATGTGCAAATCCTATGGGGTTTGAGATTCGAGGGATTACCCATAACCCTTGTGGAAAGGGAACGCACGATGGAGGAGCTGCGGGTACGGTGTCAGGAATTGTTAGGTTTCTACCCCGACCACAGTTTCTTCAAAAATAAGAGGATAAAACTTGAAGCTCTACACTAGCATGTCTATATCTAGCTCCTTGCAGACGCTTCTGATGAGCACGTTCGCTGTTATGCACGCATGTACATTCTTCTCTTACTAGTCGGACAGTTATTTGTAGATACATGTCAGTCCTCACTGGTTAGATTACGTCCAGGACATAGAGGGGATGGCATAGTTTAGTTGAGGCAGCGCTGTGTTAGGGAATCTATACAGACAGATGTGTCGTGCTTCTCATTTGGAGGCTTCGAGCACAGCAGGGCCATACATGTTTTTATAGGTGAACTTTTACAGTTGTTGCATCTTGTATTTTAATTTTATTATGTACAAACATTTTTACAGACACATGTACTTTGTGGATAGTAGTGGTGGGCATGGGAGCGTCTTCCTACTATTCGGCCATCTATTGTTATTGATGTGGGCCCAGAAGACTACCCACATGCTGGAAGATGGACCACAAAACGTAGCAGGATTTTTTCTCCGTAGAATTGTTTAGCCCTATACAGAGACCAGCTAACAAAACTTGACCAGTACGGGGTGATAAATTTATAATATGCTACTTTTTACTTAGTCGTTCATCGCTAATTTTTACATGCTAATAGAATGACATATATTTTCTTACCCTTCCGTGTTCTAGTTTACTTGGGAGCCATACACGACAGATGTCATAGCGTCCCTTTCTCCATATTGCACCATTGATGCCCATTTATGGCGAGGTCGAGTACCCCTTATTTTTTGACATATTGTGGAGATGCATCTTCCTAATCGGGTATTGCGACAGTTTAGCATGAAGTAGGAGATTCCAAAGCCACTAATGACAGACGAATCGATTCATGATATTTCTCGCACGGGGTATCAAGGTACAAATTGGGCCCAGTTGCATAAAGTTATATCTAGGAATGTCATTATTAGTGTAGCTTATTTTATGGTAGTTCAATATTTTTGTACGGTTGTGATATTTGGACTCCTTGTTTATGTTATGTATGGCACTGGGTGTCAAGAATCGGTTCAATGGCATTGCCAATTTCAATAGGTAGCAAACATATTCTCCGCCATTACATCATGTTGGCCTTGTTCCTAGGTTTTGATGATAACAAAATAAAATGATGATTTGGACTAATGTTTTTATGTGAGAATTTTGTTAGAACAGGTCCTTGATTCATTGGAAAAGAAAAGAAATCAATTCAAGATGAATTGAGAAGATTTTAACTTATCGGACACTTCTATCGGACGCATATCATTATCATCGGACGTCCGATAGAATTAAAGATGAAATCAAAGCTCTCTGGCCGCTGTCGGACGCAGAATTATGCATCGGCCGTCCGATAAAGAACGAAGCAACCTATCGGACGCTTGTGTCGGACGCACAAAACCCATCGGACGTCCGACAGACGTTGAGAAGAACCTGTCGGACACTCCTATCAGACGTATAACATTGTATCGGACGTCCGATAGGTTCAACGGCTATTTTTCAACAGCCATATTTTTGACCGTTGGAGAGGTTCTTGAGGCCATTTCTCACACTCTATAAATACCCACAAGTTCAAGAAGATCACAGACTTTTGCCTACATGAAATACAAGCTTACAAGTGAATATTTGGGTATAAATCTTCTTTGTTTGTTGTATAGGTGTGGGGAAAGTTGGGTTTGTGAGGTTGCTCAAGTGAAGGTTACTCTATAGGAAGCATAAAACCTTGGTGAAGGTGAGCCTGTCACTTGGAGTGGTAAAACCTTGGTGAAGGTTGCCTCACTTGTAAAATAGTTCTTAGTTGGTTGGTGAGCTTTCAATTGTAGCTAGTTGAGGGTTTACTTGGAGAGTAGTAAAACTCCTTTGCTCAACCAAAAGGTGTTTGGGGTGAGGAAGGAGTGATCCTTCACTTGTACAAGTTGGTTAGTGTCACTATCAATTGAAAAAGTTATTTGGTGAATTCAACTCCAAGTTTGGAAGAAGTTTGGGAGTTTGATTGGTTTGAATTCCTTTTACCTTTTTGTTACTTTATTCTTTGTGGTTTAAGATTGTTTATATTTATCATTATTATGGTTGTTTGAGTACTTGTTTGCTTGAACAATTTGAGTTGAATTCTTGGGTTGCATTTCGGGACCAACACATCACGCACTGTCCACCACTATTCAATTGCTTGTATATCTACATGTAACGGTTGTATCTCTAGATATGGTGGGATTGCCCTATTGACATCCAATTCTACATTTTCAGAATTAGCAACATATGTATTGTCCGAATGCTTATCTCGTATAAAGTTATGAATTGCACAACATGCAATCATGGCATTAACCTGAGTGGTCATCATGTAGTTTGGCATTGCATCCCTTAATATTCGAAACATTTTCTTCAAAATCTTGAAACACCTTTCAATAATATTACAAAGCTGTGAATGTCTGAAGTTAACTTTAACTAAAACAAACCCTCCCTGTTATCGACTGCTTATATCTGCCTAGTGCTCCCTATAAGAAGGCAGGAAACCCAGCAGATTTTTATAGGTAGAGTCAATTAAATAATACTTTCCTAAAAAGTAAAAAAGAGTGAGGTAGAAAACATGCAACTAAAAATAATTTTATAATGTGGCAAAGTGAGATTGAAATGCATTCCTTATTGCCAAAAAGTAATAATGAATTAGAAAACCTAAATGGGGCATTGAAAAATGATTGAGATCCGTAAGTGTCCCATCTAATAGTTGGGCATCATGCACATTTCCTTCCCACCCTACATATATATTCACGAAATGCATGTCATGATGCATATTTTGAGTTTCCTACCCATGCCTATTTGTATACGCCACTTGCATGCCTTTAGAAGTCGAGACAAGTATGTGGATTCCATTGATAGCTCCTACAACATCTTATAATTTGATGGTGAGAAGTTAATAGATTTATTGAGTACAATCATGGTTAAAACTAGATATTGGCTAATCTGGAACCATGGATAAAAATGCCAGTCATTGAGAATTCTCGGATGGATTTCATCTTGGCCCTTTGGTCTGATAATGAATTGGGCAAAGGTGCATAACTCCCTTAGCACCTTATGAATGTTCCTATGATTGGCTTCTATATAGTAGTTGAATTAGTTGACTATCATTCACATTTGATAATTATGACTAAGCATATCTAAAGTCATTGTCAAGAACTCCTTTATTGTAACCCGTTTATTGGGCTTTTATAGCACAAATCCACACTAGGATAAAATGAAGTACAAGTGCATGAATGAGTCCATGTTTAACCTACAAGTCTTCATAATCCAACATGTGTGTCTGGACATCAATTCAGCCACCTATGCATGACCACTTAATGGTAAAATTCTATAAGGAACCCTTGTAATAGGACCCCCTATAGAATTTGGCATTAGGATCTAACAAAAGAGTACCACCAACATCAAATATTATATCATTTTTGTTGGACAACGAATCATCTCCCTCCGGATTATAGTAGCCATCCCTATCCGCATATAGATTTTAGTTGTCCATAGTTGTGATAATATGCCTTTTTGGAAGACTAAGGAAAATCTGACTTGGGGATAGTTGAAATTTAGACTCGATGCTTGTTCTACATATTCAAGCATCAATTTGTACAAGAGATACCAATGCATTGACTAACAAATGGACAAGTCTCTTGCTGCGAATAAGGGCTGGCACACCATTGATGAATAGTACACCTACATTTCTATAGTCTCGTTCGAACAACTATTTGTTGCAATTTTTGATTAATTATTCAACTTAGTGTAGCCTAGAGATGGTTCTTGCCACTGATTTTACTAAAGCTGCAGCATCAATACATTCAGCTGGAGTCATCTAGCTAATGCAAGGCTCCAAATAGTTGCAATGGGCAAAGCCAGTATACCATTCTTCATATAAAAGTGGACTCATGTCATTATGTATGTATGTATATGTGTGTGTGTGTGTACATACATTTGTGTAGTCTTGTTCGAGTCAAAATCTATTGCAACTTTCGATTAATTTTTGATAGTGCAGCATGGAAATGGTTCCTGCCACGGATGTCACTAAAGCTACAGCACCAATACAGCCAATTGGAGTCATTTGGCCAATGCAAGACTCCAAACAGTTGCAATGAAGAAAGCTATCATAACATCCTTCCTACAACAGTGGACCCATCTTCATCTATCCACCTTCAATAGATATCAATATATTAATCACTATGATCAGCATTAGAAACTGATTCAAATAACCAGATGTCATCTAGTATGTATGCACATGTGTGTATGTATTACTATATATTATATATATATACATGTATATACAATGATAGACGTAAAAAGTAATTTATATATATATATATATATATAAACTGATATATAAAAGGAAGATTTAGAAACGCCCCACAAAACCCAAGAGTTTGAGATATTAACATTGGATGGATTAGAGTTCGAGACTTGGACAACTCAAGGTACAAATAGAGGTAGAAGATGCCAAAATCAAGAAGTTGCTTAATTGAAAGTCAAACGAGCACCTAAGGTCAACCTTACGATCTCTAAAGGTAACTTTTACAAGCCAAAAGATTGTTCTCAAAGAAAGATGCAAATCCGGAATTTTTCTATTCACTCGAAATTTGTATATTGTTTGGATGAAAATTAGGCTATTTATAGCCGTACAAAGACCTACTAAGACTAGGAAACATTAAAGGTAAAATTCAAATCCCACATAGATTAGGTAGACCAAATTTAAGACCTAATTCAACTAGGAAAACTGTAATCAAACTTTACCCTAATAATTCACTAACTAACTAAAAGGCTCAATGCTAATTCGAACCATTTATTGGATTGGGTTGGTTGAATATAGTTTATTACATACTAACTAAGTAAATGACTAAACAAGACAACTTCAATCAATCATTCAATGCTTTGTCCTTATTGATCTACAACCATGATCAAAGACTTGAATGATTGATGCTCATGCGACCCTTCGACCCCTTCAATGCTTGCATGCGATCCTTGTTGATCTTGAATTGCCCTCACCACAGATTGAAGCGACTCTTTGAACCTTTTAACTCTCGAGCGTGTCACCGGACCAAGAGGAACATTCACTGGATCAACACTTGAAGTTTGGACACCTTGCACTTCCTCATCATTCCCCTCCTCTTGAGAAGGATTTGTCCTCAAATTGCATTCATCACCTACATCAAAAGGACTAAGATCAGCTACATTAAAAGTAGCACTAACATTATACTCACCTAGAAGATCCAGTCAGTAGGCATTGTCATTAATGCTCTCAAGCACTTGAAATAGTCCATCCCCTCTTGGAGAAAGCTTGCTTTCACGTTGCTTCGGGATTGTTCCTTATGAAGGAGCAGCCATACCTAATCACCTGACACAAACACAACTTTGCGGCGACCTTTGTTTGCTTGCTTCACATATTGAGTAGTTCTATACTCAATGTTAGCGCGCACCTTCTCATGCAAAGATCTCACAAATTCAGCTTTCTTCTTCCCATCTAGATTAACATGCTCAGAAGAAGGTAACGGAAGCATATCCATAGGAGTTAAAGGATTAAATCCATACACAATCTCAAGAGGCAAAAATTGTGTAGCAGTATGCACAGTACTATTATATGCAAACTCTACATGCAGCAAACATTCTTCCCATGTTTTCAAGTTCTTTTTAATGATAACTCTTAACAGTGTAGACAAAGTATGATTAACTATTTCGGTTTGGCCATCTGTTTGAGGATGACTTGAAGTAGAGAATAGCAACTTTGTACCCAATTTTCCCCCAAAGTTTTCCAAAAGTAACTCAAGAACTTATCATCATGATCAGAAATGATAGTTCGAGGCATACCATGAAATGAACAATTTCTTTAAAGAACAAGTCAACTATATGCATAGCATCATCCGTTTTATGGCATGGAATGAAATGAGCCATTTTGGAAAATCTATCAACTACAATAGAAATGCTATTATGACCTTTCTTAGAATGAGGTAAACCAAGCATAAAATCCATGAACATATCAAACCAAGGTTGAGTGGGAATAGGCAAAGATGTATAGAAACCATTTGGGTTAACCTTTGACTTGGATCGATGGCAAATTCCACACTTACCAACCACACATTCTACATCCTTACACATATGCAGCCAAAAGAAATGCTCCTGCAAGGTAGTTAGACTCTCGGACACACCAAAGTGCCCCACCAATCCACCACCATGTGATTTTATAACAAGCAAATCTCTAATTGAACCATGAGGAACACATAGCTTATTAAGATAAAAAAAGAAACCATCATGCATGTAATATTTATTATGTCCCAAATTACCCCATAACTTATACAAGTAATGAAAAATCAGCATTATCCGGAGAAAACTCCTTCATGAGCTCAAAGCCCTAACAATTTAGCATCTACAACAGTAAGTAAGAAATGTCTATGAGATAAAGCATCAGCTACAACATTCGATTTACTTGTCTTATACTTGATTACGTATGGAAATGACTCAATGAAGGCTATCCATCTAACATGGTGTTTATTCAACTTATGTTGAGCTTCAAGTACTTCAACGATTCATGATCAGTGTGGATCATGAATTCTTTGGCTCGCAACTAATGTTGCCAAGTGGTCAATGCATGAACCAAAGTGTACAATTCCTTGTCACAAGTTGAATAATTGAGGGCTACTCCACTCAATTTCTACTGAAGTAAGCCACAGGTTTGCCTCCTTACATTAAGACTGCTCCAACCTCAACACCTGATACATCACATTCCACTTCAAAAGTTAAATCAAAGTTAGGTAAAACAAGAAGTGGTGCGTGTGTGAGTTTGTGTTTGATTAATTGGAAGGCCTTATCTTGATCTTCCATCATGAAAACTTCTCATTTTTCTTCATGACAGCTGTGATTAGAGCCATAATTGTACTAAAATTTTTGACAAAATGACGGTAAAAACTTGCAAGTCCATGGAAGTTTCGAACCTCTCCAACATTCTTAGGAATCAGCCACTCTTGGATTGCTTTCACCTTGTTTTCATCAACATGTATTCCCTATGAACTTATAATATAGCCTAGGAACACCAAGCGATTAGTACAAAACACACACTTCTTGAGATTGACATATAACCTTTCTCATCGAAGCACTTAAGAAATAGCCTTTAAATGAGAAACATGCTCTTCTAAACTCTTACTATAAATGAGTATGTCATTAAAATAGATGACTACAAATTTACCAATGAAATGCCTTAGAACATGATTCATTAAACGCATGAATGTACTTGGAGCATTAGTCAAACCAAATGGCATAACTAACTGCTCATATAAACCATGCTTTGTTTTGAAAGTGGTTTTCCACTCATCTCCCTCTTGCATTCTAATTTGGTGATAACCACTTTTCAAATCAATTTTCATAAAGATAATGGCACCATGAAACTCATCTAACATATCATCTAACCTAGGAATAGGGTGACGATACTTTACCATTATAGTATTGACGTCTCGACAATCAGTGCACATTCTCCATTCTCTATCCTTCTTAGGTACGAGTATGACTAGAACAGCACACAGACTTAACCTTTCTCAAGCCCAACCTTTTCTTAGCAATTCATTTACTTGCTTTTGGATCTCTTTGGTTTCCTTCGGACCCATCCTATAAGCTGCTTTATTAGGCAACGGTGATTTGAGGACCAAATCAATTTGATACTCGATCCCTCGCTTAGGTGGAAGTCCATCCAAAATCTCATCAAGAAATGCATCTTCAAACTCCTACAAAAGAGATGAAATACTTGAAGGCAAAGAGTTAGTAGACGTAAAAGGAATATCCAACCCTTCCTTGCACACAAATACAAGTAAAAGCTAGTTAGTACACAAAGCTGGTCTCTTTTTTTAACTTTTGCAACTAAGCTTTGTTTCCTTCTTGTTTTTCTTTCATGGCTGAATGTTCACTCATTTTTTTATCATTACAACTCTCAACCTTACTCTCATCTTTTTCTCTCTCGGCCTTTTCTTTCTTTGTTCACTCAATGTCTAACTCATATTATTTTAAATTGATCCTCATAAACCTGTTTAGGTGTGTAAAAGAGTGGTTTTATGATTACAATGAGTAAACACATATTTGTTGGCTTTTCCCTTGAAGACCACTTCCCTATCAAATTGCCAAGGATGCCCCAGAATCACGTGGCTTGCTTGCATTGGCACCACGTCATAAATTACCCTATCTTTATAGCAGTCAATTCTAAAAGGCACATGTGCTTGTCTAAATACACGAACATCTCCATCATCATTCAGTTATTGTAGATGGGAGGGTTTAGGATGCTTCGTAGTAGGAAGGCCCAACTTCTCGACCATAAGTAGACTGGCTACATTGGCACAACTTCCACTATCAATAATTGAACTACACACTTTTTCTTTAATATGATGTGTATAGAATAGATTTTTCCTTTGCACACCCTCGTCTTCATCTTTAGCACGGGCTTGTTTCCGGATGACTAGACATCCAATTTCCTCATTGGTTGGTAGTTCTTCTTCTATTCCTTCATCTTTCCCAATGAGAGGTGGCATTCTTTCATACTCATCCTCCTTGTCAGTTTGAACCTCTCTATTAGGTAAGATGATCATAACTCATTGATTAGGGTATTATGAAGCAATATGCCCAAATCCTTGACACTTGATACACTTCACATCTCAATTTCTAGGCTTAGGAGTGTCACGAACCATTTTGGAGACCTCTTTAGGGTTCGGTCTTGAGGAATCAACTTTTGGCTTTGAAGAATGCATTGCACCCGAATTCCTTTCTTCCTTTTTAGCTGTATAGTTCATCAATTTCCTGCTTGGTAGTTGGTGTTTTGACAAGAGTTACCCCTCCTCTTAAGACGCCTCTCCACCATGACGGCTTTATCAAGCATCTCATACATGTCGAGATAATGTTTTAACTCCACCACTTCAACTATTTCGGGCTTCAATCCATGTAGAAATCGAGCTATGGTTGCTTCTACATCTTCACGCACATTGGCTCTCATCATGGCCATTTCCAACTCTTTGTAATAATATTCAACACTTAAACTCCCTTGAGTTAGGGTTTGTAACTTCCAATGCAAGTCTTGGTGATAGTAGTTAGGTACAAACCATTTCCTCATCGAACCATATATCTTTTCCCAAGTCTCAACTTTGTGTTCAAGATTCCTCCTTTTACTAAGGCGCACTTGATCCCACCACACAGATGCATAATCTGTGGATTCAACGGCACCAAGTTTCACCTTTTGTTCCTCCGAGAAATTGTTACACTCAAAGATCAACTCAATCTTGCGTTCCTATTCTAAGTATGCTTTAGGGTCCGATTTGCCTTGGAATGAAGGGATGTTGAGTTTAATACCCTTAATAGGATCATCAAAAGGCTTACGAGTTCCACGGTCAGCTTTCAGCCTAGGTGTATATTCCTCTTCTTCTCTATTCGATGAATTAGATTCCACATGCTTAGGTTTTTCTTTACTTGAGCAGGTTTGGTTCTTGAAGCTTTCCAATTAATTAATTTGCTCGTGCAATGGTTCAATGGAGTTCTTAAGCATTATCTGAAATTCCCCTATCATAGCCTTCATTTGAAGTTTTATGGCTTGTGAATCCCCTCGGTTTGACATGTTTTTGACACCTGCAAAATGGTTAGTGAAAACAAAAGATCCTCACGTCGCTCCCTCATAAGTTTCTCTCAACACTCATGTGTTTTGACCACTCTAATAAGCTCACCAAGCAGATTCTTATGGCTATGATTTGCTCTCCTTGAATAAGGTAATATCGACCAAAGAATGAAGTTCAATTTGATCAAATAATCGACAAGCATAATTGCAGCAACTTGACTCAAAAATTGACATAGTTCCACCCAATTAATAGAGATTAATTGGATAAAAATCTAACTAGAATTTGAACTTAAAAGACACAAAAATATGATGGAAAAAATTGACCAAATTCGGCTTAGAAAAGGAAGTTGATTGAAAAAGGCAAAATCGGAAATTTATACTTGCCTAAACGCAATCCTATGGAATATTCTTGAAAACAACTTAACAAATCTTGAAGTTGACTTTAAATCTTGGAATAAATCTGATTTGGTAAGTTCTTGATGGATTTTGGCAACTTTGACTAGTCAAATACGTGAAAGTTTGGTTTTGACTGGTCAAACACATGATAATCCGGATTTGAGTAGTCAAACACATAAAATCCGGCTTTTTAAGGCAAGCTACCCTTAACTAACTTGTAGAAGGCTATTTTGAGCTAAATGAAAGTTTCCAAATCCAATTTTCTAGGAAAGTTGAGATTAGTTTTAAGCTTTTTGGGAAGTCAAACTGAATTTGTTTCCAAATTGATATAGAAAACAACCTTTGAACAGATTTTAAGCAACAAAAGAGGATCAATGGCTGTTTGCTCTTTTTCTTTTCCTTTTCCATGAATTTGGATGTTTTCAACCAAATACAAATCAGGTTTTATGTTGGCAAGATCGGTTCTAATAATTTCAACCAAGAGTCCCAAGTTTTCACAATTGTTCTTCAAGAAATTCAAGGGTTCTTCTATGTTGGATGCAAAGTTTTCAAGAAAGTTTCAAGGCAGGTCAAAACTCCAAGAATCCCAAGAATCACACAAACAACTGGCACAATTCAAGAAAACTCAAGAGCACACGAGAAACCCTAGGTAAGAGCTTCGGATCCCAAGAAACAAGTTCAAGTATATTCTAAATTTTTTTTTGACTAACGATTTAGCAAAAACAAGACACAAACAAGATTGAAACAAGAACAAGAAACACGACACAAGAAAGATTCGGATAGCAGGAGACTCAAGAGAACTTTGGACAAGATGTGACATAAAGGAAAGATTTCGGACCAGCAAATTTCAAGAAACGACAAGACAACGACAAAACAAAGAACAAAAACCTAGTTTCGAACAAAAAAAATCAAAACAAGATATATGATGATACCTTTAACCAATGCTCTAATTACCAACTAATGTGATTCCTACATCCAAGGAAGAGTTTGAACTATCAATGTTGGATGGATTCGACTTTGAGACTTGGACAACTCAAGGCACGAATCAAGATAAAAGACATCACAATCAAGAAGGTGCTCGATTAATAAGTCAAATGAGCACCTAAGGTTCGCCTTACGATGTTCAAAGATAGATTTCACAAGCCAAAAGATTGCTCTCAAAGAAAGATGCAAATCTGGAATTTTTCTATTCACTCGAAACTTGTGTATTGTTTGGATGAAAATTAGGCTACTTTATACCCTTACAAAGACCTACTAAGAATAGGAAACATTAAAAGTAAAATTTGGATCCCAAATAGACTAGGTCGACCAATTTAAGACCTAATCCAACTAGGAAAATGCTAATCGGACTTTAGCCTAATAATTCACTAACTAACTAAAAGACTCAATGCTAATTCGAACCATTTATTGGATTAGGTTGGCCGAATATAGCTTATTACATACTAACTAAGTAAACGATTAAACAAGACAACTTCAACCAATCATTCAATGCCTTGTCCTTGTTGATCCACAACCATGATCAAGGACTTGAATGATTGATGCTCATGCGTCCCTTCGACCCCTTCAATGCTTGCATATGACCCTTGTTGAACTTGAATTGCCCTCACCACAGCTTGAAGTGACTCTTTGAACCTTTTCAGTCTCGAATACATCACAGGACCAAGAGGAACTTTCACGGGATCAACACTTGAAGTTTGGACAGCTTGCACTTCCTCATTTGAATTAGTATATGAGATCGTGACCCCTTGAGAGCTTACAGGCCTTTTACCTATCCATTTGAACTTCTCAGGATCTCACCATATATTTAGGGTAGGTACACGTCATTATCATTCTCCACATCTACCATTTGTCCACCCCTGCTATATGCACCTTTTGTCGAAGCAATTGGATAGGTGGAATCGAGGATGATTGTGCATGGCTTCTTGTGGTAATCTCTCCTTCTACGACCTCAAAGAGGATTTCATATTTATGCACAGGCTATTGGAACCTAAAGTGGTTGTAGTCTTTGTTTTCTTGAATGTAGTGAAAAGCTAAGTTGATTACTAAGTAGCAATTTGATGACTTAAACTTGAATGAAACAGGCCTTTCCTGTTTAGTAATGACAGATAGATAAGTGAAATGCACAATCACCAAAATCAGATTTCTCCACTATTCTTCATCATCCAAGAAACATTTCATTTCTTCGTCTCAACCGATCCTAGTTTCTAGCATCCGTCGATACCTATTAAGTTTCGTGTATGCTCGTCAGATTTTCTTAAGGTGCTGGAATTTTGAATGGTGCACGCCCCATGCATAGTTTTTTCCAAACATGCTATTCAAGTAATGGCCAAATCACAAACAGTTTGCATCGGACTGAGCATTTTGATCCCATTTTCATGACTTTTGCAGCCCACATACTTGAGTCAAAATTTGAGCTTCATTGTCTCATCCCACTGAGCCTTAGAAGTGCCATGGTCACGCAGCATCTATAGAAGTTACAACTGGACATATAATGACAAGTCTATGCAACTAGCCTCATATAATAACAAGCCATCAAGGATTCATATCTACATATGTTCAATTAGTGCCAACTTGTTTCTTCTCACACACTACAACCAAGCTTGCTAAATAAAATATGGAAGTAATAGCAACGGATTATGAAAGTAATAGCAACGGACTGCATAATTAATATACTACACATGGAAAGCCTATCAATATACTAGATGGCTCTTACCTGCTTACTTAATTATGTAACTTTAATTCTATGTAGATGATTTGTGTTAGGGAAACAATACATGAAATAGAGGTGTACTCAACCATAGTTTCAGAAAATGTACTCATTATTTTGAATACGTTTTATGAATTGGAGTCACCCCAACTAACAAGAATATATAAAATTTTATTATACACGACAAGTTGTTAAAAGAAAAAGCGGGTTCCGGTGAAAGAGAGGATAATAGTGAAAATTGTTGTTTTCATTCTTCATCTTTTAGTTGCTTGTTTTCTTTTTTATTCTTCATCTCTCTCTAGCTAAACCTTGCTTCACTTTGATAGCATGTTTACCAATAGTTGTTCTAAACAAGTCATTGGAAGTAGATCATTTTGCTCTCCCTTGTTTTTCTGTTGTAGCAAAATGCCCTCAATTGATTAGTTTTTATAGCTCAATGCATAATGGCACACACTAACAACTAGAGGTTAAAATATGTATACATTGATGGATCATGTGAATCTTGATTTCTTTGTCTTGGTTACTTACGAGGCCTTTTGTACTTTAAAGATCCGCAGAGTTTTACTATTCGCTATCAATTTAAAAATATTTTATTGATAAATGTTTATGCGACTTTGGATCCAGTGTTAATTTAATGCCTTTCTCATTTTTAGGAAATTAAAGTTTGCCAATTTAGTATCTACTCAAGTGATTCTATAATTGGCTGATCAGTTAGTTCGATATCCCATTGGCATTGTAGAAGATCTATTTATAAAAGTTGGCAAATTTTATCTTTCCACTGATTTTCTGGTCCTTAACATAGAAGAGGATATATCTATTCTTATTATTCTTGGTAGAGGGTTTTTAGCTCCAAGAGGGGCTAATATAGATTTGTCAGAAGGAAAATTAATCTTAAGAGTTGGCAAGGAAAAAGAAGAATTTAATGTGTTTGAACCCTTAAGTACCCTTCTTACAAGGAGTCCTGTTCTAGACCTGATATTACTTATACTTTGTATGATTAGAATGTGACACAACTCAGGACTTAGAGCTAAGGCTCGAACCCAAGGGTCACCAGTTCTCCTCTTGGACAATTCGCACACAAGCTACCACTGACAATAATTGCAAAAGATTTTAGGCATATGCTAAGGAAGATATGAGGTCATTTGAACATTTTCATCCAACATAATCCCACAAGGCTTGTCTGGCTGAACACGTTAAACTTATCACTTCTCGAGAGGCAACTCAACTTTCTTTTTAATTTTTTCGTCATATTATTCTTTTGGTTTTGGGATTAGTAGTGGTGTCTTTACGATTTTATTGTTTTTTCAGTTTGTGTTATTCGATGATGTATTTAATTTCTATTTATAGTATTCTTTATTTTTTCTATGTTAATATGATGGCTTCTTAGCCTTGACAGATGGATGCTAATTGGCAATTTCCCTCTCACCCCACTTGGTCTTTGGCACTACTATGTATCAAGGGAGTTTCATTTTCATCTTTGTTCTTATTTTCTTTCTTTACTTTTATCCCCAATATTGAAGACAATGTTCCTTGAATGTGGGGGAAGGATAAAGAGTGAAGTGAAATTTTGGTTAAAATTTTTCGAACTTTTGTTCTTGGTCTTCATTCCCTGATATGCAATGGCTTACATTTCGAGTATTATTATTATTAAGGCTTATAAGTATGTATGTGTTAAGTGTTGAATGGTGTTACTTTTGAACACTTCTTTGGTGAATATTTGGTAGTTCTAAGCCTTTTTCAATTTTGGCTAAATTTTCTAGACATTGTAAATATTTGTCTAGTATTTTTCTTGTAAATTCGGTTTGATTATTAATGTTAGTTCTCCATATTTTGGGAATGAAGCGGGCTTTACTATTTTTGATAAATTGGCACTTAAGTTGTGGATGTTATTTGACTATACTCCTCTAGATGTTGTTACCTAGTAATTGGAAGTTTTCACCTAAAAGTGTCGACTTTCGTGTATAAAAATGACGATGACTATGAGAATGTGGTTCTTCAGTAATGAAAGTTGAATAATCGAACTCCTTCATTTGGGAGATGTGGGAGTTCGCATCAAAAGGGTTGAATAGCTGAGAACTTAGTATTTCCCCTAGGTGAAATATATGAGAAAAAGCTTAAGTGTGTAGGAATTAGGGAAAAGGAAAAGAAAAATAAAGAAAAGAGGGAGAAAAAATGGGAAAACTGGAAAAAAACAAAATACATGTGAATTATAATATAGCTTGTAGATCCATGGAATTATATATTAAGATTTTGCTCAATGTTTGGACAGTTTACGAAGGAATATTTGTTAAATATTTTATATCATTAGTTGACTTAGTTAGAGTTGAAAGGGTTGGTGGTGTTAAAGCTAACCAAAGAAGTGTCTATTTGGCTTCCACTATTGACACTTATAGTTGTTTAACATGGTTTCTTTGACAATAATAGTCTTGGACTATAGTTATAATTTGTGTTTAATGGATTTTGTTCTTATGTTTGAGAACAAGCATGAGTTAAGTGTGAGGGAATTGATAGGGTGTAATTTATAATTATTTTATATAAATAAACAGTGCATAATCTGTTAGGTTAAATGGTGATTTGGGTGGAAAATTACCTAACTTGTGTATGTTTTTGCTCTAGGAGAAAAGAATATTCATTTGATGCAAATTGGCTTGAAGGACACATGGAAATTGAACGTGATGATTGAGCTATACTCTAGACTTATCGAGGAGGAGAAAAAGTTCAATTGGTCGCAAAGTAATTTGGAATTGCATGGAACATGAAGATGACATGGACAACAACGAGCAAGGAATTCTACTAGAAACTAATCAATCAATTGATCAATGTGCCAAGACCCGTGCTAGTCTTATCGCCAGTTTTGACGCCGATCTTTGTTGAGAAATCATGTGAAATCATTTTTATTAGTTTTTGAAAGTCTAATTGTGACGACCCACCTCTCTCCCTAGGGCGTACCCTCGAGTATCAGCAGCTGCCTACCTAACTCTCGCCAGGACTCACTCATTCAACAATCATATAACTTATTAACTAAAACTAATAATATCTTACAATTCCATAACTTCAAATTACAAACTCAGAGTACATTAATCCTCCATCAGTACATTCAAGTTTCATATTACAAAAGCTTTCAATAACCATAATTCAAAGCTCTCAAAATATTCAACATAAGCAAACCCTAATTTTATGGGTTGGCTTCTCCACTTGGGTACTCATTTCCTGCTAAGGAAAACAAATAGGAAAAGGTGAGTTAAAAAACTCATGAGTTCCCAAAAACATGCAAGACACTTAGCACATAGTACAATTCACTTCAGACTTGAATTTAACAATAAACACATAAGAAAGTTTTTAACATTCAAAGAACGATACAGGGGCTCTCAGGAGCCAAATTCCACGAAACTTGTCCACGAACCAGGTAGTTGACACTCCGTCAACTTTCACTAGTACAATCCATGTAGACCATCACTTATCCCTTACTCCGCCAAAAATCCCCACCGGGCTCGACTCCAAACACTTAACACTTTATAACACTTCACTTCACTTCACTTTGTTTGTACATCGTACATTTCTCTTTTTCCGGGACAAGTCCAAATGCCAAGTCTCGAGTGCACTTCATTTCACTTTTGGAACCCTAGGGTTCGTATCTTTCTATTTGGCCTTGGCCTAACCTCCAGTTCGAATCGAAGGTCTCACCGATAGGTCTCAGGAATTCCCGACATTTCACAATTACACATAAGTCATTACACTACACTTTTACAATCAATCTTTTCAAAACACTTTCACAATTATTTTCACTCAAATGGGGTAGGTGCGATAAAGTACACACCACCCCCATTGGAGGGTTCAAAAACCATGTTTCACATCACATTCACTTCATTAAACACATTTACAATCATTTGCACGTAAACACGTAACAAGCATGGAAATTCACCAAAATAGTAGGATTCAGCTTCCACGTAAGGATCAAATTCAGTTCCTTGCACACTCCTTAAAATATTTTTAAAACAATGGTTGAGATTCACTCCTTCACTCATTAACTAAAACATTTCACTTTCATTTCTTAATTTCAATCGATATTTTTTCCCAAAAATCCCTCAAGGAAAAACATTCATTTTGCATGATACACGTTTCAAATGAATCTTTTGAAAATCACTATATCATTTTAAATATGACACGTCACCGATGTACTCACTAAGCACTATTTTCACATTTTCTTTAATAAGACACTTAAGTGAGGTTTATCACCTTAAAATCACTTTTATTACAAAACTCAACACTTACTTTTTGTCAATACTTTAACATAACTTTAAAACACTTCAAACCATATCTTATTTTCAAATTTCATAAGATTTGGTCACAATACTGTAAAACCCTCAAATTCCTTCAAATGACATTTTTCACTCAAAAGTTCACGAGAAATTTCACTTTTCATCTTTTAAAATTCATACACTCATAATTGAACATAAAATGCATTTTCTTAGACAGAAATTCATCAAGAATAATCACAAAATCTCGAAATCAAACATGGAAATTACCAAGCATGGGTTTGGCCGTCACATACATTTTTCTATCAAAATTTCCAACAATAAAACCTTACTTTCTAACCATATCATGACAAATTTCACAAATATCATTCAAATCCCAATCAGGTCCTCAAGTCCACTACCTAGAGGCCACCTCAAGTCCGCTACCTAGGTTGGGATTTCAAGAGCCCAACTTCATCATTTCAAATATACTCAATACTAGTAAAATAAACCGTAAATCTTTCATAATTAACTCTAATCAAGCTATAGCTAAGGGTTTTGGACCTTATACCTTCAGATCTATCAAGATCGATCTCGCAAGCTCCTCTTCAAGCAAGTTGCTTCCAAACTTAGAATCACCCAAAAGTTTCGATCTTAGTCCAAGATTTTCGTGCTTTGATGATGATTTCCAACACCAAGCTCAGGAACAAGCACAAGACAACCCGCTCAAGCTTTCCTTCTCTTTCTTTTCTCTCTCTCCAATTCGGATCTTCCCCCCTCTTCTTCTCCCTTCACACGGCTGCCATGATGGAGGAAATATCACCCAAAATCCTTCACCAAAGATCCAAACTTCAAGTGGCTAGATGAAGAAGAAATTGGAAGTTCAAGCCTCAAGCTTTTCCTCTCTTTTCTTCCTCAAGAAAATCGGACCACTCCTCTCTCTCTCCCCTCTCTCACGGTTGCCAAGATGAAGAAGATGATGGTCTTCAATGGTGGCTTGATGAATCAAAACAAGAAGGAAGAAGAAGTGGAAGAACTTGGAGCTTTTCTCTCTCTCTCTCTCTCTTCCTCACTCTCTCGGCACTCTCAAGGTTGCAGCTGCAAATGAAGTCCAATGGTGCAAGAAAGTCAAGGCAAAAAGGTGACAAAAAGAAGCTTTTTCCTTGTTTGAAGGAAAAGTGCTTTTTGAGCACTTTATGTCGCGTCACACGCGACAGTCCAACTCACACTGTTTTACTCCATTTCAACACTGTCCAATCCTAATAATATTTTCATAATATCACTACATATGCTCAATTTCAATACAAAAAGATTCTAGATTAAACCCTAAGACCCTAGATTCTTTACTACTGTTTTCTCACTCATTTTTATTTGAATTGATTATTTATTTTGCCTCTCATTTAATAAGTCAAATCTCTTTTAATCTAGTTTTTGCTTTTTCTTAAAATAATTAGAGTACAAAATTAACTCCTCCTTGTAGGTTTTGACCCTGGAATACTCTAGGTAATTTATTATTGAAATTAACCCTGTGTATTTGCAGCAATCTATCAATCAATTCCCTTCATTTTTCACAAAGTTATTTTGGGATCCAATGGTGCCAAATTGGAAAGATTTGATGGAAGTGACTTCCTACATTGGCAATGAAGTTGCATACAAATATGCAGATAGTTGTTGCATAAATATTGGACAATGGTATGTATGTCGTATCTCAAAGGTATGTCTAATCTTTTTACATATGTGCCCTTTTGTTACATGTGCAGAATTTGTAAGGGATCAAAGTTATGATTGATCCATAAAAAATCCATGAAAGACCCATGAGAGGAAATTTACAAGTAATAAAGTTTTCGTTGTTTTTACGTTTAATTATGGTATAGTAATTGAAATGGAAGTTATCTTGAATGTTAAATTATTGATAGTATAATTGATATGAAATCCACGTTGATTTTTCAATTATAGTTTCATAATCGATGTGAACTATGTATTATGAAACGATATCTTGAGTGCTACATTGAGATTGTGTATTTTAATTTTTATTGGACTTGAATACAATTATTGTGATTTCTGTGTCTCATCTAGATTGAATCCGCTTCATAGATCAAAATTAACAATCAAGTTGATCTAAGATTTTGTTTCAGCATCATTTCATGTTTTAGGTGGTTAAACACCATCCAGATGATGCCAAAAATTGATGATAAGTCTCTAAACATTTGTGTTAGAGCAGAGATACCTCTTGAATGACACAATTCACAAAAAGTCATGGTATATTAAGAAATGATATCTTAAGTACTACCTTAAGATTATGTATTTTAATTTTTATTGGATTTGAATACAATTGTTGTGATTTTTATGCCATTCATGGATCAGATTTGATGTTCAAGTTGCTCTAAGATTCTGTATTGGCACCATTTCATGGTTTAGGTGGTTAAACACCATCTAGATAATGCCTAAATTCCTGATAACTCTCTGAACGTTTGTGTTAGAGTAGAGATACCTCTTGAACGACACAATTTATAAAACGTCGTGGGATCATTTGATGAATGTTACAACCTTTTGTAAGTATCACTTATATTTGATTTTTCTTTAATTTGTTTCTTGGGTTCAAAGGTTAACTTTGTAAAATGACCAAATGAAAAGTAAGCTTAAATTGAAGAAGTGAAACAATCCTTCTTTATTGAACAAAGAAATATGAGAACCCTAAGTAAGAAAATGCTTGGTTTGCCATTCTCTGTCTGAAGTCTTCATAGAGAAGATTTTAGAGAATTTTTTTATTGCAAAAATGGATGAAAATATATGTTTGTATAACATGAGATTGGATGAATTTGCAAGATTTGTATTCTCGTGTTTGAAAGGATATGTGTTCTTAAAAACACATACATGACTTTCTAGACATGCTTGAATTATAATTAAAATCATTTGTGTACTACTGAGTATTGACTTGATTTTCATATTTGGTGAGAATATGATCTTTGAACATCCAAAAATGTGATGCACCAAGATTGATGTTTATATAACTTTTAATAGGGACAATATACTTTAAGAGTATATACTTAAGTTTATAATGACAAACTAGACATATTATACACATGATTTTATATCTAGTAAGAGGGATGGTATTTAAGGCCAAAATTCTTGATCACTTCCACCTCCTACTCTAAAGTGTTCTAACAGCACTGTATACTGTGTTTCAGGCAATTGATGCATCTCATGGATGATTTTAAATAGCTGGGATTATCATAGGTGGTGTTGCCAGCCTCCCATAAGGATTTATTGTCGATCCGCGAAATATAGATTGACAGCGCCCATGGCCTAATGGATAAGGCGCCTGACTTCTAATCAGGCGATTGTGGGTTCGAGTCCCACTGGGCGTGTGCAGTTTTCTTGCTTCAAAAATGACGAAGGGGATGAATTGGATTTGAGCACTGGGTACATTATTCTCATATTCGGACCAGTTTTGCGCATTGGTTTCTGAAATTATGACACCCTAATATTAGCCAATGCAACTCTAATTTGAAATCTTATCTAAATAGTGCCTAATAAATGTTTAGGTTATTTACAAGAATATTGATCAATCTAAGGACTATAGTAATGTCAATTAGTATAGGATTTTTCAATGTTTAATGTCGCTTAAGGATTTTTCCTATTTTTAATGTTGCTATTTGTTGTAATGTTGCAGGTTTTTCCTATTTTTAATGTTGCTATTTGTAGTAATGTTGCTTAGTAGAATCGTTTAGTATAGGATTTTCCTTATAAAAAATAGAAATATATGAAATAATGTAGCTTAGTGTAAGATTTTTCTAGTATAAGATTTTCCTTATAAAAAATAGAGATATACAAAGCAAAGCCGCATGGCATTTGTTTCAAAATTTTGAACAAAAATCACAATGACTGAGGAAAAAAAAAAAAATCCCACACACATTGAAGAGAAACCCATCTGAAAGCAAAATTACATTTCACCCTTTTAAGCCCATGAGAAAAGAGAATACTCAAAAGATTAAGGTCCCATTTGATAACTCAATTCAGCATTTAAACTTAATAGATTTAAATTTTAAAATGTTCATATACGTTTGATAACTAAAAATAAAACATTTGAATTAATTAAGTACCACTTAATTTTCTAGGCAAAACTTACTCCCAAAATTAAGTGATAAATTATTCACTTATCACTTAATATAATATACATTCAAATATATCAAATTTAGTATTTAACAATTCAATCACTTAATGGATTCAGACTTTTAATTTCAGATTTTAGATTTCAGTTTTCAAATTTCAGTTTTTATCAACGCATCCTAAGACTTGTTAAAACATAATATATAGTTATATACGCACACATTTGTAGGTATCCTTTTGTTTTTCTTTTTTCTTTTTTTGGATGCCTATTGAAATAAAGAGAAGTAATATTTGATAAATGGAGTTAACTCCATTTCCTAAAGTTTTCAAATTGAAATCTTAAAAGTTAACTTTCATAGTTTTTGATGTCTAACAAAACAACAATAGTTTTGTTGGCACAAATAACTCATGATAAATGATGGATTCATGCATTACGAAAAGTATGGATACTTGCATTCGAGAATGTTGCAATGAATTTGTTTTAAAATTTGGAATTGAAAAAACACTGACAAATTTGTTTAACAAATAAACATCAAATAACAATGATAATAAGATTTTTGAAATTCTTCTATTATAGAACATTATCCAAGTTAAATTTCTTGAAAAACATTAGACCTCATACACGATCATTTTTTATTCTTTTTGGCTTTTTTGATATCCATTTGTGTATAAAAGTACTCAAAAGCAAAAATAACTGATCCATTTGTATGTTAATTTTAACACTCCCGTGATAGATATAAAAATGGAAAAGATTTATTTCCAAACTAAAACTTCTTTTTCTGAAAATATAAAATGGAAAAGATTTATTTCCAAACTAAAACTTCTTTTTTCCTTAAAAAAATATTTATAAATTGATAATACATACCTAGGTTTTTACCTACCAGCAATTACAAAATTGACAAACTATATGTAAGAAAAAAAGGGCAAAAAAAAAAAAAAAAAGCATTCTTGACTCACACTCATTAACAATTGTTTGTTTTAATAATTTTTATAATAATGAGCCTCTTTTACAAAGTTATAGTCCTATTAAATACTTTGCCTTGGACACCGTTTTGGCTCTTTCAATCTGTTAGAGTTCTACTCGCTGCCTTTCTTCTCTTCCGTCCATCTTCAGACCTCTAAGTCTCTGGTAATTGATTCCTTTTCTACTGAATTTTATTAAATTGCGAAATTTCTTTAAAATATGTGTATAATTCAGACACTCATCACACACAGAGACACACACTTGTCCGCGTGTGTCGTTTATTCTGTCGTATTTTCTGACTAGTTCGTTGAAAGGGATTGATTTGAGGTTTGATTATTTTAAGGTTGTGTTTGTTTACCATATTTTAGGTTTTATGGAGTAAATAAATAGCAACATGATTGTTTTTAAATTTATATTGTTAGTCTTTTTTTTTTTGCTCCCTTTTTTGTCAGCAATAAGATATGTAGCTTTGGAAATTGAATGAAAGCTGCTAAAGCTAGAAATTTGGATGATTGAATAAATAGTAATTTGGGTTTTAAACTCTTTTTTGGTTTTTTTTTTTTTTTTTTGAGGGAATCTGTTTACTGGTATAAAATTAAGGAGCTAATTCATGAAGCAAAGAAATGCTGGAGAGGAAAAGGAGACATTTGAGGATAGCTTGAAGATGGGGAATGATGGATAAACTGAGCAACTTGCTTCGACTTGTGGAGGCTTTACCTGTGCTATTTCATGAGCAAATAGCAGCAAAGAGAAGAAAATTACTGGACACTGTGTATCACTTAAATAAATCTTTACCTCAACAATTAACTGAATAAATATTGCCCTAGATAATGACACGATGGTTAATAAACAGGCAATGTTTAGTCGAATGTTTAACTGTTGGACATTGTTAATTTAGCTGATACGGATGGTGTTGCATATGGTAGAAACAAAAGGTAAAACAAGAAATCAACTTTATGATAAAGGAGGATTTGGTAAGAAAATTAGGCTGAGTAGCTTTTAAGTTTGTGATAGATGCGTTTTGGGTTTCATTTGTCGCTCTGGTTTGGTTGGATTTCATTCTGTCACTGAGGAAGTCTCAACTGGAATTCATTGGTCTCCTTTTTGTTTTCTTTGAGTACATGTATCCTTGAGATTCGTTTTCTTGAGAACTGCGTGCCTGAGCTGAGATGAAAAGTGTTTCTTCAAAATTTGGATTGTGTTAGATGGTCTATATCTTTGAAGAGTGATGATCCCAATGCATGGTACCTGTAGGGGAGAATTTTGGCCATGCTGTACTTCTTGCTCTTGATTAGCAAAGAGTGGATTAATTTTAGCTTTTTTTTTTTTTTTGGGGGGGGGGGGGGGTTACGGAGCCAGTGAATCATCTATCTGTGGATGCTATGTCTCATTTGGTAGCTTACCTAGGACTGAATGTGACTACCTGGTAAGTTTGCATACTTGAAAATGTTTTGCAAGTGTCAATCTGGTTGACTCAACTGAGCCATGATAAGCATGGAGCTTGACAGTTTTATCTCCTATATGTTTCATTAAAGTCAGGGAATAAACAGAGATAAAATGATTGAATTTTGTAGAGGATTGAATGCACAGCATAGAATCTGATGTTAGGCAATTATTCGATATCAAGACAAACAAAACGACCTATATGTTATCAGCACTGATTGCCTACTTCAATGGTCCTGTCTCTGGGCATCCCATTGCTTTGTTTGTTGTTTGCGCTCTTTATTGTGAACTCCTCCTGGAAAGCTGATAAAAGTAGTTAAAATGTCATTGATGATTTTCAGGACTCTGAATGCCTATCCTTTTTTTATCTTTTTCTATAGGCTATATCTAAGTACTTGGGAGTTTGATTTCCTTGCAAATATTCCATTATTTGGAGTTCGAGCCTCTCCCATTTTTAATTGTTTTGCTAGCTTTTTGAAGTTTGTACCAACAGTTTTTGTGCAATTGGTGAAATGCCATTATCCTACAAAGTTTCACTATAAGTCTTCTCACAAGTTTCCTTGATGTGTCTGTTTTTAGATTACTTGCCCACATCTTAGAGCTTCTCTACTTATAGGCTTAGTGATGGTCTTTTACATCTTCTGATCCCTCACCCTCTAAATGCTGACAGTTTTGTGGAGTTTCTTGCCTAAACTGGAAATCTGATTTCTATGGAAAACAGTATGAATGGAATCAGTGAAGACCTCTCCTCCCTGGGCAGCTCAACAAAGAGGCCAGAAGGCCACAAAACTCGCTACAGTAAGGATGTCACACTAGAGAGTGAACTTTGGACGGATGGACTTATTTGTGCTTTTGAATTTGTTCGGGGTCGTAGGAGATCAGTAAGGTCAAAATCATATTCCAAGATCATGTCAATTCCTCAAGTAGGCACTGGGAATGTCACTACACCCATGCCTACTCGTGGAGGGGTTGAACCTCCTGCTCAGAGAAAAAGCATGAAAAATTCCAAAGATCCAGCAACTCTTCTTGAGAGTGGTGGTCCTGGGAATGGTGCTTTGGATAGTAATGCAGATAGACCAAACTCACAATCAGACTCTTTGCATTCTGTGGAAAGGTTTGAAGGTAGTCATTGGATTCCAATTGGATGGGCGAGAATTTCTGAACTTGTTCAAACTGTGCAAATTGATGCTGGATGGTATGAACAGCAAGTTGATTTGATGGATGATGAAGACGACCTCACAGTGGCTGATTTAGCTGCTCCTTACTGGGAGCGTCAAGCCGGGCCCACATGGTGGTGTCATGTTGCGGCAGGGCATCCAAGTGTAGATGCATGGCTCAAAAGTGCCCAGTGGCTGCATCCTGCAATTTCTGTTGCATTAAGAGATGAAAGCCGACTAATAAGTGACAGGATGAAGCACCTCCTTTATGAGGTAGATAAATTATTTAGCATGCAAGTTATTTTTACTTCTTAAAGATCCCGCTTTTCTGCCTGGTTGCATACTTTATGCAATGTCTACAGAGAAATGAACTGATATCAATAAAAGCGCATCTTGTATGCTGTCATATGAAGTTTTCACAATGGACAATATTTTTGAGCACAATAAGCAACTGTTAATGATTGTATGATTAATATAAAATCAACATATGTGAGACATGTTGTTTTGGTTGCTTAACTAATTGACTGTGAAACTTATGTATCAAATTACACGAGTAAAATGTAAACAGTTGAATAGGATCCTCTAACTCATTCTTTCAATTTAAGACATGTAAATCCATGAAAATTTAGTGCGACCAAGCTTTTAGTGCTTTGCAAGGAATTTGACTGCTACTCTATTCTTCTCCTTTTTTATTTCTTTGTTGACTACAATCTTTGAAGATTTTGACATTATATACTTTTATCTGCTGATGTTATAGGGAGGAATATATCTGTAATAGTAGTGAGGAACGTGGAAATGCAACTGATGGTGATGGTAAGTAAACGAGTACATGAGTTGATGCTGAACTCACATACAAGGTTGTGGCTGAAATTTATTGACGTTATCTGGATAAAGTTTGATCAATCGGCCTAATGATCTATAGTAGGGAATGCACAATATTTGGTAATGAAAGGGGGAAGAAAAAGAAAAGCCTCTGCACATATTAGTCTAGGGCTAGAACATGAATTAAGCTACTAGATACTCAACTGAGCTCGGCTCTGTAAGAGCTCATTCGAGCTTGATTCGCCAACTATTAAGCCAAACATGAACAACATCTAGTGTGGTTAAAATTTCAAATCTGTATGATCTTTGCTCATTTAGCATACAATTTGGAATCTATTACGTAAATAATTCAAACTACTTGAGTTGACTTGTGTTCAGCTCAAAAAAAGCTTTTAAGTTTGGTCAACAAATAACAAATCAAGTTTGAATGGAATTCCAAACATGTTAAAATAAATGAATGAGCTTGAAAAAGCAAAGCGTTCGGCTTGACTAGGCTTGTGTATGTCCGAAAATTAGTGGAAGCATTCTTTATTATTATTATTATTATTTTGTGATCTTTTATAGTCCCTGAACAGCACACTTGATTGCAATAGTCACACTTTGGGATCACGGTGCAATACCTTATTTCCTTTTGATGGATTTGTTCACGTATGAAGATTTTTTGTGTTTTTGGTTATGCCATTGATTTGCTATGTAAGCTAATAGCTGAAGCATTCCATTATTGAATCCACACAAGGACAAATGCAGATTCTCTAGAAAATTCTAGGTATTTGTTCTAGTGATTTGAGTATCTAGTCATCATCAGTATACTGTCCATGTCTGACTCAGACAAGTTGGATCACAGGATCATTTGCTACATGGAGAGGAGGGAGTTTATGGAAAAGACTGCTCTAGCAGCACAAGATGAGAATCTATTCTAAAGATATGTCAAACACCTGGAAGCTAATTGAAAAGTGTAAAGTCCATGACGATGGAAAATATCTCAATAGTGAAGTAGTCACGGATGTTGTATCCCATTTATAAGAAGTCTTATTATGTGTTGAAGCACCTAGGTAGAAAAAACAAAATATGATGCCACAAGTTTGCTTTCCCTTGCCTAACCTACAACATATCCTTCATTAACTTGATTTAGTATTCCGAAGACCTACTTGTTACCAAGCATTCAACTACCTTTTTTTCTCATCTGTTGTCAAGACATCAATATTAGTTTTAAAGTTTGTAGCTTTGCACATGAAGCAATATGTCTTATCCGTCATTTCTGATGAAGCATATCACCTTGTGTCGTCTAGACATGAGTCTTAGTGATTCAATTCTCAACTTTGCTCTCGAAGAAAACTTTGTCATCCTTCTTGTCTCATTGAGAAGAACAATATTTACTGACAAAAGTTCCGGGTGTTTCGCTTTCGGAGAACTTTTACCATTCAAATTATTTAACAAACAATATGATGATGGTTCATGTTCAACACACAAGACAAAAGACTTGCTAGACAAGGTGCGAGATTTACCTTCATACCATCAAGAATTAGTCCAGGAGCATACTATGAAAAAATAATGAGATTGGTCAAACATGTTAATTCCTTGGATTCTCTTGTTGTTAAGTGAATGAAAGTTGATTCTTCAGCTATTACTTTGAGCTGTTTCCTTTCCCATGTCCAATCAACGGAAACAAGGCCATGTTTATGCAAGTAATAGGATGATTTTTGTATGATAGAAAAGATTAAAAAGGTTAAAAAGAATTATCTTTTTTCTCGGAATGCATGGAAACCTAATTAAATTTCAAACCTCTATAGGTACCAGTTAGGGTGGCTGGAGGCCTATTGTTTGAGCTCTTGGGGCAATCAGCAGGAGATCCGTATGTCGATGAAGATGATATTCCCATAGTTCTCCGTTCTTGGCAAACACATAACTTTCTGATTTCTGCTCTGCACGTGAAGGGTTCTGCATCAAGAATCAATGTTTTGGGCATCACAGAAGTTCAGGTATATTCATTTTACCTCAAGAGTCTTTAAGTGATCTTTGTATCCTCATATTAGGGTGTGTTTGGTAAATATGTTTCAATCCCCACTATGAGTTTCAAATTCAATTATACCCATATAAAATGTTTGGTTGGGGTCAATGGGAATAAATTAATGAGAATGATAGGCCTCTTCTATAGGTTTTTTGATTAACCACCTGTTACTAGGGAATCATTTTAGTTGCCCATCTTATTCTTCTTAAATCATCTTAATTACCCTTTTATTCTCATTAAATACAAAAATAAGAAAATAAAATGCTACTGTTTCAACAAATGGAAAGAAAAAGAAAAGAAAAAAAGAAATAATGAAAAAGAAAAATAATAAATTATAAAATCCATTCCACATTAACAAACACACTGTGGGTTTTCATCAAAACCCATTATCATTGACCACTCTATTATACTGATAGTGATAATGATAGTGGAATTTGAACCAAACGGCTCCTTCATTGATTATGATTGTAAATCCACTACAGCACGATGCCAAATGTTGCTTAGTCTTTTTGGTACAGAAAAATGCATAAACTTCTAAGGGTGCATTTGGTTCACGGACTGGATGAGAGGGGATTACTTATCTTCGGATTACTCATCTTGGGTTGAGTCATCCTCGGATGAGTAATCTTATTATCCAGTGTTTGGTTGACTTTTTGTAGGATGGGATGTCTTAAAAAATAACTTTATCCTGTGTTTGGTTGGAGATAGGATGAGGTGGGATTATTTATTTATAAACCAAAATACCCTTTTTGCGACTTCCAACTAGGGGTGTTCGGGTTTTGATAAGGCCAAACTTGACTTGTAAAAAGACACACACACATATATATATGCATGTGCGTGTGAGCTTTATGTGGTTCGAACCGGAACCAACACTTAAGTTTTTTGTTTTGGGTGGAATTCAACCTTATTAAATGGTTTCACAAGTCTCAATTTATATGTCTAATCTTTTATGTATTAAATTTGACAAAGAATATATGATTATATAATTAATTAATAGGGCCAAAATAATATAAAATTTACTCTTATCTTTGGTAGGGTTAAATCAGTCTCGAATTTTAGTAGGGCCAAATTTGCCAAACATTTAATTTATTAATAATAAGGGTAAATTAGTCCAAAATTATTTATTTCAACAAAATGGGTAAATTAGTCTAAAACATAATTTTTTTTATTAGTAGGGGCAAATTTATCCAAAATTTTAGTTATTT
This sequence comes from Gardenia jasminoides, assembly GCA_013103745.1. Lineage (NCBI taxonomy): Eukaryota > Viridiplantae > Streptophyta > Magnoliopsida > Gentianales > Rubiaceae > Gardenia > Gardenia jasminoides. Next base: position 21,293,340 of record CM023095.1, read on the forward strand.
AATTAATATGGACAAATGAGTAAAAAGTCTAGTTTTATTAATGATTAGTAAAAAATTTTAATATAATGAATAGTGGCAAATTAGTCAAGAATTTTTTATATAATTAGGAGGGGCAAATTAGTCCATTTTTATCATATTATTATGTTAGACTATGGTAATGTAATAGTGAGTGTGAATAGTATCGTTCACAAGGGTAAATTAGTTCAAATTTTGTTATATTGATAGGAGGGGCAAATTAGTCAAAAATACTTTAAAATTAATTAGTAGGGCCAAATTAGTCCATTCATGGTATATTATCGGAGTGAGAGTAGGGTTATATAATTATGAGAGTATAAATTTGTATTATTTGTAAGGATAACTTGGTCTAAAATTATATTATCCTATCTCATAGTTCTCTCGGAATGACTAATACCACCTCCTGCATGGGATGATTTTATCCCATGAACAGGCGATTAATTCGATTAGTTGGGATGTCTCATCGCACATACAAATGCAACCAAATAACTTCGTCTAAAATTATATTATCCTATCTCATAGTTATCCCGGAATGACTAATACCACCTCCTGCATGGGATGATTTTATCCGATGAACAGGGGATTACTTTGGTTAGTTGGGATGTCTCATCCCACATATAAAATGCAACCAAACACGGGATGATGCAGGATGAGTAATCCAATCCCGTGTCATCCCATGAACCAAATGGATCCTAAATGGTTGAGATGTTCGAGTCTCCTTAGTCTAGGTTTGGTTGCATATCTGTGTCCTTAATGACAATTATAAACACTCTTGGCGAGACCCAAATCTTTGATGCAACATAGTATAGTTGTCTTCCTCTACATAGAGTGGTGCAACATGAAGTCAATGTCCCCCATCTGGAGGTGTGGGGGTACAACTAGCTTGCAATTTCTTGCATGAAAGTTATCACAATAGCCCAAAATTGGATTTTCTGCAAGTTTCTGGCCTGTGTTATTCAAATCATAACCCCCATCAAATCCTTGTCGACACCTCATGGCACTGGTACTAGCATGGAATATGTTCCCGACGCTTCACAGCACTACCTATGTTACTCAATTTTTTCATCTGCCCAGACTGAGCCGTATCACCATTGCCCTTAATTTGGGTGCTTGGCTTAATGCCTTGCTGCACTAGTATACTATTACTCCACAATGATAATAAGCGACAAAACGATAATTCAATGGATTTGCTAGCTAGTGTTCTATGGCTCCAGAAATCAATTAAATTCTCCAATCATCAGCTACCAGCAACTCTGTATTGATTAACGTACTGTTGTTTGTCTGCTAATGGTTGTAGTGTAATATTATTCTCATATTTGCTAGAATGTCTGCCGTACCCACATATCTGTGTCCAATTCTTTAGAACTGTCCTGTATCAATTTTAGATGGTTGATGAATTAGACACCTAGACACATATGGGTATTCGATATTGGCATGTGAGACCAAGTAATTTGCTTTAGGGTGCACTCTATGAACTACTTATAGGTCCTAGTTGAACTCACTTATGAACCTTAATAGTACAATATTTGCTTTCCAACTGTTAGTGTTTTTGCCACTTCTAGGGACATTTTTGGTAGTTCAGCATCTTTTATCTTGAACGGGACAATATTTTTTCCATTTATAGGAGCTACTCCTAGCTGGTGGTTACAATGCTCCAAAAACAGTACATGAAGTCATCGCACATTTAGCTTGCCGTCTTGCTCGATGGGATGACAGGTTAGATGATCTTTTTGTATTTTACTATCCTGTTAGAGCTGCTACTTTAAATGGATTTTAGATGGCAGTCTGTAGATGCATGATTACAAAGGGATTTCTAGATGTCAGTGTTTTGTTCTTTTTCCTGAACATGAAGTTGGACACATGAGTGTGCATGAGAGAGAATTCAATCAACCAGGAGTAGTTTAAGTGGGCAAATTGCCCCTGATAATTGCATCGTTGTGTCTGGGCTGTGGGAGCTGTTAGCCACACAAGTTTAAATTAATGAAATTAATGAATACACTTGCAAACTTCTAGTTGATGGTTCTGCTTCTGCAGTTTTGCATTGTGGTATAATGGAATTCTTGGTATATTGAATTACTTCAATAATCATGGACGTAATAAGAGTCTAGAATCACAAGCATCCTTATCTTGTCATGTGATGAAATCTTGGAGAAATCTAGGAGAAAAAGATGAAAATGCCATAAAGGGCAGCAGTTTAAGTCAAATTCGATCTCCTACTTGAAGCATGCTATATATGTTTTTTTTCATCTTGTCAAGGTTGGTGATAACTTTTTGATTTAAGAGAAAAAGGGGTAGTTTGGCTGATAGATTCAATACAAAGTGCTGAAGCTAGAAACACACACACACACAGAGACACACAGTAAAAGCATACAGTTGCCACTATACTGGTGGGATGAGTATTTACAACAGAATAATTACCACAAAGCTGCTCAATTTAAAGATTGCTTTTGGTACTTGCTCTCAAGATTTCTGTCAGGTTCTTATATTAGTGCCTGCTGGTTTAAAGTAACTACAAATGCTGTTTGCTGATAATTCAACTGAGTACCTGTTTGCTTGATGGTGATTAGATGATTTTATTGGTTAAATAAAATACCAATTTGGTAAAAGTAAGTAGTTTACTACTCTCCTTCAATGAGCTACCAACAATTGCAATTGTGAAGTAATTAGCTTTTCTGTTAAATTATTCTTGCTGAGTCCTTCATGCTCTGTTTTTGTTGTTGTTGTTAATCTTTAGGTCTTGTTGCTTTGGTGCCGGTGCTTTTCTTTCCTGCTGGAAATCATCCCCTGTAATTCTAGGCAAAAGAAGTAATAGAATGTTGTGAACTTTAGTAGCTACCTTCTTCCAACGACCTCCACTTATCCATCTACAGACCACTGAAATTAATCTTCAACGCTTAAGACAAGTAACCATTTATGTTTTACCATAATGCACAACCACATAAATTGTGCCCAATTAGTTTTTTGAAATGTTAATTTGGAATATTTGTTTGTCCATTGTTAGATTGTTCCGAAAATCTATATTTGGCGTGGCTGATGAAGTGGAATTGAAATTTATGAACAGGTAATAATTTCTTGCCCTAGAATATTTTTGGTACTCTTTTGCTTGCTTTAATTCTAAGAAAAATAATTGTCCTGTAATCAGGAGGAACCATGAAGATTTGAATCTGTTTGGCATAATTCTGAACCAAGAAATCAGAAGGTTATCAACACAGGTATATCAGTAAATTTGCTAAAGATATAGAGTACTGTTTCCTTTTTGCAGGGTGGGGGAATCAAATGGCATATCATATTTGAGCACTAAAAAATGAAGCACAATAATCCTGTTTAACAGCCAGAGTTAAACTATGAGAGCTAGGAAAGCAGTTGTCTTGATATGCAGTCCAAAAGGTTATTAGACTATTGCCATGCGCATATGCGTATATCTCTATATACATGTAATGATGTTTTTATGTTATAATAAAAGGTGGAGAGCGATATTGGCACTCCAGCATTGCCTTTTCAATTTTTTAAAGACAAATCTGCCCCTAGAACTCCTTCACATCACCGCATCAGAAGTCCTCCCCATCGTCGGTTCCATACACTTCAAGTTTCACCATCTTCCGCTCACCAACAAAGTAGCATATCTTTTACCCTCCATCTTCCATCATCCTTTGCCAACTGAAGCCACACCAAACTTTACCTAGACACTTGTGTTATTACACAAAGCACACATCAATCGTGAAGAGTTAATCCAAATCATTGACATTGATAGTGGTGGAATATAGGTTGCCATGTCTTTCTTCCCTACCCCATGAATTTCCAAGGCCTGCAAAACGATAGAAAAATTTACTACTACTCATTAGCCAAACCCATTGCATAATTGAAATAAACCAAAAATAAAAAAATAAAAAATCCCTGAGCTAGTTTGTCCAATTCAACTCAGCAGGTGTAATTAATTTATTTCCTACTGAAGGATTTGCTTTGGGCAATGAACATTGAGATTCTTTTGGCCCAAATTTTGGATGGAGCCACTGAAACATTTGGTTTAAGGAAATCTGAAAATTTCTGGATTGGGATGTTGGTTGTGTGTGGATTTCTGTTATTCAGAAGGAAGATATCACGACAAAGAAGAATTCAAGGAGGTTTGGATGCTTGGAAGCAGCAGAACAAAGGAAGAAGCAATGAGGGAAAATAATTCATGGTAGACCAGGTGCAGGAAGCAATAGAGCAAAGTAGTAGTGGAAGAAAAAGGATAAAAATATTTTTTCAACTTATAAAAGTCAAAGATGGAGTGCCAGAGGCTATGTTTGGAGTGCTAATATCATTTCCGTAAAAGCTGTTTTATTATATATATTTATGTACTGTAAAATCTGTATACATTTTTGTTATCATTATTGATTTCAATACGGCAAAACCCTGTAGCATATATGTATCTCTTGAATTACTTTCATTTCTGGAGAAGGGCATTGACAGGAGTGAGCATCTTTGCCTTTTTGGCTGTAGTTCTTATCTTAACTCATTGGTTGATGAATGATCTAATTTGAAAGTTGTTATTCTGATTGTAACTACTAATTTTTAACTTAAGAGCAAAAGCATCGGTGACATACTTTATAGACTCTAGGGGAGAATGCACAGGCTATGTTGTACAAATTAAATAAAGAGATTGATGAGAAAAATATACAAGTTGTGGCTTTGAAAAAGAGACGATGCTGGTACGATTTTACCTTTTGTTGTGAGGTGTAAAGGAGAAGTTAAAAAAGTGATTGGAAAATTGTCACTGTAACCTGTTTCTCTGGCTTTCTATATATTGTAGAAGTTATTGTCATGAAAATGATGACTGTATTAGAACAGTTGTTTTGTCTCATGCACATATCTTCATCTATGTTAGTTTGTTTTGTGTCTTTAAACTTTCTCTGGTGTTTGGTTCTATTGTTGGAACAGTAAAGTTCCATGCTGTAGCTCAAAAAGGGTCACTATGTTCTGCTTATTACCCCGAAAAACAGGTCCAAAAGGCAACAAGCTTGTCATATTATTTGTCATATTAGAATTAGCTTAGCAGAAACATGTTATTTTTTCTGTTATTGGTTACATCTTCCAGTATTCCAGGTCATCAGGGTGAAATGGTCACTTCATGCAAGAGAGGAGATTGTGTTTGAGCTACTCCAACATCTGAGAGGAAATACAGCTAGAAGTCTGCTAGAAGGAATTAGAAAGAGTACAAGGGAGATGATTGAAGAGCAAGAAGCAGTTCGAGGCCGCTTGTTTACCATCCAAGATGTCATGCAGAGCACTATTCGCGCATGGTTGCAGGTATGCTCATAGCTAGTGCACTTGTTTCTAGTACAGATATTATGAATAAAAGTAGTCTATGACGTCATATCTAACAATGGATTTTAAGTGTTCCTTGAAATCTTTACACCCCTTTAATTCCTTTTAGAGATAATGGGTTTCAAACTCAGTCTTCATCTAAATTCCTTTCTATGGCTCGCTCTGCTTGAAGACTATCCTCCAAAAAATAAATGTATATCATAACAATGGTAAGTCATTGCTCTTTTAATGGAATGCTCTACATTAGATTTACAGAGAAAATTGTTAGGCTTTCTAAGCTATCTCGTTTTTCTTTTTTTCCCCTTCTTAGTAGGTTCTAAATTACCAAATTTTCAGTTTTAGGCATAAAAGCTGACATATTTATTTTGATAGCTGATATCGATAGAGTCAACTTTTTATACACTGATAGTATATAACTTTTTTTACACTAGCAGTTTTGGATGCATGCCACACGTGCATGATTTGAATAAAAAGTTGAAGTTAATCCATATTGATAATAGATATTTGAAACTACTCTTCATCTTAACTGTTTGATAGGAAAACAGTGATGTAATACTCGTTCATCTGCCATTTTTCTTTCCTTGTCATTTATTTCCGTAGCATAGTTTTTAGAAATTTTGACATGGGATCTTCGTCTATTTTCATTGACTGTCAGGATAGAAGTCTTAGGGTCACCCATAATCTGACTGTCTTTGGTGGATGTGGCCTTGTACTTACCATTATCACTGGCTTGTTTGGAATCAATGTTGATGGGATTCCTGGGGCTGAGAACACGCCATATGCATTTGGGCTGTTTTCGGGCCTACTCGTCATTTTAGGTATTGTTCTGATAGCGATTGGACTGCTCTATTTTGGGTTAAACAATCCCATCAGCGAGGAGCTGGTTGAGATTAAGAAATTGGAATTGCAAGAAATGGTAAAGATGTTCCAGCATGAAGCAGAGACTCATGCCCAGGTCCATAAACCAGTATCTCGACATAATCTGCCCCCAACGGCGGGTGACAAGTTCTTACAGGAAGCAGATTATCTTCTCATCGACTAACAGAAACTCTGATCCTGTATCAGCTGTCACTAATTTGAAGTCTAGAGTAGAATTTGCCTTATATCTCTTTTGCGGAATTGAATTATTGGACTTAAATTGAAAGAAACGATTTGAGCTGACAAAAATCAGGTATATTTTTGACATCCTGAAATTAGCCTGTGTGGTCAAATGCTCTTTTAACCATGGACTCACTTGAAGATCTATGGAGTAAGTTAAATACCGTTGAGGCTATAAAAACTAAAGAAGAATTGTTCAAAACAGTGAAATGAATTTCTCGTCGTTCACATTTAAAATGATAGATTTATGTCTCTTACAAAATCAAGTCAATAAAATTTGGTTTCAATCTAAGTTTTTGACCATTTATTATCTCGAATTCATCATGTGATCACGGAGTCTTTTTTCAAGAAACAAAGAGTTTAGATCCTATTTATAGTTAAATAAATGACCTCATTTATATCCCTAAAAAAGGTAGAATCTAATTTGAATCATATTCATTTTCCTCCTAAAAAGGTGAGATTGGACTTAATCTGTATTCATTTTTAGCACTAAAAAAGTGAGATCTGACCTTTTTGTACATTAAAAACAACTACATATTGGTCACATAGAGATTTCAGGTTAAAAAATGGTTGAAAATTTAGTTTAGCTCCAAATTTTGATAACTTAAATTTATAAGGGATGTAAAATTAATATTTTAAAAGTAAATGATGAAAAAATTATATTTGGTGAAATGTGAGGGACATTTTGAATGACTTTTCCAACATTAAATTTTAACCATCACGGCAAAGTCTTACAGAAAGAGAAGACAACATAAACATGGAATAAACATTAAAACCTAAATCGAAATAAAGAATAATACAACATAAGTAAATAAATAGTACAAGAACAACAAGAGCTCGAGAAAATAAATTTTTGATGACGCCCTTAATATGTACTATCACTTTTTTAAGATAGCTCCATATTAAAATTTCTTGTTGATTTTTATTATTTTCTAATATCAGTTGTTGTCTCAAAAATGTTTGAGTTTAGTCCAAATGTCTTTGGTGGTTCTATAGCATCTTATTGTATTATTCATTTGCATCCAAGACATAATACAAAATATTTATAGATTTGTCATTTCATGTTAATTTTCTTTTATCTTTTTTTCCCACTTATTCCTTCTCTTATTATTCCACTAACGTTATGTACAAATTTAGTTTCATTAAAGCCTTTCATTATAATAGATCATAGTTCAATATCAATAGATTGAAAAAAATTTTATACTTTATCATTGTGAAAACTAAACTTTGTATAGTTAGTCATGGAAATTCTAATGATGGATTAACTTGCTAAACGTAAATCCTTATCGGTTGCCACGATCTTTACTTTCCTAGAGTGTTAACCAAAATCTCTAATGAGAATTTATGCGCAAATGCATTGTTGCCCCTGAAAGGTAACGTAAGATTGAGGTGAATTAGGTCACCTACAAAATTGCTTAACTTAATTTCAATTGCAATAGATCAAATAAACACCCACAAATAAGACTGCGTGTATCTGTACGAAATTCATACCACTTGAGCTTGGCTTGAATTTAGCCTGATGAAAGCTTGTTGGGTTTGGGCTCGAAAAATATACAGCCTTGTGGAATAATCAAATATAAGATATTGTTAAATGATTTACACTTGAACTTTCTTCTTTTTGTGGTCTACCTCTCGTGCGCATTGTTAAAAAGAAGGCAACTCAATTAGTATGGATAAAAATGTTATTTTCACTTTAATAGTAAACTTTGTCTTTCTTTCAGTTGATGCAACCTTATGTCCTTCCAAAGAATTTATGATGGACAAATAGATGTGCAAATACCATTTAGCAAATCACTGTCTTTTAAAGTTTCAGAAAGGGAAAAAAGTTCATATAACAGTCATGTATTCATGTCAATGACAATGCGTCTCTGATGAACTTTTGTTAGAACTTCATTCTCAACCCAAAAGGCACTTTGGCTCTAAACCAAGGATTCTATCACTAAGAAAGATCAGAATCAGATTAGGTGGCCGAAGGATTTCTCAGGTTCAATTCTTTCATGGGCATTTATGTATCAAGTAAGGCAAAGGAGATATCATTACCAACTGGTTTCCTAAAGCATACCATCCAGCAAAGTTTGAGTAAGAAAGAACCCATAACTCTGATAGAATTGTAGACGATTTCTTCTTGCTGCTTCAACGGAACTTTCCCCACTATTCAAAGTCCAGTATCACAATATTTAGGAGGAAAACGTATGTGATGCAGGCATGGTGAGGGAAAACTGCCTCCTACAAAATTGTTCTATACGAATTTCTACTCTATTCCGCCACAAGCAACTAGAATTATCTGATGCAGGCGATGTCAGGAAATTGCTCCATTGTTGCTTCGCATTTAGGCTTAGCCACTTCAGTAGATCCAAATACTTTCCAGAATCTTAGTGCTTCATCTGCAGCTGCACATGCAATAGTGTATCCATCTGGACTCTGAATCATGTAAAACAAGCAAGAATCAGAAAGATGCAGAAATTGAAAAAAAGGAAAATGTAATTTAATTGCGTGGAAAACATTGTTCAGTTCGGAAAACAGTTACAAGTACAAGAAATGTATTCTCAATTTTTTTGGCAAAACCATAGATACCTGAGCCATAGATGGTACTCTAGATGTATGACCCTGAGCTCAGCAATCCTAGTCATGGATGGATACTTCCAAAGAGTGAGTTGGTTATCGTTCATCCTATAAGAGCCCAAACTCTCGCATACATGTCTGTTCCAAAGCAAACAAGTGACCTGTGAACCTGCATTCACTGAGTTTAAGCATGGCCCAGTGTTCAAATTCCAGAGCTTTATGGAGTGATCACCAATGCTGCCACCAGATGCTAGCAGGATAATTGAAATGGACACCAGGAAAGGGCCTTTACTGCAGCTGTATGGCCTTCAGATCAGCGGATCCATGGATTTCCAGAACCAGAAGATGAAGGAGAAGCCATTGATATGCTCCATATGTAGAGCACAGTATTATTTCCGCCACTTGCTATTTGCTGCCCTGAAACGCACAAACTTCTTGATGATGCACCCTGTAAGTTCCAATAATAGGGATCTAAATCCAACATCATTGTTTATGATCATACTGTCCATTCATCCTGTAGTCAAAACATAATTATTCAAATTGAGTGAACAAACTCTTGCTCTGTGTCCTTGTAATAGCCTCACCAGTGGCCAAGAGGAAACACAGAATAATGCACATGAGGAATCAAAAATGAAGAAAAACTACTAAAAAAAAAGATTCAGCCTAATAATTCAGCAAACGAAGCTTAATGCAAGAGAATTCGACTCAAGAACCAAGAAAGAACTTCACAATCTGATGATTTTGCTTTCCATGTTTAGAATCATGACTACCTAATTCAGCTGTAAAATCAACTAGTACTGCCCAAAAATGCTTCAATAGAATCACATAGATAATGTTATTTCTTTGTTTTCCTTTTTCTTCTTAATGGCAAATGCAAAGTAAATCCAGAAAAAAGAAACTACGCAAAATCAGTCAACACAAATCATACACAAAAACTTGGATATATACAGCTGCACAAACATCATATATGAGCCCATATAGACCTGCAAAAACCAGCTAAATGTAATATATGAACTTTACATCTAAAGGTTGAATCAAAAAAATGGTAAAGAATAGCAAATTGTACAAAAACACAGTATTTGGGCCTCTGACTAATACAGCTTTTATGCAACATGAATACACCTGCGTAATCCAAGCCAAGCCATCAATCAAAAGCTTAAACCCTGAATACATTTAAGGCCAAAGGGTGGAAAACTGTATTCAGCCTGAAAATATTATCATGTATATACTTGTGCAAACAAAAAACTTAAGTTGAACACTTTGCTTAGCATTTCACCAAAATACAGAATGTTTAAGATTGCAGTAAAAATCAGTAAAAATTGCTGCAGAAAAAGAGACTTACCAACTGGCTAGACTCAGAGTCCATATTTTAACTGTGTGAATTGTTCAAGCCAACAGCAAGATGCTTCCCATTTGGCACCCAGCTATCACTTGTCACCTGTCCCAAATCATCCACATTCTCCCACAAGTGAATAGCAGATCCAGTGTCTACTCTTAAATAACCAATGAGTCGAATCCACCATTCATTAAAAAAATAAAAAAAAAGCCTCGCTTGAGGGATCCTCCTCCTCTTTACTGGTTTTTTGTGTGAAAGACATGGTTCTTGAAAGCTTTTCCCCATGGAAGATGGGGGCTGATTACTGAAAGCAAGAATCCATGTTTTTCCCCCTTTTCACAATTTCAGCACTTTTTCTTTTCCATCCACTTCTTATTTCCATTTCATCCTAATAAAACAGAAAAAAGCTTACACAGGCTCTTGAAAATTGGCAACCTAAATGCAAATACCTTCACAGGGTTTTGTTTTCACACACTTATTTGTTTTTCATCCTAACAAAGCAGAAAAAGGCTTAATCAGGCTTCTAAAATTTGAGATCCTAAATGCAAATTGAAATAAAAACCATTAACAAATTGACTCTCTATAAATCTTAATTATGAAGAGAGAATAGGATTCCACTTCCAATAGCACAAAATACTGATTTCAAAAGGCTGTAGGAAAAGAAATGTCAAAATCTTTCTTTCAGACATATGCTAAGTATGTTCAAATCACACAAAACAGGTTACTTCAACCTTCTACACAATCTTGTAGTTCATGAAAGTCGACACTATTCTATTTGTACCTACAAACACCTAGCTCTAATTCCATCTTATTCTAAACCTGAATACAATGAACTAAAGTTTGTTGACAGATTCATATTGCTTTCAATAATTACAAAGATCAGGGCAGTTAGGGGTATATATATCTGTGTCTTCTTGTGTGACAGAAGTCTGGAAAAATAGAGTAGAATACAAAATTGATCTATGAAAGCCTATCTTATCCATGCTCAGGTGTTTGTGAACTCCTAAGATCAGTCTGACCATTTGCTGAATGTGCAAAACAATAAGCTCCTACAGTGGCAACTAGGACTCCAAGAACTTGAGAAAATAGCTGGAAGTTAGCAAGCAGCTCGCCCCGGATCTCACTTTCCTTTGATCGGCATGTAATCTGGTCTGCCTTGAGCCAGCAGCCATTTGGCATCATTGGACCATACAGAGTGAATGCTGTTTGGTAGAACCAGAGGCCTTGAAGAGTAATGACAATGCCATTAAACAGATCAACGGGAAAGCTGGTTGGCATGAGGGCTCCAGCAATCGTAGAGAAAATGCAAAGGCCTATGAGGATGACGAGGATAAGGTGGTAATACCCCTCAAGTCCCTGATGGGTAGTTGAGTGAAAGAAGAACAAGGAATACTCGGCACAAAATGCAGTGGATGCAATCAAGCACAATGCTCCTTCTGGCAAGGGGAGATAGCTGAAGGAATAGACGATATATTAAGCTATTTCAACATGAAAAAAGAAAAAAAAATAAGAAACTAGAAAAGAGATCTCAATGCCATAATAACAAGGATTAGGTTGTGGCACAGGGCACTTGGTTTGCCAAATTCATGTCCACAAAGACCATATAGCAAATATAGATCAGTTAAAAGTACCCAAAGGAAGAAAGCAGCAACTATACAACTTAAAGCTATGATTCTGTAAAACTAAGAATAACGGCCACATGTGTAACAATCATCAAGAACAGACAAGAGCACCACAGCAATACTTCGTCTACATTCTTAAGTAGGCATTCAAGGTTATGAAGTGGAAAACAAAATTTCAAGGTACTGTATAATGAATAATTCGGTAGCAAAGAGTTCAGTCAACTCTTTGAACATCAATACTTTAGCAGTAAATGGAAGTATTCTCAATTTGAATACCTTGTTGCCTATAAAGGAAAAGAAATATAGGACATACCATCACAAATAGGAGACAAAAATTTAAAGCAGTCATTCTTTAAGTTATAACCTAGCTATAAGTGTTCAAAAAAATCAATGATGATGTGCATACAACTTAAATGTGCTTCAGCAAGTTAAAACTTCAAGAAGTGATCAGACCATACGGTATAAGTCACACTCTCAAACTCCATAAGGTAACTTCTCTAAACATATGAATCTATCAGACAACATGAGAAGACCAATAAGAATAAAAGGCACACACTTAACACAAGGTATGTTCTAGATGAGTAAAATCAATAAAACTAAAAGACAACATGCAGTAATAGGTTGACCATCTATATGATTTGACAATTATGTAGCAATGAGATCTAAAATAACAGACTCATTATCCTTAACTTTCTGGATGAGTAAAAGATCCTTTTCTATGTACAGGATAATTTCAACCAGATGGGTTATGTTAAGCGCGTTTTAATAATTTGTAGAATTGACAAATTCACATTTCTCGTATGAAAATAGCTTTTAAGGAAACCAAAAATTCCAAAGACACAAAATATTAAACTGCAAATTTCAAAAAATAAAGCAGTAATTATAATCATGGGATAAAACTAACAACTTGATGTGGTGATGTAAAAATGTAATATGTTCAATCTGTTTTCTATGGGTTGCATCTCATCTAAACAAGAAGGCAAGTTTTTCAAAACAATAGACCATTCACAAAATTGAGCATGTCATAATTTGAAATCCACTTGTGGAACAGAGCACATGTGAAAGCAAACATATCACATAAAATATTACATTCTCAAACACTGCATAGAATGGGTCAGGCTATAAGCTATTCAACTTCATCTCCTTCAGCATGCATCCTCCTTTTCACCACACAAAGCATATCATTATGGAAAGTCTACTTTCCCTACTTATCAGCCCCCAAAAAAGGTGTCCTACAATCGTTTTTGTAATTTCCACATCCCTCAGAAGATAAAAGAATATATTAAAAAAAAAAGGAAAAACTTGAAATCCTAAGTTTTCCTTAAATCGGTTGAAAAGTCAATAATTCACCATAGTGTACCAAGAGCGCATTTGATCCAGGCACCCAGCAAGCTGGAGCTTTCTTTAAATAAAAAATAAAAAAGAATTGAAAAGACAAATATAAATACTAAAACATAAAACACCAACCCATAAAAAATCTATGACCAAAGGTAGAGAATGCTGCAATGAATGATTTACCTTGTTTTCTCAGAAAGCAATGTAATCAAGCCGAAGACAAAAAACATGAGAAGCATTCCACCATGCTCAAAATTATTCATGTGACTGGGGTTCAGCATGCCATTAACAAACCACTTGAGGTGGGTAGAATAAAGCAGCTCTATACACAGATCAATAAAGGATCCAATCGTTATAACATATAGCTCCAAATATTTGAGCTTCCCATCAAATCCTGGAACAAGATTCCATACCCTGACTCGGAAAGATTTGGGGTTCAATGTGTATCGTACAATAGAACACCATGCATGCCATATCCCCACAGCAAGAAATAATGTTCCTGGAAGAACATGCCCAGGAAATGAACCCATCCTTCCAATGACACAACCAAATGATGAAGGGTCACTTCTTTTTTTATGCCAAACTGAAAATTACACTTTTCTGATAACTATTCTCAACCCTGAACAGAGACTGCAAGTTGCCAAGAATCAAGAAAGAACTTCTCAAATAGCTGCTCTATTTTTTAACACAAATTAACTTCCAAATTGACCCTTCTTGATGAACATTTAATTTCCTTGAAGCAGAATCTTGGCAGACCAGAATCAATGTCTACTTCTAATGACAACTACATCCTCTCTCCCTTCCATACAAGAACAGGATAAGTATCCAATAATTTCCCTCAGAATTACAGACCGCTAAAACAACTCAAATGGGAATTCCCCACATCTTCTATTCTGTAAAGAAAAACAAAAGAAGCTGCAAAGGATGCTTCTGGATGCAATACTTCACTTAATCTGTTTCGTTTACAACAAATCACCTATTCCAACAAAGAAAAATTCCATTATTTCCATTAAGTACTTCTTGAAAAGAATTATTGTGTTCAAGCAACTTTTCCAATAGCCTAATTGAGAATCTACAACAAATAGTTAATAATGGTTCCCATCAAACTCCTCCTGCTGCTGTTCAAAAGTCAAAGTCTCTTTCCATTCTACAGTAAGATTCTACCAGTACAGTCAATAATGGATGTTTAAAAACAACTAAAGAACCAATCCACCATTAAAAAACTGGTTAAGATCAAGACATTAACACAGCCCAGATCTATTTTTTTCATCAAAAGCTGAAACAAATCATAAAAACACCAATAACCCAATAAACCAGGTACAGAAACACCACCACCACCACCCCCCCCCAAAAGGAAAAAAAAAAAAGAAAAAAGAACAGAGTGGCGTTTTAGAAAATTTTTCCCTTTTAAAGAATTAATAACCATACTTCACATCTTCTTGTTTATGCAGAATTGCACTACTTGGCTACACCCGTTTTCATGTTTAGTTCTGCATTCCAGTTGGAAGGAATCACAAGGGCTTATCATCTTCGTCTAACTATATAGTCAAATGCTTCAACATTACCCTATAGCCTAGTACAAGCCAACATTTTCGGAATATAAAAAAGTAAACTTAAATTCTTGTCAAGAGAATCTTTCACTGTAGCCAATTGCATTAGGAAGGCTATCATAATCATCCACTATAGGATAGTTTCGAAATCCCGGGACCACCACTACTCCACCTATACAACTACCCATGCACATATATTTATGCAAAAAGCATCTTGTACATTTTCAATCAACTTATAGACATGCTTTCAAGATTTTTCCAAATACAGTTACTCTTAAACAGCTTCTTCAGCTCTTATCATACATTCACAGCACAAACCGCCAAATTGAGATATACTATTTATCCAAAAGCATTTTATATCAAAATACAGTTACTCTTGTTTAGTCTGTTCAGCTCTTCTTCATCATTCACGGGTGAAACAGCCAAATTAAGAAGCTTTTACCTCTTCTAGATACTAATTCCTGATATTACAACGCAAAAGCACAATCATCAATCGAAATGCATAAAAACCCAGATAGTATTACTCAAAACCATCTCAAGAAACTCAAAAATCTCCAAATGAATAGATCTCCCTCAAGAATCACACACCAAAAACACACACAGACAGAAGAAAACACGTGATGGTCAATTTTGACGCAAAAATAATTTTAAAAAATTGAAAACAAAAAAAAAATTTATACACATCCTTTTCATGCTTACCCGCCAAGGCCGAAGAGACTCATTGCTCGGAAATCAAGGGTAAAAGCCTAAAAGGCGTAAAAGAAAGAGAGAAAATGGAAAGAAAGGAAGGAAAGAAAAAAAAAAAAAAAGAAACAATTCTGGTTTGACCGTTTAAGGGAGAGTGAAGGAAGGGGGCGGGCAGCAAAAAAAAACTGACCGGAAATGGAGAGGGATCAGGGATGGTATTTAATATTTATGTAGTGTTGAAAGGGAAGCAATAGCGGGCAGCTGAGGGGCAGGGATACACGGGGCCGCGATGATGTAGTAATAATGCACTGTACGTGTCAGAAGTACAATTGAAAAAAAAGAGTCAGAAAAAGCTGGCATGCAGCCACTTTAGGGAAAGGAAGTATCATAAGAATTTTCATCAAAACTTTTAGGAAAAATGATATCCCTATCATCGCTTTTTACAATGCACTCGGGAAGCAGAGCTTTCAGCCCGTGAGGCGTGACTACCATCTTTTTAATTTGTTTTCCGACAAATTCAGCCTTCAATTAATTAATGAAAAATCATATATTAAGCGATATACGATTTAAGTGACCAAAATAAATTTAAAAAAAGCCCAGTTTTTTAATTTTAGGATTTTCATATTTATACTTGTGGTTTAAAAATATTGACTGTGTTTAGATAATAGATTATTTGGGATAATTTGTTTACGAAACTTTCCTTCTTCAAAAATGCCAATTGTAGCACTTTTTTGATGTGATATATATGAGATAAAAGGTGGTTGAAAATTGTGTCGATGATGTAAGCAAAATTTTTGACCAAATAAGATCAATTCAATTATGATTTTCAGTCACTTTTTTGGTGCATGAACTCTTAATTAAATAGGTATAGTAAGCCACAAAAGCAAATGATAATGATGAAATTTTGCAATAACCAAATAAGTTTAGAAGCTTTTAAGTTTACAAAATCACGGAAAATCCAATTAAAATCACTGTAAAACCTATTTATTTAAAACGTACAAGTTCAATAAATTTTTAGAATTAACAATGTAGTGAGTTTTTTACATTAGCATTTATAAGTGTATGTCACATGTGTATGATTTGAATTTTAAATTTGCATTTATATTATGTGGCAATAATCTAAACCGGCTAATGTTAAAAAAAAAAAGTTGTACATTAACAATGTACAAAAAACTTACTCAAATAATTATCATTCCAATTAATTAGTAGCTTAGACCTTTCAATTCTTGTATTAATCCTTGTTATGCTGAATTGATTGTCCCCTTAGCCTTTATTAATTATTTGACTAATATTGCTAATATTAATAAGCATCATAATTAAGTGCCACATTAGAGATTTCTAGTAGTTTGACTAATGTTGCCAAAACCAATTGTGGTTAAAACTGATTTCGCCCTAGGTTTTCCTAATCGTTTGACTAATATGCTAATATAAATCAATTGCCTTTGAACCATTTTGTCACTTTAGACTTTGGTAATTTGTTGCACTAATATCGCCAATAGTAGCTGTAAGAGCAAAAACTGGTCCGCCGAACTGACCTCTCCCCGAACTCCTGTCCACTAGCTGAGCTCACCTGCACCTGCAAAGACGACGGGATTGCTCCCCGGAATAGTTCCAACGATCAAGTCAGAGAGACAGCGATAGGCTAGAGAGAGAGTGTAGGCACTAGACTAGAGTAGTTAGACGTACCTCCTTCTGGTGTTTTACCTGTGTACTTATAGGTGATGAGTCTCCTAGAGTTGTAGCCCATCCCAAATACCGTTGAAGGTGGGAGTAGGACTTATCCGTCAGCTGAGATGATAAGGATAGACGAGACCCCCGATATGTAGGTAGGAGTCCTGACTATCTTGGTGACCAGTTCGGCCACGGCGAGAGGCCAACTCGGCAAGCTTAGCTAACCAGCTGAGCAGCTCGGCCGGAGTGTAGGTCAGCCAAGCTAGGCAGGTGTGCTTAGGGGTCAGATCGGATCTGAAGTTTTGGTCAACTCGGCAGGTCAGCTGAACTGTCTGCGTGATGCCACGTGTATGGCCACTATTCATAGCTCCCTTAATAGCCCCCCAGGACTAGGTTCACCCTCCTCGGATGGATTTGGTCATAACTGACATGGGACACGTGGTAGCTCGGCACTGGCTGGCCTAGAGCACGTTCTTTCAACCCCCTCACGTTGTTTCCGGAGGAGGGGCGAGTGGAACCCTTCAACGGTCGTGGGGAAACGTGGCAGCTCGGCATTGGAGAATCGTGGTCACATCCCTTTGGCTCCGACCCGTCGTGTCTTTTCATAACCGCTCTTATTAAAGTTTCGGTTTAAATTTCGAAAAGTAACCGTTCCGACCTCTGAGCTTCCCGCTCACTTCCGCCTATAAATAGGGGAGAGGCCCGTTGCTTCCACTTTCTTCCTTCATTTTCACGCTTCACTCTTAGAGACTTCAAAGCCCAGTTCAGACTCACCAGTTCGGCCTCGCCTTAGTCTGCTCGGCAACTTCAAGTCTTAGGAGAGTTCTTCGCCTAATCTCCCATTTCACCACTAGTAAGTCCTCCTTCCTTTGTTTTTGCTTTCTGTTTTATGTCTTCATCTTCCACACACTCAGACGTCACCACCTTAGGATCTCGACGTAGGGTAGTTTGGCAAAGGTCCCCGGAGGAAATTCCTCCTAGCTCTACTTCCTCTAGTTCTTCCTCTGAGTCAGAATACATGCGCTCAGACCCGATCTCCCCCATAGATATATCTAGTTCTCTTGAACCAGTCCCTATAGCAGTAGTACCCCCTTTTCCTGAGGAGTCCAACCCAGTGAGTGCCGAACAGCCTTCCAACCCAACTCGGGTGGTTGAAGGCACATATATGGGCTACGGCATTGTGGGGGCCACCCCTTCCATTCTAGATCAGGATGCCGTAAATAGGATAGTCGAGCAGTACGGCATCCTTGTCGAGTATGAGGCCCGAGCTGCTTACCCGAGTCAGGTGACATGCAGCTCTCTCTTAGGCTATGTAGGCATCTATTGGGACCAACTCGAGGCCAAGCTGAGGCTTCCCCTTCCCTCTTTCTTTTCTGACATTCTCACCTCCTGGTCGGTTCAAGTCGGCCAACTGAATACGAACACCATCAGGTCCATGTTAGGTTTTTCCATTATTTGCAAATTCCTTGACATCCCATACCCTCTCAACCTCTTCCGGGCTTACTTTCAGATGAAAGTGTTCGGCCATGTTCCGGGGTGGTTTTGTTTCACTCGTCGAAGTGGAAAGCACCCCACCCGGAACTTATTTTTCGATGCCCCGACCTCAATTAAGGGGTGAAAGTTTAATTTTTTCTATGTGAAAAATTTGAACTTTCCCAACTTGGCTTGGAGGGAGGAGACGTAGGTCGCCGACCAGTATCAGGACCCTCCTCCGCAGGCCGAACTGGACAGCCTGCTCAGTTCGGCTCTGCAGCTAAATGTAAAAGGCCTTTCCTACCAGCTTCTAGTTGACACTCGGATTGTAACTCCCTCGACCGAACAGAGGGTTCTCAACTCGATAGAGCTAGGTAGGCCTTCTTTGTTTTTTGCTTGGAAATTGTGCAGTGACATTCCAGAACTAACCATCTCATTTTCCGCGTGCAGTGAAGAAGTTCGCCGACCTCCTCAACCTCGAGGCCCCCATTAGCTCGGCTCCTCCACCTTCTAGTGAGACCGCTCCGCCGGCCCCGGCTGCCAGTGCCTCGGTTCAACAACCCCCTGCCCAGACCGAGGAGCCAAAGAAAAAGAAGAAGACAAAGGCCAAGAGAAGGTCTGAAAACGAGTTGGGAGGCCCTCTGTAGAAGAAGGGCAGCTCGGCCATTGCAAAGACCAGCTCGGCCCTAACCAGCAGCCGACCTCATTACGGGGTGAACACATCCGAGGAGCAGGTCCAGCAGGAACCTCATCTACCCCTGTGAAGTCTGCGGAGCACTTCCTATATCCTTGACTCGCAGATGGCCTGACCTTACGACCCCCGCCACTTCTACCCAGAGTGGGGTCTTTTCCTAAATGATAGGGTCCAATTCTCCAAAGTAGCTCGGAAACTGGTTCGGGGAGCCGTTCTGCCCCGAGACCAAGTCTTCATTGGGGCAGCCTCGGACGAGGAGTTGCTGGAGGCCCTTTACTCCAACAAGGCGCAAGTAATCCTTTGGGGCCGACCTCCCCCTTTCCTCTACAATCTTTTTTTTTTTAACTTTCTTTTTCCTCTAACATGACCTGGTCGAGGTTGACATGGCCCGAAGGTTTGAGGGACAAGTGAAGTCCCTTCTTACGGCAGCAGCTTGGCAGGACGAGCTGACCAAGGAGGTCAAAGGGCTGAAGGCCAAACTAGAGCAAGCCCGAGCTGGTTTAGAGAGGGAGCAGCAGACCAGATAGAATGGCTCGTCGATGGATACACAAGGGGGTGTGATCTGGACACCCTTATCAACAATCCTTCCCTGGATGTAGACACCCTGGTTAGCAGAGCACAGGGGACTGAAGTGGGAGTCGAGGATGGAGCTCGGGAGGAGTCGGCCGGGGAGAGCAAAGCTGAACACGCGGGGGCCAGACAGTAGGCCCTTTAGATTAGGCTACTTTGTACGCCTTTTCTTATTCCTTGTAAATATTTTTCAAATGAAATGAAATTTCTCCTTTTGCCTCAGCACCTTCTTAGTCGAGCTGCTTCTTTCCCTTGTACTTTATTTTCGTTTGCATGCGTGCTAATGTGCCGATCACCCATGCTCGTCCCTCCGAAGTATACTTAGCCAAACAATGGCCAAAGTATGCTTAAACTAATGGAACCAAAAAACTATGCTCAATTTTAACATATTTTGAACAAGACTTATATAGATATACGCAAGGCAGTTCGGGCACACTGGCTATAGTCGAGCTGATTATATTCAGTTAAAGAATCCTACCGAACTGTCTAAAATACAGAATAAAGAACTATTGATGAAAAATTTTCAAATTCGAGGCGTGTCAAGTACGAGGGATTGCCGTGCCATCCAGGTGAGCCAACTCATAGAAACCAGTTCAGCTAGCGTGTAAAACTCTGTACGGCCCCTCCCAGGTCGGGCAGAGTTTGTTTTGCTCATATACTCTGCTCACCGAGTTTTTGCGGAGCACCAAATCCCCCGATTTAAAATAGACATTTCTGACCTGAGAGTTGTAGTACCGAGCTATCTGATGCTTGTAGCGAGCCATCCGAACAGCCGCTTCTTGCCTGCGGTGCTCAAGGGCATCCAAGTTGCACCTCATCTCCTCCTTATTGGTCTGAGGTATGAAGTTCTGAGTCCGTGGTGTGGGCATCCCGATCTCGGCTGGTATGACCACCTCGACTCCATAGGTCAGAGCGAAAGGAGTCTCTTGGGTGACTCTTCGGGGGGTGGTTCTATAAGCCCACAGGACACTAGGTAACTCATCCACCCAAACTGATCGAGTTGCCTCTAGTCTTGTTTTCAGATCATGTAAGATGGTCCGATTAGTATTTTTGACCTGCCCATTAGTTTGGGGGTGCCCAACCGAAGAAAAGTGCTGTTGGATGCCGAATTCCGTGCACCAGTTCTTGAAAGGGTTCTCCGCGAATTGCCTCCCATTATCGGAAATGAGGCAGTGCGATTTTCCGAACCGGCAAATGATATTCTTCCAGAAGAACTTCTGGATAGCTCTTCCGCTTATAATGCTCAGCGGTTCTGCCTCAATCCACTTGATGAAGTAGTCAATGGCGACCATGAGGAACTCTAACCTCCCAGGTGTTTTTAGGAAGGGTCCAAGCAGGTCAATTCCCCAATGGGCAAAAGGCCATGGGCTCGAAATTGGAACCATCTCATGTGCCGGAAGATGCTGAACAGTTGTGTAATCTTGGCAAGTAGCAAACTTTTTGTACAGCTCGGCTGAGTCGAGGAAGATAGTCGGCCAATAGTACCCGGCGAGCATGCATTTTTTGGCCATGACTCGTGGCCTGATGTGGTTTCTGCAGATACCTTCGTGTATCTCCCTTAGGACATAGCTACCCTCTTCCGGCGTAATACACTTCAATCAAGGAAACAAATAAGATCTCCTGTATAGAGTGCCTTGGTGAAATACATACCGACCTGCTCTCAGTCGTAATCTCCTCGCCTCAGTCTTCTCAGGAGGGAGCTCTCCGGTGGACAAGTACTTAACGATGGGGCTCATCCAAGAGCTCTGCTCGGCAATGGTGCCGACCTGGTGGGGGAGTTCCCGATGCTGCTCATACCCCTTGTGCCTGACGACTTCCACCAACACTTCTTTATTGAGGTGAGCAAAAGAAGAAGAGGCCAGCTTAGAGAGCGCGTCGGTTCTTTTATTCTGTGAGCGCGGTATCTGCTGAATCTTGAACGTGCTGAACTGGTTCTTCAGCTCGGCCACCTTGGTCAGATACTTTTTCATGGGCTCTTCCCTCGCCTCATAGGTACCTAAGACCTGGTTCACAATGAGTTGAGAATCACTAAAAACCCTTAAAGAACTTATTCCGCACCTTTGGGCTAATTTCATCCCCGTGATGAGGGTTTCGTACTCTGCCTCATTATTGGAGCCTGAAAAGTTGAACCTGAGGGTGTATGTGAACTCTTTCCCGTAGGACTAAGGAGAAGCAGGCCTGTTCCATTGTCCTCTTTGCTAGACGCTTCATCCACGTAAAGGGTCCAGGCCGAACTGACCTGGCCGGAAGAGCCCTCCTGGTGAGGCGGGCTGTCCCGCCGAGACGTCTGCGTGATACGCGCCTCTGCCCCCTCTAGAGCTGATAATGACACTTCCTCGACAATGAAGTCGGCCAAGGTCTGAACCTTAATTGCCGTTCGTGGCTGGAAGGTAATGTCATGCTCCGTTAGCTCTATGGCCCATTTGGCCATTCTCCCCGACGTCTCTGGCTTGCTCAGTATAGGCCGCAGTGGCTGGTCGGTTATTACTGTGATAGGATGGCTTTGGAAATATGACTGGAGTTTCCTAGCCGCATATACTAAGGCGAGCACAAATTTTTCTGCTTCAGTGTACCTGGTCTCAAGTCTGTGCAACGCTCGCCTCACCTAGTACACTGGCCGCTGGTTCCCTTGGTCGTCCCTGACCAGTACGGCACTGATGGCCTCCTAGCAAACAGAAAGGTAGATGAACAAGGTCTCGCCGGGCTTAGGAGAAGTAAGAAGAGGCAGCTCAGCCAAGTATTGTTTTAGCTTCTCAAAGGCCCCTTGACACTCCCGAGTCCATTCAAAACCAGGGCCTCTCTTTAGAGCCTTGAAGAAGGGTAATCCTCGTACCGCCGATTTGGACAAGAACCTATTCAGAACTGCCATCCGACCGGTTAACCGCTGAACTTCCTTAATGGTTTGAGGGGGGCCATGTCCATAATGGCCTTGAGTTTGTCCGGGTTAGCTCGGATGCCCTCCTGGGAGATCATGTATCCCAAGAATTTTTCCGACTTCACCCCAAAAGTGCACTTATCGATGTTGCGTTTATGGATTGCCAGTTCGGGAGGTATGCCAGGCATATCATCAGCCGTCCATACGAATACCTCAGCAAACTCCTGCAAAAGCGAACTCAAACTAGACTTAGTCAGATCGTCTAAAGAAGAGCTAATTTTTACCATTTCTTCTTGGCTTTCTCGAGACAAAGGAATTTCTTCCAACTGCTCGTCCGTTTCCAACTTCTTTTCCTCCTTTAGGGGTTCCAGGGAGTCGAGTGTGAGAGTCTGTATGACCAGTTTCTCTCTTTCCTTGAGAGTGGTAATGTAGCAAGCCCGAACTACCTCCGGATCCCCCAACACCTCGATCACCCTCACAGGCGTGGGAAATTTCATGCTGAGGTGGAGGGTAGAGCACACAGCCTGGAGGGCATTTAGAGCGGGCCTTCCTAGGATCATGTTGTAGGAAGCACTCTCTTTCACGACAGCAAAATAAACAGGGACTGTTCGGTTTCGAGGTGCCACCCTCACCGTAACCGGGAGGGTTATCATTCCCTTAGGTCAGATGGGGGGTCCTGCGAAACCAAGGAAGGGTGTCCGAACAGGGGTAAGCTGATTGTCCTCCAACTGCAACTCCTTGAAGGTTCCGTAGTACAGCACATTAACTGCACTTCCATTATCAATGTAAACCTTCTTCACATTGTAGTTGCAGGTGATGACCTCAATTACTATGGCCTCATGGTTTAGGAAAGCCAGTGGGACTGCATCATTTGGCCCATAGGTGATCTCCTCATTAACCTTGAGCCTCTTCTCCCGGAGCTCCTCGTCCCTAGGGGGCCGTTCCTATGCCGAGCTGAATGGCTGTCACCCCCTGTGGGACCTCCGGCGATGATGTTGATTACTCCCGTGAGGTTATGCTCATCAGGTCTAGTTAGAGGACCTCGCGAGTTCTGTCGTCCCTCTCTGCCGGGCTGATCTCCTCTGCACTGGGGAGGTCGGTCATCCTGGCCTTCTCGGCGGTAATCCGGCCTCCGCGCTGAGCCAGCTCGGTCAGTTTGGCCGGCCCCCACGAACTGCCTCAGGTAACCCCTCTGGATCAGATACTGGATCTCCTTCTTAAGCTCCCGATATTTTTCCATGTCATGCCCTATATCACGGTGAAAGACGCAATATCGATTGGGGTCACGATTGGGGTTGGTGAGTTTCGGGAGAGGTCGGACCAGATCTTCCTGTTCCATAACTGCTAGGATTTGTGTCCGGGAAGCGGTGAGGGGTAAAGGAGCCCGTGCCTGACTCGAGTTCGGACCCATTGAGAGCCGTTCAAAAATGCTCTGTCTCAGAGGACCCTCTCGAGATCCCCTAGTTTCCACCCCTTTGCACTTCCTGTCGTCTCGAGATTTCTCCTGTTCGGACTTGAGGCGTCTCGCCTTATCTGCGTTAACTCGGTCATGAGTTCTATCCAGCATTTCCCTCACTGTTCGGGGAGGTTTCTCCACGAACTCTTCGTAAAGTTTCTACAATCGCAGACCATTGATGAAAGTAGCCATTATCACCTTATCATCGCGGTCCTTTACCTGCAAGCTCTCGTTGTTAAACTGCAGCATGTATTGTGAGGGCTCGAAAATTTTATTTTTATCAGAAAATGATTGATAATGATAATAATAATATTATTATGTATTTCACTCAAATATTAGTGAATTTATGCTTTGAATTATTGTTTTCTAATTTAGATGATTTTTCGAGAATTATTTACCGGTGTGTGGTTTGGGCCAGTTTAAGTGTTGAATTTTGATCCGGAACATGAATAGTGACTCTAAGATGAACCCGAGCATATGTAGAGATATTACAGATATATATTTAAGGTTAGACAGTGTAGGAATGAGGTAAATCAGTAAAAGTTAGAGTGTCGCGTGTCGACGCGACAAAAAGTGGCTTTTTGACCACTTTTTCCTAATTTAAGGGGAACCACACTTTATGTCTCCTTAACGCTTGTTTCTTGCTTCCTTTCCATTCATTTTTCAGCTGCACTTGGAGTGAAGAGAGAGAGAGGCAGCCGAGAGCTCTAAGGGAGAGAGAGAGAGAAATAGTTTGCTAGTGTTCTTCCTTTCTTCTTCCTTGTTTCTTTCAAGCTTCAAATCACCATTGGAGACCATCATCTCCTTCATCTTGCAACCGTGGGGGAGGAGAAGGAGAGAGAGAGAGTTGGCCAATTTCCTTGGGGAAGAAAGAGGGGAAAAAGCTTGAGGTTGGAGCTTCAATCTTCTTGATCATCCATCAACTTGAAGTGTAAGATCTTAGTGGAGGATTCTTGGGCTTGATCATCCATTCTTGGCAGCCGATTGAAGAGGGAGAGAGAGGGGTGCCATTCGAAAGTTTGGAGGAGAAAAAGAAAGAGAAAAGTGAAGAAACAAAGCTTGATTTAGTGGTGTGTTGCTAGATCGTGAGCTTGGAGTTGAAAATCATCGTCAAAGCTCAAAGATCTTGGGTAAAGATCGAAGCTTGAGGAGTTGCTAGACTTGGAAGCACTCTTGGAAAGAGGAAACTCACGAGATCATCTTGGATCTTGTCAGATCTAGTCAGATCTAAAGGTATAAATCTTGAATCTTGTAAATCTAACTTTAATTAGTGTTGAAAGGGGTAGATCTATGGTTTATTCTGTTAGAAAATGCTATGCTTGGAATGTTGAGTTGGGCTCTTGAAATCCCAACCTAGGTAGCGGATTTGAGGTGGATTTTAGGTAACTGACTTGAGAACCTGATTGTGGATTTGTAGAATATTCGTGAAAATAGTCTTGATATGGCTTGAAAGTAGGGTTTTGTTGTTGGACATTTTGGAAGAAAAATGTATGAGATGGCCGAACCCATGCCTGGTAATTTTAATGTTTGATTTCGAAATTTTGTAATTTTTCTTGAAGATATTTTGGCTAAATAAATGTGTATTATGTTTAATTATGAGTACGTGATTTAATGGAGTGAAATTATGAATTTTAATGGTGAAAAGTTGTATTTTCACTAATTTTGGGTAAACATGTAATTTTGGAAAAATAGGGAGCGATTTTAGTCGTCTACAACTTTGACTTCCTGTATGAGTTTTTCACTAAATTTTGGTACAAACCTAGCCTATATGTATAGAAGAATAAGTGTACAAAATTTGGCATTTTTTCTGTAAGATTTCGTTGGCTTGTTTTTGAAACTGGTAATACCGTGCTTTAACCACTACTGAATCTTACGTCTTGATTTGACCTATATTACAAAATGAATTTGAAAGTGAAGTTTCTAGTGAATTGTAGTTCTCCGAGTCTAGCTTCCATACCCATAAGTCTTGCCTAGTTTCAACAAGAGTAATCTTAGATATGGTTCGAACAAGAAACCGTAGTAGCGAGGGTTTGGTGATTCTGAGTAGTTGAATTAAGACTTTAAGTTTTACATATTTTGGCTAGTATCTGATAGCTGAACTTTGGCTCAGGTGGCCAATACTTTGTCGAGGGTGAACCAACTAACGAAGTTTAGCCTTCTTCTTTGCTCACTCGTTTAAGTGGATCGAGGTGAGTGTCCTAACTCTCTTTTAAATGAAAATCTTGCCATGGTTTGTAGATGAATGATTTGTGAAATGATTTACTAGTATTTACCAAGAAATGATTTACCATTATTTTCAAGTAAAATGCTTTTACCAGTGAAACAACTTATGAAGGATTTGTGAGTGTTTCAACTCCTTTTCAAATGAAATCTGGCTATGGTTTCCAAAGGAACGATTTATTGAAATGATTTACTATCATTTCCAAATGAAATGCTTTACAAGTGAAATTATGAAGAGTTTGTGAGTGTTTCCTGTATGTTATGTGAATTACATGCTTATGTGATTAATACTTGATGTTACTTGATCTCACAAGTGTTAAATACTTGTTTCTAGGCGAATGTGTACTTTACCGCACTCGACCTAACTGTCAATATACTGTTCAACTGTCTACTGTTCCATTGTTTGTATATTACTTGTGCATGACTGTAGGCCATGTGTACTTTATCACATTGGCTGAACAAGGCCTTTCCCCTTTCGTTATCAGCTTATTCGAGCCAGAAGCGGACTCAGTCGGGTAGGTTGGTAACTTAGGGCACTGTATGGTATACTCGAGTATTACCACTGGGTGTTATAAGGAGGAGTAGGAGGGTGAATGACCGACAAGACGGACTGCAACTGCTCTCGGAAAATACTGTATCCTTCCAATATTGGATTTAAATGTGTACTGAATTACTGTTTACTGTATGTTGTTTGTTAAATTGAGTATTGATGGAATGACGGCTTGAAAACTCAAATGTTTTACAAAGTGACATTTAACTCAAAGGTCCTTGAATTTCTTGTTTTTACTGGACATTCACTGAGCTTCTAGCTCACCCCAAAAAGTTTTATTTTCCCTCCTCACAGGGCTCGAGACGATGGATAGCGTGCGCCATGATCCTTCTTAGTGTATTTGGTTGGGTTAATTCTTGTACCATTTGTAATCATGGATCGTTAGACTTTTGTTGTATTTGGGCCTGTGAGATGGTATTGTGGTTGTACCCTAAGTACTTTGAACTGTAATTTGGGAATGAGAGTTGTAAGTTGAAATTAGTTATGTATTATTTGTGATTTGAATTGGAATGGTTGATTATGTTCACTTTTGAAATGTTATTAGTTATTCGAGCGAGTGAGTCCTAGCGAGAGTTAGGCTGACGGCCTGCTAAACCCTTTGGCACGCCTTAGGGTGAGGTGGGCCTGTCACATGTATTCTTTCAATGTTTCCTCTGGTCGCTGTTTGATGGCCATGAGATGCGCGGTGTTCTTGAAAAAGGCCCTAGAGGAGACGAACTGTGCTACAAACTGCCGAGCTAGTTGGTCGAATGAATTGACCGAGTTCGACGGCAGACCTTGAAACCACAGTCGAGCTCTTCCCTCCAGGAATAAAGGGAAGGTTCGGCACCTTATGGCTTCGGGAACGGCCTGAAGCCTCATCTGGGTCAGGAAGATAAACAGGTGATCTTCAGGGTCCGTGGTAGCGTCATAAGGTTTTATAATGGGGATCTTAAATTTGGCCAGCAAAGGGTAATTTTCTACATCAGGCGTGAACGGAGTGAGCGTATACCGGTGTAGGTCTGCATCTGGATTGAGGATCCAGTTCAACTTTTCCCGAGCAGCATCCTCTGGTCCTCCCTGAGCTGGGTTTCCCAAGTTCTCTCGGGCTGGATTCCCCAGGTTCCTCCGAGTTGGGTTGTCCACATTCTCTCGAGTTGGGTTGGTCAAGAAGGGGATCTGAACATGGGACTGTCGGTAGGAGGGCTCTCCCCCCGAGTAAGGCCGGGAGGGCGAATGACGCGTCCTCTTCCTCTTGGGGTGCCGGTCCGAACTGCCCTCTGAGGAATCACTAACCTCTATCTGGGATCGTAGCGGGGAGATGTGCTCCCCCTGGGTCTTCTCTTTTCCCTTGAGGTGCTGAATGATAGCCTCAAAGGTGGGCAGATGGGTTGCTACCATCTGCACTAGCTGTCCTGACTCCATCTTGGCAGACCCAGCCGCTCCGCCCCTTGGTTCTTGCCCTGGGTTTCCCTGGGCCTGTTCATGTTGGATGATTTGCTGATGACTTGGGTTCTGGGGAGCGGAGGTCTCTGTATTTTTCTTGGATCGTGTTTTTACCATAATAAAGAATAAACTATCGATTCCCACAGATGGTGCCAATTGTAAGAGCAAAAACCGGTCCACCGAACTGACCTCTCCCCGAACTCTTGTCCACCAGCCGAGCTCACCTGCACCTACAAAGACGGTGTGATTGCTCCTCGGAATAGCTCAGACGATCAAGTCAGAGAGATAGCGATAGGCTGGAGAGAGAGTGTAGGCACTAGGCTAGAGTAGCTAGACGTACCTCCTTCTGGTGTTTTACCTGCGTACTTATAGGTGATGAGTCTCCCAGAGTTGTAGCCCATCCCAAATACCGTTGGAGGTGGGAGTAGGACTTATCCGTCAGCTGGGATGATAAGGATAGACGAGACCCCCGACTATATAGGTAGGAGTCCTGACTATCTTGGTGACCAGTTCGGCCACGGCGAGAAGCCTGCTCGGCAAGCTTAGCTAGCCAGCTAAGCAGCTCGGCCGGAGTATAGGTCAGCCAAGTTAGGCAGGTGTGCTCAGGGGTCAGATCGGATCTGAAACTTTGGTGAGTTCGGCAGGTCAGCCAAACTGTTTGCGTGATGCCACGTGTATGGCCACTATTCATAGCTCCCTCAGTAGCCATGCTTAAAACTGATTGCCACCTAGGGACTTTACAAGCACAAAGCACTTATTAAAATTGTCAATAGTAATTTGGCATAAAAATAATTGCCACGTTTGGCCTTTATATCAGTTACTAAACTTGTCAACACTAATTAGAGTTGTACATAATTGTCGCCCGAAGCTTTGTACTTATTTAATAAACTAAGTCTTTTTGCTAAATGTTAGCTTAGACCTTTTGGTTTCTTTTACTAATGTACGCGATAAAATTAAGTTTGCAAAAAGACAAGAAAAATATACGACAAATATGAAATATAAATTTAAAAGAGAGGCGAGTACAATCTCCGAGATTTTCTCAAAGTTGTAGAGAGTCTCCTTCGATTCTCCTCTTTGAACGCTACTCCAAGGGTTTTGTAGCTTGATCTTGGATTAACCGTTGACTTCTTCAAATCTTGATATGGAAGATTTGAAGAACTTGATGAACACGAAGAACGCTTCAAATCTTAATATGATGAAATCTTAATATGATAAAGATTTGAAGACCGTTGAAGATTGATGCTTGATGCTTGATCTCTTCAATCCGTGATGTCATGTCTACTTTAGTGGAGAGACCCCCTATTTATACTTGTAGGATATGGTAGAGATTGAGAGCTTATGCATCACCTTACTTGTCTTGCAAGACATGCAATCATATAAGGATTGTACCACCTGAATATTATCCCTTTATTCTATAAGGAGATAATGCTCACATGTATTTTCTTGATTGGCCCATTCGTAGAGACATATGACATGGCGAGATTTAATTAGCCTAACCTTTGCAGTATATAAGACATATATAAGGACTAAATAACTCTAAATATTATCTCTTTAATAAGAAATATATATTTAGACATTTATCCAAATTTGCTTAGTCATGAAGACATACGGCATGGCGCCATTTGATTGGCTGAGACACCCCAATGTTTTCATTGGCCAGAACACCTCAACTTGACACTTGGAGAAATATAATTGGCTGTCAAATAACCAAATCTCCACGCGTGCATGATATATGGCAATATTTGATTGGATAAAAATATGCCATGAATATAATTTATAGACCAATGGAAATTTAGGAAATTAATTAAAATTCCACTGTCTACAACTAAGATTGCCAAAAAATCTAAATAAGAATTTTAAACTAAAGCTTCTCCTTGTGTAAATTGTCCTCCTTAACCAATATAGTTCTCATAATTATATCTTCTTGAAATTTGATTCTTTTGAAGAATAATAATTAAAAAAACCTAATGGATAGATGAATATTTTGTTGCCCAAAGATAAAGAAAATAATTAAAAAAAGAAGATATGAATCCAATAGAAAAACATAATAATTACTAGATAATTTTAGAAAACAAATAACTAATTAGACAACAAAAATGGATTAGAGCAAGTAATATGCTGAAAGTAGGAAAAAGAATTATTGAATTATGAAAATTGTCAAGATTTTAAAAGTTATAAAAATATTCAAGCTAGGAGTAGAGATATAGAAAAGTACAAGTGAGAATATAAATAACACTTGGAGTAAAGATTATAAAAATGGATCTAGAATGTCATATTGTAAATTGTAATTAATAATTAGTGTTATCAATAATAATAATAATAATAATAATAATAATAATAATAATAATAATAATAATAATAAGAATAATAATAATTAAGAACTAATATTATCAATAATACTAGGACCTTCAATTCTTATACACATTAAGAGTTTTTACAATAACAAATGTTGCCAATGATTGATATTTCCTAAGTCATTGTCACCTTATGACTTTATCATATACTACTAAATAATGTTATCAATAACACGATCTAGATTTCAGTTTCGCATTAGAAATTTATAACCCATAACTGAAGTTAAAATGATGATTAGTCATTCCTAAGGCATTGTCAACTAAAGACTTTGTTACATAATAGTCTTACTTGGACCTTGAATTGACTCTTTTTTTTAAATGAATAAAAATATATATTGGTGGGATTAATACTAATAATAAATTAAACAATTTATCAATTAATAACCTACCTAAGAGCATTTTAACAAATAACTAATGTTGATGGTGCTAATTTATTATTAAAATTTTGTATTATCGTATAACTCTAGTCCATATTCAACTTGCGAATCTTTAACTACTATCTACCATTGTCAATCTGAATTGGTTTTAGTGTTAATACAAAATCATACAAATAAAAAGTCCAGAACCTTATCCCACCTAATTACATTGCAAGGTTCCTATGCCAAAATTCTAAAAGTTTGCATCAATTTGTAAATATGCAAGCTTTATAACAGACAATTTCCTCCTACTCTACTTGTGATTTTCCTTCTCTAATGTGATATGGACTACAGAACTTTACTTCAATTAAACATGCTTGTCACTTAGGACTTTAGAATCACATACTACTCAATATTATTTAGACTTGAAAATGATTGTGACTTTAGGCCTTTATATTACTCATAGTTAGTAAGAATTCACATAAAATTTGTATGGAAAATGTAATTAAAATATCATATTTTGTACATTTCAAAAATATTTCTAAACCAATATATATAATTTTTAGGTAACTATATGAAATGTAAAATACTTTTAGCGTGCTATACTTTACCAATAATATTTTATTTTTTGAAAATTCAAAATTTTTATTGAAACTTGAGTTTTCTGTTGCAATATTGGTTCCCTTCATTTACATGTTCTTTACCAATTTACTATAACATCCATGATAGATATTTATATGTTTTATAATTTAGTGAAGACACAAATTATAATTGTTTATAGATTCGAAACCTTTTATAATCATTTTCTTTTGCCTTGAAGGGGCACAAATAGTACTTAGCAGATTTTAAATTTGCTATAGTTATTTTCTTTTGGTTAGTAGATGCACGTGGCCCATTCACCAATAGTTTCATCTGCGACTACCTGTAGTGCTATTAGCAACAATATGTAAAAGAAAAAAACAATTTTGATAGAGTTTTTTTTTTAATTTTAAAATGGTGTGGATGTAGTATAACTGTTTCAAATTTGAAACTATTACTAATATACTACAGTAATGGAAAAAAATATGGAGAATCAATTGAACTTTGTAGAATTAAAATTATTAACATAGATAAAAGTAGTTATTGCATGATTTCACAAAGTTAGTTATGCCATGATATGCTTTTTGGGAAATAAGAAATCCATGAAAATATAATGTTTACAAACTATTTTCAATAGTAAATCTAATTATTTGTGTAATTTAAAATCATTGTATCCTTGCTAAAACTATTTTTAATAAGATAGTTAGCAGTGTTTAAAATCGTAATAATTTTTAGAAAAATTCCTTGCAGAATTGTTTTGGAATAAGAGATTCTAATATTCAAAACATGTTGAGTTCAAATTTCTCCTAATATAGTTTTAATTTTTTTGATAAATTAATCTATGTCACTCAGACATTTTGTAGACATATTAGGTTACAAAAAATTGCCTTTTTGGTACTTTATCTTTGGAGTTTTGACCAATTTTGTCCTTTATCTATTATGAAGACAATTTTAGTCGCTTATCTTTATTATAAAAAGCCAATCTTGGCCCTCTAATGGAAAATTAAAAATTTCTAATAGAGTTAATCCTGTGTGCATTGTGTGCATCAATAAAAATTACAATTTTGCTCCATTATTATAAGAGTCATGTCCAATTTTTCTCCGTATATGTCACCACATATCCGTTGATGATTGTATGTACGTGTGTTTTTTCTTAAATTCTACTCTTTTTCTTTTTATTTCAAAGGTTGACCTATAGTGTACAAAATTGATTTAATTAGGTTTTCTAATTTCCAATCAAAAGTCTTAAATGACTTTGTTTCATAAAGACGAGGGTCTAAATTGCTAAAAGGACAAAATTGGAGACAGTTTTGAAGGTAATGGACCAAAATAGCCATTTCTAATAGCGCAAATGCATTACACATGACTAACTCTATTAGAAAATTTTAATTTTTCATTAGAAATTCTAGATTTTTCTTAATATAAATTACACATTGATTGCTCTCAAAGTATAAGAAATCTTCTAGAAAATATGGACTACTGAATAGTATAATCATAGACATACGAGGCTAGATGACTTAAGGGAAAATTGATGGAAAAAGACATCTAATTATCAAATAGAGTAATTGAAAGGACCAAATTGTAATGCTAAGAATTTCAAGGGATAGAAAAAAGGCAAACAACTGCACAAGATATAAAGAGTTTTAACAATCATTCACAATTTAAGAAGAAAATACAATAAAAAAGAAAAAGAGCCAAGACTAAGATAATCCAAAATTATTTTGTTCTTTAATTCGTACAATCATCATTTCCAAAACTATGCGAGATTTACAATACATGGCATCTCTCTATCTGGTGAAAATATCAGGAAAATACACGGCTAAAACAAACAAGCTACAGTGCATCTGCTCAAATACACTTGCAAAAAATAAGTAATATATCAATGGATATCTATACAAATGAGTTAAGTACAGAAACATATCATTGAATTTTTGTACAATAGAATGAAGTATGATTACTATCTCAAATATAGCATGGTCTAACAAAAGAGATGTAAACCAAGACCCAGAAATGCTCATCCATGTAGCTAATGTCATTAGTAAAATCACACAAACCAACATTATAAAAGTCTCCCTCGGTAGATCCTATAATCCCGAATCATCAACAAACCATATATCACTAGCAACAAGGTTCGGATACTTTGCACATGAAAAACACATAGAAGTCATACTATTACTCACCAAATCCAGATCTACATGCAAACAACATAGTAATTCTATCACAAGAAAATCCAAATCATGAGCAGTCAAGGGAAATATATATGGATAGACACCTCCTGAATGGTTAATAGCTTATAAGGATCATCCTCAATGATCACATTCCCGAAATATGAAAGTCCAAAACCCTAAGTCATGAGTAGATAACCACCTTGTGAATGGTCGATGGCTTATAGGTATCATCCACATCCTCGAAATATGAAAGCCCTAAGTCCTAAATCTAGAGTCAAGAGTGATAAATCCAAAGGTCTAGCAAATACAGGCCTCACTACATCATGATGAATTGTGACAACTCCAAAGTCTCCCAATGTGCCAATAGGTTGAACTATTACAATGCTGGCCAGAACCATGTCCAGCCAACCATTCACATCATACGATCTACCATAGCTCCCTCTATTGCAATACAAAAATCCCACAACCAGGTTCGATGACATCATCACTCTAGATTATCATACTTAACTGCATCTTCTACCCTATCCACATAAGAAAATGTCTCAAGCCTCCTTTTCCATATGGGGTCAGCAAATGCGAAAATTGAATACTGCTATGAAGGTTGAAATTAGTGGGAGATGCCACCATAGTACGGGGCAAATTGCTCATAAATGAACAAAATCGACAACAAACTCTAGTCTTTGAGTTATCGAATGAAGCTCGTCATCTGGTAGCTTAGACCGACCAGCCTCTCTAATTGTCCAATTGTAGGACCATCCATAGTGTGGCATCTCTTCAAACTGAAAGTTTCATCATTACATTAAAGAGTAATCACTATCATTTTACTAGAGTATCCAAGCAAAAGGTTTATTAGGATGAAACTTACCTTAACTAAAAGGGACTACAATTCTCTGCCAGTTATAACAGATTCTATTTGCAATTTTTAATGCAATGCTTTATTATCATTTTTTTTATATAAGATACTAAATGTACGGCTATGGACTTAAAGAAAAGAAAGTGATTATGGTGTTCTTTTGATTAGGCTAAACAATTTTTATATAAAATACTAAATGTGACTCAAATAAAAGAAAAGAAACTGATTATAATGTTCTTTCGGTAAGGTGAAATAATGGTGAACTTGCTTTTAATTAAGTGGAAAAAAACGTATCCATAAAATCTAGCCTAGCCTGGTGATTCAATAGTCAACCTGATTATCCATTTGCCTAGTCAAGTTGGGTCAATAATTAGATCGAATAGGGAATGAATTTGTTAACCAGTCAATGATCCAACAATTCAACTAGTAAAATGACCAAAAATCATCGGTTGAATTGCAAGTTGAGTCACGAACACAAAAGTATGTTATCCTCATCAAAGTTGATGGCTGTTTTATAGGTTCGCAGCTTTGCCACTGGGTACTCCAACTGATCTTATTCTTCTTTTTCTTCATCAACATTTTCTGTTACAGGAATCACAACATATATAGGATATTATACTAAAAGAATCATAACACAACATATTAGGTAATACAATAGATTACACAAATTTTGCTTTCACCAATACTTTGTCATTGAATAATGTGGAATACATGGAAATCCCCAAATTAGAATTTGTTCCTAACATTGTTGAAGGTATCTATGAGACGTCATTTTTTATGTCCTTATATTCGGGAAAAAATATTAATTTCTATTATGAAACATAAGTGGAATTGGAATATCTATTTATGTTAATTTCTAAAAAGAATAAAGAAGAGGAAGCTGAGGAACTTATGAATAGAATTAGATTTAGAATGAATAACATAAATGTTAATTTCTAAGAAGAAAGGAAACCCATAATAGCACTAGTTTCAGATTGAAGTTATGCTATTATTCATTCTATAAATATATCAATTGACTTTCTATACAAAAATAATGGAACCTGGTATAGGTGATGCATAAGATTTCCACTCCATATATACTAGGAAATTATTAAGATAGCAATATTGGACATTCTAATCATTATTTCCACATTTCCAAGCAATGTTTAAGCCTATTTGAGGACAAAAGGACAATGGATCAGGAGATTGAATGCAGCAAATTCCAGATCCAATAGTTGTTGATTTAGATGAATCTTGTCCATGTTTCCAAATAAGATAGAATCTGACAGAAACAAGCTCCACAGACCAGAAGACTTCTCCAATGCTGTTTACACATTTGGCATTGGTCAAAATGATAGGGCTTCTGGTTTTCGAACAATGAGCACGGAAGGGTTTCGAGCCATTACTCCTAATACAAGCAACCAGTTTGCTACATTGATGATGCATCTCAATGATCAGAATTGTAGTCTAGTATAATACTATCCCTGTGAGGACCCAGAATTTCTTGAATTGTACACCTGAAATTTCTTGAATTATTTGCTTATATTTCTTTCGAGAAACCCTAAATTTTTCATGAATTATCTTTCATTGTATTCATTTAAGTGCAAATTGTTTTTTTTAAACATTGGTAGCATACAATTTTCATTAAGTGCATTATTTTCCTTAAGTACACTATTTTGTATGTATTGTACGAAAATAATTTGGAATTTCATTTTACATGTTTTATATAGCCAAATATATCAAACTTATAGGGAATTAAGTAGTTATATTTTACATTGAGGGATTAGTGGCTAAATGTGAAGAATTTACTCCAATTCATGGCTTAAATTGAGCCACTTGTCAACCACCTACAAAGTCTTGACTTAAGTCTTCTTATTTAACTTCTTGTTTTCAAAAAAATTGAACTAATTTTCCCTCCACTCTCCTCTCTCTTGGCCGAACTCCATGAAGGAGAAAACATCAAAACCCTAAGCTTAAATCTTACCATTTTAGTGAGGAAAACATCTCCAAGTGAAATCCTAGGTTAGGTTGACACTTGATCATCAAGCTTTGTGGGAAAAATTGGAGCTCTTGGGTGATTTTCTCTCTCCACTCTCAAGGTACTTAACCATTTATCTATGCTTTAATGATCTTCAAATTCAAAGTGGATGCATAATTAGTGAGTTTGAAGTGTTTATGGGTGTTTGGAAGGAATTGTAATGAGTTCCAGCGAGAGCTGGGCAGGCGGCCCGCTGATACCCTAGGGTTCGCCCTAGGGAGAAGTGGGACTGTCACAATCCCTCTAAGTCTAAACCATCTTAATTTTCCTCTGGAGAATTTCACACCTTTTGGTATAAAAATCATTCATAATTCAGATTAATATAGTTTTAGTTCTACGAGAATAAGAGAAAAGGGTATTTGGGCATTTTGATGTTTATGATTTGGCAAATTTCTCATTGCAACACTTGTCCAATTTGATCTGAGTAACTAACCAGAAATTGATAATAGGAAGTAGTACATTGTTGCAATTGGTAGTTTGGGGCAAATTACATAATGAAGATAGTTCAAGGTGGTATTTTGCAATTAATCCAAAAAAGAAAAAAAAAGAAGAAGGGTAGCCTATAATATATGTAACTATTCAGCTGAATATAGATCTCACACTTTAAACCAAAACCCAAAGCTGGGATGCTTGAAATTTACACCTTTTTGTCAATTGAGCTTAGAGTTGCGAAAGTTGGGCTCAGAAAAGCCACCTCACAGCCATTCCTATCATCACTTTTCTTAGAACTATCATATGCTAAGTCCGTACACTAATTTATCTAGCATATAAACTAACCTTATATAAGTATTTTCCATAGCCTGTTTGATAAATCCACTTAATATCAAAATTTAATTCCATAAAAAATTTTGAATTTAGTAGATTTGATAATAGAAATATTTATCACTTAATATATAAAGCATTGGTTAATCATCAGAGTTGGCACAGTAGTTAAGAGAGGGTTCTTAGACTTCTTCTCATTGTTAGGTTCAGGATTTGAATCCTACGCGTGATAGTTGGGCGTTGGTTGGGAGTAAGAAGGATATGAGGAGGGGTGGGAGAGTTTAAAAAATAGTTTTTTTTTCAAAATTTTAAGTGAAAAAGTTTTTACTGAATTTTTTGAATTGACCATACATATTATCCCCTCACATACATAACATATTATAATACAAAGTATACATTTTTCTCTTTTTCTTAGCGCGCACGTGCATACACACACATACATACCACACTTAAGCATCACATTTCAATTGTTCATCATTTTCTCTCTCATGCACACACATTCACACTTTTTTTCTTCTCAAATAAACATAAAAGCAATTTTTCTTAATGATAAAATTATCATCTTGGTGAAATGCTTCAATTTAGTTCTTAAATTAAGTTAGTTACCAAATAGACATTATTGATTCAGCAGCTTAATACTTTTAGTATTTGATTTTCAAATTTCAGGATTTAGAATTTAGAATTTAGTTTTATCAAATAGGGTCTAAATTGTTATACATGTGAATCTTCACTTACAGCTAGTTTAAGAGCTCATATTTGATAACAAAAGAAAAGAAAGGAAAATGAAAGAAAAGAATTTCGTTCTATTATTTGAAAGTTTTTTAGAGACAAAAATGAATAGAAACATATATGCACAGTGACTATGTGTAAGTGTCTGCGCACGTGAGAGAGAGTTTCTATGAAATCAAAAAGACAAGTTTACGGAACTGCCAAGCTAAAATCC
Source organism: Gardenia jasminoides (assembly GCA_013103745.1). Taxonomy (NCBI): domain Eukaryota; kingdom Viridiplantae; phylum Streptophyta; class Magnoliopsida; order Gentianales; family Rubiaceae; genus Gardenia; species Gardenia jasminoides. Next base: position 21,331,818 of record CM023095.1, read on the forward strand.
CATCCATAAACATTTAAAGGAATAAAATGCATGATTAAAGATTACTAGGCACCAAGATAAGTTTCTCATGAGCCACTAGAGAACTTCCATTGTGAAATCAATTAGTCAAAGGCATAGCTCGAATGAGAAATTTCACTACCAACAAAAAAGAGATCTACGTTCAAACGCAAAATTCTTTGTACTTTTATAAGTGAAGAAGAAGGAAATTTTTACGTTGTATTGTTGTATTACAATTCACAAAAGATATCCTCTCAGATTGTGATTGTGATTGTGTAGCTATTTACTCGCTGTATAATTTAGCGGCAAGGATTGAACTTTAGAATTCGTGTGATAATAGACATGACATAGTAATTTGACAAACAATTTAACATTTTGAACTAGTTATTTTGGTACCTATTTGGTGTTTGAACCACTAGTAGATGGTTGGGCATACTATTGTGTTTGACAAAGCAAACATCAAAAGCATTTACACTTCTGTAAGTGACTTGCAGTGAACTTATCTGCCTAGCCGGAATCTGATTGATTCCTTACTTTGATCAGATGGTGGAAGCTGCTGTCAAACAGACTAATCAAATGGATCTCTTTAAACAGATATCCTCCTGCACAACCTAACCTCCACATGTCTTTTAATCAAAATTTGCAGTGTAGACTAGCTTAATTTTCCGGATGTCAAGCAATGGCCTATGTATTTCAGGATGACTTTCTTGAATTGAATGTTAATCAAGTGCTTTTCATCTCGCTATCGTTTCTAACAGTCTAACACACTGGACTCTAGTTTGAGAGTGCTACTTGATTTCCCTCATCCAATAACTGGTCCTGTTTAATCTGTCTCGATAACCAAACATCTAAAGTGATGCATTGCCCACATTTCTCCATGTCCTAGGTGCTATGCAAAAGCTGACACTTATTTGAATCTGACTGCTGATGTCTTGGTCTATAACATTGTGTGGGAAGAGACCAGACTTGAATGCATTTGCACTTGGATTGATACTAGATTGTGGGATAAAGGATCGAAACCTCCTGACCAGCACTTTTCGTTAGATAGCAAGAAGTTCAACAGGCAACAAGGTACCAGTATTGTAGCAAAATTAGGATGTACCTTGAGAGTGTTAGATGCATTGGATCCTAAAAGTAGAAACCTACAACCAATGTCAGAAATGTTTGGAAGTTGGTTACTTGGAGAACAAAACGATGTCTACCTTGAATCAGTAAAAGCAAGAGAATTACCAAAAGAATAACACTATGGTGCTACAAATATTTATTTGATCTAATGTTATAATTCTATCTCAGCTCTGAGCATAATTTTAGCACAATTATGAAGAAGACTTCTTTTCCTTTCTCACTGTCATCACTGTCCTGTCCAGAGCCTCATTTATCTGTGATGTGGAGTAAAAAAAGGGAAGTCTTCAAATCTTATTGGATATAAATTTATTTTTCAGATAACTTTGAGAACATGAAATTATGGAAAAACAATCAAATGCATGACACTGAGTTTGAATTTATCTTGTAGACATATATACTCTCAAAAATGTTCTGCAAGAGTTTTTAATACTTTTGAATATAGTACCATCTTCATTTCCACCTATGTGGATCACTTCAAAGCAGAGATGTTTACACTTATGAGGGTCTTAGAAAAAGTCTTAGAAAACTGAAATGACTAGAAAGCTGAAAATGCTCAAAATTATGAAATTCAAACTACTGAGTTTTCTAATTCACACAGAAAGTGCAAGAGAAGTTGCAATTAAATTTCTCTAGTGATCCTTCACTAGGACGATCAAATCCTTCCCCTATTTTGATTACCCTTTATAGAATCTTGTTATCTCCCATGAAATCATTGACATTTTTCCAAGAAAGCAGCTCAAGATGCTTTTGATTGGTTGCTGTAATATCACTTTTGAAATGAGCCTCCTCTGGATGCCTGGATCGCTCTAAGTGATGAGAATTTAACACCAGGAATTGGTTTTGTTCTATCAATATTATCTTCTTGCACACAGAATATCATAATTTGTCTGACCATAGATTTCAAAGAGAACTTTACTGATAGCTCAGCTTTCTCACCCTTTTGTCACGGTCTCCACTGCTTTGCTCCTGGCAGGAAAGAGCTCTCCTAACGATCTTTAGAATAATTCAAATTGGACAACCTCATACTGTGGTTTTATGATCAACGTTTTATTGTTGGTGCTATCGCAGCTAGGAACTGGTTGATGAGGTTGGCAAGTTTCTTCTTCTTCTTCTTCCTCATTTTTTTTTTTGGGTATAAGACATTGGTGTTCCTTAATATTACATACTATATTATGAGTTTAGCCTTCTTGCTCAATTGGATAACAACAATGTAGTATCTCCTCCAAAATTCTCGAGCTGGGCATACTCATTTTATGCACCAGATATATATGTTTCAGGTAGTTTTTGTAAATTTGCCTCCTTCCCTGAATTCTATTTCAAGTGTGGTGAATATGAAAAGCGACATGTATTTTGGTCTTCCTGACAATTTAGATCTACATCCATTAATTGTAAGGCGTTAGGTGAAAGTGATATAGAAAGGCTTACTATATATATTCTCAAGATTCCGAAATTAAATCAAAGCTTACTATATCAAGATTCCAAAATTTAAGAGTAAAATGATAAAAACATTAAAAATATGTTTAATTCAAAAAAAGCAATGTGTACTCAGATAGTTGCAGTCTTATTATGATGGAAATTTGTATTCTGTAGAGGAAATGGCTAACTTTGATGTTGTATAGTTGTATTCTATTGACTGCCTAAAGGGGACTATTATTGTTATATTAGCTCTCACCTGGCAGATCATGTTCATGTTCATCTCTGGAGTTTGAATTTTTATTATGTCCTAGTTGTTTTATTCTCTAGAGGTGAAAGGGGCCAGGTGAAATTCACTTGCAGGTGTGTGGTGTATGAAGCCTGATGTGTATGCATATGGCACTCTTTTCTTGGAGCTGATTAGGTGAAATGAGATTGAAAGGGGCAACGGTCTGTATGAAGTGGCAGACATATGGTCTAAATTAGAAAAAGCAGAAAAAAAGAATGGAGAAAGCAAATTTGTAGTTGATTCATCTTTTAATCAGGATTCTGCTATTGGCATTGAAGTCAACAAATTAGCAATGTCTTGTATTAATCTGAATCCTGAACTACGACCAGAGAAGGGATTTGTAGCTACTGTCTTACAAAATCTGGTTGGATCTTTAGAAGTATTGGATGCATCTCTTGATGTCAACACTAAAAGATGCAAATTTTCATAGATTTTACTCCGCAGATTTGGGGAGAACATGGTATTATCCTTTACTTGTTCAATTGATTGACAGAAAATTAATATGTACTGCTTCACCTTTTAACTTTTTTTTATTTTTTTCATTTATTTCCAAATAATACTACTATAAATGTTGATATGGGAACTTTGTTATCTTCTTTAATTGTTAGGATTGAAGCCTTCGTACAGCCATAATATGATTGTGTAATTTGATGGATGTTGCAAGAGATGGTCTATATGTTCCAGCATGAAGTGGATACTCATGCCCAGGTCCATAAATCTGTATGCTGGCATAAGCTTCCCCAGCACCTGCTGATAAGTTCGTTAAAGAAGCAAATTATCTTCTCATTAACTAACAAGAATTAAATGCTGTATTAGCTAGTACTAATCTAACCACAAATCCCTTTATTCTCTTTAGTCTGAAATCGATTGTTCGAATTTGACTCAAAGAAAGGTTTTTGAGCTGAGAGAAATCAGTTGCAATTGTCATAGCTATTGTATTTGACCTGCGTGGACAAAGATTCTTATAGACAAGCCCTCACTAAACATCTCTTCCTCCTCTTTGATGCAAAAATCCTCGACTGTTGTCATGGTTAATAACTTAACTAGTGCAAGGCACCCTGCATGTGTTTTCAAGAACTAAAGGGAAAAACTTCTTTTGAGTATATTTGTTGAAATAATTTTCATGAGAAATGATCTTTAAGTATTTTAATCATGGATTATTAAAATGAAAAGTGTAACTAGATTGTTATTTGCTAGTTACCTACAATCATGGGCAAATTTCTTAGCAAAATGTAAAATTCAAAACCATCCAAAAAGTGGGTTTCTGTTGAGGTTGTTTCTAAAAGTATGGTTTCCGAAAACGTCGGATGCGGCGACTGGAGAAAAATATTTTCTTTTAGAACTTTTATTTCACTGGCCAGGTTGACATCGATAAAAAAATATTTTTTTAAACAATCACTAAGAAACTACAAATGCTGGATATGGTTTCTCATAAAGTATAAGATACCATATCCATCAAGTACGGTTTCTATGCAATATGTGAAACCGCACATTTTGGATGCAGTTTCCACAATTTTTTTTTTAAAAATTTAAGTTTAGCATTTTGAGAAAAATGCATGGTTCATAAGTTAGAAGTTTTGGGGTTTAGGATTTAGGGTTTAAGGATCAGGGTTTAGGCTACATATTAGTTTATAAATTTATGCACAAAATTTCTACGTAATTCACAGTTAATCACTTTCAATTTTATGAAATAGATATTTGGAAAAATAGAGATTACGAATTATTTGATTTAATTAAACATAAAATGAAAGTGGTCAGAAATAATAGCGTGAACAAAGAATGTGTAATTTGATGAATTTATATGGCAAAAAACTTCATCGTCTTTGAAAAAATTCTATTGAAGGTTAGGATTTAGGGTTTTGGGTTCTGACATATTTGAATTGCAGTACAAGAGTCGGCAAGGGTTTAGACTGCATATTAGTTTTAAAAGTTTTGTGACATATTATTGATATAGTTTACATATGACAACTTTCATTATCTGCGAATTAGATAATTTGTAAAAAATTGTATAGATTAAGAATTACTCTATTTAATTAAGTAGAAATCGATCTAAATAAGTGAATATGCCAACACGAATTTGAAATCCAAGTAAGTCTATATGTACATAAAAAGAGAATTTTTAAGAATTAAAATGAAAAAAAAAATGTAACAGTCATGAAGTTCATTAATGAGCAGGCTTTTTGCCTTTATCATGTGGAGTGGAAGAGCAGTCGCACCTCCAATGGACCCACTAGTGATGCTGATTTTGATTCTGTAGTCATGTGGATCTCCTAGGTTGCATGTGATCTCCCATAAACACTTGCTCTTCCATCTGAACGGAGGGGTCCAACATAGGTGTCTTTCTACACCTAGGACAAGATAAATTGGCAAATGTAGTGGACTGAGCTAGATTAGGAGTGGAGTAGTCTGCCATTGACGAACCTAAAAAACAGAAAATCTCACCAAAATTTTCACCATACCGATAATCAAGCTAGAATAGTATATGTGCTCCACCCGATGAAAACTCCTCACTCGTCATATGGTACATCACAGGCATGGAAGCAAGTATGATAATAGAATCGGTGCCTAACACTAGAGAGAACGTGTAGTAAGGTGAGTAGGTGTGTGGATAGGGACGTCGTCTCCAAAAAGAGTCTCAGTCCTCGTAGTATGACTGACAGGAACGTCAATATAACTTGGCTTGACACCCTGTCTATGTAGCATGCCGCCCCAATCACGTCCATGAACTTCTCTTAGTAGGCGCTCGACAGGTTCGATAGGTTATGGATGGGGATATCCCAATGGGTCAATGGGTAAATAGTCTGGCTTCCTGACCGTCAAATGTTTTGCATGTCATCTGCATCTCCTGATTTAGATACGTCAGTGCTCCAAAAGTATGATCTTATATCGTCGTCAGTCCAGGATGCTCACAGCGAGCAGGATCCGACGGGTCCATGTCCAATAAAAGTTTCACATCAACCTGTCCAATAAAAGTTTCAAAAAAGTTAATAAATTACGCGGGTCAAGGGCATAAAATGAATGATGTGACTAAAAGTTGTGGAATGCTTTAATAACTTACTAAGCATTCGAATTGTGCCGCATCACCTTGGTAGCTGTTAAGTCATAGGTTCCTCGATATTGGAGGTGCGATGTATCGGACGATCCGACTCATATACCAAGTTATGTAATCCTGCCCAAACTTGTTTGGATCGAAAACACAACCCCAAATGATGGGCTTATCATGTGCCTCCCAATGCTAGATCCATGTAAGATGCTCCTAGATCCAATTCCATCTTGGGCGCCCTGCTCGTCCTAGTTTATGCAATTTCTTTTTCGTGTCCGTGTCAATGTTATCCAGTACAGGCTGATGCAACCTAAACTGACGCAGCACTCACTATGCAAAATAGAACTCGAGAATATCCCAGTATATCAAAGGGACCCATGCCTGCCAGATGTGTCTACCAACTATACAATAGTTGGTAAAAGATGCTAGGAGCTCCTCGGAGTACGGCTTCCAAATAAACTATCGTAATGGAGATATGCATTTGGCTTTAATTAAGTGTTGTAGTAGAAATACACATTTAAATTTCACGTGAACATATGTTATACCTCATATGGTGCGAGCATGCTAAACTGATCTCTGAAGAGAGAAGCCACATGCGTAGGTGTGTATTTTGTGGTGCACTTCATTGACCACCTACCGTCTCTAGGGAAGTCAAAACCCTTTGGCACTGGCTCAATAATGATCGAACAAAGATGAGGTATCTTTTCACAGGCCCACAACTATTGGAAGACCACAAATTAGACACCGATTCTTCTAAAAACCAAGTACATTCTAAATTAATTTAAAGTATGAAAATAAAATGAAAAATTAAATAATCACTTGTAGAAGCATATACGGCTCTGCTGTACAGTTCTATGACGTTCTGGATGTCCTGCATAGAGATCTGTACAAACAAACTAGTGTGGCACTAGTCCAACTATAGTGACTCAAATCCTCTATATCTCGAATATAGTCCAACCAATGGCAACTAATAACGTGCCGCATATATCGGCGAACAACTGTCTCCCAAGTAATATCAGGATTGTGACAGCCCCACCTCCCCCTAAGGTGAACCAAAGGGATCGGCAGACCGCTTGCCCAACTCTCGCCGGGACTCACTACATTCCACAATATCTTTGCAGAAACAAATACTCAAAATCCATTCTCGATAACATAACCTTGAAGGTACTTCATAACAACATTTACATATCTCCCAAAAGTAATTACATAAACTCGTGGATCAAAAGGTCGAGCATTTGAAGTTCAACTTAAGTACAATCACCTCTCCCAAAAGTAAAGAGGATTACAGCTAGCTATACCAGACAAACAAACCTAAAATTCCCCAAAATGATCTAATGTTATCCTTGAGCCCTTTTTGCCTCGAATCCTGTTAAGAAAAACAAATACGTGGTATGAGCTTACGCCCAGTAAGTATTCCAAGAAACCAAGCAAAACATGAGCAATACCAAAATTAATCATGTTAACACGTAATCAAGAAGCACAGCTCCAAGTATAACTATAACCAAATTTAGGAATCAAGAGAATAAAGTTAGGTACATAGTGAGCGATAAACGATAACATTGTTTCAAATAAACAATTATTCATTCAAGTAAATCAAATAATGAATAATAAATGCGATCTCAAAGGATACAGGACTCATTGGGAGCCATTTTCCACCTTATAACTTCCAATAAACAATTCCCTACATTTTTCCACCTTATAACCTCCGAACTCCCACCTTATGACCTCCAAAATGATAAACAATCCCCGAAATTTACTTTCACCTTATAACCTCCAAAACGATAAACAATCCCCAAAATTTAACATTAAACATTATACTCAAGGCCTTCCGGCAAAGAGTTTTGAGCTTTGCACTTAACATTAGTAAGTCATTACCCAGGGCTATCCAGCTGATCCGATCTCGCGATGGCGGGTCTAGGATAAGCTTTTGGCCTACCGGACCTCACGATGGCGGATCAAGGATAGGATTCCAGTGAAGAGTGAGCTCAATTCAGTCGATGCGATAAAGTACACATCGGCCTACATTTATGTACATTTAACATTCAACATTCAACTATGCATTATGAACAAGCCATTTATTGAAAATTAATTGAATTAACGAATCAAGGGAATCACAATAACATGACACTCATTAGTATGCCAATCAAAGAGGCTTTAAAACAAATAATAGCATTTACCCAAGTATCATGCATCGTCAAGGAAACATGCATTGGAACACTTACCAAGTTAGCAAAATAACCTCAGGCGTTCGCTCCCAAATCTCCTTTATTTCCTCCTTCCAAGTCTAATGGCAAATGAAATGAAAACATTTAGGATTGACTACCCCAAACAAGAGAGACCAAATGCATACACTAGTTGTTTCTTTGTTTGATAACAATCACAATTTGGATGCACAAAATCATAAGAGGTCTAATCCAAGGCATGAGTGTAAAATGAATGAACAATCTTATAGAAATAGTAAAATCATGAGTTAAGTATGTTGGAACACGGCAAAGGTGAATACGAGTCAAAAAGAATAAAAGAATCCATTATAGAAAGGAAATGAAAATCGACAGGTTTGCCACCCTTCGGCGTTTTAATCATAACTGTGGCTGTGGTTATCAGATTGGGGCAAATTTTATGGCGTTTCGAAGCTAAGACATAGACCTACAACTTTGATTAGATGTCAAACATCAAATCACACTTAATCAGGGTCAAAATGGCCAAAATCAGAGACACCAGAAAACTGTCGGGTGAGGAGCAGGTTGGTCGAGCAGTCTCGGAAGAACGGCCATAACTCGATGTAGAAAAATTGAAATCGAGCTCCGTCAGCGGCGTTTAAAACTAGGTTCATAGACCTTTCTAACGGTATAAAATTCAGGCTCTAATTCATTTTCTACAATCAACAGTAACCTCGGAAAGTTCACTGATTTCCATTTCTGATTTCCTGTGAAAATTTCAGCTTTGACACAATCTCTTCAATTAATCCTTTAAAGTCATTTCCATCTCTTAGTAAGGTGTTTAACATGCTAAAACATCAAAGAAAGTTATCAATAAAACATCACAAAGTCTTAGACATTTCATCAAACACATAGAGAACATATGGTATAACCTAACCTAAGCTTTTACAAGAACAAGAATCTCTTCCATAGTTTTCCATCTCCAAGCATTAAAAACACTCTCACACACCCTAAAATTCATCTAGCATCATGAGTTCATAAATTTAACATCATCAAAGAGAAGTCAAGGGGTAGTTTTACCTTATGCCAAGCAAGAGAAATCCACCCAAAAAGCTCCAATTTTCCAACCAAGCTTGATGATCAAGTAACAATCTAAGCTAGGGTTTCACTTGAACATGTTTTTCCTCACCTAAAATTGCTAGAATCAAACTTAGGGTTTAGTGTTTTCTTGCTTATGGAGTTCGGCCAAGAGGAGAGAGAAGGGAAGGAGTTTTTGGTTCAAATTTTTGAAAATGAGAGGTTAAATAGAAAAGCTTAAGTCAAGTTACTTGTTGGATGGTTGACAAGTGGAAATGTCTTGGCCATGAATTGTGTTAAAATTCTATGCAATTAGCTTCTAATCCCCCAATTAGAATGTATCCTACTTAATGCCACATAAATTTTAAGCAATTTGGTACATGAAACATGTAAAATGAAATTCCAAATTAATTTCATGCTATGTATGCAAAATAAAGTACTTAAAGGAAAATAATGAACTTAATGCTTTCATGGTGCAATCATGCCATTTTTTTTTTCATTTTAATTTTTTTCTCTGGGTTCTCACAAGGATGTAACAACAAACATGTTGTCGGACTAACTCCTCGGACGCACCATCGGGGAGTAGGTATAGAAACTGTAATATCAGGGCTAACTTAAGCCTACCATCCTTGAAATGGCGAACTGCATCTGGTCTAAATCCCAACTACTCCTCAATCAATGCCTACTTCTGCGGATTGTCCAGACCTTTATCCACTAGTGTGACAGGTAATCCGTCAACTCGTAAACCCCATAACACCTCCATATCCTGCAATGTAGTAGTGGCCTCTCCCACGGGATGGTAGAATGCGTGGGTCTTCTAACTCTACCTCTCATTCTCGAAAATAGAATCCACATCTATGCTCTCACTTTTCGGTATTGTAGTTGGAGGGTTTGTTATGGCCATCTCTAGTGCATCAATTTCATTCAAATTGCTTGGGCCCGCTATCTGATTATTTCTAACCTGCAATTTCTTACTGGACCCCTTGGATCAGGCACGAAATGTTTGTTCGTGTATCATTCCTCCATGCTCCGATTGGACTAGACGACTCACATAGTCTAGTTCAACTCTATACTATGACACACCATCATGATCATGTGTGTGGTGCTGTTCCACCTCTGCATAAATCTCACAAGTCGATTAAGGTGACATTGATTTCATATGTTGCATCATGTCAATATCATTGTCACACTCCAATTACAATCTGACAAAGACCCCTACACCTACAGAGTTCCTAAACCACAAATGCAACTTGAATTCTTCCGGATCTAACCCTATATCGGTATGTAATTTGTCTACTAGTTCTTGAATACCTATTCGTTCCTTCACTAATATGGCCTTCTTACACCTTGGAGGATCATATGCAAAAGATCCTCTGCTTTCAACTATTTTCCCTCCCTAATAAAACTGAATCACCAATGCGACATCTGCCGATATTTCTCGTCTAATCTAACAAATATTTTGTTTATGTCAATAACATGGTCCGTCTCTTACATTGTGATTATTATGTATAAAGTAAATAATTTAACAGTGTTTACAATTTCATGAACTAAATAAATGATGCACAAACTAGAGTTAATTTTTTTGCATTGTTCAACAACACAGTATCACATTTAATTATGCTATATAGTAATTATGTGTAATCAGTTTCATTGTGCAACTATTACATAATACAAGTATTACAATAATTACACTCAGTGACAAAAGTATTATGCTAAAGAAAAACTAATATACTAATAATTTAATTATTTAATTTTAACTAACACAAAACCTAATTTACATTAATATCTTAATGATTTAATTAATTTAATTTATCTATTAATTTTAATACTAAACCTTAATAATAGCGACTTAAATATTAAACTGATATATTTAAATTAACGTAATAAACTAATATATTTAAACTTATATAATAAGCTAACAATATCTTCAAACTAATGTAGTTAAAGTAATAATGACTAATACAGAATATTTAAACTAATATAATAACATATAAACTAACAATATCTTTAAACAAATATATTTAAACTAATAATGATGTAATACTATATATTTGAACTAATATATTTTCCCTCAATATAATAAGCTAACATATTTAGACTAATGTATGTAAACTAATAGTGCCTAATTCGATATATTTAAACTAATATAACTAACATATTTATGCTAACAATATTTTTAAACTAATAATGATGTAATAAAATATAGTTAATTACATATACCTCCCTTGAGGTTTGTCCATATTATGAAACAAACCTTTTAGTTAGACCAAATTACATTTACCCCCTGATCATTAACAGTTCTTTAACCTCGTTAGTAAATGTTGTGAAATGATGAAGAGCCCTTCTTTAAAAATATCAGAAAATAAATCAAAAAATCCATTAAAAGTGCATTTTTTAAACAAAAAGAACAAATTAGGCAAAGTAAAGAAAAAAATTCCAAATTAAAAACAATAATAATAATAATAATGAAGATAAATGGATTAAGAATGATTAAGAAAATGGCTAGAAAAAATTTGAAAATGGATTAAACAAGAAAGAATTAAAAATAAAGAATCTGCTAGTTAAACAAAAAAGTAAAAGGAAGATGACAAACACATCCTGCTCATCTTCTTCATTCTTCTTCTGGAACGGTTTTCCATTTTTTTTTTGACTTTTTCATTTCTTTTTTTTTAATTATTTCTTCAGAGTTATATCTAGATTTGGGGAAAAAAATCCTAATATTATCAGAAAAACATATTGAACAAGCTAATGTACGATTCAACTTCAATCTTTCAACAACCAAGGGTTTGAACATCTAACACAATTCCAACATATTTATACTAACAATATCTTTAAACAAATATATTTAAATTAATAATTATGTAATACAATACATTTGAACTAATACATCAAAACAAATATAATATAATACGCCAACATATTTAAACTAATGTATTTAAACTAATATCGACTTAATAAAATAATGATACCTTAAATATTTACACTAATTTTAACCATTATCAGTGAAACATTCACACTAATACTATATGATGATAACTAATATTAAATTGCAATAATGCTTACTTGAAAAGCAACAGGCGACTCTTCTTCTTGGAGCTGGGTCCCTCCTACTTCCCAACTAGCAAAGTTCCAGGTGGTTCACCTCCAGGAGTGTCCCTGCTACTTCCGGTGTGGACCTGTTGTGCCAAAGTTGACAAATGGAAATGAGGTAAAACCGGGTTTCAGGAATTTATGGTTTCAAAGAAAGGATAGAAGGATGAAGTGAGTTCAATGACTTCTGTGGTTGAAATGGAGAAGAATAGGGCTATATTACGCAACTTTTGCTTTTATTTCACTTGAGACTGGCCAACATGCAACATGTGACACCAGGAATCTGTGAATCTCTGAGACACTAAGAAACGGCATCCAACTATGGGAACCAAAAATTCAAATAAGGGATGTGGTTTCCAATGTGTTTTTTTTCAATTCGGTTTTCTTTTTTTTTTTTTTCAGTGACAAAGTTTCCAAGGAGAAACCGTATAGCTAAATTGCCATTTCTTTAGTTTATTTTTTGACTAGTCAAAAAATTTCCTAACAAAAAGTTTGTAAGAGAAATCACACTGATCAATTGCGATTTCTATATAAGTTAAAAAAAAAATTGCGTAAAAAAAAAAGACAAGAAAAAATATTTACCTGCCGAATTTTAGGTTTTCAGCAACCCTAGTTGTAGAATAAAATCCATCACAATCCCACTTTTTGGATGGTTTTGAATTTTAACATTTTTCTAAAAAATTTGCCACAATCATGATTAGTAGTTACAAATATCTAACATTTACTAGATAAGAAAATAAAAGAATGAAAAATACATGCAATTGTCTGCCTGTTGCTCAAAAGCAAATGTGCATATGTGTAACTACATGTTTATGGTATTAAAATTCATTTGAGGAACGCACTTTGCTGGTACTTGCTGGGAAAGAGATAAAAGCAAATATGTAACCACATGTTTATGGTATTGAAATTCCTTTTGAGGAACATGCTTTGCTGGTATTTACAAGACAGGGAGGATTTTGGTGGTGGCCAGTGGGTAATTTTATAAAGATAATTTAGAAACAACGTGAAGAGACCAAAATTGTTTACACGCGAAGCCCCCTCCCTTTGTAGCATAGATATGTTGTCATGACTTGCGGGTGCAAGTCAAAGGTCGAACTACCATTCCTATATTTCTTCTTTGAAATTTTCTAGAGTTTGGTCGAAAGTTATTTAAAGGTTATTTAATTCCCTACTTGTGATGTTTGTTATTCTGTGTGAAATATGTTATTCTCAACAAGGACTAGGCATACTTCATTCATCCCAGGAAGGTGTGTGTGTGTGTCTCTCTCTCTCTCTCTGTTTTAATATCCATGTGGCATCATAATGTGGAACATTTGTTCTGGTTAAGTTACCAATTTCGCGTGTCTAGAGATTAGACCGCCTTAGTTCAAGTCCTTAAGGAAGTTTTTCTGAAGATTTTGACACATTGAAAAATAATATATAGGGAAAAAATGGAAGAGAAGTGGAAAAGAGGCTGAAAAATGGGCTAATATGAAGTCATCTTTTAAAAGGAAAAAAAATGATGGCTCCTAAAACAGATATAGACTAAAGATAACTAAGCGTGCCATATGAAATTGGCTACCTGCAGACTGCAGCGGTGATACCAAATGTACACACGGGAAAAAACTATGAACCAAAATAAAATAAAAACAAAACAAAACAAAAATAGCTTCAAAAATGTTAAATAAAAAAAATGACGAGCAAAGACAAATAAGCAGTATATCTACAAGGCTACAGCAAATAACGAATCACACGAAAAACATGAAAGACAACAAGAAAATTTCTTTTGCCGTTGTACAAATCACAGGTAGAATCCTGCATCATTTTACTCCAGATGTCACCTAAGAGCCAAGACCAATTGTTCTCAATGTAATGCAAGTTTCAAACTTAAATTCCCCATATACTGCAGATAAATCAGTAGCTCACAGATACATTGACCGAAAACAGACGACATGCCAGCTACTAAACAAAGCCATTTTGATGCTTTAAGTGAGAACAGCATCAGCATATCCTTTTCCTCCAAAACTTTCAAGGCATTCACTTCAGAAGGGATCTAGTCAAATGTTCCCGTGCAGTAGCCAATGCTTGACCTATCGTCTGTGAAGGGATATGTTCGCAAATTAAGTACACAACATAACAAATTGTCTGCACAACAACTTAGGTGATAGAAATTCAGGAGAAAATCAGTATGAAACTACCTGCTCAGATAAAGGTGCTCCGGCATCAATACTGTTGCTTGCAACTTTCCCAGCAATAACGTTTGCATCCGTTTCAAGAATTATACTACAACATTCATACAAACGATTATGAGGGCAAGAAGTGGATGAAATTACCTCTTAACTCGGATCATGCATATTGTTATGCATTTCTTAGACTAACAGGTTTATGCATCATAGCAGGTATGTACTACTACAGCGAACTAAAATTCCAACCACTACCGTCTCCTTTTTCTATCCACTCAACATTTAACATTAAAACCTACATGACTTTTGATGTAGGAGAAGATGGTAAGATCTTGCCTTATTAGTGTCAGCGGAAGAAAAGGAGGGTCGGGACTGTTTCGGCTATGAACAGTACCCGTGAACAGTAAAGTAGGAAAAAAGAGACTAAGAGGGGGGAGGAGGAAGAAGGGAAAAAATTTTTAATCAACTAAACTCAAACTTTATTTCACCAATTCCCTGTCTCTAAGTAACGTAGGTACATAGGTATTTATAACTAAAAACTTCCTAAAACTTCTCCTAAAATCTCTCCGAAATCTGAACTCTTTTAGAAACTTTAACTAGCCTTAAAACTCTAATACTTGTAGGAAAAGTTACCTTCTAATAAAAGACTTCAATTCTAATAAAGGACTCCAATTTCTTACCTAAGTGAACAAAAACTCAATAAAAGACTCAAAACATACTTCTCGAAATTTTGAAAACTTCTAGCAACGACTAAAATACCAAAATGTAAATAATAGAAAAATGCAAATAATAGAAAATAATGAAAGGCACTATTCCCTTTCCTAGTTGAAGCTTGAGGAATATGAAAAGTTTTGATCTTAGATTTTCCAGAGCTCTTTGTTGATTGCATCATTCTCCCCTGGTTGGAAAAAACTCAACCTCGAGTTTTAAAGAATTGGAGAATGAACAATTCGAGGGCCTGAAATGAGTTGAAATGACAATCACAATTCCAGAAACTTCTTTTGCCATTGATGTGAGGGAGTAACAGGAAAGGATAGGACTTCATTGGTTGAATATCTAGAAACTCTCCAATGACAAAATCAATTGTTGGAGTCAAGCAATGAGGAAAGCTTTCTAGGTTATGTTTCCAAAGTTGTTGAATCTGCAATGCTGCCATGACCCTTCTAATACGTTCTGTTACAGCAAAAGCATCATCTGTGGGTGAAACAACGCCTTCCTAAGTTTCTGAATTTTCATTAGGGATAATTTTAGAAACCTCCCTGAGGTTTTTCATAATATCACTTAGCGCCCCTGAGGTCTTCAAAATCTCACTTACTTCCCTTGTCAACTTGATAAAATTAAATATTCCTATCAAAATTCACAAATTGACAGATTTACCCTTGATCTTGATAACTATTTAACTAAAAAACCAAACCAAAAATAAAATTTTCAAACCAAAAAAATGTATATTAAAAAAATTGCTAAATAATAACGGTCCATATTTCTCTACATCGAAATCATGTTAGGATAATAAAGGACATGGACAAATTTAATCTAGTCAAAATCAACCACTTAGGTGGATTTTAGTGACTAGCTAACATCTTAAAAAAATTTTATGGACAGTTATAATTAATAAATTCAAAAAAAAAATTGAAAAACATGTTTTAATACACGATGTAGTTTAAATTACATTGATAACTAAAATAATCTCTTTATACATATAAATTTTTCAGGGTGTAATTTTTTCAAGGTGTAAATTTTACTTTTGTTTCAATACAACTAAAATAAATAGTTTAAATCAAGAAATTTACACCTTATAAAAATTTAGCCTTCATTTATTTTTTATTGTTGTTGTAAACTTCATAAGTAGAATAATACAAAGTTAGTATTGGAACAAAAGTTTTATCTTTATTGCATTTCTTTCAAAGGGGTTATAATGTTACAAGAAATATCAATCTAAGGGAGGTACGTGAGATTTTAAAAACCTCAGGGGTGCTAAGTGATAGTATGAGAAACCTCAAGGGAGGTTTCTGAAATTATCCCTTTTCATTAACTAGAAAATCCATGTCTATGTTTGCATCCATCTTGGGTTCATTGTCACAGTTTAGACGAGCCACTGCTATTCCCTCGACAAACTTATCAAGTTCAACAGCCAAGTCAGAAACTTCAGGCATTGTTAGCTCATGATCAATAGCCAAAACTTTAGAATTTTCACCTTTAACTAGATTATCACTATATATCCTTTCTGCCTAGTGGGTGATAGGATAAAAGTGAGCTTCATGCTGCCCTAAGGGCATCACAACCTGATTTGGTTCACCAAAATTACAAGTCTGCCAACTCATTAAAGAAGGTTCCTGAACAATTTGAGTTGGATATCGTGGAGTAAACCATGGCACATATCCCTTTGGATGACTATAAAACTCTCCTAGCAGCTTTTGATGATGATAAAAGGACAAATACTCCTCTACGAGTAGCGCTTTTATCTCCTTCCAAGTATAAAAACATCCTCTGTGTTGCATCACATCTCTTTCAACTGCAAACCACCACATCTTAGCCCTTCCAACCAGTTTTGTCTTGGCAAATAGGGTTTTGTTGTAATCCACAAGATTATGGTAGTCAAAGTAATATTCTAGAGAAGTAAGCCATGTATAGAATATTGTAGGATGACCCAAGCCATCAAAAGATGAAACGAACATTGTGATTGTTATTTCCTTGAAGAAAATCAGTTTGTGCATATTGTAGGATGACCCAAGCCATCAAAAGATGAAACGAACATTGTGATTGGTATTTCCTTGAAGAAAATCAGTTTGTGCACTCAAACGTATAGAAGAAGAAATATGGCTGATAAAGAGGGAGAAACTTTGGCTCTAAATACCAAATTGATGCAGGACAAGATGGTAAGATCTTGCCTTACTAGCACCAGTGGAAGAAAAGGAGGGTTGGGACTGTTTCGGGCTATGAACAGTACCCATGAACAGTAAAGTAGAAAAAAGAGACTAAGAGTAGGGGAGGAGGAGGAAAAAAAATTAATTAACAAAACTCAAACTTTATTCATCAATTCCTTGTCTCTAAGGTAAATACCTAGGTATTTATAACTAAAAACTTCCTAAAACTTCTCCTAAAATCTCTCCTAAATCTGAACTCTTTTAGAAACTTTAACTAACCTTAAAACTCTAATACTCGTAGGAAAAGTTACCTTCTAATAAAAGACATCAATTCTAATAAAGGACTCCAATTACTTACCTAATTGAACAAAAACTCAATAAAAGACTCAAGACATAATTCTGGAAATTCTGAAAACTTCTAGCAATGACTACAATACCAGAATGTAAATAATACAAAAATGTAAATAATAGAAAATACTGAAAGCCACCATTCCCTTTCCTAATTGAAGCTTCAGGAATATGAAAAGTTTTGATCTTAGATTTTCTAGAGCTCTTTGTTGATTGCTTCACTTTTCCACAATTAGCAGACCATTGGGGAAGCCAGGATTTGACTAAGATTTCTCTGTCCAGTGTCATCAATAATTTGAGTACTTCCAACCAATGCATTTCAATATCTGCAGGAACTTATGAGTACTATACACAAATGCTATTCTGATGAATCTGAATTCTAAAAGATATTCTTCTAATCACAATCGTGATGAGGTCAACAAGGTAGAATCAGTCGGATGAGTCCAACTTCATGCAACAAATCCGTACTAAAAGAGCAACAGTTAATCACAATCAATGGCAACTGATCAGTCAAACTGCCAAGACCAGCTGTACAAGGTAGAATCAGCTAGATAACTCAAACTTCATTCAACAAATCATAATAAAAGAACAACATCCATTGGAACTGATCATTCAAACTCTCAACACCATTATAGTACTCATTTAAAAGTCTTTTCAGTCTAAAAGACTTAAAGATTCCAACAACCAGAAGTTTTATGCCCATTGATCATTCAATAGGCCTTATTGATTATAACTTATTTAGAACTATAGGCCTTATTGATTTTAATTCAATTGACTTTAAGAGAGAAAATAAAGACCTAAAGATTCCAACACACAGAACTTTTATGCCTTAAGGTTTCAGTCAAATGAAAGAATAACTACCGAATTTCAACTATACCCATCCCCAACCAAAACATATGGGAAAAAATTCAAATTTACACTCACACAAATAACTCATTAAATTCACAATGTGCAGACTGCAATTAAGATAACATAAATTGAAGAAGTTCCAAAAGGAAAGGATCTATTGCATACCCGCCATCTACAATTTCATCCAGACATAGAAGAATGAGATCCAAATTTTCAAGAGCCTCCTTCTTATCCACATTGCCTCTGAAACCAAGAAATCAAACTAGGCTAGGAAACACAACTGAAGGATAAAAGGAATATGAGAGATAAGTTTATAGATGAAACATTGCGGAAAAAAGGAATAAAAGATACAACTTTATACATGAAACATTGCTTCCACATACTACCTGAGTAGAAGACCCACAGCATCAAAAAAACCTTGAAGAGCAGAAGATAAGATAAGCTCATTTTCATCTTCACCCCCGGTAACATAGAAGTGAAGATCTTGAACAAATTTGTAAACAACAATGTAATTTTCATACATTGTTATCTCAGCTGCAAATTAAGACCACAGGATCAGCTATAAAGTATTATTAGTTTTCAATCCTCCACACAACATCTTATTACCAGCCTAAAGTACATTGTTTTCTTCTGGACATAATCTGGAAAATATAAAAATTTACAGAGAACTTGATAGATTTGTACAGTAGTACATCATGGACCATACTAGTATACAAGTTAAAAGGGGGAAAAAATCATCCTTTATCAGATAGTGGAAGCTATGAAAGATCCTGGTAAAATCAGGAGCTTTGTTTAGCTGAACACACAAAACTATATCCATATGCTAGATATCAAGAAGCCTAGATATGCAATACCACACAGACTTAACAGATTTTCTTTGTATATTCAGTTAAGAGTACCAAAGATCTCAAATTGACAACTGACAAGCATGCTGTGAACATATTCAAAAGTGAGCAGGAACATCACCTTCTGTCCGGGCATTTGTCTTTTGAGTCTTGTTAAATATGGCTTTCTCAAAAGCTTCCTTTGCAGAATTTGTAGGCCAATCATCTGAACAGTACTTAACAGCCACACGTTTCCCTTCAGAATCTAATAGAAGAATGTTCTTAACCAAAGGGCAGGTTTCCTACAAATAAGAATCTCTTAGATGGTTAATCAACCAAAATCACCAGCATCACCCAGAATCCAGAAACCTAATATCAGGTATTGCATGAACATTATTAGTTTTCCATCAATTCTAGACTTGTGAAAATTGTTTAAATAGAACAAGTAGTTATGAATGCATATTTTCCAATTTAAACTCTTAAAAAAGTTCATCTCTTGACCGGCAGGTCCAAGAACATACATTCTTATTCAAGTGACAATTAAAAAAGTTCATCCTTCCACAGTAGGATTCCTATCTAGATTGCTTCAGCTAAAGTTACTTCCATCCAATACATCTTTGTATTTATTGACCCAAGATACTTTTCAATGACACTTATGGCACCTTGAATACAACATATGCATTACATAAGCACCCCACCCCAAAATTCGCTCTTTTCTAATAAAAGAGGTAAAATTTTATCATGATTCACATAGAGGTAAAAAGCTTTTAGGTCCTAGAAGAAGATGAGATAAGCAGCAGCCATAGCTGCCTTTCTTCCTTAATCATGGTGTGGTAATAATTCTTGCAGCAGTACTAATCATTTAATTAGTTAAATTCATGAACCTAATTTCTTCAACTGATAATTGCAGTCTTTTAATGCAGAAACTCCTCTAGTATTTTGGATTTCTATATGTACGAAACATTCTTTCTCTAGGAGTTAAATGAACTCATTATAACAACAGATTTAATACGGTCAACACAAAATCCTTTTTATCTGCAGATAGTATTATTGATGCAAATAAATCCTCTCTATGTTCTGTAATCCTAACTAACACATTCTGATTATTAGTTGTAATTTACCACAAGCATAGACATAATTAACCTGATTCCACATATTAGAGATCATTATGCTGCCCAATTTTTGGGATAACTTCCACAACCAAGAAGCATTGAATTCACCACATACACATGTAATAAGTTGCAGATAAATTTAAGGAAATACAGGTTTATAGAGGACATGTAATACACATGTACCTCTTTTAGCTTATGTTCTAAGCATAAAGATCTTTTATCGTCTCCCAAATCCATGTTTTTTGTATCCTTTTGGACTCTAAAATCTGTGATGCAGCCTCTTCACATAACTTCAAGATTCAAATTTGTGCTCCATTGTCCTAAACATTTCATAAGTACATCCCTACATAATTTTATAAATTAATGCACCACCTTCCTGTAATTTGCTTCAAGACTCGAATTTGTACAGCATTGACCTCCTACACATTTCACAACTATTTCCCAATAACATTTGTAAAACTGATCCTAAAATACGTTTGACAAGATAAAACCACAATACATATTGCAAGCATTTAGTCGTAGTAATTCAGTTGTACAACACAATTTTATAAAATTTTAGACCGTAAGAGTAAATTTTCACCAGGAAACTTCCGAAAACATGTCATAATAGATCATGCAAAAAATATGCACTGGCATGAAATACAAGTGCCTGCTTTGAAAAGCTTGTAACTATAACTCCAAGAAACCTAAGCTCTAGAATAAAATCAAGATTAGAATCGATTATTTTCGACATTCCTCTCTCTCTCTCTCTCTCTATCTCTCTCTCTCTCTCTCAATTGGCAAAGAACCATTAGATCTGACAAATGGGTCATCAAAAATCATAATCAGAAATGTCAATAAACACCGACAATTCATATTCCTTGTCTGATTTGCAAAATCAAGAAAAGAGTGCTTATTCTCATAGAACTGAATCAGAAATTATGAGCACCAATACATGCAAAGTTAGTTACTCTTATGCTAGTGTGTGTATGAGAGAGAGAGAAAGAGTTGTGGGTTCTGACCATTTCAAGGGATCGATCTCCGCCGGTAGAATCTGCCTTCGAAGATTGCGGGAACGGAGGATTAATGTTTCGGTTTCAGAACAGGGTTTCGGCAGCGAGTAATGTTTCGCATTCGTTTCCTTGTGGCCCTTTGTAAGTTAGTCTTGTATCAATTTAACCCCTAATAAATTGGCTTTCTCACTTTTTGGCACACATATTTTAGTATGTAGATTTTGGGAACAACCCGAGTTAAGGCTGCCTGAAAAGAGATTTTCGATTGTAATCTCACAAACTGTAATTGTAAGTCATATTATTTCTTTGGTTTCATTAGTTCTTGTCATGCAATCTGAGTTAGATCATGTTGCTACTGTTACCATTACCCAAAAAAAAAAAAAATTATCAATACACACTCACACAGAAATCTGTCTAATTTTTATAATTAAAGTACAATTGTTCTGTATTACCTATCATTGGGCTTGATTCTAATGTTGATTCAATAAATATTAAAAAGTTGATATACATACACATACTACTAAATCTCTAATTCTTCTATTTTTCGAAATTTGAATTATTAAAAACCAAAAGAATGCAATTAAAAAAGGGGAACATTGCAGTAGAGAAGAATTAATGTATAGTATGCAAGTAAAATTTTCAAAATGGCAAAAGGAAAATTGATATTTTATAAAGAAGGTGTAAGTTGTACTAAATTCACAACTAGAGCATGCAACATTGTTTATTAATGGTTTAAAAATTGAAGAGGTGGGTGGAATGAACAAATGACCAACCAAGGTTGAGTTAACTTGCCTTGTAAAGTTTGGCAAGAAAAAGGGAAGGAAGTGGGAGTAAATGTAGATGGTTAAGTGTATTTCAGTTACCATTTTGTTCAGTTCAGCATATGTTCCATTATGGTAGATATGAAAAGCATTACATTTGAAAATGTAATACATTTTTATATTATATAAAAAGGAGTTTGTGTCAAACTCATTCTTTGATTTTCGTTTGCTTCATTTGCGATCAAGATAGAGATTTCATATATGGGTAAGATGCATCTTAATATTGGGTATAAATTATATATGCGTGGAGTTTGAACATAATTACCTCTTTATTCGAAGAAGAGCTCGATTTGTTTGTTGATGAAAAGTAAGAGTTAGGCAACCCATTGTGCAATTACTTCTATTATTAAGTTTCTATTACTTTCAATACTTCTTCTCCTTCCCTTTCCCTTATTTCCAACTCTTGTTATGTTAATCCATATTCCCATTTCAGTTATTTCAATCTTCATCATACTTGATCTTTCTTCTTTCTTATCTTAAATTTTGCTTTCCCCGAGTTGATTGCCACATTAAGTTTTCGCCTTTGGCTACATATATTGCTCCATACATTTTCTTTTTACAGGGTTATCTTTTACATTTAGGTTTTCTGAAGTTTATTTGTCTCCTAGGCCTTCTTATACAACTAATTTGAATAACTCATAAAAATGGTTCTTATTCAACGGGATATAGGGGTGAGAATCAAAGTAAAAATTTATAGTTTAATAGATTGAAGTCATAAATTTTGATAAATTTCTTTAGGGAAATTTCTACTAATCTCAAAAGTTTATTTTTCATGAATAGGTAGTCAGAAAAAGCAGATAATTTTGAAAAAAGTATGTGCAAATAAAAAACAAAATCAGTTTCCAAAAATGGATTAGACTATAGGAAACCTTTAGAATTACATGAAAGCTAGCTCGTTTGACTTGCTCTTTAATTCTCAAATTATGAAGGTTTACAGATTTCTCTACCTATTTTTAAAACATTAAATCACTCAAATATACATAACTGTTCGGGTAATATCATAAACTTCAAAATATAATAAATTACAAAAATTTTGATTTCAATTTATTGAAATGAATTTGAAATCAACACTGTTGAATTTGAAAATGCCATCATTGCTTTAGTATGTATTTTGATACATGTAATTTTAGATTTGTTGAATATTCAATTGAATTACCAAATTATCTATTTCAAATTTCTAAATTTCTTTAAATGTTAGTCGGTAAGCTAGTTTTTATTACATATGCTCACCCCTAGAG
The DNA here is from genome assembly GCA_013103745.1 of Gardenia jasminoides. Lineage (NCBI taxonomy): Eukaryota > Viridiplantae > Streptophyta > Magnoliopsida > Gentianales > Rubiaceae > Gardenia > Gardenia jasminoides. The sequence continues at coordinate 21,355,221 of CM023095.1, forward strand.
GCATAATTTCAATATTTATGTAAAAAAATGAAAAACAACAATTGCACTTGATTCACCAATAAAAGATTTTATAATAGGTAGTTATCTATGTAAACATTTGACTACCGTAGTGATTACTATCTTTCCATTATAAATTGGACCTAAATATTATATTATGTATAAAGTTTATGTAAATAATTTAAAATAGTAAAAAAAATCAAAAGTTCCTACTCTAATAGTTTTTATAAGAATCATTTTCAAACTTGGTATTTACTCGTTTGTTAATGGGCATAGATATTATGGTATGTATGATGGTGTTGGAATATATTATTGATTATACTCTATTATTCATATGTGTACAAAATGTGAATTCTTATTTTGATGTCTTTCAAAATAAATAATGCAACTTAGTTATAAAATTTAATATCCATTAAATGGGTGCCATAAATATTTAAAATCTATTTGAAGTAAGAAAAAGTTAGAGCTTAAAATAATTTAGAATTCAAAGAGTAACTTCAAATCTGAAAAAAATAGTAATAGTTAATAACAGAAAAAAGTTAGATTGTTGTATTAGAGAGATTAGATAAAGTATGGAGGAAATAAAAAAATAATGAAAATAAGGACTAGCACAATCTATTAAATTAAGACAAGAACTGAAAGCAATCTATAATTATAACCAGTAATAAATACATACTCGATGCGTATGCAATAAAGAAATGCATAATATTTATAATGAATTTTACATACAATTTTTTTTGTGATAAAGAAAATTTTAATCTTATAAATTATTTTGATAAATGATTGTTATTGTGAGGACCCCAAAAATTCATTTTGTTCAACTTAATTAATTAATTAATTATTTACTTCCTCTGAATAATTGATTTAGATCCTTTTAATTTCAATTACACCATACGTTACTTCCTTTTATTTTAAAACCTTGTTTAACTATCAATTTAATTTATAAAATTGCAAAATTCCATATTTTCATAAAATTACTTTATTAAATTAGTTTGAATTATTTGGATGTCATTTATCAATTGTAACGACACGAAAAGACTTAAAATGTATTTTTGCACGTTTAAATTACGTTTTCGATTTAAACTGTTTGAATGGTTAAATTTCGCACTCGGGTCTAGAATCGATTACTAGATATAAGTTTCAAATGTTAGAATATATATTTGGGATATATAAATGAGAGAAACTGGGATCGTAGTGTCGCGTCGTGTGAATTGATCCGACACGACAAAAGTGGCTACACGTCAAATTACCCAACTTCCCCTCATTTCTTCCATTTTCCACAAAGGCCCAAAAGTCAACAAACAATCCCTTTCTTTCTTCTCCTTCAAACTGGTTCTCCCCTCTCCCCTTTCTTCCCCAATTTCTCTCCAAAAAACAGCCACCCCTCTTCATCTACACTCTCTCCTTGATTCTTCATAAAACCACCAACACAAACCCTCCATCTTGCACTCAAAAACACTTGAAGAGTTTGCTAGCTACCTTGGTGAATTGGGTCCAGCTAGGAGGAGAGGATAACCGGTTGTTGGGGCTTGAAGATTGAGGGATTTTGGGAGCTAGTACATCCACCTTAAGCCAAGCTTCTTGTTGGAGGAAAGGTAGGGTTTCTCACACCATAAACCTTACTCTTTTGTTTCATTCTTTAGCTAAGAAAGCTTATGGTTCTTTGTATTGGATTTTATTGTTGATTGATTGAATGTGGGCTCTATGAAATCCCACCACATGTGAACTTGGGGCTGTTGATGATGTATTGTGTGTATGTGAGGTGTTTAATTAGTGTTTAGTTGCTAGAAATGGAAGAGGGAAAAGAAGAGGAGAAACCGAGAGGAGAGGAATGCATGCTGCCCTGTTTTTGGTTGCTTTGATCGTAGCCTTTCCATATGAGTTTTTAGTCAAAATTTGGTGAAAACGTAGCTTACATACTGAGGTTTCAGCCTGCAAAATTTGGTGTTTTTCTAGTACCAATTCATTGCTCAAATAATGTGTCAAAATTGTTCTTCAAATGTGAAATTTTCAGAAATCAGGGTTGGTCATGCAGCCTACTTCCAACTGTTGTAACTTGGTGTAGGCAGATCCAAATCAAGTTCCATTTGTTGCATTTGAAACTAGAATCTGAGTTCTTTTAGCAGTATAAATTTCAAGGGCTAGTTCAATTTCTGTGAATTTTCAAATTTGACTGAAAATCAAAACTGATATGCTTTGTTTACACTGTGACAGCAGTTTTAAGCTGAAATTTGATTGGTTTTTGATTTGAATCTTGTATAAGTGTCTTCTCAAGAGTTTTAGTTCATCGAGTCTATTTTCCAATGGTATAATATTCATAATTTTTGGATTTATAGAACTTTAGTTATGATTTTCCAAAGAACACTACTCAAAACTGAAAATTCTTCCATGAAAGCTTAAAAATCTGGAATTTTATCCCTTTTGTACTTTGCCGAACTATTGCCCTATTATTGAAACATTTTGATTCGAAATTTTGCTTCCATTTGATAAAGGAATACTGCTAGAGCTTTTGTGTCAATGTCTGAGTAACTTGGGGCTGCTTTAGTTGAACAAAAGGTTTGCAAATGAAAGAAGGTAAAATCTGGCAGCTTAGAGTTTAGATTTTTCACAAACTTTGGCCATCTAGAAAGTTGTCTTCCCGTTGAGTTTTTGGATCAAATTTGGTACAAACATATTCCACCTAGTGAGGATTGAGTGTAAAAAATTTGGTGATTTTTGAGTAAGAATTCATCATCCAAATAATGCATTAAAACTTGCCTTGCAAAATTGGAATTTCGGAAAAATCAGGAGTGTGAACCTGCCCTGTTTGGATAGCTATATTTTCTTACTCAATAGTCAGAATCGAGTGCCGTTAGTGGTGTTTGAAACTAGATTCATAGGGATTTGAGCTGTGTAAATTTCAGGGTTAATTCATTTCCTACAATTTTTGGCAAATTTCCAAAGTTTGCTGGAAAACCAACCTGTGTTGTCCTATTTTTCACTGTAGCAGAATTTTAAATGAAAGTTTGGGCAGTTTTTGTCTGGAATTTCATCAAGGTGTCTTCTACAAAGTTTTAGAACTTTAAATGAAGTTTCCAACGGTACCAACCTTGTGAAATTTGGACTTATACAACTCAAGTTATGATTTTTCAAAAAATTCGGCAAAAACTTAAAGTTTCTTGAACACTTTCTTTCTTGGTTTAATTTTGGTCCAAATGATATACCTAGATGTTATACTATGTGTTTATGTTGTTTCACACTTGAGTTGACTACTTTTCACTCGAGGATAGTTTTGAGAAAATTTGGGGAAAAAGTAAAGTTTCTTGAATAATTTCTTTCTTGATCCAAATTTGGCAAATGAGTTAGAAAACTTATTTCCGTTGTTCTTTTAATTATTTTAGGGAGTGGTGCTGATTTGCAATTTGAGCAAAACTTGGACACCGAACCCTAGTTTGTCGGTGAGTTTCCAATGCATGTTGATTGCTTTAATTAAATGCTTTGCGTGAATGTGTTACGTACTTGTTTATTTGAAAATGAAATTGTTGAACCACTCACTTAGAGAGTATACTTTATTGCTCTCTTTTAAGTAGAGTTGGTGACATGATTGTGCATGCATGTGTTAATGCTTGTGGAGAAAGTGTTTATAAAATTACTCTTGGCCGCGTCCCTTGAGTAGTTAAGTGTTAAGTGTTTTGGAGTGCGGGCCCAGTAGGGGGAGTTCGATGGAAGGAGATTGGCGTGAAGAGTCGTCTACTTGGATTGGAAAGTCGACGGAGTGTCGACTACTTTAAACATTCGTGCATTATGGATTTGAGCTCCTGAGAGCCACTGTATCCTACTTGCATGTTAAGTGTTTTCCTTACTTGTTCTAAGTGTTTTCCTTACTTGCGTGTTTAATGTTCTTTTGGAAATTCACGAGCTTCTAACTCATCCCCTTTTCCCAATTGTTTTTCCTTAACAGGGTCTGAGAACCGAAGTGCTTAAGCGATCGAGTTGACCTTGAGGTGTAACCTTTGAGCAGAGACTTATTGGAGTTATATTTGTGAATTGTAGACTCTGTGGTGTAATTTACACTTGTAATCATGTATGGAATTGTGGTCGGTTAGAAATTGTACTCCTATGGTTGTAATTGGGCTTGTAAGATGATATTGTGGCTGTTTTGTAAGCTCTTTGAAGCGTAATTTGAAAAGTTTGAGTTGTAGGTTGAAATTATTAATGATATTACTTGTAGTTGGTTTAGGCGCTGTTATTCGAGTCTACTTTTAAAGGGTTGTTAGTTATTCGAATGAGTGAGCTCTGGCAAGCGTTGGGCAGGCACTCCGCTGACCCCTTTGGTACGCCTAGGGGAAGGTGGGGCTGTCACAGTTATGTTGTTAGTTACTACTTAAGGATGGTTATACTGAAAAATACTTAAATTGTAAATTAAGAAATGCTTATAGATAATTATCTTGACAACATGCATTTAGATAATTAAAGTAAAATTAGCTTTTATAAGGGTAAAAATGAAAGTGATAAAGTGACAATGAAACTTTTACACTAGACCTCTTCTCTCTCTTTATATATAGTATAGAAGTATGTATAGTGGGTTAAAATACTATAGAAGAATTGATCCATGGAACGTGACCCTATTGACTTTGAAAATTAAGGACATCTAACTGTATATTTGATCGAGATAGAGGAGGGTTGGATACCTACTAATACACGGGACAACTTAGGGTCAAAGATTTGAGAACCCACAGGTGAATGACACATTCCGTATATGCTTTTTTTTTTAATTTTTGTATATATACACAAAATATCATTTTGTGTAATTTCAATTAAAATATTACAATACCAACTGTGAGAGGTTATGATTTGTATACGAGATTTGCAATGACCCAACTTTATCACCTCAAGACAAATGTGCATGTATGACTTCTGAAGTTACTTCAGCACACCATTTGCTACAAGGTACAATATAAGATATCCAGAATATCCCAATTATCCACATCTGAACCTAAATCTCCTAACCTTGTGCATCAATATGTTTTTAAGGCAATTATCGACTTTATGCCTTCTTGACTAACACTGAGCCAACAATTGACAAGAGCCCAAGCTCTTTGGTGTAATTGGATTCACAACCTCCCCATAAATTGTGCAATTCATATTTTAGAATAATACGTGACATGAATAATAATAGACAGATCTTAGAACAGACAAAAATAGACAAAATAAAGAACAAGAATAAAAAAGATACAATAAACTAACTTAACTAGAGGCAATATAAGTTGCAGACTAGACAACATTGCAAGTTTCATTATCATCATCATCATCATTATCCCTTACAAGCAGGGTCAATTTGGTAATACCAAACTTCCATACTAGGTTTATTATTTTATTTTATATTGGAGAAGTGCAATCTGTTCCAGTAGCTCACACAAACTAATGCGTCTTACCTGTAATCATAAGTACCATGAATTCCAAGTTTGCATCACAAGATACCATGCGTTACAATATACTAAAGATGAAAGACCAAGTTCCATTAACTGGTACTTAACCCATTTTGACAGTCAATGAAATATCAAGCAATCATCATTTTGACAGTGAATGAAATATCAAGGTAGTTAACCTAGATTTTACTGGTTCTATCCATTCGTTTCAATGGATTAATTTTGCCAACCCATTTAGCTACTTCTAACTTTTTCTTATTTTCCAACTTTTCTTCCAATCTTCTTGGCAAACATCCACATTTTCATCTCATTTGATAATTGAACAAGCAATCCTACAAAAACATGAAATTTTCATCACATTAGTCCATAAAAATTCAATTTTCATTATTGAAGCCATCAAATACAAAATTAACTAGAAACCTGAGTTCATTAGCTACAAAAATACCAAAAACACACAAAAACTACATAATTAAACCTATTAAAAGCATGCAAAATATTGACTTATCAATTCCCCCACACTTGAACCATTGCTTGTCCTCAAGCAATAAGAAATACAAACCAACAATGATTTAAGTGTTTGTGCACCTTTTAATTCATTTTCTCAAAACAAGGTAGATAACCATTTTGCAATCATCCATTAAACCCCAAGTACTCATAATATCAAGTAAAAGAGAGTAATCATACCATAAATTCAAGTAGCTCAATTCAATTTCTCATTCCTCACCCAATTTCACACGCAAAGTGAATCATATAGTCAATAATGCTTTCTAAACCCATAATCATTTTCAAGAGAGGGATTTATTCATATAACATATCAAACATATATTTAAATTGTGAAAATGTCTTTTGACGAGAAGATCGACATTTTTAGATGAAGATCCCCTGTTACTCAACATTTCACCTATTTGTCTACTTTTATTCAAGTACCGTTTGACGCGAAAGTCGACATTTTTAGATGAAAACTCACGGTTACTAAGCACATTGAAATAGAGCTTTCATTTTTCTTTTTCTTCTTTCTTTTTCTTTTTTTTTCTTCTCTCTTCTTTTTTTTTTCTATCATAAACATAAATATATATTCCCTCAAAAGAATAATCATGAGAAAAGTACTACATTTATCAACCACATTTATCACTCTACTATGTAAAATCAAATAAAGAAAAGAAATCTCATTAAACATACAAAATTAGGCATAATTTCCTCCATTTTACAAGATATACTTTCCTTAATTTGTAAAAATTTTAATCACAAAATAGTCATTTCCAAGTTAATTGAGAATTTGAAACATATTGGTACAGGATTTTGGAAAATTTTTTAGCAAATTCTTACAAATTACAATCACATAATTCCTCCCCCACACTTAAAATGCACATTGTCCTCAATGTGTAAGAAGGAATAAAAAGATAAGATAGAAAAGAAAGTAATACTCCCCTTGTTAACGTGATTGAATTGGTCCACTTTACTCCAATCTTGATAAGGTCCATTTGATAACCTTTAATTCCTGAAAAATTGGATAAGAAACTGCAGGAAAAGGTTAAATTCCTCGATCCGCGAGGCACAGGTCGTGTTTCAGTTCTCAGATTTGGTTGGGTAGCCCTCAGAACCAGATCCGCGACGCACCGATCCGCGATGCATAAATCGCGTATCGGTCCGCGGATGTTCAGAAAAGCTGTCTGAGGCTGATCCGAGATGCTTGGATCCGCGAGGTAAACCTCGCGTATCTCATCGCGGATCCTTCTGGAAATTGAGTTATGCAATTTTTCTGCAACTGTTTCATTGGTTTCTCAATTGCTACTATTTTCAGAATAAAATCCTGTTTGTTAATTATGCAATGCACCTTCTTTAACACATGTAATATGATCAAAACAACATAATTAACCTCATTTCTTGAATCAAAAACAAGTAAAACACAAATTGGGGTATGAAGATGTTTGCATTATCACTGTTCATCGTGCACCAAAAAGGTCAAATTTTGCAATGCTTGATTTTCCTACAAACAAAACAAACACACTTAAAAACATAAAACTAACATGCTTAAACATAAAATCACACCAAACTAACACAAACTTAAAAAAAATTGGGTTGCCTCCCAATAAGCGCTCTTTTATAGTCATTAGCTTGACTATATTCCCCATTTCATCAAGGAAGTTTAGTTAATGAATAATCCACCAATTGAGGGTGAGGTGGATCATTGAAAGGTGACTCAATCATGTGAGTTTTATCAAATGATATGACAGAAGGAAGAGGTTTACGAATCTCAAGTGAGTCATAAATATTAATTTGTTCCACCACTTGAAAACTTATCAAAGGAATGTCCATATGGCCTTCTTGGGGTAAAATGACCTTGGAATCTATACATTCATCACATTCCTCAAAAGGGGTTATATAAACATCATTCATGCTTGCCTTTAGAGGTTCAAAATCCATTCCAAAGTTATCATCATGTGAAATGGACATTTCATCATTAAAATGCAAATAAGATTCATCATTATCATCCAAATGTAATCCACTTTCACATGCAACATTTCCATCATTAATGTTAGGGTAAATTTGCATTTCACCACATGACATAACTTCACTCAAAGATTGCAATTGTTGTTGTAACCTGTCAAGTCCTTCATTTAATCTTTTCTCGATCCTATCAAAACGACCGGAAGTTGTTTTAGCAAATTTTTCAAAAGCCACTTCCCAAGATGGTTTTGATTTAAATTGAACACCATTAGGTTGGTAATCATAAAAATGTAAAGAAGTATCACATGGATTATTCCAACCACAACTATAAGAATTATCACAATTAACACCATTTTGATCAAAACAAGAATTGTAATGCTCAAATTCACCATAAGAATCCACATGTTGTGCTTGCATACATATATGTGTAGCATGGTTTCTTCCACACAAGTCACAAACCACATAATTAGAATTAAAAGCATTTGCATTCCTTTTTTGTTCAAGCAAATTTGTCATGGTGTTCTTTTGCACGTGAAGTGTAATATAATCAAGATTAGCCTTAATACTCCTTATGCAATCATCAAATGACATACCTTCGAACATCCTTTGATTACCCCCATAGATATAGCCTTGAAATTTGTAGGGGTCCATTGCCAAGCTTCCTTCTCTCAAGTTTTGATCCACTTCCTTGTTATCCTTCTTTAAAACCTGAAAATGCTTTCAAAAACTTCAAAAGCAAAATTAGTTAAGAAGAATGGCTAATAATATATAAACAAGAACATAAAAATGTCTAAAGTAATAGAGTTATTCTTAGCACCGATATTGAACAAATTCTTCCCCGGCAACGGCGCCAAAAACTTGAAAGGGATTTTCTTTACTCCTCAAATTTTAAATAACCTTTATAACCCTATATTACCGCAAGTATACGGATCGTTTATTGAGTATAGGGAAATAAGGTGTCGATCCCACGAGGAAGAGTGTCAAGTACCGGTGATTTTCAAACTCCTCTATTATTTAGATTGTCACAACAAAGGTATAAAGGGAGAAGGCGGTAAACCGTCCTTAGGAAGAAAGATTAAGCAATTAAAACCGACCGCTAGATGTCGAAGACATCCAATTGGTGGTAGAAAAGAAATAACAAGAAAGCAAGTAAAGAGTTAAGATCCTAGAGCTTTAGAATCCCTTGTTAAGTTAGATTAGAAGTTAGTCAAGTTAATTATGTCCCTTCTCCAATGATTTGCTAAGGTATAACTTCTTTTTTCATGCCATCATTTTCGTCAATGGTCATGTGTAGTGCAAGCTCTCATTTAAGATAAGCTAGTCACTCGGAATCGCTTTCGCCAATTCCTTAACTCCTTGGAATCTTCCTTGACCTATTTTCATAGAGAAAAGAGAGAAACAAGTTAAATAAGCTCAATGAAGTTATAGTTTAAAACCAAAACCAACCAACTATATTCACTACTTTCGTGAGAATATAAGTTAGTGTTTAAGAACTTAGATCTTATTTAAGGTAAGTTTTTCCTTACTCATCAACATCAAATCATTTATAGTTTGTAGCTAATCAACCATAAAGCATAAGCACAAGTCTTAAACTAGCAAAATCATGGAGAACATAAATAACTCAACTACTTCATAATCATAACTAAAACAAGTTCATCCTCACTCTAGGATTTGAGAGGCTTAACTAAACATAATACTACTAACTATACTACTAAACTAATGAACTAGTGAAGACTACATGCCTCCTCTCTACATCTCTACATCCTCTCTAAAAGGATGTAGAAAGGTCCTATTTATAGATGAATGAATTCATAAGCATCCAAAATTCTATCATGTGAATACAAGACAAATTGTGCTTCAAAAGTCAAGGAAAATGGCTCATGAATCTTCATCCTTTGAACTTCCTTCAAAAATGTCTTCATGCATTGAATCCACTAAATTCCAATCTCAAATGAGTTGTAAAGTTGTATTTTGAATTTGCCATGAGTTGTTTCTTCAACTTCACAAAATTCTTCACGTAATTTTCAGCCGAAATTCATCCAAAAATTGAGTTGGAAGTGAGCTGGAAAAACTGGAATTCGACTGTAAGTTGCAACCATCACTTTTTGAGGATCTACGAGGTGGATCCGCGAGTCAGAGGCTCGCGGATCACATCACGGATCCGGTCCCCTGGCTCCTGTGAGAGGGATTCGTGAGCTATTTGAAATTTCCACTTGTTGGTTCGCGTATTGACTCGTCAATCTCCTTGAAACTTGCAAATTTCGAGCTTTTTGTCATGAAATTGGCACGTTAATTGCTCCGACTTTTATCCCTTTGATTCCTCATTGATTGAATTGCAATTTGCATTTTCCAATTTGGAACTTCATCCATTTCGTATTTCAATTTTCCAACTTTTCTTCCAAACTTCTTGGCAAATATCCACATTTTCATCTCATTTGATAATTGAACAAGCAATCCTATAAAAACATGAAATTTTCACCACATTAGTCCATAGAAATTCAATTTTCATTATTGAAGCCATCAAATGCAAAATTAACTAGAAACCTGAGTTCATTAGCTACAAAAATACCAAAAACACACAAAAACTACATAATTAAACCTATTAAAAGCATGAAAAATATTGACTTATCAGTGTGTGTGTGTGTGAGGTGTTTATGTGGTGTTTAGTAGCTAAAAATGAAAGAGGGAAGAAGAGGAGGAAACTGAGAGGAAAGGAAATGCATGCTGCCCTGTTTTTGGTTGCATTGATTGCTACCTTTCTGTGTGAGTTTTTAGCTGGAATTTGGTGAAAACATAGCTTACATACTGATGTTTATGCCTGCAAAATTTGGTATTTTTCTAGTACCATTTCATTGCTCAAATAATGTCTCAAAGTTGTTCTTCAAATCTGGAAAAAATGCAGTGACAGGACAGTTTTTGCCTCATGTTCAAATGACTATATTTTCTTCCTCGGTTATTGAAATTGAGTTTCGTTTTTTGTGTTTGAAATTAGAATACAAGTTCTTTTAGCAGTAAAAATTTCAAGGGCTAGTTCGATTTCTATGAATTTTGGTGAATTTTCAAAGTTGACTGAAAATCAAGACTGTTATGTCTTGTTTTCACTGTAACAGCAGTTTTAAACTGAAATTTGATTGGTTTTCGATTCGAATCTTGTATAAGTGTCTTCTTTTCATTGAGTCTATTTTCCAATTGTATAAGATTCGTAAATTTTGGACTTGTAGAACTCAAGTTATGATTTTCCAAAAAATACTGCTCAAAACCAAAATCTCTTCCAAAAAAACTTAAAATCTGGAAATTGAATGTTCAAAACTGCTACTTGTCTTTTGGGGTCATTTTGCCCTGTTTTAACACCATTATTTTGTGGTTATTCACTGTTAAGATGATGGTCTAGATGAGGGCTAGACCCCTTGCTAAAATGAGCATTTTTGGTGGATAAAAACGTTTGGCAAAAACATGTGAAAATTGAAGAACCAAATCTGGAATTTTGCTCTTCACACAAGTGCCAAACTATTGCCCTATTTTTGAAACCTTTTGATTCAAGTTTTTGCTACCATTTTACTTCCATATGATTAAGGAATGCTTCTAGAGCTATTATGTCAATGCTTGAGTGTTTTAGGGCTGTTTTAGTTGAGCAAAATGTTTGAAAATCAAAAGGAAGAAAATCTGGCAGTTTAAGTTCCAAGATTTTTGCAAAATTTGGCCATCTAAAAATTTATCTTTCCGTGCTATTTTTTGGCTAAAATTTGGTACACACATAGTCCACCTAGTGAGGATTGAGTGTCCAAAATTTGGTGATTTTCTAGTGGCATGTCAATGCCCAAATGTTGTCTTAAAATTAGCTTCTCAAATCTGGAAATCTTCCTGACAGTCTTGACAATGCCTGTACTTCTGTTGGCTATAACTCTTTGCTCAGTAGTCAAAATTGAGCGCCGTTAGCGGCATTTGAAACTAGACTTCACAAGCTTCCTAACGGTATAAGGCTCACATACTAGTTCTTTTCCTATCAATACCAGCAAAATTGCAAAGATGGCTGATCCTCCAACCTGATTTTCCTGTTTTATTGTTGTTGCTGGATTTCTGGTTCGTTTTGCTCAACCTACTTCAGGAATCTTCGAGCAAAGTCTTCTAGTGATTTTTAGTATGTTGAATCGAGTTTCCGCAGCTTTAAGCCTTGTTCAATTCCGACATATATTGAGTGAGTTATGGCCTGAGAAAGAAGCTTTAGTTGAGTGATTTTTGGGTGAAGTTGGAGAGTTAGGTTAAATCTTAAGTTTTATCCGTTTGAATTGAAAGTGATAATTCCATTTTGGCTCAGGTGACCAAGTGGTTGCGGAAGTTAGTCCGACTACCGTAGTTTAAACTTCTTGCTCATTCACTTGTTTTACGGGACTTCGGTGAGTGTCCAAGTACATATTATTAATGCTTTAATTATTGTAAATGATTGGAAAAGCATGCTTGTGTGACTTGGTGAGCTTGTAGTTTATCGTACTCACCTTATTTGAATTGCCTCTAAATGAGTTCCACTGCTTGAATTGTTAAGTGTTTACCTGTTTGAATTGCTTGATATTGCTATTGAAAATTGTGGGGACACCCAAACCCCATTGGGAATCCTTTCACCTTGTTCGACAATAGGGGCTAGGGCGAGGGATGAGTGAACCATGAGTTATTACTGTTTAAACACGTCAGTTGGAGTGCGCTCGCCGACTAGGTATACTCTGTGAGGGCCATAACTAAACCCTTCTTGTTTAGGCTTTTATGAATGGTTTTCATAATTTCACTATTGCATGTGCGTGATCATGGAAAATTTTAAAACCGACAAAAAGATTTCCAACGATAGCCCAAGTAAGCATTTGAAATCATTTCAATGAAATTAGGGTCCGACCATACTCAAAATGATCACTTTTGGAACCATCACCATCGGGTACACCAAAACCCTAGACGTTTCTTTCTTCTTCCAATTACCAACCGATTTCCTCCAAATTTCTTGAATGAAAACTTAGTAGCTGAAACCACACATTCTCTTCAGCAAAATTCAAATCATTTCAGCAGAAATTTGAGTCCCTACTTCCCTCCAAACAAATTTGAATCTCTTTTATCAATTCAGCAAGAAACCAGCTGCCCACTCTCCTATTGCCATGGCTGCCACTTGTCAAACTTGTGCTGCAAAAAAAAAAAAAAAAGGCAGCAAGCATGCTTCTTTTCCCCTCCCAACCGGCAGCATCATGAGCTTGGAGCAAAGAGAATTTTCAGATTTCATTAGCCAAAGCTAATGATACCCTACCTTCCTTCATGTCCAATGCATGAAAGGGGTATGCCATTTGGCATCCATTTCAGCAAAATTATGCTCATTTGAGCAAGTAATTTCAGGCATCTTTCTCTTCCCTCAAAGCCATCCGCAGCCTTCTCTTCTTCCCTTAAGCATTTTCAGCCATTCTCCACTCTCTCTCATTTCACTCACACATCCAAACCACTTCAGTTTTTCCCCTCAAACTCTCACACACCTTACTCCAGAAATTCACCCTCAAGCTTCACCCGAGAGCTCTTCCTTTCTTCCTACATCACTTGTCCTTTTCTTGACCCATCAAGCCTTGCACCAAGAAGTTGATCTTGGCTACAAGCTGCTGGAAACAGGCTTTAAATTCCGGAAGACCTAAGCTGAACATCTTCCATCTGAATCTAGGGCAAGCAAGAGGTAAACTCTATTCACCTTTGTGAACTTCCTAGATAGCTGGGAGCTCTTTTCCCTTAGCTTATTTCATTTTCTTGTAGCTGGAAAACAGATTTGATTCACCACCAAGCAGCTTTGTTCATCCATTTCTTGTTCAACCAAACAAAAGGTAAGCTATAGCTTCTTAAAATGGTTCCATCCGCAGCTTAGTTCCATTCTCAACTTACTTCTCTTCTTGTAGCTGGAAATCAGACTTCATTAGCTCAAAATACCATCTGTACAATTGCTCTTGAGGCCGGTTGGAGGTAGGAAATCCATCTTACATTTCCTTTAACATAAATAAGTTGTTTTACCTCCGAAAGATATTAGTTTACTTCCTAAAACTGCCGTACATGTACTAGTTGGCTTAAAATAATGCTTGCATGCATATATTACCTTATTATGTTGATGGAAATTCTGGTGGACTGATAAGGGATATCATTTTGATGCCCCTAAGCTGACCGAAGCTTAGGAACCTAGATTTATTCTATTTACTCCATGCACGATGAGTGATGATGGCCGAACCTTTTTCTTGTGTTTAGTTGTGGTTCAATAACCTTGATTACTTGCTGTTTTGGAATGGATGTGGGCTGAAGGGTTTTGCCCTACTTCGGATGAAGCCCTTATTATTGGTAACTTGTTGAAATAGACCCTTGCATGTGCCACATTCCATTTAATTGATGAGGCTTTAATTAAAAGTTTGCATGGATAAAGTGTTTAACAAAACCAAACTTGAGTTGTTTATTTGCTTGTTGGAAAGTTGAAAATCTATTTTCCTTGCATAAGACCTATTCGGTCAGATTAAAGCTTGAATATACAATGACTTGAAAGTTTGGTTTTTGAATGAAAAGATGATTTTTACAACAAAAAGGAAAATAAGAGGAAGCACCGGTTCTTGGTGGCTTCCTCATTTGGAAATCTGGTTGAATAAGACACTTGATCAGTTTTGAGCTTGTGCATGAGTCTTGAGTTGTTAGATGGATGTATCACCTGCTAAGAGTCCCACTTAGCATTCTGGAAATCAAACCAAACCTTTAACCACACGGCTATATGGCTGAAATTTCACAAAAGTTGCTCAAACTATATTTTTCCAAGAAATCAGTGGGCAAAACCGAACTAAAATTAAATGTTTATATCTCACTGTTTATAACTCCAAATCATGTGCCGTCAGTGGCATCCGAAACTAGACCCAAAGAGCTTCATTTCAGTACCTTATACGCCCCATAACTCATTTTCTACACGCCGTGGCAAACTAATGAACATCACTCAAAATAAAATCTGTGAAATTCTGGAAAAATGAATGTTAATGGCCAAACTTGACCAATTTCTGAAATGATTTTGATCTTGGTGTTTTCTGAGAAAATAAAGAACTATGAATCTAGTTTTCAACGGTTCCAAAATCGTACAATTTGTATAAGTAAAACTTCCGATTTGAATTTTGAAAGAAACCATGGCAGATTAGCTTTGGCCATGAAAACCGTAAGAACTTTTCATTTTCAAAATTTGGTTGTTTGACCAAAACCCTAACTTTCACTATTCCGATTTTTGGGTATGAAAACTTGTTTCAATTATGTAAAACAAATTAAATTGTTTTAAAACCAAAGCCACGAAAGTTTGTTTTGTACTACGACAAATAGATTTAAACCCCGTTAGCTGATTTTTCCAACCGAACAAACCTTCTTCCCAATTTTCCAACGTAATAAGCTACATTATTCAAACCCTTTTAAAAACATCAACTATTGAAATTGTTCCAACCCTAATTTCGCCGATTTTTGAAACTCACGCAATTTTGACCTAACTAACCAAGACCCATATTTTTGAAATTCGAACCACCGTTTTATCACCCTATCAACTCGTTAGGTAAACCTAAATATATTCTTGTTTTTATAAAAAGAAGTGAATTGGTCAAAATTGATTTTGATAATTAAAAGTTGATATAGTAATTATGTACCTCAGGATCCGTCGGTGATACAAACGAGGGCTTTGAGATCGAGGATTTCGACTCACCTACTCAACCTGAACCAAACTAAGGTGAGGGTTCCTATTTGTTGCTACTTGATCCTTGCTGCTAGGTGTTACTTGATATTGTATGACACATGTTTCTAAATGTGAATTATTGTTGAATGATTAAAACTAGGGTTTTATGTAAAGTAAGTTGTATTGCTTAACTTGACTCAATGTGCTTAGGTGGTTTAGTATGTTTTGTTTTAAAAATAATAAAACTTGATTTCTTTTTGAGGCTTGAGGTGAAGAGGCTGGCATTTAAGGCCTCCTCACCCCTAAAGGCTGGTGCACTCTCCTACGGGGGCTCGAGGTTGAAATTGATTGTCAGTTGTCTCTCGCCTCTAAAAACGAAAACTAAACCACTGTAATTGTGCCTGTGTATGTCAACTACGCATGACCGTTCGTCGGGATCCCAAACTCCAGAGGCGAGTCAGCCTATTCCGAGCCGGCAGTAGGGCTTGGTCGGGTACATCGACGGACCCTGGGTCTTGTTTAAAGGTTACCTCGAGTGTACACCACCTCCTGCTTGTTTGGTTTTCGGATTCGAAGTTGGGTGAAAGGGGTTGGAGAAAAAAAAAATTGACCAGAGCACTACAGACTCTGTTTTCTCCTCCTGAGATTGTTACTGTTACTGTTGATTATTTGATTGGGCGGGCTAAGTGCCACGTTCGACGGGGGCCACCTCTAGAGCCGCACTAATCCATTGCTACTGTGCCTATTCTTGATTGATTAATTGGCTCAATGAGCACTCTGATTGTTACTATTTTGAAACTTAAAATTTTGAAAAGCTACTACTGTTACAATTGTCCTAAATTGGAAACTTTACCACATTTGAAAACTGATCCTATATGGACATTACTGCTTTACGAAAGCTTGTTATGATTATGTGCTTAATTGTTATGTGTTTTGGGACTCTCATTGGGCTTAGAAGCTCACCCCATATAATTTTTTCCCTTCCCAGGATTTTCAGTTATTGAGATGAGTGCTGAAGGAGTGCAAGCCAGTTGAATCTTTTGAATGATTTATATATTTTGTATCTATTATGATGTTGATGACAGTGTTTAAATTTCCTTCGAATTGTCATGATAAGAGATTACGGATCGAACCCTGATAGATGTTGGTTGTAAGCTATATTGATCTATGTTAAGGATATATCCTGTTTAATACACCTTAGTTGGATCGATTGCTTGCTTGAGTCCTGGCGAGAGTTGGGCCGGCGGCCGCGGGTCCTATGGTTCGCCTTAGGAAACGTGGGGCCGCCACAGTTGGTGGTATCAGAGCTTAGGTTAGAAATAGGCCTGTAAGGTTATGAGGTCCTGATTTTCTTAGAATAGAAACTGATAATCAAAATTATAAGTATATTGGAACTCACTTAAAGTTGATTGTGGTTGTAGGTTATGGCGGGAAATGGAGCTAATGGTAACCGTGTCCCACCTAGGATGCCCTTGCCTTTAGTGCGATATCAGCTAGAGATTGGAGGTCCTGCTCTTCACTGGAGTCCTGCTTCCAAGACCAACCCATGTAGCTGTCTGAGAGACTATGCCTACCCTAACCACGTAGTGTTGGCAGTGGTGAAAGAAAGGAAGACTTTGGCTCGTACTGTTCAGAGGGCTAATGCTGAGATTGAGGCACTAAGGACTGAGAACCAGATATTACGTGCTAGGGTTCAGGAGCTCGAGGAGGTAGCTAGCCAATTCCTTCGATTGTCTAACACTGTGCGAGATTGCACCGCTAGCATCATGACTGATTATGAGACGATGATTGAGGAGATATTGGAGATCTACTCAGAGGGCCAGGGTAGAGAGCGTTCTAGTGTTGGAGAGGTATTCCTAGGAGATGTTAGGGGAGACGATTTCTGAGGAGATCGAGAGGTTTCTCCTACTTATATCCCTCTCAGTGACCCTTCCGAGGACCCCGATTTCCCCACCTCCCCTTGAGTTAGG
The DNA here is from genome assembly GCA_013103745.1 of Gardenia jasminoides. Classification (NCBI taxonomy): domain Eukaryota; kingdom Viridiplantae; phylum Streptophyta; class Magnoliopsida; order Gentianales; family Rubiaceae; genus Gardenia; species Gardenia jasminoides. The sequence goes on from CM023095.1 coordinate 21,372,728, forward strand.
ATTAAGGCTAAGTACCTAATGGGGGTCCCACTTGCTTTCTATTTGGATGACTGTACTGGATTAATGTTATGTTTTGAAATTTCGTGGATGTTATGACTACTGTGTTGTGTTTGTTTTAAGAACTTGGTGTATGATGTTTTATATTAATGTGGGTTGTTTTAAGTGCATTAACAATTGTTTGCAAAAATTTTCTCTCCCGTTTCTAATTCACATTTATAAAACAAAATATTGTATGTGTATGTGTAAAGGAAATGGAAGGAGAAGGCAGGAGAAGAGGAAGACCTCGTAGGCAAGTGCAAAACCAAGGCGAGGGAGAGGCATCTACTGCTCACCTCAATCGCGAGCGCGGTGAGGAAGCTAGAGATCCAATAGCGGAAGCCTTGAATCGAATGACCACTCTCTTAGAACGGGTGACTGATCGACAGGATCAATGGCCTAGAGTAGACCCGAGAGGACCAGAGTTAGGTGAAGACAGAGCCCTGGAGAGGTTTCAAAGGTTCTCTCCTCCCAAGTTTGCTGGAGGACCTGACCCAGATATAGCCGAGCGGTGGCTAGAAAGCATGGTTAACATCTTTGGGACTTTAGGTTATACAGAGGTACGGCAGGTGACTTCCGCCGTCTTTCAATTTGAAGGTGCCGCAAGGGTCTGGTGGAACGTTATTACTGAGAAATGGGCTAGAAATCAGACCCCATGGACATAGGTCAACTTCACTAGGGAGTTTAACGAAAAATACCTACCACCTCTAGTTCAAGAAAGACGGGAAGATGAATTCATACGGTTGCGCCAAGGAACCCTAAGTGTGGCTGAGTACGAAACCCAATTCACTCGCCTATCTAAATTTGCCCCGGAGTTAATTGCCACCGAATCTCGTAGAGTGCGTCGCTTTGTCCAGGGTCTAAACCTAGAAATCCAAGAGGCGTTAGCAACTGCTCAGATGCCCACTTTTATTGATGACCTAGAAAAGACTCTAAGGGTAGAGAGCACCAAGGCTCAAGTCAAAGCCTTTCAAAATAGAAAGAGAGCAGCCCCGACCAGTAGTAGTTTTGGGAAACCAGGAGGAAATCAACCGCCCCAGAAAGCTGGAAGAGAATCTGGAGGAGGGCGAGTTGTATCAGGACGGGGAAGGGGCCAAAAAGGCGGCCCGTCTCAACCGAGGCAAAACCCACCAACTCGTCAACCTTGTGGATTTTGTGGTAAGGCAGGCCACCATGAGAATGATTGTTGGAGGAAGGCCGGGAAATGTCTAGCCTGTGGTAGCACGGAGCATGTACCCCGTTCGTCGACCCCAAGAAGCTGGAAAACAAGCATCAAGAGGTCCTAACCCTAAACCGCCAACGGACAGAGGAAATCGACCTAGGGTACCCGACAGGATTTACTCCCTTGATCAACAGGAAGTGCCTGACCCAGCTGGAGTGGTGGAAGGTACCATTTCCCTTTTTCCATAGATTGGCTAAGATTTTGATTGATCCTGGTGCTAGTCATTCGTTCGTAAATCCTGATTTTATGTGCGATATTAATGTTAAGTCCGATCTCTTACCCTTTGATCTGATAATACAAACTCCTACGAAAGATCCATGCTTAGTGACGAATAGTGACGAATAAGGTCTATAGGAACTGTGAGCTTTGGGTAGAAGAAAGGAAAATTTTGGCAGATTTAATTTCTTTACCTATCAAAAGTTATGATGTCATACTCGGGATGGATAGTCTAGCTCGACTTCATGCACAACTGGATTGTAGGATGAAAGTGGTTGAATTTCACATTCTGGGGAAACCTACCCTAAGATTTGCTGCAAGACAAGGTTTAGCTTCGACTGCTCTCATTTCAGGGATACGAGCCAGAAAATTGTTAAGTAAAGGAGCTCGAGGATACTTGGCACTTTTGATAAACCCTCAAGAGGATAAGCTGAGACTAGAAGATGTGCCCATAGTGAACGAGTATCCAGAGGTATTTCCGGAGGAACTAGTATCTTTACCCCCTGCCAGAGATATTGAGTTTAAGATTGAGCTTACCCCTGGAGCAGCGCCTATTTCTAAGACTCCCTATTGAATGGCACCAGATGAGCTCAAGGAATTAAAATTACAATTACAAGATCTGTTAGAAAAAAGGATTCATCAGATTGAGTGAGTCTCCGTGGGGAGCCCCGGTACTGTTTGTGAAAAAGAAAGATGGAGGTTTAAGGCTTTGCATAGATTATCGGGGATTGAATGAGGTCACTATTAAGAATAAGTATCCTTTACCTCACATTGATGAATTGTTTGATCAACTACAAGGTGCTGTAGTGTTTTCTAAGATTGATCTCAAACAAGAATATTACCAGTTAAGGATCAGGGAGGAAGACGTTCTGAAAACAGCCTTCAATTCCAGATATGGGCATTATGAGTTTCTAGTTATGCCATTTGGACTAACTAATGCCCCGGCAGTATTCATGGATCTAATGCATCATGTTTTCAAGCCTTACTTAGATCAATTTATGGTGATTTTCATAGATGATATTTTGATCTATTCAAAGTCCAAAGAAGAACATGATCAACATTTGAGGGTAGTTTTGCAAACCCTGAAGGAACACAAGCTGTACGCTAAGTTTAACAAGTGTAAATTTTGGCTAAAAGAAGTATCATTTCTAGGTCATGTGATTTCTGAGAAAGACATTACGGTTGATCCAACCAAAGTGAAGGCAGTGGTGGAATGAAAACTACCGGAGAACCCGACGGAAGTTCATAGCTTTCTAGGCTTGGCCGGATACTACCGAAGGTTTATTCAGGATTTCTCCAAACTTGCGGGTCCCTTAACCAACCTGACTCGAAAGAATAGCCGTTTCATATGGGACTCGAAATGTGAGGATAGTTTCCAAGAGCTCAAGAGTCGACTGACCAAAGCCCCTGTGTTGGTTTTACCAAACGAAAAGGATAGTTTTACCGTGTACACTGATGCATCCAAAGAAGGTTTGGGTTGTGTTTTAATGCAGGCTGGAAGAGTAGTGGCTTCTGCCTCGAGGAAGTTAAAACCTCACGAGCAAAATTATCCAACCCATGATCTAGAATTGGCAACAATAGTGTTTGCCCTGAAGAAATGGAGGCACTATCTATATGGTGTGGTTTTTGAGGTTTATACTGATCACCAGAGTCTTAAGTACTTATTTTCTCAAAAAGAACTGAACTTGAGACAACGGCGATGGATAGAATTCTTGAAGGATTATGAATATACTATCAAGTACCAGCCAGGGAAGGCTAATAAGGTAGCGGATGCTCTAAGTAGGAAAGTTCAAATTTCTGGACTAATGATTAAGGAATGGAAGATGTTAAAGGAAATTAGTACTTGGAGCCCACAAATGGCACCGCAGAAAGTGATTTTGGGAGATATCACTTTAAATTCTCCTATAACTGAGCGCATTAAGGAGTCTCAAGCTAAAGACACTCTAGTGCAAAAATGGATAAACAAGGTCAAAGAAGGGAGATTGCCTAATTTTAATTTGGGAGAAGATGGAATTTTAAGATACCATACCCATTTGGTAGTACCTGACCAAGATGAATTGAAAAAGGAAATTATGGCAGAAGCACACAGGTCTAAGTATACCATTCATCCTGGAAGGAACAAGATGTACCAAGACGTGAAGAAATTCTACTGGTGGGATAATATGAAAAGGGACATAGCTCAGTTTGTGCAGTCATGTCTTACGTGCCAGCAAGTCAAATCTGAACACCAGAAACCCTCAGGATTGCTGCAGCCATTAGAAGTGCCTGAATGGAAATGGGATCAAATTACAATGGATTTTGTTACAGGATTAACCCCTACTCGTCGAGGGCATGATGCAATTTGGGTCATAGTAGATCGGTTAACTAAGTCAGCTCATTTTCTACCGATCAACATGAAATATAAGATGGAAAAACTGGCTCAAATCTATTTGGACGAGATTGTTAGATTACACGGGGTGCCAGTAAGCATTGTATCGGATAGAGATCCACGTTTCATTTCTAGATTTTGGCAGCAGATACAAAGTGCTTTAGGGACCAAGCTAAATCTTAGTACTGCCTATCACCTTCAAACCGATGGACAATCTGCAAGGACCATACAAACTTTGGAAGACATGTTGAGGGCATGTGTTATGGATTTTGGAGGTAGTTGGGACCAGCATCTAACCTTGGTAGAATTTGCTTACAACAATAGCTACCATTTCTCAATTCAAATGGCCCCGTATGAGGCGTTGTATGGAAGAAAGTGTAGATCCCCAATATACTGGGATGAAATTGGGGAAAGGAAACTTTTGGGTGCCGAAAGAATACCATAAGTTGAGGCAGCATATGAGAAGGTTAGGCTAATCCGTCAAAGGATTCAAGTGGCTCAGAGTCGTCAGAAAAGCTACATCGACAATAGAAGGAAGGATTTGGAATTTCAAGTTGGGGATGAAGTTTTCTTAAGAGTCACACCATTAAGAGGAAGTCTCAAATTAGGAAAAGGAAAGAAGCTGAGACCAAGATATATAGGTCCCTTTAGAATTTCAAAAAGGATTGGAAAGGTGGCGTATTAGTTGGACTTGCCAGCTAGCTTAACCAGAGTCCATAACGTTTTCCACGTGTCTTGGTTAAGAAAGTATCACAAGGATCCATCTCACGTCCTACCAATCCTAGAGGTCGACTTAGATGAATCATTGACTTACCAAGAGAGACCCTTGAAAATTCTAGACAGAAAGGTTAAAGTCTTAAGAAAGAGACAAATTCCCCTGGTGAAGACATCATGGATTGGAAGAAGCCACGTGGGACCTGGAGGAAGAGATGAACCAGAAATACCCAGAGATTCAAATGACAAGAGGTAATAATTTCGAGGACGAAATTTCTTAAGTGGGGGAGGTTGTGAGGGCCGTAACTAAACCCTTCTTGTTTAGGCTTTTATGAATGGTTTTCGTAATTTCACTATTGCATGTGCGTGATCATGGAAAATTTTAAAACCGACAAAAAGATTTCCAACGATAGCCCAAGTAAGCATTTGAAATCATTTCAATGAAATTAGGGTCCGACCATACTCAAAATGATCACTTTTGGAACCATCACCATCAGGTGCACCAAAACCCTAGACGTTTCTTTCTTCTTCCAATTACCAATCGATGTCCTCCAAATTTCTTGAACGAAAACTTAGTAGCTGAAACCACACATTCTCTTCAGCAAAATTCGAATCATTTCAGTAGAAATTTGAGTCCCTACTTCCCTCCAAACAAATTTGAATTTCACTTTTATCAATTCAGCAAGAAACCAGCCGCCCACTCTCCTATTGCCATGGCTGCCACTTGTCAAACTTGTGCTGAAAAAAAAAAATGGCAGCAAGCATGCTTCTTTTCCCCTCCCAACCGGCAGCATCATGAGCTTGGAGCAAAGAGAATTTTCAGATTTCATTAGCCAAAGCTAATCATACCCCACCTTCCTTCATGCCCAATGCATGAAAGGGGTATGCCATTTGGCATCCATTTCAGCAAAATTATGCTCATTTGAGCAAGTAATTTCAGGCATCTTTTTCTTCCTTCAAAGCCATCCGCAGCCTTCCCTTCTTCCCTTAAGCATTTTCAGCCATTCTCCACTCTCTCTCATTTCACTCACACATCCAAACCACTTCAGTTTTCCTCTCAAATTCTCTCACACCTTACTCCAGAAATTCACCCTCAAGCTTCACCTGAGAGCTCTTCCTTTCTTCCTACATCACTTGTCCTTTTCTTGACCCATCAAGCCTTGCACCAAGAAGTTGATCTTGGCTACAAGCTGCTGGAAACAGGCTTTAAATTCCGGAAGACCTGAGCTGAACATATTCCATCTGAATCTAGGGCAAGCAAGAGGTAAACTCTATTCACCTTTGTGAACTTCCTAGATAGCTGGGAGCTCTTTTCCCTTAGCTTATTTCATTTTCTTGTAGCTGGAAAACAGATTTGATTCACCACCAAGCAGCTTTGTTCATCCGTTTCTTGTTCAACCAAACAAAAGGTAAGCTATAGCTTTTTAAAATGGTTCCATCAGCTTAGTTCCATTCTCAGCTTACTTCTCTTCTTGTAGCCGGAAATCAGACTTCATTAGCTCAAAATACCATCTGTGCAATTGCTCTTGAGGCCGGTTGGAGGTAGGAAATCCATCTTACATTTCCTTTAACATAAATAAGCTGTTTTACCTCCTAAAGATATTAGTTTACTTCCTAAAACTGCCGTACATGTACTAGTGGGCTTAAAATAATGCTTGCATGCATATATTACCTTATTATGTTGATGGAAATTCTGGTGGACTGATAAGGGATATCATTTTGATGCCCATAAGCTGACCGAAGCTTTAAAACCTAGATTTATTCTATTTACTCCATGCATGATGAGTGATGATGGCCGGACCTTTTTCTTGTGTTTAGTTGTGGTTCAATAACCTTGATTACTTGCTGTTTTGGAATGGATGTGGGCTGAAAGGGCTTTGCCCTACTTCGGATGAAGCCCTTATTGTTGGTAACTTGTTGAAATCGACCCTGGCATGTGCCACATTCCATTTGATTGATGAGGCTTTAATTAAAAGTTTGCATGGATAAAGTGTTTAACAAAACCAAACTTGAGTTGTTTATTTGCTTGTTGGAAAGTTGAAAATCTATTTTACTTGCATAAGACCTATTCGGTCAGATTAAAGCTTGAATATACAATGACTTGAAAGTTTGGTTTTTGAATGAAAAGATGATTTTTACAACAAAAAGGAAAATAAGAGGAAGCACCGGTTCTTGGTGGCTTCCTCATTTGGAAATCTGGTTGAATAAGACACTTGATCAGTTTTGAGCTTGTGCATGAGTCTTGAGTTGTTAGATGGATGTATCACCTGCTAAGAGTCCCACTTAGCATTCTAAAAATCAAACCAAACCTTTAACCACACGGCTATATGGCTGAAATTTCACAAAAGTTGCTCAAACTATATTTTTCCAAGAAATCAGTGGGCAAAACCGAACTAAAATTAAATGTTTATATCTCACTGTTTATAACTCCAAATCATGTGCCGTCAGTGGCATCCGAAACTAGACCCAAAGAGATTCGTTTCAGTACCTTATACGCCCCATAACTCATTTTCTACACGCCGTGGCAAACTGATGAACATCACTCAAAATAAAATCTGTGAAATTCTGGAAAAATGAATGTTAATGGCCAAACTTGACCAATTTCTGAAATGATTTTGATCTTGGTGTTTTCTGAGAAAATAAAGAACTATGAATCTAGTTTTCAACGGTTCCAAAATCGTACAATTTGTATAAGTAAAACTTCCGATTTGAATTTTGAAAGAAACCATGGCAGATTAGCTTTGGCCATGAAAACCGTAAGAACTTTTCATTTTCAAAATTTGGTTGTTTGACCAAAACCCTAACTTTCACTATTCCGATTTTTGGGTATGAAAACTTGTTTCAATTATGTAAAACAAATTAAATTGTTTTAAAACCAAAGCCACGAAAGTTTGTTTTGTACTACGACAAATAGATTTAAACCCCGTTAGCTGATTTTTCCAACCGAACAAACCTTCTTCCCAATTTTCCAACGTAATAAGCTACATTATTCAAACCCTTTTAAAAACATCAACTATTGAAATTGTTCCAACCCTAATTTCGCCGATTTTTGAAACTCACGCAATTTTGACCTAACTAACCAAGACCCATATTTTTGAAATTCGAACCACCGTTTTATCACCCTATCAACTCGTTAGGTAAACCTAAATATATTCTTGTTTTTATAAAAAGAAGTGAATTGGTCAAAATTGATTTTGATAATTAAAAGTTGATATAGTAATTATGTACCTCAGGATCCGTCGGTGATACAAACGAGGGCTTTGAGATCGAGGATTTCGACTCACCTACTCAACCTGAACCAAACTAAGGTGAGGGTTCCTATTTGTTGCTACTTGATCCTTGCTGCTAGGTGTTACTTGATATTGTATGACATATGTTTCTAAATGTGAATTATTGTTGAATGATTAAAACTAGGGTTGAAATTGATTGTCAGTTGTCTCTCGCCTCTAAAAACGAAAACTAAACCACTGTAATTGTGCCTGTGTATGTCAACTACGCATGACCATTCGTCGGGATCCCAAACTCCAGAGGCGAGTCAGCCTATTCCGAGCCGGCAGTAGGGCTTGGTCGGGTACGTCGACGGACCCTGGGTCTTGTTTAAAGGTTACCTCGAGTGTACACCACCTCCTGCTTGTTTGGTTTTCGGATTCGAAGTTGGGTGAAAGGGGCTGGAAAAAAAAAATTGACCAGAGCACTACAGACTCTGTTTTCTCCTCCTGAGATTGTTACTGTTACTGTTGATTATTTGATTGGGCGGGCTAAGTGCCACGTTCGACGGGGGCCACCTCTAGAGCCGCACGAATCCATTGCTACTGTGCCTATTCTTGATTGATTGATTGGCTCAATGAGCACTCTGATTGTTACTATTTTGAAACTTAAAATTTTGAAAAGCTACTACTGTTACAATTGTCCTAAATTGGAAACTTTACCACATTTGAAAACTGATCCTATATGGACATTACTGCTTTACGAAAGCTTGTTATGATTATGTGCTTAATTGTTATGTGTTTTGGGACTCTTACTGGGCTTAGAAGCTCACCCCATATAATTTTTTCCCTTCCCAGGATTTTCAGGTATTGAGATAAGTGCTGAAGGAGTGCAAGCCAGTTGAATCTTTTGAATGATTTATATATTTTGTATCTATTATGATGTTGATGACAGTGTTTAAATTTCCTTCGAATTGTCATGATAAGAGATTACGGATCGAACCCTGATAGATGTTGGTTGTAAGCTATATTGATCTATGTTAAGGATATATCCTGTTTAATACACCTTAGTTGGATCGATTGCTTGCTTGAGTCCTGGCGAGAGTTGGGCCGGCGGCCGCGGGTCCTATGGTTCGCCTTAGGAAACGTGGGGCCCGCCACATACTCGAGTATTACCAACTTAACATTTTGGAGGTCGGGCCCAATCAAGGGGGTGTAAGTAGACAGGAGAGGGAGAAAGTAGTGAATATGGATCGTAAAAGTGAGCGGTTGACGGAGTGTCAACATTTTGATTGGAAGTTGGAGTTCATGAAATGAACTGGATATGATTGTGGTAAATGCAGAAATCTGGAGCGGGGGTACGTGCCACGTCTCTGAGGACGGTTGTCACCTCTACCTCCCTTGTCCACCTGTATTCTTTTATATGGTATTATTAAATTGCCTTACGTGAAATATTACTGGTTTTCTTTGAATTGTTTTAATTGTTAAAGTATCGTTTTAACTTGCTTGCGTGCATGTTTTCTTGGCCTCACTGAACGTTAGCTCACCCCAATATATTTGTATTCCTTAACAGGTCTTGAAGTGGGGATCGTAGATCGAGGAATTAGTTTCTTTGGTAGGATTTCTGTACTTTTTTATAGCATTGATATTAATTGTGAAGTTGATGGTTTATTGTACTAGAAGTTAATATTGTCGTAATTTTGATAAAAATTACTGAGGATTTACTCTTGTAAGTTAACTAGTAATTTTATTGGACCTCAATTCAGATTTTAGGAATGAATGCTTGTATTATCAATTGGATTTTGTAGTGAGTTCTGGCGTGAGTTTGGCAGGCGTCCTGTTGATACCCTCTAGTTCGCCCTTGGAAGAGGTGGGGGCGTCACAGAATTTGGTTATCAAACAGGGCTTAAGCTTGTATTATTATATAAACTGATCACATCAAAAACTCAATTTTAATTTATATATTAATTCTAGAAATTAGGAACAAAAGTTTTTATTAATGAAAGATGGATTATGAAGGATATGTGTGATTAAATATATTAAGTCATCCATTCTATTTTAAAATATTTTATGTTAAATAAGTTGTACATTCAAACTGGCTCTAAGAGCATATACTAAAAATTTATGATACTAATCTAGATTGACTCTCAAAAATAAGAAACTTTATGTTATATAGTTTCTCTATCTGTTTCTATCATATGCTATCTAATCATTAATTTCAATCCAATTTTTTCTTTTCTTAGTTTTAATTTATTTTTTACATATCAATATTTAATCTTTTTTTTCCCTAGTTCGTCTCACCTTTGATCTTTAAAATGGACTTTATGAAGTTTATTCTCTAGCCGTATAGTGAAAGAATAGTACTAAAATTTTTGTATCAAGTTATATGGGACTTAAAAATCCATATTGATATAGTAAGTAGTTTCCATTTTTGTTTAGATCCAATAGCAATACCATTTTGTTGTTGTTTTGAATGTGCTATTTATCATAATTTTAACTCTATTAATAATTTCCAAATTTTGTTGCTTATAGATTTAATATATATGATCCATCAATTAGACTAAAAACCCATGATATATTGGATTTTTTTGACACAATGACATATTAGATTTGAGAGCATTAATGAATGTCATAATCATCTCAATTAGTGTCATCTAATCTGTGCTTAGATGGTTTCCACAAATGTGTTGATAATTTTTCCCAATTTTTTTTGTAATTTCAATTCAACCCCAATCTTGAACTCTATATAACATAAAAGATACCACTTAATATTGCTAATAAAAAAGATATACAATTCTACTATGATACCATCAATGAAAAACTTTTTAAACAGATTTATATCCAATTTTATTAACTGTACTATTTTTTAATCCGTTATTTGAATTGGAGCCCATAAAATTAATCGAAATATTTTGTAATTTGAAAATCATTTTTGTAATAAAAATAATTAAAAGTGAACTTTTTTTTTTGAAGATGCAAAAGAAATTGGTTTGAAGATATAAAAAATAGGGAGCAAATTAACGTCTTGTGCACTTAATTTGTAGAGATACTGTAGACACCAAATTTTGACTATTTCATTTGTTTTCCTATGTTTTTATCTATTAATGTTTAGTTATTTATTGTTGAATTTTCTAACACATTTTTCTCATTTTTGTAGGTTTTTCTTAAAAAAAAAAAAAAAAGAGAAAAGTCAAAAACGCGGACCAGTTACGCGGATAAGTCCGCGTAACCAGTCCGCGTAACCTGATCAGAAGCGAAAAAAAATGACGCGCGCATTTCTTCCAGCCTTTCCTTCTTCATTTCCAGCTGTATTTTTGTGTCTTTGGCATCAAGTAATCATTTTAGTCAATGCCCAAATCACCCTTGATCCTTAAGACACAAATAAAACGCATCCAATGATCAAAATTAACCCAAGAAAATCCTTAAAGTATCTAAGCCATTGGTTGTAGGTTTTAATGCCTATAAATCACCCATGGTAGGGTTTTCTGAAGGAGGTTGGAAAGTTGAGAGAGAAAGAGACAAAAGGGAGGCTGAGAGAGAGCAAAAAAAAGAGAGGAAAACGGCTGGGAATTGGAGAGGAAAAAGAAAAGAAAGAAGAAAAGGAAAAGCTAGGGTTTCATACTTGAGAAGATTATTTTTGGAATTTCTGCCCTCCTCTCTTGTTTAGATTCAAACTTCCGATTCAGGTAACATCCTTCTACTTTATTTACCATTTTTTGATCGTAAAATTACTGGAAATTTGGACCTTTTGATGGAACCAAGGTCTTGAATAGTTTTTTTTCTTTTAGTTTATGATATTTGATGATGATTATTAGTTGTTATATGAGCATGTTGTGTTTATAAAGCCTTGGTAAGGCTCATAGTCTTGTTTTGACGTTTAAAATCAGACGTTTGATGCTTCTGTGCTGATTTTGTTGTGATTTCTGAGACATTTTTGAAAAAATGTTCTTCACGTTTTGAAGATGTGAAGAAACGCGGACTTCTTGCGCTGACTGATCCGCGTAACGTCCCGCGTTTCTTCTTGAAGGTTTGAAGATGTGAAGAAACACGGAGTAGTTGCGCTAGCCGACCAGAACTACCGTGTTTCTAACCCACAGCTTCTTCCCTTCCCCCTTGTTGTCCATTTGATGATGCTGATGCTTAAGATTTTGGCCTTCTTTGGTTTTAGCTTGTTTTGACATGATCTGAATGATGATGTTTGATGCTTTGAATGGATCCCCTTGCCTCTGAATATTTTGTTTGTGTTATTGTTCAAAACCGGAAGCAATCTTCCCGATGTTTTGAAGATGGGAAGAGACACGACAGCTTACGCTGAATCCGCGTCCGCTTCCTCTGACTTTGATTTTGCTTGTAACGCTGACGTAGTTGCTGCTCGCTGCTTTCTACCCGCGAACCTCTCATTCTCGCTGATATTTCCCGCCTTTTGTTCCGTAATCTTACTCTATTTCCTAGTCTTATCTCAGGTTGCTTGCAATCTGCTTAGATACCCTCTTTGAATTTTTGATTGGTTTTTCCTTTAAATTGGTACCTTGATCCCTTTTGTTGATATTGAGTCTTAGATAACCATTCCCATCATTTAAGGATTCAATTAAGGCATCACATCAAGGGATGGTAACTTCTTTCTCCTATTATGTGCTCTTGTGTGTTTTTTGCATGATCTTGCATGTTTTAAATTAAGTTTTTCCTTTGCTTTTTATTCATGCCTAGTCTTTATTTATGTCATTTAATTTTTGGGTAAATCATTTGGAGGCCTTGGATGCCAAATTGTAATAGATAGGTTTAATTTTGCAAAAAGTGTATTTATTCTAGAAAATGTAATAGTTAGATTATTATTCCGAATTTTTCCCTCTAGAATGTATTTAGGGTCCCCCGATGTAATAATTAGTTTTTATATGCTTATTTTGCATGCTTGCATGTTTATGTGTTTACTTGCTTTCCTAGGGTCTTGCATCTAGACATTATGTCTATGTGTTACGTGTTTATGTGTTTTATGTGTTTACTTGCTTTATTATCATGTCTACATGTTTATTGTGTAAATGTATTGACGTCACCACACTAGTCCAACGCTAGTTGTGGCATTTCCTTTCGATTTCTCACTAATCCAATGTTAGTGAGAACTTTTAGACGAGGGCTAGTCCAATGCTAGACCCTTAAATGCCGTTCATGCATTAGATACAAATTTCACACACTTTTCACTTTTAGAGTTTCTTTTCCATTTTTTTGCATGTCACTATTCCCCCATCCCGTATGCGAGACATCTCATTTAGTTTTTTTCTTTTTCGCAAAAATAGATTAGTGCATTTAGGGCATTACCCTTTGAATTAGGGAAGAGAGCGAGTATGGCTTCCTAGCCTTAGCACGCTTTTATTTCCTTCTATAAAAAGGAAGATTTAAAGTCACGAATTTAGTCCCCCGCACTCGTTATGATTGCATTATCCCTCTTTAGGACATACATGTGCATTATTTTAAATGCTATCAAAATCATTTTTTAAAAGAAAAAAAACTCAAGTTTCTTCTTCATGTTTTAGCAATTCCAAGTCAAAAAACCGTTTTCCTTAAAATTGCATCTTTTGAAAATCCAAATTCCTCTTTACACTTAAAATTGATCTCTTCAAAATAATCTAATCTCTTTTCCCTTGGGATTTTATAAAAATTACATTTCTTTTGAAAATCCTTTTTGTCCCGTCTTTTTCAAGTTTCATCATTTGCATTTTTTTTCGTGACCTCCTCGAGGGATTAAAGTTGGATGACACAACTAATGTGATCAATTCCAATGAAACCTCAAGGAGACATTTTGCCCCTCTCGATCCAACATTAGGTTTAGGTTTTGCATCCATATAGATAACAATCAAAACGTGATAAATTTTAAAGTTGGAATTAGGAAATTTTTAACTAAATCTTGCAACTAACTTTGGCTAGGTTAGAAGGATGCCTTAGAGACGAGTAACATCGAATCTTTGCCTTCCCTTCTTTCAACCGTGACCCCCGAACCTTTTTCTCTAGTTTTCAAAGACCTGGAGTCGTCTAAAAAAGGGTTTTTCTTAGTTTACTTTCATTAATTAAAATTTTTTGGGTGACTTGGTACACCTAAATTCCATACCAAGTGGCGACTCCAAACTTTTCTAGAACTCTTTTCTAGACTTTTATTTTGGGTCCAAACCGTCACATTTTCTTTAGTCCCATGACCCCTTTCCCTTTCTCTTTTTTTTCAAAAAATCAAATCTTCCCTTTTTTCCAACAAAAAATGGGGCGCGACAGCTTGGCGACTCTATTGGGGATTTTCCTAAGAGGGTCCGAGCACTTGATTTAGTTGATTATTTCTTTTTCTAACTTTCTTATATATTACATTTGGATGTTTTAGGTTGCATTCCTTTTTCTTTTCTCTTTTAGGGTTTTCCCGTGCAATCACTCCCTACACATCGTGTACATGATGAATGAATTATTGTTTATTTATTTACTGGTACCGCGCCTTGCATTTGGGGATGGGTGTGCATCTACCCTAGAGCCTCGAAAATGTTTGATGTTTGAATCCCTCCTCTCAAAGGGAATCACTTTCATACGTGCATATGTATTTTACTTTGACCCTACTTTTTTTACTTTTAGTGGCTTGTCACGCCACTCTTCCCTATTAGGATTAGGATCGATTCACTTGGACATGTGGCCGTGGCACGACGTGCACGTAGCAATGTCTAGGGGATCACTCGAACCACCGACTTGAGGCATTTGGATTGATGACCTTTTACCTTTTGGTCTGAAGGTTTGGGAGCCTGTAACCTTTATCAAGTCTAGATGCATTAGTAAGTTCAACCTCATGCATCCATGTTAGAATTGCCTAGGGGAGAGCCTACCTTACCCTATTAAGGATCACTAGACACGAGAGGAGGGATTCCACCCCTCTTTATTTTTGTGCAATTTGTTGATCCAATGTGTTATGTGATATTTGCCGATTAAACTAACCTTTTTGTTGTTTTCCCTTTTTCTTGCATTTCACAAACTCTAGAAAATAAGAGTCTTGACGCTCTTTTAAGACAAGCCATCCTTCTAGATAGGCTATTGCACGTTTGAATTTATATCTATTGCATTAAGTTGTAATTGCATATCACTTTTAGGCTTACCCCGGCATCCAAATGGGGCTCCTATAGGCCATGTTTCATTTTGCACCCTTACTTGCGTTAATAAACTAGCATCATGCATAATCCATAGAGGGAATGCCACTTAGGGAATCCCATTATAGGACTATGCCCACCTCAGTTCTCCTGGGTACATAACCCTTTATAGGAGATTTATGTTTAAATTTCAGTAAAACTGGATAGGTGGGGCCTGTAGGTAAGGTATTTGACCCAGTTGACGTGATTCAGATGGATAGACCCAGACGTATCAAACAACTGTTAGCAGTTCCAGTGGAAATTCAGTTATGGCCCGGACTTCTCTTACCATGCGAAATCAATCAAGTGGGGACCTATCTCGGACCAATTGGGGATTTTAAGGACATAGAGTCTGATGGGTATTTGGTAGAGGCTCTAATCCAACTATGGGACCCTAGCTGTTCAGCCTTTAAGATAGGAAATAAGGAATTTACTATGAGCATTGAGGAGGTATTTGGTCTTCTTAACTTATCAGTAGAAGGTACTGCAGTGATATTCCCCGTTGCTTCTGGAAAGGCTGAATTTTGTCGTTTCACTGGATTAAATTAATCTATGGTACTAGGGTCAGATCAGAGTATAGATGTGAAGTTTTTGTTTGATAGGTTTGCTACAAGAGATGGATTCGACAAATATGCCAAAGATTTTTCGTTCAATTCCAAAGCTGTCTGGGAGCACAAAAGACCGTGGGTATATGGATTTGTCATGGCGGGGATCTACTTATTTCCAAGAAGAGACGGAAAAATTGGTTTTAAGATCACCAAGCTTATGAATGACCTATTCTATGGGATTGGAAATCGACGAGACTCTATAGTACCGACCGTGATAGCAGACATCTTCGTAGCTTGCACAAATTGCCAAAATGGGGCGAAATTCTTCCATGGATCGAACCGAATTCTGCACATATGGGCTATGGAGCATTTCAAAAGACAACTGCTCGCTCCTGATAGTTTGCCTCTAGTGAGATACAATTGGCTGATTACTCATTACAAGAGAGTGGATAGGAATGACCTACCGAGGAATGCTGCCGAATGGATGGATTTTCTGAATACGCTGCCAGATCACAAGGTTAGATGGGTATTAGACTGGACGGACTGTCTTGATCCGGTTCTTCGCACCAAATCCTCTGATTTTATACCGTTGCTAGGAACTCAAGGTGTTATGAGCTACACTCCAAAGAGATTTTTGAGACAGTTGGAACGCGTTCAACGACTGCCGCCTCTACCCGATTTGACCAACTTAACTATCATTTTTGACAAGGGAATCTGTCCGGCCGAAATTCCAATGAAGGTACCGATCACGCAAGCATGGGGAACGTTGTCCAAGGACAAGGATATTGCTTACATTCCACAACATAAATAGTTGGCTCTGGTTACACCTCGCATGAAGATCGCTCGAAACGGATCAAGACAGCAAGAGGCGCATCGGCGAAGTCAAGAGACCGATGCACCATTGAGGCAAAAGATAGAAAGAATGTACAATTGAAGCAATCCGTACAAGCAAACAAGGATTTGGCAGACAAGAACAAGAAGATGTATGAGGAGATGCAAGAAAAGAACCAAGACTTGAAACGGAAATGTGCCGAACTATATGACCAAGTTGAGCGCATGAGGAACCCCTACTCTAAAGAACCAAAAGATACTGTAATAGATAGGCTGAAAAAATTCAATGGTTTTGTACAAGAACGCCTTCAAGAGATGATGTAAACTATAATGTTTTAGAATTTGCTAATGAAGAACTTTTTTCATCATTTCACAAGTGTCCAATTTCAGGTTTGATGAACAGGCCCCACCTTGAAAGTATTGCATCATGCTAGGCCTACCCTTGGCACAAAAGGGCTCCCCTCTAGGACATGCATCCGAATTATATAAACGATCACTAATTTCGCTCTTTTTTCTTTTTTCTTTTAATCTTTGCAGCTCCCCTTTGGAAA
Source organism: Gardenia jasminoides (assembly GCA_013103745.1). Lineage (NCBI taxonomy): Eukaryota > Viridiplantae > Streptophyta > Magnoliopsida > Gentianales > Rubiaceae > Gardenia > Gardenia jasminoides. Next base: position 21,389,565 of record CM023095.1, read on the forward strand.
TAAGTTTCTAAAATATGTTTCTTTTCCCACTCAGGTACTTTTAAAAATAGTTTCACGCAGAAGCCCCATCATTACCCGATCTAAAGAAAAGCTCAAAGCAGAAACATGAGTTCCCACTAAGGCTCGATAGGAATGCTTTAGTCACTGCCTGACTTTGCTGCCCTGGAGCTCGGTGAAGTATTGGGAAGGTTTAATGAGATGAACGGGATGGTCGCATAAAGCATGATAATTGATCGGGGTGGCAAATAATAATAGGTGTCTCGAATGAACAGGGACCCGTTGTTGCAACCCCCCGTGTGATAGTCAACTCCCCTTCCCACCACTATTCAAACCACTTTGTCCCACCTACTTCTAACCCACACGATGTTACCTTTTCTCATCACCACACCAATCTTCCACATTCCCACCCTAATTACATCCTACTAAACCCAACCAAAAAAGACAAACCTCATACTCACCTCGCATCACTCTAAACATGCCTACTCACCCTCCGTAGCCTCAACACCATACCATCAACCTTTTGTGTGGGATCTGACTTCCCAAGGAAAACCGGCGGATGACCTTGTTGCAACCTTGACAAAGATTTGCAGAAGGTTGGATAAATTTGATGAGTTCATGAGGAAAAATCGTGGACTAAACCGACATGGTGGTCTTGATTATGACGCACCTTTGCCTGCTTCTCGACGCAGCTGCCCGTGGGTTTCAAGACCCCCAAGTTCAGCAAGTATGACGGAACCGGTAACCCCAAGACGCACCTTAAGATGTTATCAAACAAACTGGGCAAACCGATAGATGATGAGAACTTGCCCATGCGCTCCTCGAGAGTCTCAGGGGATGCTTTGGATTGGTATTCGAACCTGAAGTCGAGTGAAATTAATTCTTGACTGGATTTGTCAACTGCTTTTGTGAAACAGTACGAATACAATTGTGAACTAGCACCACCGTAACCACGCTTGAGGGGACCAAGAGAAGGCCCTAAGATCACAAGTCATATGCTGCGGTGGAGAAAGTTGGTCGCTAAAGTTGAGCCTCCCATGACAGAAGAGGAGATTGTACGTATTTTCATTAAGGCTCATGATCCGCCTTATTTTGAGGAGATTTTTCAAATGACTGGGAGTTCTTTTGCTGCAATTGTCAACAAGTTGGAGGAGTATGATGAATTTGTTAAAGCTGAAAAAATTGTCAATGTGACCGCCAAACAGAATTGGAAGCATTGTAAGGGCGTAATGGCGTGGGAGGAAACTCCGCTAAAAGAAGGAAGGAGAAGCTGCTTTGTGTGGGATCGAGCCCACCTTCGTGCCCGTGAGTCCGAGTAATCCAACCAGTTCAAACTCATACTCCTCTTATCCCTACTATCAACCAGTTTATCACACTGCCACCCAAATGCCTCACCCCCGACCTATTCATTTGAATTCACCACCTTTGTTCTCAACTTCCCAACCTATCTCCCACCCCTGTCAGAACTATGCTCCTAGACTTGCCTCACAAAATCCTGTCCAAAATTCTCTTCAGCATAATCAAATGCAAAATCAGAGAAAACCTTTCGAACTTTCACCGATCTGGGCCGCCCCGTTGACCAGCTATATGAACAGTTGAAGGCCGCTGGGAAAATCAGCACTGTCCCTCCCAAATTATATCCACGAGGTTTCCCTCTTGGGTACGATCCCCATGCTGTCTGCACTTACCATTCTGGAAGCCCGGGACATTCGACGGTTAATTGTTGGGCCTTGAAACATAAAATTCAAGACATGGTGGATGCTGGAGACATAGTTCTGAGAAGAAGGAGTGAGCAAGGGCCGAACGTCAAAAAAAACCTTCTCCCGGAGCATAAAAACGTCGTTGGGGTGATTAGTGTGGATGAAGAATTTGTTGACCCTACTCAGTTCATTAAGGAAGAAAATGAGGTGATGGGGGTAGACCATTTGAGGGAGAAGAAATTTTTATCTGCTAAGGAGTTCATGGTAAGAAACATGAAGGATATTTTTGAAGGAAAGATTAAGCAATTATCAGCAAAAGGAGGAGAGCCATTTGTGGTAGAGGGAAAGCCCTTTGTAGTGGAGGTGGACCCTCCTGAAGCATTCAGTGCAGAAAAACCTTTCATTCTAGACTTGCCAGATCCAGCCATACTTGAATACCCTGAACAAATGCCTGTCAACAATTTGCAAGAAGTGCCATGGAACTACAGTGAACCATCCCTATATTTTGAAAATAACGACATGGAGAAAAGGGTGACTGCCATCACAAGGTCTGGAAGAGTCCTTACTAATCCAGAAACTAGTCAAGAGAGTCCCATGCCGCCTAAGCCACCTATGACCGATACCGAGACCTTGAATTTTCTAAAAATGTTGAAACGAAGCGAGTACAAGATTATGGAACAATTGGATAAAATGCCCGCACAGATTTCCATCTTGAATCTGCTTTTGACATCTGAACTTCATAGGGAAGCGCTCCTCAAGATTTTGAATGAGGCTCAAGTGCCTAAGGATCTCCCTGTGGAGAAGTTCTCACATGTCATTGAAAACGTGCTGGCCGCTAATCACATCTACTTCTCTGACGAGGATCTGACTGTCGAAGGGATAGGACATAACAAGGCTTTATACATATCTGTGCGCTGCAATGGGAGGCTGCTGCCAAGGGTACTAGTAGACAATGGATCGGCACTGAACATTTGCCCGTGGAACACACTTGTAAAACTAGGGTTGTCCGACACCAAGTTGCGTCCGTCAGCTACTATAGTAAGAGGTGCAATGAGGAGTCTATTGGGGAGGTGGACCTGGTTTTGGAGATAGGACCTGCCCAATTTCAAGTGGCTTGTCAAGTAATGGATTTCACCAGCGTCTACAATATTTTGTTGGGGCGACCTTGGATACATACTTCTGGCTCGGTGCCTTCTTCTCTTCATCAGATACTGAGGTTCACCATGAATGACCAACTGATTACCATGTTTGCCGAAGATGATTGCACTATGGTTGTCAACCCCGGATCCAAGGATGAAAGCGTCAAGAGAAACTTAGTCTCCTCTCATCATACAGCCGACATAGTTTCTATGGGATGGGCCCCCAATGGTAAATCGCTCGTCAATCATGTTTTGACTGGAGCTAGTGTGATGATGGCCAAAGAAATGATCAGAGGAGGATTTGAGATGGGAAAAGGCCTTGGGAAAAATTTGCAAGGAATTCCGGTGCCGGTTGAAGTGCCAATGCAAAAGAACACTTTCGGACTCGGTTTTCATCCAACTGCTAAGGATAAGAAGGAGATGAAGGCACACAAGTAAGCGAAGAAGGAAGGAAAGCAGATCAACATCTACATCCCGCCTCTGTACTACACATTCCCTCGCCCGTCTGGAGTAATCATATCGGAGGTTGAAGAAGAAAAGTCTGACGAGGATATAGAGACGGGATTATCTCAACTGTTTGTCGGGGCTACCCTTGACACCGATCCTGCGCAAAATGTGGAGTTTCCTTTGATTGCTCAAGAGGCAATGCAAAATTGGGCTGCCGATTGTCTGCCTAGTCGAAGGAGGTTTCGGTAAATCTGAGGGGATTGTCCTTAGAAATGAATCATGTTTAATATCAATCACGTCTTCAAAAATGATGCACTTGACATTTTACTTTTTGCTTGTTTAAAATTATGCCTTTAATTATGCTTCCATGTTACCATCTGTTATCTTGCTTTTTGCTAAATGAAATGGAATTTCTCTTTTGTCCTTCAGTTATGTTCCACTCAATTTTACTTTCGCACATTTATTTTGTTTCTTTTCAGATGGCCTCAAATAAAATTATTTAACCCTTTGGATATCACCACTTTGGAATTTGATGACTGCAGTCTCGATATCTCTCATGAATATGAAGTTTTAGAATCTGAAATTCAAAATGAAAGCGATACCGAGAGGGAGATTATGAGTATGAATCTATTTCAAAAACCCTTGAACAATATGAGGAAAAACCCAGGCCGAACTTAGAAGAAACAGAGATCATTAATATTGGAACTAAGGCAGAGGTTAAAGAAGTCAAAGTTAGTATTCACTTGAACATGGAGCAAAGAAGAGAGATGATTGAGTTCTTAACTTTGTTTCAAGATGTGTTCGCATGGTCTTATGATGATATGCTAGGGATTTCTACAGACATTGTGGTCCACAGACTGCGTACCGATCCAAATATGTCACCAGTAAAATAGAAGCCCCGCAAGTTTAAACCAGACATGAATCTCAAAATAAAAGAACAGATCGTTAAGCAACTAAATGCTAGGATTATCATGGTATCACACTACCCTATATGGTTCTCAAATCCTGTCCCAGTTCCTAAGAAGAGTGGAGAGGTGCGGGTGTGTGTTGATTACAGAGATTTGAACAGAGCTAGCCCTAAAGATGACTTCCCTTTACCAAATATTCACATCCTGTTGGACAACACCGCGGGACATGAGATCGAATCCTTTGGAGACTGTTTCGCTGGGTATCATCAAATTTTGATGGCAGAAAATGACCGAGAAAAGACTGCTTTCATTACACCTTGGGGGACTTTCTGCTACCGAGTCATGCCCTTTGGTTTGAAAAATGCAGGAGCTACCTATCAGCGAACCATGACCACCCTGTTCCATGATATGATTCACAAGGAGATGGAGGTTTATGTTGATGACATCATCATCAAGTCCAAAAGAGTTGAAGATCATTTGATTGATTTGAGAAAGCTGTTTGAGCGATTAAGGAAGTACAATTTAAAGTTGAATCCTGCAAAGTGTGCCTTTAGGGCTCCCGCTGGTAAATTGCTAGGATTTATTGTCAGCAAGAAAGGTATAGAAATAGATCCAGCAACGATTAAGGCGATCCGAGATATGCCAACCCCGAAAACCCAGAAGGATGTGAAAAACTTCCTAGGAAAGATAAACTTCATTGGTAGATTCATAGCACAACTAACATCTACGTGTGAACCCCTGTTCAAGTTGTTAAAGAAAAATGCACCGATGGACTGGAATGAAGACTGTCAACAAGCCTTCGATAAGATCAAGAATTATCCGCTTCATCCCCCCCCTAGTACCACCAACGCCGTGAGGCCTCGAGCAATGTATTTATCCGTTCGATGAAGTCGTGGTGTGTTTTGGGACAACACGATGAACCGGAAAGAAGGAAAGAGCCATCTACTATTTGAGTAAAAAGTTCACCACTTACGAGGCTAACTACTCTTTTCGAGAGGAGTTGTTGTGCTTTGGCATGGGCCGCTCAAAAGTTAAGGCATTACCGCCACCACACCACTTATCTCATTTCCGCTCAACCTCCTCAAATATTTGTTGGAGAAGCCGATGCCAACGGGACGTATGGCTAAATGGCAGATGATGTTATCTGAATTTGATATTGTCTTTACCACGCAAAAGGTAATTAAAGGACAAGCAATAGCCGATCACTTGGCAGAGAACACAATGGAAGATGACTACCAGCCCTTGCACACCTATTTTCCTGATGAAGAGATCTTGTTTGTCGGTACTGTGGAAGATATGGATGAGCAATATCAAGGATGGAGGTTATTTTTCGACGGTGTTTCAAATTCTTTCGGGCCGGAATCGGGGCTATACTTGTGTCGCCAAAGGGAAAGCATTATCCTGCTGCAGCCAAGCTACAATTTCCTTGCACTAACAACATGGTTGAGTATGAAGCTTGCATGTTTGGATTAAAGATGGCATTAGATATGGACATCAAAGATTTGATAGTATTCAGTGATTCAGACTTACTTGTGTATCAAACTCTCCAACAGTGGGTGACCCGGGATTCAAAGATCATACCGTATCACTGCAGCCTACTCGATTTGATCAAGAGGTTTAGAGAATTGGAGCTTAGACACGTCCCTCGCACTTGCAATGTCTTTGCCGACTCCTTGGCTACTTTGTCTTCAATGATTCAACATCCAGATGAACTAGTGATCGAGCCTATACAAATCCAACTCCAAGAGAAGCCTGCACATTGCCTGGTCACAGAGGGAACTTCTGACGGTCACCCTTGGTACCATGACATCAAGGAATTTATCAAAATCAGAGTTTATCCTACCGGAGCAGATTCAGCCGCGAAGGGTTTCCTACGTCGAATATCTTCAAAGTTTTTCTTAAATAGTGAGGTGCTTTACAAGAAGACGTCTGACCTAGGGCTTTTGAGGTGCGTTGATGGAGAAGAAGCTGATTACCTGATGAAGGAAGTACATAGCGGTGTTTGTGGGCCACACATGAATGGGCACTTGTTGGCTAAGAAGATCATGAGAACGGGTTATTTTTGGCTTACTATGGAGCATATGACTATGTAAATTTTGTTCGAAAGTGTGTCAAATGCCAATTGCATGGTGATGTTATACATGCCCCTCCTACACAACTGCATAGTACCACCGCTCCTTGGCCATGTTCGATGTGGGGAATGGACGTAATTGGAGCTATTGATCCTCCTACTTCGAATGGGCACCGTTTTATTCTAGTGGCTATTGAATATTTCACTAAATGGGTGGAAGCTACATCTTACAAGCACGTGACTAAGAAAGTAGTAACAGATTTCATGAAAAACAATATCATCTGTCGTTTTGGAGTGCCAGAAACTCTGATCACGGATAATGCCAGGAACCTCAACAACGATATGGTCAACGGTCTGTGTGAACAGTTCAAAATCAAACACCAAAACTCAGCTATTTATAGACCTCAGATGAATGGAGCCGTGGAAGCTGCAAATAAGAATTTGAAGAAGATCATCCGCAAAATGACAGAAACCCACCGCGATTGGCATGAAAAGTTACCTTTTGCCTTGATGGCATATAGGACTGCAATCCGAACTTCTACTGGGGCAACACCTTACTCTCTCATGTATGGGATGGAAGCTGTATTACCTGCTGAAGTTGAAATCCCATCTTTGAGCATTCTAATGGAAGCTCAGTTGGAAGAAGTTGAATGGATCAAGCAACGTCACGAGCAACTGTCTTTGATCGATGAAAGAAGGTTGAATGCAATTTGTCATGGGCAATGTTACCAGCAGAGGATGGCTCGGGCTTATAACAAGAAAGTTAGACCTCGCAGGTTCGAAGTGGGGGACAAGGTTTTGAAACGAATCCTTCCGATGCAAGAAGAGGCTAAGGGGAAGTTAGCTCCGAATTGGCAAGGGCCGTTCATTATTCAAAAGGTGCTACCTGGAGGGGCATTGGTTCTCATGGAGATGGATAGACAGATTTTTCCTCAACCAATTAATTCAGATATGTGTAAAAGATTTTTCATATGATTGAGCAATGTTTCTTCAGAAATTTTTTGCAAAAAGGTGGTATGAAAAGCCGACCTTCTTCCTTTTCGTTTAAACATTTCAACCCCCCAGTTTTCCCGTTTGAGCCTATAAAAGAATAATTAATTATTTAGAAAACCTCCTTTTGAGAATCATAAACCCCACACTGGGGCAATTTTTGTATTTAAAAAAAAAATTTAAGTTTGAACCTGCCCCTACACCACACTTAACCCCCTTGCAAAAGCCTAGTGTTATAGACCTCCACCTTTTTGCAAAAAAAAAAAAAAAATTCTGAAAAGAACTTTCTTAATCAAAAGGCAAATGATGCAAATATATTCTATCTGAATTTTTGTCAGAAGGGATTGTCTCACTGATGCCACCATTTTTGCAAACATGTTTAAATTGACGAAATTGAGGTTTAAGTCTGTCCATTTCATTAGACTACCTTATCAGTCAACTTCAGTGCAAGTCTGAAAGGATACTAAAGCAAGTTTTGAAAAGCAACAGTGCAAGCAGAAAAGAAAAGTTCATGGGACAAGGCAAACCGGTGATTACGTTTATCAGGGTTTACCTTATATCAAACACTCCCTTGCCATCAGTGAGTTCCAAGGAGATGATATCCAAAAGGGTCAAGTGCGACGCTTTTGTGTTAAATAATTTTCCTAGCGTTTGGCTTTTATTGATTTAAAATGTCATTTTTAGCATTCATTCTATGGTCATGATGTCAAAATAAATTTTCTTTCCTTTGCCCAAATTTTTGTACAAAAGGACATTTTCATCAAAGGACAATCCTCTTAGATTACCATGAAGGAATGGGTGATATGGGTTCAGAAACAAGCGGGACGACAGAACAGATCTGCACCGGTAAAATAAAAAGAATTCAGCTGACACCGCTCGTCGACGTCCAAGAACTCATGTTTACGGGCTGCTCGAGATAAAAGGGTAGAATGGTGGCGACGTTATCATTACTTTTTCACCATTTCTTTTCTTTTGCAGAGAAGCAGGGACAAGTGACCAATCGATCCAATCGAAGAAGTCAGCTTTAGTTTGAGTAAATGTTCAGAATGCATGATTAGACCATTTTTGAAGCATGCATATAAAAATAAATAAAGATAGATGTTTTGAAAAATCAAGAAAGGATAAATTCTTTGGAAAATTTTGGAAAGTAAGGTTTCTTACCTACACTACCAGGCGTTATAGCCCTTATTTCAAAATAATAAAAAATATAATAATAATAAAAAATTCAAAAAAAAATTATTAATAAAAAAAAGAGAGTTTTGACAAGTGACGCGAGAGGTTGCGTGGACTAGCCCGCGTTTCCCTCGCGTTTCTTTACAAATTCATATCCTCTGAGAAGTAACGCGGGTTGTTGTGTGGTAGTCCGCTGCTTCTTTTTTACAAATTCATATCCTCCGAGAAGTAACGCTGGTTGTTACGGTAGTCCGCTTCTGGAATTCATATCTTCGATTGTAACGCTGAGTCTTATGGATTGTTCCGCTTTCCTCACTGCTTTGCATTTTTTTATATTTCAAAGAAACGCAGATGGTTACTCGAAGTCACTCCGCTTCATCCCGCTTCCTATTTGACAAAGTTTCAGTTCATATGGTAACGCTGGACCAGAACGAGTAGTCCGCCTCAAGCTTCCATTTCCCGAAGCTCAAAGCTGCTGACGCCTTCTTCACCGCTTCTTCTCTTCCCACTCCACGCAACTCACCCCAAATCCTCGAACTGCTTTTTCTTCCATATTTCTCCACCAGAACATTCCCTAGGCTTCTTAGAACCTTTTCATCCGAACAAAACATCACGAAAACGCATCAAAAGCTCGGGATTGAGGAAGTTTTTCCGAAACTAAAATCGGTCAATTGGGGGTCAATTCGAGTTTGTTTTTTGGGGCTTCTTGCATCATTTCACTCCTCAAACACTCCACTACGTGATTACGGTAAGAAATCCTAACGAAATTACATCTTGTAAATTTCCGAAAATTTGTTCTTTTTTCCTTTTTCTGTGAATTTTCTGTTTTTAATTATAATGTTTATTGTTGTTATTTCTAATGTTTATTAGACTTGTTTATGTGATTAAAAGATGTGATTGGCCGTTTATCTATTTTATTTATTATATTTTATTTATTTATTTATTATTTATTTAAATTGTGTAATTTTTGTCAACTTGTGAATTTAAGTTTTGTATTGTTGTTAATAGGCTCTGATATGATTGTTAGATTAAAATTGAACACGTTTGAGTGGTCAAATGTAGAAATTGTAGAATTTTTGTTCTTTTTAGAATAATTTGGAACTTGTTGAAATTTCTAGTCCTGTTTGGAATTTTGTGGGATTTTTGCACTGTTGTAGAATTAATGTGAAAATTAGAAATCACTGAATTCTTTGATTTTTGTACTTTTTATAGAAATTTGGATAAAATTGGTGAATTGTTGATTGAATTGTTGAAGTTTTTGTAATTTATAGGAGTAGTTGAATTTTCAGATTTTTGTGTGGAATTTCGTTAAATTCGATAAAATTTGTGAATTGTTGATTTTTTTTTATGGAAATTTATATGAATTTTCTGTTTATAAATGTTGGTGAGCCATTTATCTATTTTATTTGTTTTATTTTATTTGTTTATTTATTATTTATTTGAATTGTGTAATTTTTATCAATTTCTGAATTTAATTTTTATATTGTTAATTAATAGGTTTGATATGATTGTTAGATTACAATTGAGTATGTTTGAGTGGTCAAATGTAGAAATTGTAGAATTTTTGTTCTTTTTAGAATAATTTGGAACTTGTTGAAATTTCTAGTCCTGTTTGGAATTTTGTGGGATTTTTGCACTGTTGTAGAATTAATGTGAAAATTAGAAATCACTGAATTCTTTAATTTTTGTACTTTTTTTAGGAATTTGGATAAAATTAGTGAATTGTTGATTTTTTGTGGAAATTTATGGAAAGGTTGGGAGTTTTGAATTTTGTCACAATTAATTGAATTGTTGGAGTTTTTGTAATTTATATGAATTGTTGAATTTTAGGTTTTGTGTGGAATTTCGTTGAGTTCTTAGATTTTAGGAATTTAAATGATTTTGTCAAATTTATTGAATATTTTAGAAACTTTGGGTTTCTTGGGTTGGTATTTTTTGTTTGTAAAATTCCTGAGATTTTTCACAAGTCTTGTTAAAGATCTTGAAAATTTTGGAAAGTTTGTTGAATTATTGCACTCTTTGTTTTGTGCACTTTTGTTGAATTTCAAAGGAATTTTGAAATTCCTACATTTTTGTGAATTTGATTGAAATCTTTTAGAATTTTGAATTTTTTAAGACTTTGTAGAAATTGTTTGAATTTCGTGTTTTTAGAATTTTGTTTTAGGGTATTTTCCAAGAATTTCTAATTTGTTTATATATTTACCCGTCGCTTTGTCAAAATTGTTTGCAATTAATCATCTAAAAAATTATCTTTCAGGTACTATGTCACGAGCACGTGGCAAAGCAGTGGTCAAGCCACCTCCGCAGAGTGAGGAGAGTGAGCCAGAGACGCCATTGGTGAGAAAGAGACGGCGACCGTGACAGCCTCCACCGCCAGATTTTGATCATCCGCTTCTCCTCTGGAGAACCAGAGGGTATCGCTCGAGAGAGCATAGATTTTGTATATGAGCTACACATAGCTCCGGAGGTGGACGCTGCCCACCAGATTACTGCCGCCTTCGCAGCACTGGGGTGGGCCCCGATTCTGACATTGCCCTACCAGATCTTCCCCGACTTGGTTCGCGAGTTCTATGCGAACATCGAGGACAAGAAGGGGCACAGTGGAGAGAGAATTGAGTCATCTGTTAGAGGGGTTCGATTGGAGATCACCCGGAGCACTATAGCTCAGACTCTGGGATGCAGTGACGAGGGTCCATCTATTGATTTGAAGAAGGACTTCTCGTCACCTGACCGGGAGTGGGATCCCTCACATGCTATGGCGCATCGAGTCGCATAAGGAGTTCCGGGTCCCGTGAGCCGCAAGCTGGCTCGATCTTTCCAAAGATGCCACCGCTATTTTGTACACCCTGGCCCACAATGTCATCCCAAAGAAGAGCGGCCAGGGGGAGTTGAGGAACAGCGATCTATACTTTTTAGATCGTATGTTCCACGGTCAGGACTCACCATTCGCCCAGATTCCCCTGCCGAACATTATTATTAGTCATATTAGGACGACGGCGAGGAGGACGTCCACATCATTCCACTTCGGGTTTCCCCGACTTATTTCACTTCTCCTCCACAGGGCGAGGGTGATTCCCCCTGGTATCCCACCTACTCCCCGAGGCTGGTCGAGCTTAGCATTGATTGTCAAGGATCTACACATAGATGTATCGACATCGCCCCCCGACGAGAGCCGCCCGTAGAGCTACGAGACATGAGGAGGAGAGGTCTGCTCATCGCTCGCCGCACCACCACCACCGCCACCACGGCCCGGGTGGCGGTCATGGACACTCGGGCGGATTTCGCACCCGCATGATCGAGATGGGATCACATGGAGACGCAGTTCGACGCTCGATGGGGGCGTATGGAGGAGCAGATCGAGGCCTTGAGCACTCGACTAGGCCGTATAGAGGCACATCTCGGCATTCAGCCGCCTGAGCAGCCTATCCCAACGACCACCGGAGGCGATGGTGGAGCTGCGGGGGACGATGGATCCGCCTCATGATTTGCTGTTTATTCTACTCGTGCTTTATTTTTCTTTTTATGTTTGATCTTGTGTTCTGATTAGGTTTAACTGTTAGACATACTTTTGGTTAAATTGCTTGAGGATGTGTATATTTGTTTAAATTTAGCTTTTATGTGCTTATATGTGTTGATTGTGATTTGAAAAATTAGGTTGTTGGCAGGGAGTTTTCATCCAGTTATAGGGGAAACTCTGCCAAAATTTTTTCAAAAAAAACAAAAAAAAACAAAAAAAAATTAAATTGCACATTTGCCTCACAAATTGATTTGTTTTTCGAAATTTGATTCAAAAAGGGTGCAAATGTCCAATTTTAGTTGCAATTGTTTTCATCCTTTTGAAAATAAAAGCCCGTGTGATATGAAAAATCCTTTTTCCATCCTACTCGGAAAAAATTATTATGTGATTGTGACATTGGCATTTTAGAAAGTATGTTTTGTAAAATAGGAAAATTATGCCTCATTTTTTTCCTATTAAATGAGATTTCTTCTTTATTGATTTTACAAGAAAATGATTGATATTGTTGACAAATGATCCTTTTTCAATTGATGTGAAAAAAAAAAAGGAAAAAAGAAAAAAGCAAGAAAAAGTAGCAAAGTGAGAATTTAAATTCTACTCCAATGATTCTAGTACTAAGTAACCGGAGGTTTAGCATCTACAAATGTTAACTTTCGTGTAAAACGGTGCTTGAATTATGAGTATGCAAAGCAGTTTGAACAAGTAAAATGTTGAGTAACCGGGAGTCTTCACCTAAAAGTGTTGATTTTCGCGTCAAAGACATCTTTACTATTTGAGCAAGAAGGCATATGTCGACCAACCGGGAGTCTTCACCTAAAAGTGTTGATTTTCGCGTCAAAAGGCATTATTGCATTTTGAATAAGAAGATATGTTTCAGTAAATCCTTTTTAGCAATAAAATCTGAGAAAATATGGAAAAGGCAAGCTTGAATTGACTATATGAGTCGTTTGATTGCAAAATTTGGTGAAAGTGAGAAATCAAACTTGAATTTTTAAAATTGAGGTATAATTGTCTCTCTTTTACTTGATATTATGAGTACTTGATGCAAATTGAATAATTGCATAATAATGTTTTGCCTAGTTTATGAGGATTTGGATTTCCAAGATCACATGGTTTATTTCAATCCAATAATTTGTTTTTGATGAATATTTCCTATCACTTGAAAACAAGCAATGTTTCACAAGCACGAATATCTGATGAATGTGTTTTATTGCATGATTTTCATACGTTTTAGTCATTTAATGGCCAACAGCTATGATCACAAGAGTTTTTTACACTTTATGATTAAAAAAAAGAAGAAGAAGAAGAAGAAATTGATTTGCCATGGACTAATTGGTTAATATTTCATGACTTCTGCAGGATTAACGATCCATTTGACACTGGGGCAATTTTGTTTTGAGAGAAGTGATCTCTAATTTTGGATAATGCGTTCAAAATTAATTTTTGCCGGAAAAGGTTTGCAGATCAAGAGGATGGCAACATATGTACATTTGTTTCAACCCTGCAGAGGAAAGGTTCCAGTTACACCTTTCAATTTTTCAGAATCCGTCAATTATTTAAAAAAAAAAAAAAGAGGAAAGGAAGAAAAAGAAAAAAGTCATTGTTCCTATCAATCACTTACTTTTCAAGTCAAGAAAAATCAAAAATTAGAATGGCACCATTTCATCGAGTGCATCATTACTTGCATTTTACATTTATCATGTTTGAACAACTTATGTTTTATTTTTCAAAGTCTGGCAATCCAGCATTTATGTTTTCATCTCTCCCACTAGTGTCTAGATTTGGGTCCAATTCCACCAGCAATTTAGACCTTAGGCATTTATTTGCATTTTCCCATTTAGTCATTTAGACTTGGGTCCAATCCCACTGAATAGTATGTCTAGTCATTCAGGCTTGGGTCCAATCCCACTGAAGAGTATGTTTAGTCATTCAGGCTTGGATCCAATCCCACTGAAGAGTATGTTTAGTCATTCAGGCTTGGGTCCAATCCCACTGAATAGTATGTTTAGTCATTCAGGCTTGGGTCCAATCCCACTGAATAGCATATTTGCATTTTCCCATTTAGTCATTCAGGCTTGGGTCCAATCCCACTGAATAGTATGTTTAGTCATTCAGGCTTGGGTTCAATCCCACTGGATAGCATATTTGCATTTTCCCATCTAGTCATTCAGGCTTGGGTCCAATCCCACTGAATAGTATGTTTAGTCATTCAGGCTTGGGTCCAATCCCACTGAATAGTATGTTTAGTCATTCAGGCTTGGGTCCAATCCCACTGAATAGCATATTTACATTTTCCCATCTAGTCATTCAGGCTTGGGTCCAATCCCACTGAATAGTCTAAATTTGGAAATTCAATTTAAATTTCTGTTGGTTGCTGTCTCAACCTCCGCCGGGCACCCTTCTATCCCCATTCATCAAATTTAAATTTCTGTTGGTTGCTGTCTCAGCCTCCGCCGGGCATCTTTCTACCTCCCGTTCTCGAATTTTACAAGATTTAGTATTCATTTCATCATAGTTCATTTGCATTGGAACTACGTTTGACCTGATTCTCATGTCGAGATACGTAGGCAACTCTATACGAGTTCGGTCACATTAGGCATTTTAGTTTGAAAATTGGCAATCTAATATTCCTGCTTACAATGGTTCGATACAACCAAAAAACTGGTAAGCATTTAGGTGTACGCTTTGTCTAGAGTTTCTTCAAATTCGCACAAAGAGGGCAAGTCAGACACCAAATTTTGACTATTTCATTTGTTTTCCTATGTTTTTATCTATTAATGTTTAGTTATTTATTGTTGAATTTTCTAACACAATTTTCTCATTTTTGTAGGTTTTTCTTAAAAAAAAAAAAAGAGAAAAGTCAAAAACGCGGACTAGTTACGCGGATAAGTCCGCGTAACCTGATCAGAAGCGAAAAAAATGACGCGCGCGTTTCTTCCAGCCTTTCCTTCCTCATTTCTAGCTGTATTTTTGTGTCTTTGGCATCAAGTAATCGTTTTAGTCAATGCCCAAATCACCCTTGATCCTTAAGACACAAATAAAACGCATCCAATGATCAAAATTAACCCAAGAAAACCCTTAAAGTATCCAAGCCATTGGTTGTAGGTTTTAATGCCTATAAATCACCTATGGTAGGGTTTTCTGAAGGAGGTTGGAAAGCTGAGAGAGAAAGAGACAAAAGGGAGGCTGAGAGAGAGCAAAAAAAAGAGAGGAAAACGGTTGGGAATTGGAGAGGAAAAAGAAAAGAAAGAAGAAAAGGAAAATCTAGGGTTTCATACTTGAGAAGATTATTCTTGGAATTTCTGCCCTCCTCTCTTGTTTAGATTCAAGATTCCGATTCAGGTAACATCCTTCTACTTTATTTACCATTTTTTGATCGTAAAATTACTGGAAATTTGGACCTTTTGGTGGAACCAAGGTCTTGAATAGTTTTTTTTCTTTTAGTTTATGATATTTGATTATGATTATTAGTTGTTATATGAGCATGTTGTGTTTATAAAGCCTTGGTAAGGCTCATAGTCTTGTTTTGACGTTTAAAATCAGACGTTTGATGCTTCTGTGCTGATTTTGTTGTGATTTCTGAGAAATTTTTGAAAAAATGTTCTTCACGTTTTGAAGATGTGAAGAAACGCGGACTTCTTGCGCGGACTGATCCGCGTAACGTCCCGCGTTTCTTCTTGAAGGTTTGAAGATGTGAAGAAACACGGAGTAGTTGCGCGAGCCGATCCGCGTAACTACCTGTGTTTCTAACCTGACAGTTCTTCCCTTCCCCCTTGTTGTCCTTTTGATGATGTTGATGCTTAAGATTTTGGCCTTCTTCGGTTTTAGCTTGTTTTGACATGATCTGAATGATGATGTTTGATGCTTTGAATGGATCCCCTTGCCTCTGAATATTTTGTTTGTGTTATTATCTAAAAAACTGGAAGCAATCTTCCTGATGTTTTGAAGATGGGAAGAGACGCTGAGTCGCTTTCCGCGTTTCCTCCTCGACTTTGATTTTTGCTTGTAACGCGGACGTAGTTGCTGCGGCTGCTTTCTACCAACCTCTCTTTCAGATTCGTTGATATTTCCGCCTTTTGTTCCAGAATCTTACTCTATTTCCTAGTCTTATCTGTGTTGCTTGCAGAATCTGTTTAGATACCCTCTCTTTGAATTTTTGATTGGTTTTTCCTTTAAATTGGTACCTTGATCCCTTTTGTTGATATTGAGTCTTAGATAACCATTCCTATCATTTAAGGATTCAATTAAGGCATCACATCAAGGGATGGTAACTTCTTTCTCCTATTATGTGCTCTTGTGTGTTTTTTTGCATGATCTTGCATGTTTTAAATTAAGTTTTTCCTTTGCTTTTTATTCATGCCTAGTCTTTATTTATGTCATTTAATTTTTGGGTAAATCATTTGGAGGCCTTGGATGCCAAGTTGTAATAGATAGGTTTAATTTTGCAAAAAGTGTATTTATTCTAGAAAATGTAATAGTTAGATTATTATTCCGAATTTTTCCCTCTAGAATGTATTTAGGGTCCCCCGATGTAATAATTAGTTTTTATATGCTTATTTTGCATGCTTGCATGTTTATGTGTTTACTTGCTTTCCTAGGGTCTTGCATCTAGACATTATGCCTATGTGTTACGTGTTTATGTGTTTGATGTGTTTACTTGCTTTATTATCATGTCTACATGTTTATTGTGTAAATGTATTGACGTCACCACACTAGGCCAACGCTAGTTGTGGCCTTTCCTTTTGATTTCTCACTAATCCAATGTTAGTGAGAACTTTTAGACGAGGGCTAGTCCAATGCTAGACCCTTAAATGCCGTTCATGCATTAGATACAAATTTCACACACTTTTCACTTTTAGATTTTCTTTTCCATTTTTTGCATGTCACTATTCCCCCATCCCGTATGCGAGACATCTCATTTAGTTTTTTTCCTTTTCACAAAAATAGATTAGTGCATTTAGGGCATTACCCTTTGAATTAGGGAAGAGAGCGAGTATGGCTTCCTAACCTTAGCACGCTTTTATTTCCTTCTATAAAAAGGAAGATTTAAAGTCACGAATTTAGTCCCCCGCACCCGTTATGATTGCATTATCCCTCTTTAGGACATACATGTGCATTATTTTAAATGCTATCAAAATCATTTTTTAAAAGAAAAAAAACTCAAGTTTCTTCTTCATGTTTTAGCAATTCCAAGTCAAAAAACCGTTTTCCTTAAAATTGCATCTTTTGAAAATCCAAATTCCTCTTTACACTTAAAATTGATCTCTTCAAAATAATCTAATCTCTTTTCCTTTGGGATTTTATAAAAATTACATTTCTTTTGAAAATCCTTTTTGTCCCGTCTTTTTCAAGTTTCATCATTTGCATTTTTTTTCGTGACCTCCTCGAGGGATCAAAGTTGGATGACACAACTAATGTGATCAATTCCAATCAAACCTCAAGGAGACATTTTGCCCCTCTCGATCCAACATTAGGTTTAGGTTTTGCATCCATATAGATAACAATCAAAACGTGATAAATTTTAAAGTTGGAATTAGGAAATTTTTAACTAAATCTTGCAACTAGCTTTGGCTAGGTTAGAAGGGTGCCTTAGAAACGAGTAACATCGAATCTTTGTCTTCCCTTCTTTCAACCGTGACCCCCAAACCTTTTTCTCTAGTTTTCAAAGACCTGGAGTCGTCTAAAAAAGGGTTTTTCTTAGTTTACTTTCATTAATTAAAATTTTTTGGGTGACTTGGTACACCTAAATTCCATACCAAGTGGTGACTCCAAACTTTTCTAAAACCCTTTTCTAAACTTTTATTTTGGGTCCAAACCGTCGCATTTTCTTTAGTCCCATGACCCCTTTCCCTTTCTCTTTTTTTTTTCAAAAAAATCAAATCTTCCCTTTTTTCCAACAAAAAATGGGGCGCGACAGATACTGACGAACATTGATGACTCGTATATAGACTTATATACATAGAATGAATTATATATATCTATTATTATCAAAATATTAACTGAAATTCAACTAATCAAAATCCCCCACCAAGGCACAGTACTATAAAAATTAGTGAAGAGAACTCTATTCAATTCTTGGAAAAAAAGATTGAGGTTGTGGTACATATTAAGAAATAAAAAATAAATAGTAATGTGGATACAAAGCATACCTAAGAGATTGCATTGGTGGATAGAACAAAAGATCAATGTAATGAATATAAGTAATGTATTTGTATTTATTTATAATAATCATTGTAAAACTCTAATGAGTATAATTATTAGATATTAAACACATGCATATTTCACATACATGTACATATCTTTTTAAATATAATTTCACTAATAGCTTATATTGAAAGAAATCAACAAAATTGATTTTAGTTGATATAAAAGATCAAGAATCGTAATTACTTATTTGCTAGGTTGCGTTGGCTATTCCTATATTTTGTGCTTAAACATATTGAAATGAATTTTGGCCTATAATAAATTGCTAATAGAATAAATTCTAAAGGAGAAAACATAATAAATGATAGAGAAATTTTAGAAAAAGAATACCTAATTGTACAACTTAAGTGGATTAGTATGAATCATATGCTAAAAATATAGAACGCAGAATGATAAAAAAAAATAAAAATTGTCAACGTTTTAGAATTTTTGACAAGTAAGCAAGCCAAATAATTGTTTGGTTGCTCAAGTGTTTAGTAAATTTGTATAAAACTTGTTTGTTTACTGCTTTAGATATAGGAACCTTCTAAAAAACTCCCAAAAATTTTAATATACACACTCCCAAAACACCCAAGAAACTTCACTTCCAAAAGCTTTTCTACAACTTTTATATTAAGTTACATTAGAGTTTTATACAAACATCTAAAAAATTTTAGCCCCAAATAGGGATAGAAAACATGATAGGAGAAAACTAGAAAAAAAAATCTATGGGTTCTAGGGGGACTAACGAGTTGAGCTGAGTTCGAATAGTGCCATACTCAAACTCGAACTCGATACTAAACAAACCTACTTGAGCTTGAGTTGGACTCGACCGAACAGAAAATTATGTAGCTCAACTCGACTTAAACTATTATCAAAATGTTAACTGGAATTCAAGTAATCAAAATTGCCCACCAAGGCACAATACTATGAAACTTAGTTAAGCCAACTCCATTCAATTCTAGGGAAAAAATAGGTTGTGGTACATATTAAGAAATAAAAAATAAATAAATACTAATGTGGATACAAAGCTTACCTAAGGGGTTGCATTGGAGGATAGAACAAAAAGATCAATGTAATGAATATAGGTAACATATTTGTATTTATTTATAATCATTGTAAAACTCTAATGAGTATAATTATGAGATACTAAACATATGCAGATTTACATATATTTCTAAATATGATTTCACTAATAGCTTAGATTGAAAGGAATCACTAAGTTGAATTCAGTTGATAAAAACGATCAAGACCGGTAATTACTTATTTGCTAGGTTGCATTGGCTATTCCTATATTTCGTACTTAAGCACATTGAAATGAATTTTGGCCTATAATAAATTGCTAATTGAATAAATTCTAAAGAAGAAAACATAATAAATGATAGAGAAATTTTAGAAAAGTATACCTAATTATACAATTTAAATGGATTAGTATGAATCATATGTGTGACGCCCCATCTCTCCCTAGGGCGAACCCAAGAGTATTGGCAGAACACCTGCCCAACTCTCGTTAGGACTCACTACAAAATCCAAATATAACTATAAGCATTCATTCTTAAAACCATAATCGAAACCTATCAAACTCACTAGTTCAACTTTCAAGAGTACAATCCCAGTAATTTTGTCAAAATTACAATAATATTAACTCCAAGTACAATAATCCATCAAATTTGCAAATAATTTCAATCTTATACAAAAGTGCTAAAATTCTACAAAAGAAACTAAATTCCTCGATTTACAAACTCTACTTCCAGACCTGTTAAGAAAAATAAAGCTTACGGGATGAGCAAAACCTAGTGAGGTCAAGAGAAACATGCACAGGCAAGACAAAGCGGTAAAATAAGTAAGTAAAGCAGTAAAGAGAACAGAACAGTCAATTTAGCTGTAAAACATTTAAACAATACAAATTGAAGAATACAGTTGGCCAGCTCCACATTTCTGTAATTTCTGTCCTTACCTTTTTCACTTCACAAGCATCAATTTCAGGTCACACGTTGATACTCCATCAACCACTCACTCTCACAATCCATAATCACCACTTTATCCTTCTTCTGTCTACTTACACCCCTTTGACCAGACCCGAACTCCAAAATTTTAAATAGTGGTTGGCAACCCACTATGACTGTGTCATAGTCGATAGCCTCATTCCAACCAACGTAATTAAACAGGAATAACCCATGGTTTACCCATTCCTCGCCCTAACCCCTATTGCCGAACGAGGTGAAAGGATTCCCAATGAAGTTTAGGCGTCCCCACAATTGTAAGGAGAAACAAGCAGTTCAAGCAGTCAAGCAATTAACAATTCTAGCAGTTAAACTCATTTAGAAGCAAATCAAGTAAGATGAGTGAGATAATGTACACGCTCACCGAGGCACATTAGCATGCTTTTTGAATTAATTGTAGACAGAAAAGCAGAAATAGACAAGCACTTGAACATTCACCTATGCAATTAGTCAAGCACATAAACGAGATGATTAAACTTCGGCAGTCGGGTCAACTTCAGTAACCTCTTGGTTACCTGAGCCAAAGCGGAACTATCACACTCAATCCAAGCGGCTAAAACTCAAAATTTAACCTAACTACTCAAGTTTAGCAAGGTCGCTCAACCAAGGTCTCTTCCTCGGGCCATAACTCACTCAATATACGTTGGAATTGGACAAGGCTTAAAACTACGGAAACTCGATTCAATATTCTAAAAATCACCAGAAGATTCGCTCGAAGATTCATTGAGCATGATGGACTAAAATAAGCTGGAAGCTCCAAAAGAGAACAAAAATAGGAAATCAGGCTGTGAAATCAACCATTTTTGTGAAGTTTCTGGTATTGATAGGGGAAAAACTAGCACACGAGTCTTATACCATTAGAAAGCTTGTGAAGTCTAGTTTCAAACGCCACTGACGGTGCTCGATTTTGACTCCCGAGCAAGGAATTACAGCCAATAGAAGTACAGGGGTTTACAGTGACTCACGACAAAATTTCCAGATTTGAAGAGCTGTTTTTGGGACAACATTTGGGCATCGAAATGCCACTGGAAAATTACCAATTTTTGTACACTCAAACCTCACTAGAAATTGGGCCAAAAATTCGCACGGGAAGGTAATTTTTTGAGGGCCAAAGTTTGCGCAAAATTTTAGAACTAAGCTGCTAGATTTTCTTTCTTTGATTTGCAAATATTCTGTTCAACCAAATCAGCCCCAAATCACTCAAATTTTGATACAAAAACTCTAGAAATATTCCTTTAACAATGAGAGCAAAATGGTAGTAAAAATTTGAATCAAAATGCTTCAAAAATAGGGCAACATTCCGGCAAAGTGTGCAGAGGTAAAATTTCCAGATTTCTAACCCAACGTTCAAGAGCTTTTGACACCCCAATTGAACTCACATTTGCAAAGCATTTTACCCATACATAGTGTAACATTTAGGCTTCCAAAACAATCAAGGAATCCATGAAAATGGATGTCCAAAACTGAGCTAGAAAAATAGCAAAGCGGACCGGCAGCAACAAGGAAAAATTTCCAGATTTGGTTCTCCACTTTTCACAAGTTTTTGCCAACCTTTTGATGCACCAAAATACTCATTTTTTCAAGGGGTCTAGTCCTCATCTAGACCATCATTTTAGCAGTAAATAACCACAAGAAAACCAAGAAAATGGTGGAGCTAAAACAGAGCAAAACAACCTAAAAGAAAACCGGCAGTCTAGGCATGATATTTCCAGATTTTTAAGCTTTCTTTCTCATCCATCTTGCAACATCAAACAAAGCTAGTTTTACATGAAGTTTCTCCCATACTTAGGCCATCAAGTGAGCATCAAAATCAGCAAGGGAGACATGGAATCATTGAGCTAAAAATAGAGGAAAGAAAGCAACAAGAGGATCGGCACTTAGCTCTCTCTCTCGGCTCCTCTCTTTCCTTTCCTTCTTTCATTTTCACCAACAAATCTCCACAAAAACACCTCACACACACATATTAAGTCAACAACAGCCCCAAGTTCATACAATGGTGGGATTTCATAGAACCCACTTCATCCAACAACAACAAAATCCATCACAAAGAGCTAGAATCTCTCTTAGTCAAGAAAATGAAACAAAAGAGCAAGATTTTTGGTGTCTAGCAAGCTTACCTCAAACTCAAACATGAAGTTTAGTTAATGGTGGAAGAAATAGCTCACAACACCCCTCAATCTTCAAGCCTCACAGCCGGCTGTCCTCTCTCCTACCTGGCCCAAAATTCACCAAGGAAGACTAGCAAGATCCTCAAGTTTTTTGGTTGCTACAATGGGCTTTTGTTGGTGGTTTTGAGAGAGCAAGAAGAGGAAGAAGATGAGGGTGGTCGGTTGTTTGGAGGGAAGAAATGGAGGAGAGAGAGTGGTGAGTTTTTGAAGTTCAAGACAAGTGAGTGATAGACAAGATGTGAAGCCTCAAAAGTCAACTTTAGTAGCTTTATGTCGCATCGATGTCGAAATCGCGCGACGCGACACCCCGATCTCGGTTTCTCTCATTTATATATCCCAAATACATATTCTAACATTCAAAACTTATGTCTAGTGGCCGATCCTAGACTCGAGTGTGAAATTTAAACATTTAAATAATTCAATCAAGAACATAATTTGAACGTGCACAATGCATTTTAAAACCTTTCGTGCCGATGCAACTGATATACGAAAATCAAATAATTCAAACTAAAATAATTTTATAAAAATATGAGATTTTGCAATTTATGATTTAAATTGATGGTACGGGTGTGACAACCCCACTTCCCCCTAAGGCTAACCAAAGGGTTGGCGGGCTGCCTGCCTAACTTTCGCAAGGACTCAAGCATTCGAAAAACTAACCCTAATGGACAATTTCTAAATTCCACATTAGAACAGAGAATGAAAATTGTAAAATGACATTCAAGCTTAGAGTACAAATCTTAACTCAAAAGCATCTAAAGTTTCAATTCAAAACTTAATACATCCCCACGAGTCGAAATTTACAAAATCAAAAGAATATACAATCCATTCTTCCACACTCGAGACAAAAACCAAAATCAGATACTAGACCTAATTAGGTCTCTGGATTCTCGTCACCTAAGCTTGTGAATTTCCAAAAGATCATGCACAGGTATAAAGCGGGATAAATAACATATTTAAAACAAGTAAATGAAACACGAAAACACACAAGTAGGATACGGGAGCTCTCAGGAGCTCAGGTATACTTTGCACGTTCAATTCATGTAGTCGACACTCCGTCGACTTTCAATCCATGTAGACGACTCTTTACAACCATTTCCTTCCACCGAACATTCCCCTTTACCGAGCCCGCAATCCTAACACTTAACACTTACTACTCAAGGGACGCGGCCAAGAGTAGTTTTATAAATACTTTATACACACTTTCCCCACAAGTGTGTATATATTCATGTAAAACAACTAGGTCACCTACTCTACTTAAAAGAGAGCGATAAAGTATATCCTCCTTAAGTGAGTGGTTCAACAATTTTAAATTCACGCATTTAACACGTTCACACAAAACATTCAATTAAAGCGAATAACATGCATTGGAAACTCACCACCAAAGTAGGGTTCGGAAACTCACTCTGCAACGTAGCACCACTTCCTAAAATAATTAAAGAACAATGGAAATAAGTTTTCTAGTCCATCGACCAAAACTAGTTCAAGAAAGAATAAGTTCGATAACTTCCTATTTGAGCAGAAATCTTTGAAAAATCGTAACTTGAGTTGTATAAGTCCAAATTTTGCAAGGTTGGTATCGTTGGAAATCTCATTTAAAGTTATAAAACTTTACAGAAGGCATCATGATGAAATTCCAGACAAAAATTGCCCAGAATTTCGTTTAAGAATCAGCTACAGTAAAAAACAGAACAACACAGGTTGATTTTCCAGCAAATTTTGAAAATTTACCAAAAATTGTAGGAAATGAATTGGCCTCTGAAATTTACACAGTTTAAAGCCCTATGTATAAAGTTTCAAACTCCACTAACGTCACTCGATTCTGACTCTCGAGCAAGAAATTATAACTGTCCAAACAGGGCAGGTTCAAAATCCTGTGTTTTCTAAAATCCAGATTTACAGGGCAGTTTTTGGAGCCTCAATTGAGTGACGAATTCTTACTCAAAAATCACCAAATTTGGTTCACTAACTCTACCATATATAGATTATGTCAATACCAAAATCTAGCCAAAAAATATGACAGGAAGATAGTGTTTTTAATGCTCAGAGTGTACTCAACAATCTTGTTTTAAATCTGCAAAGTTTTGGTCTTCTTCTTCTAAACACCTCTAACCTATCTAAAACACCATGAATTGCCCTAATCTTTGGAACCAAGATAGTATTAACCTTCCTAAACCTAATGGTGATAAAAAATGATGAAGGCTTTTATCAATTTTTAGCACTAAATAGGCCCAAGATTTCGGACAGCAAGCTTCTTCCAAATTCCAGATTTTGGTTCCAATTCAACAACCATTATTACTACAACTTTTAGAGGGCTTTTGGTGGGAAACATTAAAAACTTAAACCTCAACATTTAAGCATTACATTTAGTCTTCAAGCTTGCAAAAAACGCAGCCACAAAACAGGGGAAACATAGCAGGATTTTTGGCCAACACTAAAGCTTCTAAAACAGAATTTTCTCTTGCCATTCTTACTATAACTTTTGAGGGGCTTTTTGCAGAGAAAATTAACAACTTAAAGTTCATCATTTAAGCGTTAGAATCAGCCCTTAAGCTTACAAATTGCACCCATGAAAATTAAAGGAAAAACAACAACTTAGAGTTCTAGGTTTCCAAATTTCTGCCGTGTGTGAGGGCCTCAAAAATTTATTTTAATAATGTTAAGATTTATTATTTTAAATAATATTATTATTGTTATAAATTCGTTTGATTATTTTAATATCGTACTTAAACAAAATTTTTAGAAAATTTAAATGGAAATTCAATTTGTTTATCTATTTATTTTTATCTCGTGGTGACTCGATTTTATTCAACCTTTAATTCCTCATAGATTTTCAATAAATTGTTTATCTTTTTAAAATTCGCTCTTTTAGTGACAAATGTACAGAAAGTGAGAAAACACATTTTTCGAGGTAATAATTCGGGCAGCGAGTGAAGTAGCTATAGAATGTAATGATGATCACTCGTAGGTTAAGAATACAATTAAGGGATTAGAAGTGAGTTAATAAGAGTGAAAATAAGTAGGATTTTGAAACCTTAGTTTAAGTTGGATTAACCTCCTTGAAACTAGAATTCTAATTGGCCATTGTTTCTTCCTCTTAATTCACCCTAATTCACTTCCACTTTATTCTTTTTCCTCTCTTCCTCCTAACCGAGTTTAACCCTTTAATCTTTAGCTAAGAGAGATAATTATTTTTTTCCCTCCAAAAATTGCTAGCAAAGGATTACTATTCCAAGGTTGACTTTTATGTCATCTAACAAGATTTATGTCTTGTCTTTCTTTCCTTCAATTAATTCATCCAAAATTAACACAAAACACACCTCTCTCTTCATCTCTCTTGGCCGAACCTCCCCTGCCCCTCTTCCCTTGAAATTTTATCAATTTCTTCTCCCAATTCCTCTCTAAAATCACCCACAAACTTCCATTAATCTTGGCCTAAGCTTGGAAATTGGGTGAGGAGCATTGAGGAGGAGCTCTTGGGAGGTTGAGTTTAGCATTCTTGGGTGTATTTGCCAAGTTCTTAGAAGAGGTAAAATCCTAAAGCTTTCACCTTTGTCCATTTATTACATTTCCAAGCATGATATTAGGATTGGGGAGTTGAGAGGTTACTAGAACCTTGATGATTGTTGATGAAAATGAGTTTTGTGTTGGTTTGCATTTGTAAGATGTTAAGTTCCTTTAGCTTGTAATTCTTGATAATGGTTGATTGAGTGGGCTCTTGGATTCCCACAAGTATGAGAATTTGATTTCTAGCATGATTAATGATATAATGTATGTGTATAAGTTGGAATTTGTGGTTGAAAATTGAAGGAAAAATCTCAAGGAAAAACCGGTTAGGAAAAGGAAGAAAATGAGGAAGAAAACTGCTGTTTTCTTTTAATCTTGTGGCTGCGATTTTGGCAAGCTTGAAGGCTAAATGTGAGGCTTAAATGTTGAGGGTTGGGTTGTTAATTTGTCCCACACAAATTCCTTCAAAGGTTAAGCAAAATTGGTGGCTTAGTTGGAACAAGGAAAAGCTGGAAATTGAGCAAGCTTACTGTCCGAATTTGTATGCCTGTTTTGTGCTGAAATTTGATAAAAGCCATTATCATTTCTGATCACCATTGGGTTTAGGAAGGTTAAAACTATCTTGGTTTCGAAAATGGGATCAATTGTTGGTGGTTTAGATATGTTAGAAGTGATGAGAAGAAGAGGATCAAAACTTCACTGGTTTGAGGCAATTCACTGAGTGAACTTTGGGCGATTAGAAAGCTGACTTCCCGAGAGAATTTTTAGTTGAATTTTGGTATGAACTTAGAATATATATGGTAGAATTGGTGTACCAAATTTGGTAATTTTTGGGTAAGAAATAATCACTCAAATGAGGCGTAGAACCAGGCCCTGTAAATTTGGATTTCAGAAAACGCAGGTTTTTGAATTAGCCTAGTTTGAACTGCTATAATTTCTTACTTGAGTGTCGGAATCGAGTGCCGTCAGTGGAATTTGAAACTTCATACATAGGAATTTAAACTGTGTAAAATTTAGAGGCCAATTCGTTTTCTAAAATTTTTGATGAATTTTCAAACTTGGCTGGAAAACCAACCTGTTATGTTCTGGTTTGTACTGTAGCTGTTTCTTAATCAAAATTTTGGGCAGTTTTTGTCCAGAATTTTATCTTGGTGCCTTCTACAAAGTTTTATAACTTTAAATGAGGTTTCGAACGGTACCAAGCTTGTGAAATTTGGACTTATGTAACTCAAGTTACGATTTTTCAAAGATTTCTGCTCAAGTAGGAAGTTATTGAACTTGATTTTCTTGAACGAGATTTGGTTGCTAAACTAGAAACTTATTTTCATTACTCTTTAAATATTTTAGGTAGTGGTGCTGAATTGCAAATAGATCCAAACTTGAACTTCGAGACCTACTTTGTCGGTGAGTGTTCAAGTGCATGTTAACTAATGTAAATAAATTGAAAGCATGCTTGCATGCCTCGATGAGCGTGTACTTTATCGCGTCACCTTCTTTGAATTGCCTCTAAGTGAGTTCAACTGTTTAAAATGTTAACTGAATGACTGCTTGAGTTGCTTGAACTGATTGTCTTATTTATAACTGTGGGGACGCCCAAACCCCATTGGGAATCCCTTCACCTTGTCCGACAACAGCGGTTAGGGCAAGGGATGGGTGAACCATGGGTTATTACTGTTTAAAGCACGTCGGTTGGAATGAGTCCGCCGACTTGGCATTCTCATAGTGGGTTGCCAATCACTGTTTAAATTTAGGAGGTCGGGCCCGATCAAGGGGGTGTAAGTAGACGGGAGAGGGATAAAAGTGGTAAATATGGACTGTGAGAGTGAGTGGTTGACGGAGTGTCAACGTGTGGCTTGAATTGATGCTGTGAAGAAAATAATTGTAGAGAATTACGAAAATGTGGAGTTGGCCAACTGTATCCTTCAAAATTGTACTGTTTAAATGTTTTATTAACTATTTTGCTCTTTTACTGTTTCATTAATTTTTTTAATTGCTTTGAGTTGCCTGTGCATGTTTCTCTTGACCTCACTGAGCGTTAGCTCACCCCAATTTGTTTTCCTTGACAGGTTTGAAAGTGGGGCACAAGAATCGAGGAACTTAGTACTTTTGTAGGATTTTCCTCATTTTGTATAAGATTGAAATCAATGGATAAATTTGATGGTTTATGGTATCTTGGAGTTATTATCAATGTAATTCTGATGTAATTTTGGGGTTTGTAGTTTGTGAGAGTTTATTAGTAATTTTAATAACTTTTAATGATGATTTTACGAATGAATGTTTGGATCGATATTTGGGTTTCGTAGCGAGTCCCGGCGAAAGCTGGACATGCGGTTCACCGAATCCTTTGGTTCACCCTAGGGGGAGGTGGGGCTATCACAGGTGGTATCAGAGCTTAAGTTTTAGATCCTTGTAATGTATTTTAGACTAGATGTTTAGGATGCTGGACTGTGGAATTAGTTTGAAAGTTAAGTGAAAAGATTACTTGTATACGTTTGGTTAAGACTTGCATTTTAACTGGATGATTTGGAGTTTAGGAATGTCGGGTAAAAATGAGGGTTGAGTTGATTTACACTTTGGGGTGGCCAACCTTAGTGTTGATTGACTTTGTTCTTATTTTGGTGCCTGAATACAAATATGTTATAACTATGGATATTCGCCATACTTGGAGGTTATCCAAGACCCCGTGAGGAAGTAGAAGAGAGAGTTGAGAGCATGGCTCGTGAGGAGCCCTCGGAGGAGGAGCCATTCAAGGACCCATCTGGGGATTCCCGACCAGCGGTTTGGCTGTGAACTAAGTTAAGGTTTCCAATCTTTGAGTGTTTTGTAAATGGTTTAGTTGGGGTGAGGCTAGTGAGGCCTACAATTGTGACTGCATGACTGTTTGTATTTCTATGGCATTTGGATGTGTTTTATCTTATAATACCCCATGGTTTGCTACTTACTTGTGAACTTGCAAATATAAATGTATGTTAGTGTTTCTATTTTAAATGTTTTCACCATTGATTTTTATACTTAATTTGCTTTTGCGTAATGGCTTTATTTCTACGTTTAGACGTAACTAAGACAAATGGATGCTCGAGGTCGAGGTCGAGGTCGAGGTCGAGGTCGTGGTCGAGGACGTGGGCGTGCGCAGCCCCAACCCTCCACGAGTGTTCACCTTTCTGGGGTTGAGTCTAAGGGGAGACTGGGCGGTGGTAATGAGGATCAAGTGGCTACGGCCATCAATAGAATGACTGACATATTTGAGCGTCTGGCTGATAATCAAGGCCTTGGACAGCAGAATCAACCTTTAGGGCCTGACCATGGGGAAGATAGGGCTTTGGAACGTTTTCTTAAATTCTCGCCACCTAAGTTCTTAGGAGGGGCTGATCCCGAGATAGCTGAGAATTGGTTAGATAGGATGTCTGATATCTTCACCATTCTGAATTATTCCGAGGAGAGACGGGTGAGCTTTGCCAAATTTCTGCCGTGTGTGAGGGCCTCAAAAATTTATTTTAATAATGTTAAGATTTATTATTTTAAATAATGTCATTATTGTTATTAATTCGTTTGATTATTTTAATATCGTACTTAAACAAAATTTTCAAAAAATTTAAATGGAAATTCAATTTGTTTATCTATTTATTTTTATCTCGTGGTGACTCGATTTTATTTAACCTTTAATTCCTCATAGATTTTCAATAAATTGTTTATCTTTTTAAAATTCGCTCTTTTAGTGACAAATGTACAGAAAATGAGAAAACACATTTTTCGAGGTAATAATTCGGGCAGCGAGTGAAGTAGCTATAGAATTTAAGGATGATCACTCGTAGGTTAAGAATACAATTAAGGGATTAGAAGTGAGTTAATAAGAGTGAAAATAAGTAGGATTTTGAAACCTTAGTTTAAGTTGGATTAACCTCCTTGAAACTAGAATTCTAATTAGCCATTGTTTCTTCCTCTTAATTCACCCTAATTCACTTCCACTTTATTCTTTTTCCTCTCTTCCTCCTAACCGAGTTTAACCCTTTAATCTTTAGCTAAGAGAGATAATTATTTTTTTCCCTCCAAAAATTGCTAGCAAAGGATTACTATTCCAAGGTTGACTTTTATGTCATCTAACAAGATTTATGTCTTGTCTTTCTTTCCTTCAATTAATTCATCCAAAATTAACACAAAACACACCTCTCTCTTCATCTCTCTTGGCCGAACCTCCCCTCCCCCTCTTCCCTTGAAATTTTATCAATTTCTTCTCCCAATTCCTCTCTAAAATCACCCACAAACTTCCATTAATCTTGGCCTAAGCTTGGAAATTGGGTGAGGAGCATTGAGGAGGAGCTCTTGGGAGGTTGAGTTTAGCATTCTTGGGTGTATTTGCCAAGTTCTTAGAAGAGGTAAAATCCTAAGCTTTCACCTTTGTCCATTTATTACATTTCCAAGCATGATATTAGGATTGGGGAGTTGAGAGGTTACTAGAACCTTGATGATTGTTGATGAAAATGAGTTTTGTGTTGGTTTGCATTTGTAAGATGTTAAGTTCCTTTAGCTTGTAATTCTTGATAATGGTTGATTGAGTGGGCTCTTGGATTCCTACAAGTATGAGAATTTGATTTCTAGCATGATTAATGATATAATGTATGTGTATAAGTTGGAATTTGTGGTTGAAAATTGAAGGAAAAATCTCAAGGAAAAACCGGTTAGGAAAAGGAAGAAAATGAGGAAGAAAACTGCTGTTTTCTTTTAATCTTGTGGCTGCGATTTTGGCAAGCTTGAAGGCTAAATGTGAGGCTTAAATGTTGAGGGTTGGGTTGTTAATTTGTCCCACACAAATTCCTTCAAAGGTTAAGCAAAATTGGTGGCTTAGTTGGAACAAGGAAAAGCTGGAAATTGTGCAAGCTTACTGTCCGAATTTGTATGCCTGTTTTGTGCTGAAATTTGATAAAAGCCATTATCATTTCTGATCACCATTGGGTTTAGGAAGGTTAAAACTATCTTGGTTTCGAAAATGGGATCAATTGTTGGTGGTTTAGATATGTTAGAAGTGATGAGAAGAAGAGGATCAAAACTTCACTGGTTTGAGGCAATTCACTGAGTGAACTTTGGGCGATTAGAAAGCTGACTTCCCGAGAGAATTTTTAGTTGAATTTTGGTATGAACTTAGAATATATATGGTAGAATTGGTGTACCAAATTTGGTAATTTTTGGGTAAGAAATAATCACTCAAATGAGGCGTTGAAACAGGCCCTGTAAATTCGGATTTCAAGAAACGCAGGTTTTTGAATTAGCCTAGTTTGAACTGCTATAATTTCTTACTTGAGTGTCGGAATCGAGTGCCGTCAGTGGAATTTGAAACTTCATACATAGGAATTTAAACTGTGTAAAATTTAGAGGCCAATTCGTTTTCTAAAATTTTTGATGAATTTTCAAACTTGGCTGGAAAACCAACCTGTTATGTTCTGGTTTGTACTGTAGCTGTTTCTTAATCAAAATTTTGGGCAGTTTTTGTCCAGAATTTTATCTTGGTGCCTTCTACAAAGTTTTATAACTTTAAATGAGGTTTCCAACGGTACCAAGCTTTTGAAATTTGGACTTATGTAACTCAAGTTACGATTTTTTAAAAATTTCTGCTCAAGTAGGAAGTTATTGAACTTGATTTTCTTGAATGAGATTTGGTTGATAAACTAGAAACTTATTTTCATTACTCTTTAAATATTTTAGGTAGTGGTGCTGAATTGCAAAGAGATCCAAACTTGAATTCCGAGACCTACTTTGTCGGTGAGTGTTCAAGTGCATGTTAACTAATGTAAATAAATTGAAAGCATGCTTGCGTGCCTCGGTGAGCGTGTACTTTATCGCGTCACCTTCGTTGAATTGCCTCTAAGTGAGTTCAACTGTTTAAAATGTTAACTGAATGACTGCTTGAGTTGCTTGAACTGATTGTTTTATTTATAACTGTGGGGACTTCCAAACCCCATTGGGAATCCCTTCACCTTGTCCGGCAACAGGGGCTAGGGCAAGGGATGGGTGAACCATGGGTTATTACTGTTTAAAGCATGTCGGTTGGAATGAGTCCGCCGACTTGACATACTCATAGTGGGTTGCCAATCACTGTTTAAATTTAGGAGTTCGGGTCCGATCAAGGAGGTGCAAGTAGATGGGAGAGGGATAAAAGTGGTGAATATGGACTGTGAGAGTGAGTGGTTGACAGAGTGTCAATGTGTGGCTTGAATTGATGCTGTGAAGAAAATAATTGCAGAGAATTACGAAAATGTGGAGCCGGCCAACTGTATCTTTCAAAATTGTACTGTTTAAATGTTTTATTAACTATTTTGCTCTTTTACTGTTTCATTAATTTCTTTAATTGTTTTGAGTTGCCTGTGCATGTTTCTCTTGACCTCACTGAGCGTAGCTCACCCCAATTTGTTTTCCTTAACAGGTTTGAAAGTGGGGCATGAGAATCGAGGAACTTAGTACTTTTGTAGGATTTTCCTCATTTTGTATAAGATTGAAATCAATGGATGAATTTGGTAGTTTATGGTATCTTGGAGTTATTATCAATGTAATTCTGATGTAATTTTGGGGTTTGTATTTTGTGAGAGTTTATTAGTAATTTTAATAACTTTTAATGATGATTTTACGAATGAATGTTTAGATCGATATTTGGGTTTCGTAGCGAGTCCCGGCAAGAGTTGGGCAGGCGATCCGCCGAACCCTTTGGTTCGCCCTAGGGGGAGGTGGGGCTGTCACATCTTTGTTTCCTTAATTTCAACCACTTGTGCCTTCTTTTCTAGTCTTATTTGTCCATCTTGTGAGTTTTTTTCTTGTCTTTCTTGAGTCAAGCATCTTGAGTTTTCATTTGTGCCTCCAAAATTCTCATATGTTGTCATATACCAATCGAATTGAATTGATCAGTCTTCTTGAGCAATCGTGAGCCAAATCATATTGTCTCAAGGATTGTGAATAAGGACTTGAAAGAGTTAGTAAGATTACTAGATTGGAATTTGAGTGCATACACGAGAGTTGAGTGGATACACTAAGAGAGTGCGTGAAGATATTATCTTGTATTTTTCCTAACCTTTCTTTGCAGATTTTGTTACCATGATGCGCCAAAGATCTATGTACAATCCTCTAAAGGAATTGTTGCTGAAATTCCATACTCTTCAACAAGGCACTAAATCAGTAAAAAAATACTACAAAGAGATGTGCTCAATCATCAATCAAGCCAGATTTGTGGAGGATTCAGTTGTCATTGATCAATTCCTAGAGGGTTTAAATGCTCAAATAGTGAATCGCTTTGAGGTGAATAACCGTATGGAATTGTACGAAGTTGCACATGCCGCTATAAATATCGAAGAGAAACTCGAGAGAGGCGTCAGTGGAGACTTTCCTTGACCAAAAGTGCTTCACTTGAGAAGCATGAGCAAGAAATAAAAGGGTCATGTCAAGTGTCCAAGAAAGATTCTTTTACGGGACGGCTCGAACAAATATTGGATACGTATCTAAAGTCGTACTTTGAACGTGAAAAGAAAGAGACTGAACTGCCCACTACACTAGCCACTAGTCAAATGCTAGTTGGGATGGATTTATGTGAGGAATGTGAGAATGTACATGAGGTAAAATCTGAGTGTAGTGAAAATAAAAAGGAGAGTGAGTTGAGTGAAGAAGAAGAAAAGAGTGCACGTGAGCTAATTGTGAGTAGAAAAATCAATGAGCGTGAAAGGGCTTATTATTTTCCTAACGATCTTAACTTTGCTTTGTTTAGTATTTATGGTTTTATGCAGGTTAAGCAAGGTGAAGTGAAGATTCTTATGACATGCACCATTCCAAAGCCTGTTGAAGAAGTAAAGATCTTTCGTGGAATTGTATATTTCTACCAATCTGCACTGGAGAAGTGCAATATCTTAGCAATTCAGTCTACTATCTTGAAAGGGAGTTTTCAATGTCATTCTATGATTAATTCTTTCGATTTTGTTGATCGTACTAGTTTCTTGGAAAATGTTGGTCAAGTGCTAGGAGGAAGAAACGTAAAGCTGACACATCCTACGGATCCAAACTAGCCTAGTTATGCTAGTTAGTCATTTCCTTATTGTCCATTTTTCCTTGCTTTCCTTAGTCATGTGTTAGGTTAAATAAATCAGACAAGAAACTTTTGTTAATGTCCAAATTTGAATAGCTAGGATAGTCGATTTTATTTATTTGGTAATTTCCTAAAGTTCGAATTCCATGAGTGGCCGAACCTAACTTAGTAATAGGATTAGTTTTTAGTAGTTTTTTTAGTCCAACTTGGACTAGGTTTTGAGTGTTTGTAAGGCTATAAATAGCCTACTTTTCCATCGTTTAATGAAGACAATTTTGATGAAATAAAATTGAGAGTTTTCTCTTTTCTTGTTCCTTGGGAACGACCCTTGATATAAAGTGAATGAGTTCCTATGTTCAAATTTTGGTTTATCAATTCAAGATCGCGTTGAGTTGTGGCGCCATTCTACCAATTCCTTGGTTCACTAATTCACTAGATTGTGGGTTGAAATTCAATTCAAGATTTGCAATTTCGAGGGTTAGACGGGTCGTAGGATTTCCATCCCTTTTTGTATCCATAACCTATTCAAGATAGATCATTTCGCTGCATTGCAAATTCATGTCTTCAAGACGCGGGAGTTTGGAGATTCGGGTTCGCATCAACTTATCATGTCTAGTTGTTGGAATAGTATCAACACAAATCAACTAAGATAGTTGGCACCAATGATTTAAAGCTGTTGAGTATTTTAAAATATTAAAAAGAGATAAGAGATCTAGTAGTATTTGTGGATGAAATACTAATCTTAAATTTATCAATTTATTTAGACTTGGTTAATAACAAAAAATTTTTCCACAGAGTAGTTTAATTTCTTCATTTTCTAACTACTGTCACTTTTAAACCATAGCACTAAGATTATATGTTGTTGGTTTTTTGATGATTAACAAACCAAAATGATGATTTTCACTAATGATCTTTTGAGCATAATTTGATAAAGACAGATTTTCAATCAAGTGTGGAAGTTTACAAACCTAAATATCAATATCAAGTATCGAACAATGCTTTCGGATGTAGAACAGAGGTTTGGACGTCCGACAAATTGAAATGGAAAATTGAATGTCTACTGGTTTTGTCGGATGATCTCTTCGGACGTCTAATAGTTTACGACAATACTTTCGGACGATACTCTCGGATGAAGAATTGAGTTTCGGACGTCCGACATATTCAGAAGAAATTTAAGTTGGCTACTGGTTCTATCGAACGGTTGGTTCAGACGTCCGACAGTTGATGACACAAAATTTCACCAAACTGTCGGACGATGGCTTCGGACGCAGAACAGGGCTTCGGACGTCCAAAACCTCCAACTGCTAGTTTTTTTCAGCATTTAATTCAAGACCGTTGGAGGAGTTTTGGTGGTTATTTTAGTGCTCTATAAATACCATAAAGGCTGATAGAGTTAAGGACTTTTGACAACCACTTCGTATAAGCTTTCTAGAGCAAATTGAGTAAGAATTTGTGTCTTTCTTTGTACTCGTAGTGAAAGTGACTTGGTGATCATTTATTGCTTTTCAATTGTGAGTGAAGTCTCAAGTGTGTAGCTTAGTGAGGGCTTGCAAAGTTGTAGTAAAACCACTTGGCTTGATCAAGGAGATATTGAGGCAAGCAAGGGGTGATCCTTCCTAGTACAACTTGGTGTAACTCCATCAAATTGAAGTAGCATTACATTGAGGTATTGGACTTCAAGTTGAGCTCAACTTGGTAGTCCATTTGATTTAAATCTTCTTATTTATTCTTTTACTTGCACTTTAATTGTGATCCTTTCCTTGTTGTGATTGTCATATTCCTCACTCAAGTGTTAAATCACCTAGAAGATTTGATAAAATCAAAATTGTGCTATTATTGCTATACATTTAGTTTAAAATTTCAATCAATCTAATTCACCCTCCTCTTAGGTTGCTTTCGGGACCTACAATTGGTATCAGAGTTTGGTCTCCTAGAGATTAAGCTCAATCAGCTTTGGAGTGATCATGGCAACTAACAATGCACTATTTTTAGTGGGACAATCATACACTAGACCACCTATATTTAATGGGGTCAATTATGTGAGTTGGAAAGATAGAATGGAAATCTTATTGCAATCGATAAACATTGGTATATAGTGAATGAAGGTCCATATAAAGCAATTGCTATAGATGAAGTCACCCATAAGCCTAAACCTAAAATTAGATCAGAATTGACTCCCCAAGATAAGATCAATCTCACCTTGAATGCAAAAGTTATGAATGTGTTATACAATGCCTTAGATGCCAATGAATCTACAAGGGTTAAAGGATGCAAAACTGCCAAAGAAATATGGGATAAATTAAGAGAAATTCATGAGGGAAGTGACAATGTTAGAAAACAAAACAAATCCCTTCTTGTCACTAAATATGAATCCTTTAAAATGGAACCTCATAAGAATGTTTATAAAATGTATTGCAGATTCAATGACATCATAAAGGACTTAGAGGTGTTGGGCAAAGAATACACATTAGATAAGAAAAATAGGAAGATCTTGAATGCTTTATCTAAAGATTAGGAGAGCAAAGTGACAGCTATAGACGAAGCTAAGGATTTGAATTCCATGTCTATTGAAACTCTTATAAATTCCCTAACTTCCTATGAATTAAAACTCAAGTCTAAGGTGCAAGAGGAAGAAGATGCAAAAGTAAAAAGGAGCATAGCTCTCAAAGCTTCACAAGAGGAGGATGATTCATTCTCTTTTGATGATGAAAATGTTGAAATGGATGATAATGATTTGGCACTCCTCTCTAAGAGTTTCAAAAGAATCTTCAATAAAAGGAGATTTAGAAGGGGAGGTCCTAGCAACTTCAACCCCAATCAAATCAACAATCAAAGAGGAAGAGGAAAGGAAGAGGTCAACAAAAAGTAAGGAGAAAAATGTTATGAGTGTGAACAACTTGGGCACTATATGAATGAGTGTCCAATGAAAAAGAAAAAGGAAGGAAGAGGAGAAAGAAGACAAAAATGTAATAACTTTCAAATAATTTGGAATGAGTGCAATTCTGATGGAGAAATAGAGGAAGAAGAAGAATCCACTCAAATGGCATTCATGGCCATAGGGGAAGATATGGTATCCACTAGTGACTCTATTTTTGATTGTGATGATGAGAATGATGATGATGTTAAATCTTTTGTTGAAAAATTGCATGAAAGTTTGAAAGATTTTTATGCTAAGAACAAAGAGTTAAAAGTCAAAATCAATTTTTTGCTTTGTGAAAACACAAAACTCTTTAAAGAAAATGATAAGTTGAAGAAAGAGAATGATGATTTGAAAAAGATTGAGATTGATTTAGACTTGCAAAAGAAACTTGATGAGAAAGAATGGTTATACAAAAAACTTCAAGAGGAACAAAGTGGTTTGAAGAAAAGAATGGATGGTTTAAATGAGTTTCTTCAAAATGAAAAACAAAAGATTTTTCAAATGAATATTAGAAAAGCTACTTATGGTGAAAATAAGTTTGTTATTTTTAGGGAAATGGGAATTAGATATTTAAAACCCATTAGTGTTAAAGACACTAGTAAAATGTGCAATTTTTTGTTGTCAATATGGACATATGAAAAGTCATTGCTATGTTAAGAAAAACATGAGAAATGGCATAAAAACTATTTGGATAGTTAGAGATTGCAACTAACTCCTAAGGATCTAAAAATAAAAACGGTATCAAAGGTTATCTCTCATTCCCTTTTGTGTAGGTCTGCTTGAAGAATTCAATCAAAGAATTAAAATGGTTTATTGATAATGGATGCTTAAGACACATAACCGGTGATCCATCTCATTTTGTCAAGTTAAGGTCAAAAAGTAATGGAAAGGTTACTTTTGGAGATGATATGAAAGCTAAGATAATTGGGATTGGAGATGTTGGCAAAAGTGGTGAAACCTTCATTCATAATGTTCTTTTAGTTGATAATTTGTGTTATAATTTATTGAGTGTTAGTCAATTATGTGATAGGAATCTTTATGCGCTATTTAAGAAGTATGAGTGTTTGATCCTTGATACAAATTTTAATATTGTCTTCAAAGGGAAAAGATACAATGATATCTATGTTGTTTTTGTTAAGAAAATTGACTCTACTAGTTTTCAATACCTTAAGATTACTAATAATAATCGTTGGTTATGGCATAGAAGATTTTGTCACTTTAATATGGATTTACTCAATGAGATTTTCAAAAAGGAACTTGTTAGGGAATTACCGAAAATCAAATTTGTAAAGGAACGTATATGTGATACTTTTCAATTTGGAAAACAAACAAAGGTCTTTTTTAAACCCAAAATTTGTGTTTCTACTTCAAGACCTTTGGAGCTTTTACACCTTGATCTATTTGGTCCTACTCAAGTTGCTAGTTTGGGTGGCAAACGTTATTTTTTTGTAATAGTTGATGATTTTTCAAGATACACTTGGGTTGTATTTTTAGCTCATAAGGATGATGTTTTCAAAAACTTTGTTTCTTTGTTTGTAAAAGTTCAAAACTTATTAAACTTGAATATTGTGAAAATTAGAAGTGACAATGGGATGGAATTTAAATATTGTGATTTTTTCAAAATTTTGTGATCATAATGGAATTTCACATGAGTTTTCTATAGCAAGAGTTCCACAACAAAATGGTATTGTTGAAAGAAAGAATAGAACTCTTCAAGAAACTGCAAGAACCATGCTTAGTGAATGTAACTTGCCTCAATACTTTTGGGCTGAAGCGGTAAATACAGCTTGTTATGTGATGAATAGAATTCTTTTAAGACCTATCTTGAATAAGATTTCATATGAACTACTTTTTAGCAAAAAGCCCATTGTTGGTTATTTTAGAGTTTTTGGTTGCAAATGTTTCATTTTGAATATTAAAGAACATCTTGGAAAGTTTGATAAGAAAATGGATAAAGGTATTTTCTTGGGGTATTGTGAAAATAAACGTGGTTATAGAGTGTATAATAGAAGGACCCTTGTCATAGAAGAAACTATTCATGTCACTTTTGATGAAACTAATGATGTTGTGTTCAAAGGCATTTGTGAAGATGATGATATAGGTGTGCAAGAAGTTCTTAAGGAACTAACCGTTCATGAGGAGCAAAACAAGGAAATGAAGGATAACACAAAGGAAGATACACCTCAAGAAGAAGATAAACAAGAAAAGAAAGATAAAGATGAAGAAACTCAAAAAGATCTTCCAAGAGTTTGGAAGTTCACTCAACATCATCCAAAGGAACTCATAATAGGTGATCCATCCGAGGGAGTAAAAACTTGCTCTACTAGAAAACCTTTAGTAGATAATTTTGCATTACTTTCTCATATTGAGCCTAAAAATATCAATGAGGTATTAAAAGATGATAGTTGGATAGTGGCCATGCAAGAAGAACTAAATCAATTTGAAAGAAATAGAGTATGGACTTTGGTAGAAAAACCTTTAGATCATCTCGTTATTGGAACAAAATGGGTGTTTAGAAATAAGTTAAATGATAAAGGAGAAATAGTTAGAAATAAGGTTAGACTAGTAGCAAAAGGATATGCACAAGAAGAAGGAATAGATTTTGATTAAACCTTTACTCCCGTAGTTGGATTAGAATCAATTAGAATGTTTCTTGCATTTGCATGTTTTAAAGGTTTTAAATTGTTTCAAATGGATGTTAAAAGTGCTTTTTTAAATAGTTTTATTGATCAAGAAATTTATGTTGATCAATTCCCCAGATTTGAGAATGAAAAAATTTCAAATTATGTGTTCAAACTTTCAAAGGTTTTATATGGTTTGAAACAAACTCCAAGAGTTTGGTATGAACGTTTAAGTGGTTTTTCGGTTAAAAATGGTTTTAAGAGAGGAGATGTAATCACCACTCTATTTACCAAGAATAATTTGAATGATTTATTAATTGTGCAAATTTATGTGGATGATATCATTTTTGGTGCTACTAATGAATGTTTGTACAAAGAATTCTCAAATATTATGCAAAAGGAGTTCAAAATGAGTATGATGGGAGAAATGAACTTCTTTCTTGGACTTCAAGTGTATCAAAGTCATGAAAGAACTTTATCAATCAAACTAAGTACACAAATGAACTTATCAAAAGATTCAGGATGGAGAATTCAAAACAAATTGGCACTCTTATGTGCACCTCTACCAAACTTGACAAAGATGAAGAAGGTACAAAAGTTGATAAGAAGTACTATAGATGTATGATTGGTAACTTACTCTATTGAACCAATGTAACGGCCTCGAAAAAAAAAATTATTTTTTTTTAAATTTCAAAAATTCGAAGTTTTATTTATTTATTTATATACTTATTTCTTTAATTATCTTGTGAAATCCGATTTTTCCTCATTCACAATGTCACATTTAAATTTTAACTCTATTCCCCGGTTAATATCGTCTCGTAGCATTTATTAGCGGTAAAATGTTAAAGGCACGTTTTTCGAGGTAAATTCGGACTGTGAGTAAACTAGTGGAGATAAGTATGGATGATCACTGATAAGTTGGAAGTGTAATTAAATGACTGTATTTGGGTCTTTGAAGATGATTAATTAGGGTTTTGAGATTTTAGTTAAGATTTGGATTAACCACTTTAAGTTTAGAATTTTATCTAACCGTTAATTCTTTCAACTAAATTCCTACCAGTCACTTAAAAATCACTTCTCCATCCCCTCTCCAAATCGAGATTTGTCCCTTAATCTCAAGCCAAATGAAGTGATTAATTTTCCCTCCAAATGGCTAATTAAAGTCACTATGCAAACTTTGACTTTGGGGGCAAGACAAGACCCATGTCTTGTCTTCCTTTTTCTCATTAATTCTTCAAGAAAAATTGCACAAAATTGCTTCATTTTTCCTCTCCTCTCACCCGACTTCTTCCCTCTCTTCTTCCTCTTGTTCTTCATCAAAAATTCCTTCCATTTTCTTCCTTAAAACTCAACTAAATTTGCACTAAGTAGAGCTTAGCTTGAGGCTTGGACAAAGAGCTTAAGGAAGAGGATATTGTGGGCTCAATCTTGCATTTCGTTTCTTGAAGTCATGCAAACCTAAGAGAGGTATAATTCTACTAACTTCTTTCTTGTCCCATTTCTTTAAATTCCAAGCATGACAACTAGGAATTGGGTGGTTGATGGGTTCATAGAACCTTGAATTGATGATGATTGTGTTGTGTGAAGTG
This sequence comes from Gardenia jasminoides, assembly GCA_013103745.1. NCBI lineage: Eukaryota > Viridiplantae > Streptophyta > Magnoliopsida > Gentianales > Rubiaceae > Gardenia > Gardenia jasminoides. The sequence continues at coordinate 21,430,554 of CM023095.1, forward strand.
TTGAGCTTCATTATTGAGTAATTTGATGATTATGGAAAATTGGTGGGCTCTTGAATTCCCACTAAATATGTGTAATTGATTTCTGGATGGTTAGATGATGCTATCTAAGTGCATTATGTATAATGATGGTTGTTAAAAGTTGGAGAAAACCTTAGGGAGAAAACCGGCTAGAGGAAGAAGAAATTGGGGAATGAATTTTCTGATTTTTCCTTGAACTTCGTGGCTGTATTTTTGGCTAGTTTAAGGGATGAATTTGATGTTTAAATGTTGAATGTTAAGCTGTTATTTTTCCCCACAAAAAGCCCTTCAAGAGTTGATGTAATTAGGGTTACTAATTCGGAAGTGAAAGCTGGAAAAATGAAGTTTATGCTGCCCGAATTTTTGAGGATTATTTCGTGATATTCTTGCCAAAAGATGTGATCATTTTTCATTAGCATTAGGTTAAGGAAGTCTAATACCAGCCTAGGGTCGAATTTGAGGTGAAACGGCAGTAGTATATGTTGGATAAAAGAGACTAGAAATGAAGGAATGGAACTTCATCGGTTTGGACAGTTTCGATGAATGAACTTGAGTCACGTAAAAAACTGCCTTCCCATTTGAATTTTAAGTTGAAATTTGGTATGAATCTAGTTTACATATAGACGTATTAGTGTGCCAAATTTGACAATTTTTAGACTTGAATTCGTCACTCAAACAATGTTTTGAAAACTGCCCTGTAACTTCACATCCCAGAAATTTCAGATTTCCGAACTGCCCTTGTTTGAACTGCTTTCATTTCATGCTCGGGTGTCGGAATTGAGTTCCGTCAGTGGCTGTTGAAACTCCTTATGTAGTAATATATTGTTTATGAATTTAAGAGGCTAACTAATTTCCTGTAATTTTTGGCAAATTTTCAAAGTACCCTGGATGGACAGCCTGATATGCCCTGTCTCTTTACTGTAGTTGGCTGTTGAACGAAAATCTGGGTTAATTTCGTCCAGAATTTTAATTGAAGGTCTTCTAAAAAGTTTTAGAGCATTCAAAGAGGTTTTCAACGGTTCTAAATGCGCAAAATTCTGACTTTTATAACTTGAGTTATGATTTTTCAAAGTTTTCAACTCAACTTAAGAAATTGTCGAACTTTTGACTTTTTGAACTAAACTTGGTCGGTGAATTTGGAGAACTCATTTTTGTTCTCTTTTAATTATTTTAGGGCAAAGTGCTGAATTTGCAACTAATCAAAACTTGGACTCCGACCCCTACTTTGTCGGTGAGTTTTCCAATGCATGTTTACTGCTTTAATTTACGAACTTAGAGCTTGAATGTGCCATGTGACTTGTCATGTGCTTTTGTTGAAATTGTTAAACCACTCACTTAAAGGAGAGTATACTTTATTGCTCCCTTTTTGTAGAGTCAGAAATTTATTTGTTGCATGTATTGAACTTGGGAGATGGAAACGTGATATACAATTACTCTTGGCCGTGTGCCTCGAGTAAATTACTGTTTACTGTCTACTGTTGAATTATGTGGCGTGCGGGCCCGGTAGGGGGAGTTAGGTGGATGGAGTTGGCGTGAAGAGTCGTCTACTTGGATGGAAAGTCGACGGAGTGTCGACTACTATAACTGCTCGTGAAAGGTGGAATTTGGCTCCTGAGAGCCCCTGTATCCTCAATGTGTGTTAATTGGATTTGTTTATGTGTTTTAATTATTTACTTTTAATTTTACCGTTTTAAGTGCATGTGCATGAATTTTGGAAACTCACGAGCTTTTTAGCTCACCCACGTTCCAGTTTCTTTTTTCCTTAACAGGTGACGAGAATCCCGAGGAGTAGCCAGGGCTAGCGTCTTGACCTTTTGACTTTTGTTTCGAGTACGAAGAAATATTTTGTATATTTGTTTGGTGTTGAGTACTTTAAGCTTATGGAGGTGTATGAACTTTGGCTCGAGGGTTGTGAATATTTTAAATGGATGATTGTAATTTTAAGTTTAAATGCCCCTTTTCATTTTTAGTATTAATGTTTTGGTATTTGGTGAAATTGCACGTTTAAGTTAGTGTTGATTTGAATGCTTGAGTCCTGGCGAGAGGTGGGCAGACAGCCCGCTAACCTCTCTGGTTAGCCTTAGGGGGAGGTGGGGCTGTTACAAGTGGTATCAGAGCCTAGTTTAGAAGTCTATAAAGGAAAGTTTTAAAAGTTCTTTTAGAATGGTTTCTTGTACTTTAAGTTTGATATTTTAGCTACCTTGAATATTGAAAAAAAAAAGTCCTAACTTTAAGTTGTGGTTTTGGTGTAGGTATGGAGAGTGGTAATGGAGCTGTGGGAGCTAATGGGCAGGGGGCCAATGGTCATGAGCCAACTGCTAGGCCAGTGCGGTATAGAGTGAGCGGGGATGACCAGACCAGCCTTTTGTTCACCCCACGTCGAGGGGGAGGCTCGAGGTGCCCGTGTAGGAGTCGGTACTCCTACCCTAATTCCGTGGTATTGTCTATGGACGATGAGCGTCGGGAGCTAATGGATGTCACTAGAGATCTGCAGGAGGAGAACATGGTGGCGAGAGGTATCATGGCTTCTCGTCAGGAGCGGATCCGAGAGTTGGAGGATCGGGTTGAGGTACTGGAGAATTGGGTTGACACTGAGCGAGATAGGACTAGGGCCACTCGTGACCAGGTCCAGAGGTTTCGGGCCCGACTCGATAGGATGTCTGACGAGGTCCATGAGCGGACTGCTAGGATTAGGGCTGACCTCACCACCCTGGAGGATATCGTGGCTGATGTTACTGCAGAGGCCATGCTTGATGGGGCCTTTGATGAGGACTCATCTGAGGTGGAGCCTTATGAGGATATATTGATGGGGGACGACCCTTCGGAGGAGGCTGAACCTGAAGAGGAGGAGGAGGAGGACCCGTCTGAGGGTACCCCTCCTGGTAGTCCTGCTGAGGACTAGAGGAGTAGTCCTAGAGTATTAGGGTTAGGGTTTTTATTAATCTGTTATAAGAAGACTTTATTAGAGGGATTCTCGTCCCTGGGATGCATGTTTATCTATTGCTTTCACTATTATATTTTGTGTGGTAAATTGACTGTGAAAGCACTTTTGTGTACTCTTTTGTGATAAACATGTCACTGTAGTGTACTGAATTCCCACGGTTATATGTATGAAAATTCGGCTAATTTTAGAAAATTCTCTTGTTTGCTTCTTGGTTTAATTTGTTAAATTATTTATTTTAATTTGTATTGTTTCTTTACATTTTCTTTTCTCTTATCTCACTTTACCTTGTTCCGTATTATTATGTATTAATTTTATTTTATATTATATTTGTACTTAATTATGTCTACCCATTATAGAAATCATGGACGGTAGACGAGGCCGAGGCCGAGGTCGAGATAGAGGTCGAGGTCCAGGGCGAGGGGCAGGACAACCCCAAAATGAGGGAGACGACCGAGGGTCAGCAGTTGACCAAGGTCAAGGACGAGGTTTGGGACAAGGTCAAGGGGTAGATTTCGGGGAACAAGTGGCAACCGCCATAAACAGATGACGCATCTTGGCTCGTGGTGGACCAACAAGGTCGAGGTCCAGTCAATCAATCACTGAGGCCACGAGGGTGGCGAGGATAGGGCATTAGAGCGCTTCCAAAAGTTCGCCGCACCTAAGTTCTTTGGGGGACCTGATCCGGAGGTCGCTGAGAGGTGGCTAGAGCGTGACGATATCTTGATTACTGAACTATATTGAGGAAAGGCGGGTATCTTTTGCCGCTTTCCAGTTTGAAGGAGCAGCCAGATCATGGTGGAACATGATTCGGGCCAAATGGGATAGGGACCAGACTCCTAGGACTTGGGAGAATTTTACTCGGGAATTCTACTCTAAGTTTCTTCCTCCCTTGGTACAAGAAAAGAGGGAAGATGATTTTATTAAGTGTCGATAGGGGCTTTTGAGTGTTGCGGATTACGAGGCACAATTTACCAAGTTGTCTAAGTTTGCCCCAGAGTTGGTGGCCACAGAGCCAAGAAGAATTAGACGTTTTATTCAGGGCTTGAATTTGGAGATTCAAGAAGGGTTAGCGGCGGCTCAGATTAACAGTTTTAGTGAGGCCATTGAGAAAACCCAAAGGATCGAGACCCCAAGGCTCAACTGAAGAGTTTTCATGCCAAGAAAAGGAGTATCCCTTCTAGTAGTCGGGGCCCAATAGATCCGAGTGCCCCGCCTTCCAAGTTTGGGAGAGGCTCAAGTGGGGCCAGTGCCTCGGGAACATCAAGAGGAACCTTTTCTCGAGGAGGGGCATCTAGAGGGTCTATCGGCGGTAGAGGTCCAACGAGGAGTGTTTCACAGGGGAGCCAAGCCTCCAATTCAGGTATTACGTGTGGGTTTTGTGGAAAACCAAACCACACCACCAATGAATGTTGGAAGAAGCAAGGAAAATGCCTGAGGTGTGGAAGTTCTGACCATCAAATATCTTCCTGTCCCCAAACCCGAGAGCAGAGTGGTGCCCAGAAGTCAAACCCGAGCCAAGCTAGTTCGGTGGGAAGTAGGACAAGAGTACCAGCTCGAGTCCATGCGCTGGATCATCAAGAGGTGCCTGCGTCGACTGAAGTGGTCGAAGGTACCATTCCCCTCTTCCATCGCTTAGCTAGAGTTTTAATTGATCCCGGTACTCATTCTTTTGTTAATCCTGCATTTGTTTGTGGTATAGATATAAAACCTGTTAGGTTACCTTTTGACCTAGAGGTTAGAACACCAATAGGGGACCAAAGTTTGATCACGAGTTTGGTGTATAAAAATTGTGAATTGTGGATAGGAGAGAGAAAATTAATGGTTGATTTGGTAAGTCTAGATATTAAGGGGTATGATGTGATTATTAGGAAGGATTGCTTAGCTAAGCACCATGCCAAGGTGGATTGTAGGTTGAAAGTAGTGGAATTTGATATGCCGGGGGAGGCGACGTTGAGGTTGGACGTTAAGGGAATGTTGACTTCATCGGCCCTTATTTCGGGAATTAGAGTTAGAAAACTTCTAAGTAAGGGAGCTCAAGGGTATTTGGCTTTTCTTATAAACCCTCCAAATGATAAGATGAAGTTGGAAGACGTGCCGATTGTTAGGGATTTTTTCGATGTATTTCCTGAGGAATTGGAGTCTTTCCCTCCTGAGCGGGCGGCAGAGTTTAAGGTTGATCTAGTACCTGCAACGGCACCAATTTCTAAGACTCCCTATAGAATAGTTCCGGCTGAACTTAAAGAGTTGAAGATACAGTTACAAGATTTTCTAGAGCGAGGTTTTATCAGGGAAAGTGATTCTCCGTGGGGAGCACCAGTACTGTTTGTTAAAAAGAAAGATGGTAGTTTAAGGCTGTGTATAGACTATCGGGGGTTGAATGATGTGACGATTAAGAACAAGTATCCCTTACCACTCATTGACGAGTTATTTGATCAATTGCAAAGGTCAGTGGTATTCTCCAAGCTGGATCTTAGACAGGGATACTACCAGTTGAGGATTAGGAAAGAGGATGTACCGGAATCAGCTTTCAATTCAAAATATGGACACTATGAGTTCGTAGTAATGCCTTTTGGGTTAACGAATGCTCCAGCCGCATTCATGGATTTGATGCAACATGTATTCAAGCCCTACTTGGATCGATTTGTGGTGATCTTTATTGATGATATATTGGTGTATTCCAAAACCCTAGAAGACCATGCCGAACACTTGAAGATTGTATTGCAAACCCTCCGAGAGCACAAACTGTTTGCCAAGTTTAGTAAATGTGAATTCTGGTTGGAAGAAGTATCTTTTCTAGGGCATAGAGTTTCCAAGGATGGAATTGCAGTTGACCCATCTAAAGTGGAAGTTGTTATACATTGGAAGAGACCAGAAAATCCTACTGAGGTGAGAAGTTTCTTAGGGTTAGCTGGTTATTATCGTCGATTCATTTAGGATTTTTCAAGAATTATTGGACCTTTGACCGATTTGACTAAGAAAGATGGAAAATTCCTTTGGAGTCCTAAGTGTGAAGAAAGGTTTCAAGAATTGAAGAAACAGTTAACTGAGGCACCGATCTTAACTCTACCTGATGGTAAAGAAGGATTTGTGGTCTATTCAGATGCCTCTAAGGATGGATTGGGTTGTGTTTTGATGCAAAATGGAAAAGTCATAGCATATGCTTCTAGGAAGTTGAAACCCCATGAACAGAACTACCCAACACATGACCTAGAGTTAGCAGCGGTTATTTTTTCTTTGAAGAAGTGGAGACATTATTTATATGGGGTGACTTTTGAGGTGTTCACGGACCATAAGAGTTTGAAATATTTGTTTTCTCAAAAGGAGTTGAATTTAAGGCAAAGGAGGTGGGTAGAGTTTCTTGAGGATTATGATTGCTCCATAAAATATCATCCTGGAAAGGCGAATGTTGTGGCTGATGCGTTAAGTCGCAAGGCTCAAGTAGCGGGTTTGATAGTGAATGAATGGGAAATGTTGGAGCAAGTAAGTGAATGGAAACCTTGTCTTGGGGCGCAGAAGGTTATTTTTGGAAATGTTGAATTAAGGTCTCCATTATTGGAACGGATTAAGGAAGCACAGTCAAAAGATCCAGTAGTACAGAAATTACTGGAAAAAGTCCAGAAATGAGAGACTCAGGATTTTAAGACAGGACCAGAAGGAGTGTTAAGGTTCCGGAAAAGGATAGTAGTGCCGAATGATGAGGTATTAAAGAGAGAGATTTTAGAAAAAGCACATTGGTCCAAGTATACTATTCACCCTGGGAGTAATAAGATGTACCAAGACTTGAAAGGACTGTACTGGTGGGATGGATTAAAGAGAGATGTAGCCAAATATGTGCAGACTTGTCTTACTTGCCAACAGGTGAAAGCTGAACACCAAAAGCCCTCAGGACTTTTACAACCCTTAGAAATCCCTGAATGGAAATGGGAGCATATTACTATGGATTTCGTCACTGGACTACCGAGGAGTCAAAAGGGACATGATGCCGTATGGGTGGTCGTAGACCGACTCACTAAGTCCGCGCATTTTCTACCGGTGAATATGAAGTATCCTTTGGAAAAATTGGCCAGACTCTATTTGGATGAGATAGTGAGATTGCATGGAATTCCAGTAAGTGTTGTTTCCGACCGAGACCCTAGGTTTGTTTCGAGGTTTTGGCAGAAGTTGCAAGAGACCTTGGGAACCAAATTAAACTTGAGTACAGCCTATCATCCTCAGACAAATGGTCAATCTGAGAAGACCATTCAGACCTTGGAGGATATGTTAAGATCGTGTATAATGGATTTTGGTGAAGGTTGGAGTCGGTACATGACGTTGGTCGAGTTTGCATATAACAACAGTTATCATGCCACGATTCAAATGGCATCTTATGAGGCACTTTATGGGAGAAGGTGCCGATCACCGATTCATTGGGATGAAGTAGGGGAAAAGAAAGTTCTTAATCCGACTGCTATACCTTGGATTGAGGAGGCTTATGAGAAGGTGAAGTTAGTTAGAGAAAGGCTTCAAACGGCCCAGAGTCGGCAAAAGAGCTACTCGGATAATAGAAGAAAAGATTTGGAGTTTGAGGTAGGTGATAAAGTTTTCTTGCGGGTGAAACCCGTGAAAGGTGGTGTAGTGTCTAAAAAGGGGAAGAAATTGAATCCGAGATACGTGGGACCGTTTGAGATACTTAAGCGGGTTGGAAAAGTGGCTTATCAACTGGATTTACCAACTAGTATGTCCAAGGTTCACAATGTCTTCCATATCTCAATGCTCAAGAAATATCATCCAGATCCGAGCCATGTTTTGCTATTAGACGAGATTGAGATGGATGAGACCCTCTCGTATGAGGAAAGACCTGTAAAGATTCTCGATCGAGAAGTGAAGGATTTAAGGACGAAGAAAATTCCTCTGGTTAAAGTCCTGTGGAAAAACCATGATGTGGAGTAAGCAACTTGGGAGGTGGAAGAGGAAATGCAGAAGAAATATCCAGAATTATTTGTTTAACAAGGTGAGAATTTTGAGGTCAAAATTCTTTTAAGGAGGGGAGAATGTAACGGCCTCGAAAAAAAAATTATTTTTTTTAAATTTCAAAAATTCAAAGTTTTATTTATTTATTTATATACTTATTTCTTTAATTATCTTGTGAAATCCGATTTTTCCTCATTCACAATGTCACATTTAAATTTTAACTCTATTCCCCTATTAATATTGTCTCGTAGCATTTATTAGCGGTAAAATGTTAAAGGCACGTTTTTCGAGGTAAATTCGGACTGTGAGTAAACTAGTGGAGATAAGTATGGATGATCACTGATAAGTTGGAAGTGTAATTAAATGACTGTATTTGGGTCTTTGAAGATGATTAATTAGGGTTTTGAGATTTTAGTTAAGATTTGGATTAACCACTTTAAGTTTAGAATTTTATCTAACCGTTAATTCTTTCAACTAAATTCCTACCAGTCACTTAAAAATCACTTCTCCATCCCCTCTCCTAATCGAGATTTGTCCCTTAATCTCAAGCCAAATGAAGTGATTAATTTTCCCTCCAAATGGCTAATTAAAGTCACTATGCAAACTTTGACTTTGGGGGCAAGACAAGACCCATGTCTTGTCTTCCTTTTTCTCATTAATTCTTCAAGAAAAATTGCACAAAATTGCTTCATTTTTCCTCTCCTCTCACCCGACTTCTTCCCTCTCTTCTTCCTCTTGTTCTTCATCAAAAAATTCCTCCCATTTTCCTCCTTAAAACTCAACTAAATTTGCACTAAGTAGAGCTTAGCTTGAGGCTTGGACAAAGAGCTTAAGGAAGAGGATATTGTGGGCTCAATCTTGCATTTCGTTTCTTGAAGTCTTGCAAACCTAAGAGAGGTATAATTCTACTAACTTCTTTCTTGTCCCATTTCTTTAAATTCCAAGCATGACAACTAGGAATTGGGTGGTTGATGGGTTCATAGAACCTTGAATTGATGATGATTGTGTTGTGTGAAGTGTTGAGCTTCATTATTGAGTAATTTGATGATTATGGAAAATTGGTGGGCTCTTGAATTCCCACTAAATATGTGTAATTGATTGCTAGATGGTTAGATGATGCTATCTAAGTGCATTATGTATAATGATGGTTGTTAAAAGTTGGAGAAAACCTTAGGGAGAAAACCGGCTAGAGGAAGAAGAAATTGGGGAATGAATTTTCTGATTTTTCCTTGAACTTCGTGGCTGTATTTTTGGCTAGTTTAAGGGATGAATTTGATGTTTAAATGTTGAATGTTAAGCTGTTATTTTTCCCCACAAAAAGCCCTTCAAGAGTTGATGTAATTAGGGTTACTAATTCGGAAGTGAAAGCTGGAAAAATGAAGTTTATGCTGCCCGAATTTTTGAGGATTATTTCGTGATATTCTTGCCAAAAGATGTGATCATTTTTCATTAGCATTAGGTTAAGGAAGTCTAATACCAGCCTAGGGTCGAATTTGAGGTGAAACGGCAGTAGTATATGTTGGATAAAAGAGACTAGAAATGAAGGAATTGAACTTCATCGGTTTGGACAGTTTCGATGAATGAACTTGAGTCACGTAGAAAACTGCCTTCCCATTTGAATTTTAAGTTGAAATTTGGTATGAATCTAGTTGACATATAGACGTATTAGTGTGCCAAATCTGACAATTTTTGGACTTGAATTTGTCACTCAAACAATGTTTTGAAAACTGCCCTGTAACTTCACATCCCAGAAATTTCAGATTTCCGAACTGCCCTTGTTTGAACTGCTTTCATTTCATGCTCGGGTGTCGGAATTGAGTTCCGTCAGTGGCTGTTGAAACTCCTTATGCAGTAATATATTGTTTATGAATTTAAGAGGCTAAATAATTTCCTGTAATTTTTGGCGAATTTTCAAATTACCCTGGATGGCCAGCCTGATATGCCCTGTCTCTTTACTGTAGTTGGCTGTTGAACGAAAATCTGGGTTAATTTCATCCAGAATTTTAATTGAAGATCTTCTACAAAGTTTTAGAGCATTCAAAGAGGTTTTCAACGGTTCCAAATGCGCAAAATTCTGACTTTTATAACTTGAGTTATGATTTTTCAAAGTTTTCAACTCAACTTAAGAAATTGTCGAACTTTTGACTTTTTGAACTAAACTTGGTCGGTGAATTTGGAGAACTCATTTTTGTTCTCTTTTAATTATTTTAGGGCAAAGTGCTGAATTTGCAACTAATCAAAACTTGGACTCCGACCCCTACTTTGTCGGTGAGTTTTCCAATGCATGTTTACTGCTTTAATTTACGAACGTAGTGCTTGAATGTACCATGTGACTTGTCATGTGCTTTTGTTGAAACTGTTAAACCACTCACTTAAAGGAGAGTATACTTTATTGCTCCTTTTTTGTAGAGTCGGAAATTTATTTGTTGCATGTATTGAACTTGGGAGATGGAAACGTGATATACAATTACTCTTGGCAGTGTGCCTCGAGTAAATTACTGTTTACTATCTATTGTTGAATTATGTGGCGTGCGGGCCCGGTAGGGGGAGTTAGGTGGATGGAGTTGGCGTGAAGAGTCATCTACTTGGATGGAAAGTCGACGGAGTGTCGACTACTATAACTGCTCGTGAAAGGTGGAATTTGGCTCCTGAGCGCCCCTGTATCCTCAATGTGTGTTAATTGGATTTGTTTATGTGTTTTAATTATTTACTTTTAATTTTACCATTTTAAGTGCATGTGCATGAATTTTGGAAACTCACGAGCTTTTTAGCTCACCCCTGTTCCCGTTTGTTTTTCCTTAACAGGTGATGAGAATCCCGAGGCGTAGCTAGTGCTAGCGTCTTGACCTTTTGACTTTTGTTTCGAGTACGAAGAAATATTTTGTATATTTGTTTGGTGTTGAGTACTTTAAGCTTATGGAAGTGTATGAACTTTGGCTCGAGGGTTGTGAATATTTTAAATGGATGATTGTAATTTTAAGTTTAAATGCCCCTTTTCAGTTTTAGTATTAATGTTGTGGTATTTGGTGAAATTGCACGTTTAAGTTAGTGTTGATTTGAATGCTTGAGTCCTGGCGAGAGCTGGGCAGACAGCCCGCTAACCCCGCTGGTTAGCCTTAGGGGGAGGTGGGGCTGTTACAACCACAAGTAGACCCGATATTATGTTTGCTGTTTGCTTGTATGCCCAATTTCAATCATGTCCAAAAGAGTCTCAATTGCTAGTTGTAAAATGAATTTTTAGATACATAAAGGAAACTATGAATTATGGTTTATGATATCCAAAATGTTCTAACTTTGCATTAATTGATTTTTCGGATGCCGACTGTGAGGACCCATATCATCATTTTAATTTATATATTGCAAATTCCCAAATCAATTTTTACTTATTTATTTATTTTATTTAGAATTATTTAACTTTATTAAGTCAATTGCATCGGCATGAAATTTTTTTTAAAATGTGTTGTCCACATTTAAATTATGTTGTTAATTGCATTATTTAGATGTTTAAATTTTGCATACGAGCCTAGAGTCGACTATTAGATGTAAGTTTTGAGTATTAGGATATGCATTTGAAATATATAAGTGAGAGAAACCGGGGTTGTAGTGTCGAGTCGCACGAATCGACCCCGACATGACAAAATGTGGCATTATATCAAATCGATTAACTTCCTTTCATTTCTTTCATTTTCCCAACAAACCCCAAAAGTCAACAAAACACCACTCACTCTTTTCCTCTCCCTCTAGCTAGGCCGAACCCCTTCCCCTTCTTCCCCTTCATCTTGTCTTCAAAACACCACTTCAATCCTTCATCAAATCTACCAAGAACTTGAGCAATCTTGCTAGCTTACCTTGGAGTTTTGAGAACCAACAAGGAGAGAGAGAGAGAGCCGAGCTAGGAGCTTGAAAGAGAGGAGCTGTTTAGGAGTTTAGACACACCACAAGCTAGGGTTTCTTCTTGAGCAATTAGAGGTAACTTGGCTTCAACAAAACCTTGTTTCCTTGCTTCCATTTTATGGCTTTGGAGCTTGTACCTCCTTGTTTTTATTTTTGTTGGATTTGGATGGTTGTGTGGGCTTTATGAACTCTCACATTTCTTGATTGTTGGGATGTTGTGATGTATATATATGTGATGGAGTGAGCTTGTGTTGAGTTCTTGGAGTTAGAAAGCTAGGACGAAGGGAAGAAGAAAAACTGAGAGAGGAAGAGAGCAAGCTGCCGGCTCCTTTTGCTAATTTTTCTGCCCTGTTTTAGCTGCCGTTTTTCGTGAGTTTCTTGGCTATTTTGAGAGGTGAAATGTTGAGTTTTAAGTGGACATTTTTCCTAGCAAAATCCTCTCATTTGGTGCTTCAAAAGTTCATGAAAAAATGGCCGAAAATCTGAAAAATTTTGCCTCTATTCTGCCCGAGATTTTCTGCTCTGTTTTGGGTGTTGTTTGGTTCAAATTTTGCTACCATTTTACCACCATTTGCTCAAGAAATGTTGCTAGAGTCTTGGTTTCAAAAATGGAATGGAATGGGAGGGCTATTTTGGATGAGCTAAATGTTGCAAAAGAAAAGAAATGTTGTTGGGAAGAATTGAGTTCAAAATCTAAGTTAAATTTGATCATTTTGATCACTGCCTTCCCGTATGATTTTTTAACTAAATTTTGGTAAAAACGTAGCTCACATACTGAGGTTTATGTATGCAAAAATTGGTGTTTTTCCAGTACCATTTCATTGCCCAAATTTGCTCTTCAAATCTGGAAATTTTAGTTGACAGGACAGCTTTATACCTTCTGTTCAAATGGATATATTTTCTTGCTCAGGAGTCAAAATCGGGCACCGTTTGTGGCGTTTGAAACTAGACTTCAAGGATTTTTTAATGGTATATGACTTTCATGCTAACTCATTTTTTATCAATCCCAGAAAATCTAGAGAAAAGGCTGCTTCTTTAGACTGTTTTTCCCTGTCTTTTGTTCATTGTGGCATTTTGCAGCTCAGTTTTAGCCCTTCTAGTGAATTGTAGTACTCTAAGTCTAGTTTCCATAGCCATAGGCCTTGCCTAATTTCGATCAGTGTAACCCTAGATATGGTCGGAGCAAGAAACAGTGGCAGTGTGGCCTGTGGTGATTTTAAGTAGTTTGGGTTAAGTTTTGAGTTCTAGTTGTTTGGCTAGTGTTTGATAGTTAAACTTTGGCTCAGGTGACCAAGACTTTGCTGAGGGAGAACCGACTACTGAAGCTTAGCCCTTTTGCTTGCTTGCTCGCTTAAGTGAATCGCGGTGAGTGTTCAAATTCTTGTTACATAACGCTTTATTTAATGTCAATGACTTGAAAAGCATGTTGGTTTGACTTGGTGAACGTGTACTTTATCGCGCTATCGCGCTCGCCCTTATTTGGATTGAATTTGTTAAATGCTTGTACTTGCACTTGTTCTTGAATTGTTAGTGCCAAGCGGTAGAATGTATCACACTTAAGCGAGTGGGAGGTACCTCTCATCCCGTCTTGGTTAATTTTTGGCCAAGTCGATTGGAGTATTGGCTTATCGACCCCTTTTACACCAAGCGGTAGTATATACTACACTCTAATGAGTGGGAGGTGCCTTTCATCCCGTCTTGGTTTACTGATAAATTCTATTTTGACAAGCGGGCCCGACATAGGGGGTGTAAGTAGACAAGTGAGTGTAAAGTGATGTCTACGGAAAGTGAAATAGTGGTTGACGGAGTGTCAACATTCCAATTGAAAATTGTGGCTTGGGAGCGGACCAAAGGTGATTGCAGGAATTGCGGAAGTGTGGAGCAGATCATCTGTATCCTTTTATATTGAATTCTTTATGTGAGTTTTGAGCTTTTCTACTGTCTTATTGTTTTGACGGTTTTATTGCCGCTTTAACCTGGTTGCGTGTGATTTCTTGACCTTATTGGGCTTTGCTCACCCCCTTAAGCTTTGATTTCCTTAACAGGTTTTAAAGCGGAGTTCATTAATCGAGGAACTTAGTTTCTTTGGTAGAATTTTCGCACTTTTGTATAAGATTGTTTTGATTTGTGAACTTGATGGCATATTGTACTTGGAGTTAAAATTGTTGTAATTTGATTAAATTATTGGGGTTGTACTCTTGTAAGTTTAGCTAGTGGTTTTGATAGATTTCGATTATGGTTTTAAGAATGAATGCTTGTATTTATATTTGGATTTTGTAGTGAGTCCTGGCGAGAGTTAGACAGGTGTCCCGCCGATGCTATTGGGTTCGCCCTAGGGAGAGGTGGGGCGTCACACCGACTTTGCCAGGTGTAGAGTGGATAAAAAAAGTATTAGTGGTACATGTCATTTTTCTAGGTGAATGTTTGGTTTCTTGGCTTAGCAAAAAATAAAATGCTATTTTCTTGTCTACGACGGAAGCCGAATATATAGCCGCTGGTGCTTGTTGTGCTCAATTGCTATGGATGAAACACACTTTACATGATTTTCACTTGAAATATGATTATATGCCTATGTTTTGTGATAACACTAGTGCTATCAACTTGACCAAAAAGCCAATTCAACATTCTAGGATAAAACACATAGACATAAGGCATCATTTCATTCGTGATCTTGTTCAAAGAGGTAGAAATTTGTGTTAATTATGTATGTTCAAAAGATCAAATAGCTGATATTTTTACAAAAGCATTGCCCTTGGAGTAATTTGTATATTTGAGAAATAAGTTAGGTATTTCAGAAAAATACCTTTAAAAAAAAACATGGGATCAGACATCCTAAAGAATTTTGGACGTCTAACAGCTTTTGTTTTATGTGTCAACTATTATCGGATGTCTGACAGGTTCAAAAAGTTGTTTTTCAACTTCTTAGGATCGGACGCATGTTTCAAACGCATAACTACTGTTTGAACATCCGAAACTCGCTAAACTTGTTTTTTTTAAAGGCCTCTCAGACAATCATTTGCATATTTCTTTCTCTCTCTCGGACAAAGGTTTCTCATATTCCACTCTCTAAAAATTAAAATTCATTCTTTTCAAGTTATTTTCATTTAAAATTGCTTGCTAAATTGGATTCCAAACATCATTTACAGCAAATCTACTTTAGCATTTCCCCTCAAACATCAATCCTGTGAAAATCCCTAATTCTCATCTAAAACCCTAATTCTTCTTCTCCTCTTCTGAACTAATTCGTGGGAAATCAAGTACTTAGGAGGCACTATCTGCACTACATTCTCATCACCGCATCATCCTCTGCATTTTCTACATCGTCAATGGTATGAGTTCGTGGTAGTTCATCCACTGCTAAGCGAAGAGCCGGACGAAGTTCTAATACCGGGAGAACTGCTGGAGCAAGGGTGTCACAGCGACGTAGTCGTGATCATCAGTAGCAGGAACAGCAAAGGGAAGCATAAGAATAATCCGGGAACGTTTTACCTACCTTCATTGATGCTGAAGCTGAAGAGAGATTTTTCATTGTCTGTAGGAAAGGTTTCATTACCCAACGGTCAATTTCTATTTCTGATTTCTGTATCTATAGGCTTGATTGAATCATTGAAAAATTCACCTTTCAAAAATGGAATCATCTCCTTACCTTTCCACATATTGTTTATCCCCCAATAGTGCATCAATTTTTTGCAAATGTCAGACAACGAAGAACTCCTTCTGAAATGATCTCTAGAGTTAATGGGATTGATATCACTCTTGATCCAAATATAGTGAATCAAATTTTTAACACTACTATTGAGTCTGATTGCTCTAGCAAAATAGCTAATTTCTTTTCATATGAAGAGCAACCAACCTCTTATAATCACTTTAGTGGGACAAAACTCTTATCCTACTTTCAAACAAATTTTCAAATCCCAACTGAAACTGATTTGAATGAATTAACTCCTTTACAACAAATTCTTTGGGTAATGATTGGAAATCTTTTAGTTCCTACTTTTGGTCATTGTACCACTGCAAACAAAATGGAACTTTATCTATTTTACTACTTTATGGAAAATATCAGGGTTGACTTTGGCTTTGTAGTGTGTCAATTCATAAACAAAGTTAAATCTGACAGTCGTAGGAAAATTTCTTATGGCAAATTCTTAACATCAATTTTCAATCACTTTAACATTCCCTTAATTGGTGCACCAACCACTGAAAATCCTAATTATTTTTTCACCAAAGCCTATTTGAAAAGAAAAACATTTTGTTTGTTGGTGGTGAATGGGTATACAAGGAAACTGCCTTGGAAACTCGCACCAAACAATCCCATGATCCGACCTCTACTCCTCTTACACCTCTCACTCCTCGGTTTAAATGTCCTAAAGTTGACTCTTCCACTCGACTTTCCTCCCAACCTACAATCTCTTCTAATCTTGTTCTTAGTCTGCTTCTTGAACTCAAACAATGAAGCCTTCTTCTAGAGCAAGGACTTCAAATGCTGATGACTCCGAAGCAACAAGATGTTTTTCTAAAGTTGAAAGAGACACTCTTGCCTTCTCATACTCAAGATAGATGAACAAGCACAAGGAGGCCAAGAGCATGAGTAATCCCATGCACAATAATCACATCATCAAGAGCATACTCTAGAAGTTGGCCCTTCAAGAATCACCACTCCTCTTACACAATAAGCCAGTGAATCGGATGAAAGCACAAACAAGGAATTTAGACTTGTCCGAAAGCGTCAAGGCTCATCTCATCCACAATTTTAGCTTTACCTAGGCATCTATTAGGACTATGCACTTAGGCATCTCATAGGCCAACATCACTTTTGTATATGACTTGCTTATTGGCTTCTTTTGCTGGTCTTAATGGCCTTAGCTATTTTGTTAGCCAAAAATGCTTATTGGCCTTGGTTGTTTTTTGATTGGCCTTGGCCATGTTGGCCTTGTTAACTTTGTTTGCTGAACTTCTGTTATGTTTATTGAATCTATTTCATGTTTAATCTTGTGTTCAATATTGTGTTTAATATTGTGTTTGCTGAACCATGTTAACAGTCTTCTTGTAGTTATGGAGGAAAGGTAAGTTTTATTATTGAATCATGTGCAAATTTTTGATTGATGACAAAAGGAGGAGAAAAAGTGAGGCTAACAGTAAGGGGGAGTTTATGTTAACAGTAAGGAGGCTAACAATATAATTATGCTTTGAGCTCTTATGTACATGTTAAAAGAGTAAGGGGAAAAGTTTGGGTAGAATAATTGTGCTTTAACTATGCTTTATGCTTTTATTTCTACCAAAATCATCACTTGGTTTGTTATCATCAAAAAATGGGGAGATTGTTGGTTTTTTGATAATTAACAAACCAAAATGATGATTTTCATTAATGATCTTTTGAGCATAATTTGATAAAGATAGGTTTTTAATCAAGTGTGGAAGTTGGCAAACCTAAATATCAATATCAAGTGTCGGACGATGCTTTCGGATGTAGGATAGAGGTTCGAACATCCAACAGATTGAAATGAAAAATTGAATGTCTACTAGTTCTGTAGGACAATCTCTTTGGACGTTCGATAGTTTACGACAACAGTTTCGGATGATGCTCTCGGATGAAGAACTGAGTTTCAGACGTCCGACACATTGAGAAGAAATTTAAGTTTGTGAGAACCCAGAGAAAAAAAATGAAAAAGAAAAAAAATGGCTTGATTGCACCATGAAAGCATTAAGTATATTATTTTCCTTTAAGTACTTTATTTTGCATACATAGCATGACATTAATTTGGAATTTTATTTTACATGTTTCATGTAGTAAATTGCATAAAATTTATGTGGCATTAAGTAGGATACATTCTAATTGAGGGATTAGAAACTAATTGCATAGAATTTTAACCCAATTCATGGCCAAGACATTTCCACTTGTCAACCATCCAACAAGTCTTGACTTAAGCCTTTCTATTTAACCTCTCATTTTCAAAAATTTAAACCAAAAATTCCCTCCCTTCTCTCTCCTCTTTGCCGAACTCCATAAGTAAGAAAACACTAAACCATAAGCTGGATTCTAGCAATTTTAGGTGAGGAAAAACATGTTCAAGTGAAACCCTAGCTTAGATTGTTGCTTGATCATCAAACTTGGTTGGAAGAATTGGAGCTTTTTGGGTGGTTTTCTCTCTCAACTCTCAAGGTAATTAGCCACTTAACTTTGCTTTAGTTATGTTTAAATTCAAAAAGGATGCATGATAGTTAAGTTTAAGGTGTTTGGGGTTGATTAGAAGGAAAGATTATGGAAGGAAATCTTGTGTTTGAAAACTAGAACTTAGGTTTTCATTTTTGGTTACCATGTGTTTGATAAAATGCTCAATGACTTGTGATGCTTTGATGATGGAATTAATTGCTGTTTTAGCATGTTAAACACCATGTTAAGTGATGGATTAACTTTAAAGAGTTAATAGATGAAGTTGTACCAAAGCTGAAATTTTGCAGGAAAACAGGAATGAAAAACAGCAAACTTTCTGAGGTTACTGTTGACCGTAGAGAATGAATTAGCACCCAAACCTTATACCGTTAGAAAGTCCTATGAACCTAGTTTTAAACGTTGCTGACGGAGTTTGATTTTGATTTTTCTACGTTGAGTTATGGCTATTTTCCCGAGACTGTTCGATCAGCCTGCAGCCATTCCGACAGTTTTCTTGCTTCTCTGAGATTTGCCATTTTGACATGATTAAGCATGATTTGATGTTTGACCTCTTCATGAAAGTTGTAGGTCTAGGTCTTAGCTTCAAAAGCCCATAAAGTTTGCCCCAATCCGATAACCACAGCGACAGTTATGATTAAAACACTGAAGGGTGGCAAACCTGTCGATTTTCATTTCCTTTCTATAATGGCTTCTTTTATTCCTTTTGACTCGTATCCACCTTTGCCGTGTTCCAACCTACTTAACTCATGATTTTACTATGTTTATAAGATTTTTCATTTGTTTTACACTCATACCTTGGACTAGACCTCTTATGATTTTGTGCATCCAAATTGTGATTATTATCAAACAAAGAAACAACTAGTGTATGCATTTGGTCTCTCTTGTTTGGGGTGGTCAATCGTAAATATTTTCATTTCATTTGCCATTAGACTTGGAAGGAGGAAATAAAGGAGATTTGGGAACGAACGCCTGAGGTTATTTTGCTAACTTGGTAAGTGTTCCAATGCATGTTTCCTTGACGATGCATGATAACTGAGTAAATGCTATTATTTGTTTAAAAGCCTCTTTGATTGACATACCAATGAGTGACATGTTATTGTGATTTCCTTGATTCATTAATTCAATTAATTTTCAATAATTGCTTGCTCACAAAGCATAGTTGAATGATAAATGTACATAAATGTAGGCCGATGTGTACCTTATCACATCGACTGAACTGAGCTTACTCTGTGCTGGAACCCTATCCTTGATCCGCCATCGTGAGGTCAAGTAGGCCAAAAGCTTATCTTAGACCCGCCATTGCGAGATCGGATCAGCTGGACAGCCCTGGGTGATGACTTACCAATGATAAGTGCAAAGCTCAAAACTCTTCGCTGAAAGGCCTTGAGTATAATGTTTAATGTTAAATTTCGAGGATTGTTTATCGTTTTGGAGGTTATAAGGTGAAAGTAAATTTCGGGGATTGTTTATCGTTTTGGAGGTCATAAGGTGGGAGTTCGGAGGTTATAAGGTGGAAAAATGTAGGGGATTGTTTATTGGAAGTTATAAGGTGGAAAATGGCTCCCAATGAGTCCTGTATCCTTTGAGTTCTCATTTATTATTCATTATTTGATTTACTTGAATGAATAATTGTTTATTTGAAACAATGTTATCGTTTATCGCTCACTATGTACCTAACTTTATTCTCTTGATTCCTAAATTTGGTTATGGTTATACTTGGAGCTGTGCTTCTTGATTACGTGTTAACATGATTAATTTTGGTATTGCTCATGTTTTGCTTGGTTTCTTGGAATACTTACTGGGCGTAAGCTCATACCACGTATTTGTTTTCCTTAACAGGATTCGAGGCAAAAAGGGCTCAAGGATAACATTAGATCATTTTGGGGAATTTTAGGTTTGTTTGTCTGGTATCACTACCTATAATCCTCTTTACTTTTGGGAGAGATGAATGTACTTAATTTAAACTTCAAATGCTCGACCTTTTGATCCACGAATTTATGTAATTACTTTTGGGAGATATGTAAATGTTGTTATGAAGTACCTTCAAGGTTATGTTATCGAGAATGGATTTTGAGTATTTGTATCTGTGAAGAAAATTGTGGATTGTAGTGAGTCCCAGCGAGAGTTGGGCAGGCAGTCCGCCGATCCCTTTGGTTCGCCTTAGGGGGAGGTGGGGCTGTCACAAAGTTGGCTACTAGTTCTGTCGGACAGTTAGTTCGGACGTCCGACAGTTGACGACACAAAATTTCACCAAACTGTCGGACGATGGATTCGGACTCAGAACAGGGTTTCAGACGTCTGAAACCTCCAACGGCTAGGTTTTTTTTAGCATTTAATTCAAAACCGTTAGAGGAGTTTTGGTGGTTATTTTAGTGCTCTATAAATACCATAAAGGCTAATAGAGTTAAGGACTTTTGCCAACCACTTCTTACAAGTTTTCTAGAGCAAATTGAGCAAGAATTTGTGTCTTTCTTTGTACTTGTAGTGAAAGTGACTTGGTGATCATTTATTGCTTTTCAATTGTGAGTGAAGTCTCAAGTGTGTAACTTAGTGAGGGTTTGCAAAGTTGTAGTAAAACCACTTGGCTTGATCAAGGAGATATTGAGGCAAGCAAGGGGTGATCTTTCCTTGTACAATTTGGTGTAACTCCATCAAATCAAAGTAGCATTACATTGAGGTATTGGACTTCAAGTTAGGCTCAACTTGGTAGTCCATTTGATTTAAATCTTTTTATTTATTCCTTTACTTGCACTTTAATTGTGATCCTTTCTTTCTTGTGATTGTCATATTCCTCACTCAAGTATTAAATCACCTAGAAGATTTGATAAAATCAAAATTGTGCTATTATTTCTATAAATTTAGTCTAAAATTTCAATCAATCTAATTCACCCCCTCTTAGGTTGCTTTCGGGACTTACGTATGTTTATAAAGTAGAAATAAAACATAAATGTGATTATAAATCATGATTTTAAGATTTAGAGTGTCCTTGTTAATATGTATGCCCCTGAAGCCAATCAATTTTTTTAGGTACTTCTTATAGACTTATATACTTATATACATACATTTTTGTGTATATACATATACATACATACATACATACATATCCATACACATACAAATATATGTATGTATATGTATATATTTATTTATATATATTTATATACACATTTATACGTGTGTGCGTGTGTATTACACACCCACATATATATGTACATATGCATGCATGTATGTATGTATATGAATATATAAATAGGGAAAAATATAGAAAACTTCTTTATGGTTTGGGATTCAATTATGGTATCCCCTTGTTGTGTAAGAACCCCTACATAATCTTCTTCTGCTTTGAATTTATTTGGAACTTGGATAGAAATCTTCCAAACTAATGTAAAATGTAACACATTCACCTTATGTGAAAGTATACACAATAAAAATAATTAATTTTCTAAAAATCCAAACTTTTTTACAACAATATCTTTTTTATCAACCAAATTCATTTTTCTTTCTTTCCACTACCATCTCTTTCCTTCCTCCACCACTTTTGCCACCCCCATTTTCCAGCACCATTACCCTTCCACAAATAACTAAACGGTGGCTTGGCTAATGTAAAAATTCCATCATGTTCGTGGTCAAGTCTGTTACACTCTGATTCTTAATTTTTACCCAAATCCAACATAAAACTTGTGATCTCTACTTATTGTACTTGCAAATTTACTTGGAAGGCACCTGGTCATCTAAGCCGATTCATATAGTGCTTGACTTCTTTACATTGGATTTACGTTTTGGTTTTCGTGGGCATTGGGAAGGCAATTGATGAGCCTTTTTACTTGTGTATTCTATATGAAAGGTGTAGAAACCATTAATGATGTGATTTGCACATAAAAGGAAAAAATTTTGATCTCTATAAAAAATTGGTTTGGTATGTAGATTCAACCAAATTCTAATGGTAATAGTTGTTGCTGCCAAATGAAAATTGATAGATCAAATGAACAGACAAAAAAAGATATTTTTATTAAACTTTATTTTGACCTATAAAGTTTTTCTTTAAATCCATACAAATCTTAAGAACATGATTTTGGCCCACCTAAGCTTTGGTAAACCTCAAAATGCTTATTTTTATTAAAAATAAAAATAAAAAATAGAAACAGAAAAATAAAGAGGGTAGCATAGACATCTTATTTTGTTAAATAGTTTGTATCACATTCTAATTTAGTCTAGAGCATGAGGGGGTTCTCTGGGGATTTGGAAATAGTAAGGAGGTATCGTCACCAAACCTTAAACCATAATATGGTTCTTTGTATTTTTCCTATATATGTGTGTGCGCTTGTGCATGTGTGTGTTTAAATGACATCTTTATTATTTCCATTGTATATATTTTATATTTGAGTAATAAAATCCTTAAAATATACAAAATTGATCAAATCATAAATGTTACGACAATAGTGTTCAATTGGTTATCACTGTGGTTCATTTTTAAGTATCTCTATTTATAACATTAACAAAAAAAATATTGTCAATACACAAATTAGTATATATTAAACCTCTTCTTTATAGAAGAAATAGTAGATCTTTTCTACTATGATGTATGATATCTAAGATAATATATGGGTGCTTGATGAGATGATCAAAATCATTATATTGATCCACATAGAGAAATCCTTTTATGTGTCAGAGAATTATTCTCTAAGTAACAGGAGTATAAGCGATCCATAGATTTAAAATTATTATAGTATCTTGAATATGAAATATTATACTTTAAATCTATTTGATCGCTTCTCATAAATGAGTGGCTCAAAATGTTGGTGATTGGTTGTAGTATAAAGTATGGAAAAATAGTGAATAATTTATAAGGATGTACTATCTCTTATGGTATATGAGTTAATCTGTTATAGGTATAGTGTGAAACATATAGAAGTTATTAGTCCTTAGCATTAAGTGAAAAAGTGTTAGAACAAAAGAACTATGATGACCCCACCTCCCTCTAAGGCGAACCAGAGGGTTCGGCGAACCGCCTGCCCAACTCTTGCCAGGACTCACTCGCTCGAATAACTAATAACACTTTGAAAGTGAATGTAAACAAACATTCCAAACCAAACCACAAATAATAACATTACTAAATTCAACTTACAACTCAAATTCTCAAATTACAGTTCAATGTACTTAAGGTACAACCACAATTCCATCTTACAGGTCCAAATACACCAAAAGTCCAACAATCCATGATTACAAATGGTACAAGAAATAATCCAGCCAATCACACTAAGAAAGATCACAACACATGCTTTCCTTCATCTCGAGCCCTATGGGGAAAAATAAAATATTTTGGGGTGAGCTAAAAACTCAGTGAATGTCCAGTGAAAACAAGAAAATTGATGTTTTATCAAATTCATGGACATTTGAATTAAATATCATTTTGTAAAACATTTGAGTCTTTAAAAGAATAACGTGCAAGTCAAGAACATGGTCACACATTCACATTGAAAGTATTGAAAAATCATTTCATTTAAGAGGATACAAGAAACAGTAAGTCCTTAAACAATCGTTCCATAAACACTTAATTTAACAAACAACATGTAATAAACAATAATTCAGTAAACATTTAGTTCAAGTATTGAAAGGATACAGTGTCCTTCGGGAGCAGTTGCAATCCGTCTTGTCCGTTAGTCAACCCCCTACTCCTCCTTATAACACCCAGTGGTAATACTCGAGTACACCGTACAGTGCCCTAGGTTACCAACCTATCCAACCAAGTTCGCTTCTGGCTCGAATAGGCTGGTAACGAAGAGAGAAAGGCCTTGTTCAGCCAATGCGTTAGAGTACACATAGCCTACAGTCATGCACAAGTAATTCAAGCAATGATAAATAGCTATCAACCATTTTTGGAAGCGAGGGACAACTGACAATCAATTTCAACCATCAAGCCCCTTAAGAGAGTGCAATAAAGTATACACTCTCCTTCGGGAGCGAGGGACCACTGACATCAGCCTCTTCACCTCAAGCCTCATTAGAAAGGAGGAATAAGTTTTATTTAAAACAAAATGTAATAGTTTAATAGAACACATTTTGTTAGATGATTATATTTTTCTACATCTTTTTAGCTCTTATTGAGGGGGAGTTTCTCTATTTCTCTCTTTTTTCTTGCAAAATCATCATTCGGTTTGTCATCATCAAAAAGCGGAAGATTGTTGGAATTGATCCTAAGTATTGATGATAATAAAAGAAAATGATTTGGACTAATGTTTTTATGTGAGAATTATGTTAGAACAGGTCCTTGATTCATTGGAAAATAAAAGAAATCAATTGAAGATGAATTGAGAAAGTTTTAATTTATCGGATGCTTGAATGCTAGTACCGGACGTCCGATAGACAGGGAAGTATTGGACACTCCTATCGGATGCATATCATCATCATCGGACGTCCGATAGAATTAAAGATGAAATCCAAGCTCTCTGACCAGCATCGGACGCACAAAACCCAACGGCCATTCGATAAAGATCGAAACAACCTATCGGACGCTTGCATCGGATGTACAACATTGTGTCGGGCGTCTGATAGACCTATCAGACGCTTGCATCAGACGCACAACATTGTGTTGGACGTCCGATAGCTCTAACGGCTATTTTTTAACAACCATATTTTTTACCGTTGGAGAGTTTCTTGAAGCCATTTCTCACACTTTATAAATACCCACAAGTTCAAGAAGATAATAGACTTTTGCCTACATGAAATACAAGCTTACAAGTGAATTATTTGGGTAGAAATATTCTTTGTTTGTTGTAAAGGTGTGGGAAAAGTGGGGTTTGTGAGGTTACTCATTAGGAGGAGTAAAACCTTGGTGAAGGTTGCCTCACTTGTAATAGTAGTTCTTAATTGGTTGAGTGAGTTTTCAATTGTAACTTGTTGAGGGTTAACTAGGATAGTTGTAAAACTCCTTGACTCAACTAAAGAGCTTTAGGGTGTGGAAGGAGTGAACCTTCACTTGTACAAGTTGGTTAGCTTCACCTTCAATTGAAGAAGCTACTAGTGGAGTGTATCCAAGTTCGGTGCAATGTGGAAATTTGGTTTGCATTTCTTTGTCTATCTCTTTTCTTTATTGCTCAATTGTGACATCTTTATTGTGATTAATTTGACATGTCTTTGTGCACATTTGAGAAATTGTTTGTGCTTGGTTTATTGGGTGAATTCTTGCATATTTACTTGTCTTGTTAAACTATCAAATTCACCCCCCTTTAGTTGCATTTGGGCCAACACATTTAGTAATAAAATACTTTCAAATCAAGATAAGTAAAATACCAATCCAAGCACTCACTTATAACGATCGAAATTAATAGTTAAAGTTCACTTTGCATAGAAGCACTAGTATATATATTTAAACAAGCCCAATCAATCAGTTAAGCACCCATTCAAATCATGGAAACATTTAATCTCAACTAGCAACAAGGAACACTCACAAATCCTTCATAAATTATTTCACTTGTAAAAGCATTTTACTTGGAAATAGTGGTAAATTATTTCTTTGCAAATATGAGTCGAGTAAATTATTTCAAGTAAAATATTTGATTTAAAACGGATTGGAACACTCCCTAATAAGCAAGCAAGAGCAAGTTTAGATTTCCGAAGTCGGGTCACTCTCGAAGTCGCCTTGATCACCTGAGCAAAATATAGCTGTCATAAACTATTCATTCTAACTAGAATCCAAACCTATCCATCACACTTCAATTCTTCTAAGACAGCTCATGCCATAGTCTCTCACTCAACCCATAACTAAAGCTATACATGTCAAAAATGGACATGGTTTAAGGCATTGGAAACTAGACTCAACGTACTAAAAATCATTAGAAGACTTCACTTTCAAATTCATTTTGCAAGATAAGTCAAATCAAGGCGCAAGATTCAGCAGTTGTCAAAGCACAGTGTTATCAGTTTGCAAAATCAGTCAACTTCCTGAAATTTTTGTGACTTGTAGAAAATGAACTAACACGCAAATTTTATACCGTTGAAAAACCCTTGAAGTCTAGTTTCAAACGCCACTGACGGCGCCCGATTTTGACTCCTGAGCAAGGAATTACAGCTATTTGAACAGAGGGTAGAAAGCTGGCCTGATAGTCCGTTTTCCAGATTGCATGGTGAAATTTCATGCTTCATTTGGCCAACGAAAATTCATGGAAAAAATACCAAATTTTCTACACTTACTCTTCAATATATAGACCAGGTTAGTACCAAATTTTAGTCAAAAATTCTCATGCAAAGTCTGAGTTTCAAGGTCACAAACAGTTCCCTGTTTCGGCACCACAACCTGCCAGCATTCAAGCTTTTCTTTTAGAAATTCAATCTAGCAGAAAACTACCTCCATTTTTCCCACATTTAAAACCAAGTTCCCAACAATGATTCTAGAGTAAATTGTGATCAAATTGCATCAAAAATTTTGACAAAAAGGTGCCAAAACAGTAGCACAAATGGACAGCATTTTAGACTGAAAAATTTCCAGATTTGCTATCTTCACTTCACTCAACTTTAATACAATCAAATAGAGGGATTTTTGGTAGAAAATTTACACACACAAAGCCCAACATATATCAACCATTTTAGCATCAAAAAGCCACTAAAATTCTGGGGTAAAACAGGGGGAAAAAATCTCCAAGAAAAATTGGACAGCAACAGCCCATCTTCACCAGATTTTCTTCTTAACTTGTAAACACCAAAACTAAGCTAAAATCCATCACCGTAACACAACAACAACATCAACTACAGCCACAACCAACTCTAGCGGGAGTCCAAGAGCCCACTCAAAACAACTCAAAACAACAAGAATGAGATTAATGATTAATGATCCTTCAACTCACAAGATGGGTAACCAAAAGAATAAGATTTAGAGGAAGCAAAGTACCTCTTCTTTCAAGAACAAAATCCTCAAGATGAAGCTGTCTAGAAGTCTCAAAACCCACCAATTTTTCCCCTCCTAAGCTCAGCTTCCTCAAGAGTAGATGAACTCCAAGTTGCAAGTGAAAGAGTGGAAGATCAAGCAAGCTTCTTGACCGAATTTTGCAAGAAGTAAAAATGGTTTCTTGAGAGCTAAAGAAGAAGAAGAAGACCGGCCAAATGAGCTTCGGAGAGGAGAGAGAGTGTGTGTCTTGCAAATGGTCTTGACTTGATGGAATGACAAGGTTTTGACATAAAGCAGAAATGACTTTATGTCACGTCGGGAAGTCAACTAGGAATAGTGTCGCAGCACGACACCGATGACTCCGATTTCTCCCACTTGTATACCTCGAACACATAAATTAACACTCTCAACTTAGGTCTAATGGTCGACCCTAAATTCAAACGTGAAATATAAACACTTATGCAGTACAAGAAATGAAAGAATTTAAACACGCGCGACAAATTTTAAAATTTTTCATGTCGATGTAAATGACATGAATTTAATAAAAAAATAAAATGAAATGGAGTAAAATGACATAGAAATTAAGAAAATAAAATTGAAATGGTGTTACGGGTCCTCACAAGAACACATAGAAGAAAAAACTTACACATATAAAAGAAAAGGAGCATAAACACAAAAACAAATATTTAATAATTTTATTAACTCAAAAAATGATATTATGTTGTAGCATTTTGCGTACTACAACTCACAAATAACAATTTAGATGCATTCCTCAACTCAACTCTTTAAGTAACAATGTATTAGACAAATAATATTTATAAATTACAAAAGTTGTCAAAAAAATACAATAATAAACCCAAATTACTTGAAATTGATTTGGAGGTTTCCTAATCTAACATGGAAACTAAAAAAGACACCAAAACAAGAAACGAAAAGAATTAGGAAACTAAACGCTAAATTAGCTTAGCTTAATTTCCTTCATTACCTCTCTTAAACCAAACTCGCCATTATGGTCACCCAATGTCATCACAAGTTTGATTCTCCATGAACAACTCTGTCGCTATATAAACAACGTGCATCTCCTATTTGTAATTGATCTTAAATTTCATTTTCACTCGTGGTAGTGGACGAAATTTGTACTTCTCAAATAATTTCTTGGCTTGATCACTTCTATCAAAAAACTCAAACATGTTCACCTATACTTGATTGCACACTCCATAACTTAATTCTTTCAATTGATCAAGAAAATCTCCCAAAATCAAAAAATCATACTGTCTACCGTCAAAAATTTCGATATCACCAAATTTCTTGATACGAACAATCCCATCATTTAATGTAGTATCACAATTTTCAATAAAATCATCCACTCCGTAATTGATATCAGTCAACTCCAACGCTTGATTTTTCTCTTCAAAAAATTCATCAACCTTGATAAAATTAACAATTTTTTACCCCCACGATCTTCAGGCACATTTTTTTTATTTCATCAATGATTTCACTTTTTTCTCAATCACATGTGAGATTTCTTCTTGAGTTATGTGCACCTGCAATTTCTGCAATTTCTTCTTTCTTGAATGATCAAAAAATTTGTTTTCTTCTTTAGCCAAATTAACACATTCTTTTCCTTCAACAAAATTATCACTTCCAATTTCTCCATATACGATATACAAATCAAAACTCTCAACAAATTCAAAAATTTTAAAATTACCTATATTATCAACAAATCTATCATCCTCAAAATTTACAATCCAACATCAATAGATTTCAGTTTGAAAGTGTAATTCTTCTCAATAGTCTGCAAAACGTAATAAATATCCTTCCAAAATATCCAAGCTATATTAGTATGATGAATAAAAGTTTATAAACTTCTTACGCCATTGTTTTATGTATCACTTGAAAAAATAACCGTGCCTTCTTCTTGTAAACATGTGTGGGCAACTCACTTGCAAAAGTGCAAGGAAGAAAATCATTCAAGTTATATTGTTAGAGATATTTTTCACTTTTAAAAACCCATTCAAATATGTTGGTCTATTTGTACTTATAGAAGTCAATATAGCAAATTTTTCACCATTGATATGTTCTTTCTCCATGGCCATTCAAACTAATTTACATACCTTCACAAATAATTTTTCTTCCCTACTTGAATTTTTGGTCTCCTCGGCTTCAGTTTGATCAAATTCCACTATGCACAATTGGCAGAACCTTTTTTCCTAATTACTGCACACCACAAACAATTTTGACAGAGTCCCTCTTTTTAGACCTCTGTCCAATTAGGATCAATTCTTTTCTGAGTTCCAATTAATGAACGAGTACTCCAAAACCAACTCTTGATCCAATTTTTAAATATACAAATATTCTACCACAACTTTTGTACCTCTTCTATGATGCATACTCTTCTATCAAAAAATCTATATAGCCTCCAAGTACCACAGATGTCTCAAGATCAAACTCTTGAACTTAGAACTCTGATATCACTTGTTAATACAAAAAAACATCCAGCAGAATAAATTTTAGCAGATATAATGATATGTAGGAAGAGGAGGAGCATATAAACACACAAACATATATTCAATAATTTTATTAATTCAAAAAATAATATCACGTTGTAACCTTTTGCTTACAACAACTAGCAGATAACAATTTAGAACCTTTCCTCAACTCAACTTCTCATGACTCAACTCAACTCTCCAAATAACAATGTATTAGACTAATAATATTTATAGACTACAAAACTTTCTAAATAAATACGATAGTGAATTGAAACTTATTTGGAATTGACTTGGAGATTTCCTAATAAAAAATGGAAACTAAACAAGACACCAAAACAAAAAACTAAAAGAATTAGGAAACTAAATGCTAAAATAGCATGGTTTAATTTCCTTCATTAAAGTGAAGTCATTGATGAAATTAAAGATATGCCTGAAGATCGTGGGGGTAAATAAATTGTTAATTTTATCAAGATTGATGAATTTTTTAAAGAGAAAAATCAAAGTGTTAGAGTGGAGTAATATCAATTATGGAGTGGATGGTTTAATTGAAAATTGTGGCACTACTTTAAATGATAGAATTGTTCGTATCGACAAATTTGATAATGTTGAAATTTCTAGTGGTAAAAAGTATGATTTTGTAATCTTGGGAGATTTTCTTGATCATTCATAAGAATTAAGTTATGGAGTGTAAATTAAGTATGGGTGAACATGTTTGAGTTTTTTTATAGAAGTGGTCAGGCCAAAAAATTGTTTGAGAAGTACAAGTTTCATCCACTACTATGAGTGAAGATAAAATTGAAAATTTGTAATTAATTACAAATGAGAGGTGCATACTATTTATACAGCGACAGAGTTGTTCATGGAGATTCAAACTTGTGATGGTATTGGGTGACCATAATGGCAAGTTTGGTTTAAGGGAAGCAATGAAGGAAATTAAACCAAACTATTTCAGCATTTAGTTTCCTAATTCTTTTAGTTTCTTGATTTGGTGTCTTGTTTAGTTTCCATGTTAGATTGGGAAATCTCCAAGTCAATTCCAAATAAGTGTCGGTTTACGATTGTATTTGTTTAGGAAGTTTTACAGTCTATAAATATTATCATTCTTAGAGAGTTGAGCTAAGTCTTGAGAAGTTGAGTTGAGGAAAGCCTAAATTGTTATTTGTGAGTTGTTGTAAGCAAAAGGTTATAACATGATATCATTTTTTGAGTAATAAAATTATTGAGTATTTCTTTGTGTGTTTATACTTCTCCTCTTCTCACATATTTTTATCTGTGTTAAAGTTTTTTCTGCTATGTGTTTATTTGTACTAACAAGTGATATCAAAACCCTAGATTCAAGAATTTAATTCTGGAGTGCCTGTGAATATTGACCCTAAAGTGCCTGTGAATATGAAAGAATTAACTGACTATGAGGTTAGTCATGGGTGTTTTTCATTGTCAGAGTTAAGATTTGTGAAGAATCAATTGATTGAACTAGACCATAAAATTAGTGATGAAGTATATAGTTGATGAAAATTGGACCATAAGATTGGTCCAGGAATTGTTAGATAATTGAGGAGTTGTGATAGGAATTGGAGAAAAATCCTGTTAGTTAAGTGGTAATTATCAAAAACACAAGATGAATTGTCAATAAATTGACATCAAAATTGTGCTACGAAAACATTCTATCCAGGTATGTGGATTATTGAAACAAGAAAGTGTTTGAAGATGAAGAATCAAGATAAAGTGATATTGCTAGAATTTGCAAGCAAGATTATTATCATGATTGTGTTGGATCTGATTTGAGTGAGTTAGATTTAAGTGAGGCAATGTTAGCATATTAAATCCAGACGCAAAAGTAGAAATCTGTATATTATTATTTAGTAGTATTTTAGTTGAGTTGAGATTTTAGTAATTCTGATGACAAGTTGTGGCAGTTTTATTATTTAGAAATTAGTATTTAATTAGAAAATTTATTGTGATTATAAGACTTATCTATCAAGTCATCGAGTCTATGAATAAGGAGTTTTAATATTAGTATCAATTGAGAGCCTTGTTATTATTGTGTGGTTATTGATATATATTATTGATATTATTCCTCTTTCTTCCACACATGCTTGTATGTGTGTAAATTGCCATCGGTATCCCCTTATACATTGCCTTTATTAAATTTATCTCTTATATTTTTTTTGCAAAATTTTTTGGTTCTACAAAAAGTCTTAAATGGTGTTTTCAGCTATTTCTTCATGAGAGTTATATTTTGATACAATCAAATAATTAAGAATATATTCGTACTCTAAGACTAATATGATATAAGTATGGTAAGGGATATTACATATATGGAGAACATACATTAAAAAGTGAAATCATTTACTTAACTATTATTCTTTTACTTAGGTGGTTGTGACGCAAATATTAAATGCCAGTTTTGATTTATCTGAATAAGTAACTTGATTAGTTGAATCAATGATAAATTAAAAAAATTTAATTTCTCTAGTTCTTATTTATTAAAAATTATAATTTTTGCTTACAACCAATCTATGTAAGAATCTAATGGGTTATACATATTAAGAACTTTAGTGCTTAGATTAAAAGAAATTCAAGTAGAGGCACGAATGATAACATAGTACAACTCATAAATTAACTTGTGTGACAAGTTAAACTTGAGTGATTTATGGTATAAATAAGATTAAATCTTGTAAAATAAAAGGTTACTAAAAACTGTAAATTAAATTTACTTGGAAAATGGTTGTCCTATTTCTATAAAGATTAAGATAAGCTAGTTATGTAATACTGTCATAGGTTAAGCTAGCAAGACAATATACCACTAATTGAGTTCAGTGAGTTTTTAAAGAAAATCTAGAGAGAGAAAGTGAAGAAAAATGTAGCCAAGCTTAAGAAAAAAAAATCATTTTTTTCCTCCTTAAATTGGTTGAACCCTAGGTCCTTTAGAACTAAGGTTTCTTCATCTTCATTTTTTACAACTTATGTGCTGAGATCTTAATAGTGAACTTGCAATTTTATAGCTTAAATAATTTCTAAGTAAGAGGATTCACGATTTGGAAGTTCATATGGATCACTATTAGAGGTTAAACGTATGGACTACTTCAACTAAATTACTAAAAGTTTTGCACATATCATTGCTTCGCTGTTTAAGAATATTTGCTACCATCTTAAGAGCAATCTTCGTAAACTAACTCCTATTCACATGGAATTAATCAAAGATGATTTACAAGAAAGAATCAAAATTTAAAACTTACCTATATGATTCTTTATAGAAAGTATTAAAAATAACAAAAGAAAAAATGGCTAATTAAAAGAAAGAGAAAAGTGCATTTATTGTGCAATTTTTATGAGTTTTTGTTATATAATATTATTTTTTTAAAACATTTTGAATTGATTTTTATCATTATATGATGAAAAAATCTGGATTTTTGTTAGGAAAAAAGTTTTAGAAGTTTGGTCCTAAAATGAACTGAAACAAGAATGGAAACTAACTATAATTTCATACGAAAGAAATTTCATTAAGAAGTATGGTTCCTAACTTGGTTTCTAATTAGTTCTAAATAAAATTGAATTTGAAATTACTATTCATTCTAATATAAGGAAGCTTTTGAATGTTTGGTATTTTCAAAGGTTTTTAAAAAGCTTTCAGATCATGAATAAAACTAGTTTTCCAAACTAGACAAGATAGCTCTAGTTGGAAAAGGTAACCTAGTCTTGGAGTTTCTATTTAATTTTTGAATTTTCATATATGATTTTTAATCCTAGAAAGATGAGATTGGACAGTAATTTCTCATGAATTAAAATTGGATAAAACAATATATAAAAAATTTTAGTTGCCTAGGGTTAAGACAATTTAACGCTGCATTCATTAGATCAAGGTCAGATCAATAGGATAGATTGTGTTAGTAGGGTGATTGTTTCACCTGATAGCAAGACTCCATTTGGATATGGACCGGATCTAGTGGCGGATCATTATCAGAGGGGTGGTTTTGCACCTAGTGATTTGATCCAATGCCCAATCTCAACTCGAGCTAGATCCTAAATTAGATCCATTTTTTTATTAGATTCAATGTGAGGACCCATATCATCATTTTTAATTTATATATTGCAAATTCCCATATCAATTTTTATTTATTTATTTAGAAATTATTTAACTCTTTTAAGTCAATTGCATCGGCACGAAAATTTTCAAAATGCATTGCGCACGTTTAAAGTATGTCATTAATTGCATTACTTGGATATTTAAATTTCGCATACGAGTTTAGGGTCGACTATTAGTCGTAAGTTTTAAATGTTAGGATATGCATTTGAGGTATATAAGTAAGAGAAAATGGGGGCGTAGTGTCGCGTCGCGCGAATTGACCCAGACGTGACAAAAAGGTAGCTTTATGTCAAATCGATTAACATCTTTCATTTCCTTACTTTTTCCAACAAAACCCCAAAAGTCAACACAACCACACACACTCTTCTTCCTCTTCTCCTTGGCCGAACTCCCTTCCCCCTCTTCCCTTTCATCTCATCTTCAAAAACTACTTCAAATCTTCATCAAATCAACCAAGAAAGCTTGAGAAATCTTCCACCTTTTCACTTGGAGCTTGAAGACCATCTTGTCTTGTGTGAGAGCCAAGCATTGGAGGAGAAAAAGAAGGGTTTGGTGCATTTCTAGATCACATTCAACCTAGGGTTTATAGTTGAGAAGGAAGAGGTATTTTGCTCCATCACAACCTTGCTCTCTTGATTCCATTTATGTAGCTCTAAGCTTTGATAGTTCATTATTGTTATTTTGTTGATTTTGGATGGTTGTGGGCTCTATGAACTCCCACATTTCTTAATGTTGGGTTGTTGTGATGCATATACATGTAATGGAGTGAGTTTGTGATGAATTTTTGGAGTTAGAAAATTAAGAAGAAAAGGAAGAGGCAAAATCGAGAGGAGAGGAGAGAAATGCTACCGGTTATTTTTCAAACTTTCTGGCCTATTTTATCTACAATTTTTTGTGAGTTTCTTGGCTATTTTAATAGTTGAAATGTTGAGCTTTAAGTGGATATTTTCCTAGCAAAGAAACCCTCTCATTTGGTGCTTCAAAAGTTCATGAAAATATGGTAAAAATCTAGAAAAAATTCTGCCTCTATTCTACCCGAGACTTTTGTCCTATTTTGAGTGTTGTTTGATCCAAAATTTTGTTACCATTTGCTCAACAAATGTTGCTAGAGTCTTGGTTTTGAAAATGGAATGGAATGGGGGCTATTTTGGATGAGCTAAATGTAGCAAAAGAAAAAGGATTGCTATTAGGTAGAATTGAGTTCAAAAATTTTAGTTAAATTTGGTCGATTTGATCACTGCCTTCACATATGATTTTTTAGCAAAAATTTGGTAAAAATGTAGCTTATATACTGAGGTTTATATGTGCAAAAATTGGTGTTTTTCTAGTATCATTTTGTTACTCAAATGATGCCCCAAATTTGATCTTCAAACCTGGAAATTTTAGTGTCAGGACAGCTTTATGCCTTCTGTTCAAATGGCTATATTTTCTTGCTCGAGAGTCAAAATCGAGTGTCGTTTATGGTATTTGAAACTAGACTTCAAGGGCTTTCCAACGGTATATGGTTTGCTCACTAACTCATTTTCTATCAATCCCAGAAAATCCAGGAAAAAGGCTATTTCTCGAGACTGATTTTCCTATTTTTGTTCATTGTGGCGTCTTATAGCTCAATTTAGCCTACCTTACAAAATGAATCTTAGAGCAAGCCCTTCTAATGAATTGTACTACTCTAAGTCTTGTTTCCATAGCCATAGGCCTTGCCTAATTTTGATGAGTGTAGCCTTAGATATAGTCTAAGCAAGAAACTGTGGCAGTGTGGCCTTGGTGATTTTAAGTAGTTTGAGTTAAGTTTTGAATTTAGTTGTTTGGCTAGTTTTTGATAGTTAAAATTTGGCTCAGGTGACCAAGACTTTGTTGAGAGAGAACTGACTACCGAAACTTAGCCTTCTTGTTTGCTTGCTCACTTAAGTGAATTACGGTAAATGTTCAAGTGCTTGTTACATAATGCTTTATTTAATATCAATGACTTGAGAAGCATGCTTGTTTGATTTGGCGAGCGTGTACTTTATCGCTCTTGCCATTATTTGAATTGAATTTGTTAAATGCTTATACTTGTGCTTGTTCTTGAACTGTTAATGCCAAGTGGTAGAATGTACCACACTTAAGCGAGTGGGAGGTACCTCTCACCCCGTCTTGGTTAATTGTTGGCTAAATCGATTGAAGCGTTGTCTTATCGACCCCTTTTATGCGAAGCGGTAGTATGTACCACACTCTAACAAGTGGGAGGTGTCTCTCATCCCATCTTGGTTATTGATAAATTTTATTTTGATGAGGGGGCCGGCATAGGGGGTGTAAGGAGACGGGTGAGTGTAAAGTGATGTCTACGGACCGTGAGATAGTGGTTGACGGAGTGTCAACATTCCAATTGAAATTGTGGCTTGGAAGCAGACCAAAGGTGATTGCAAAAATTTCGAAGATGTGGAGTGGGCCATTTGTATCCTTTTATACTGAATTCTTTAATTGCTTTATGTGAGTTCTGAGCTTGTCTACTGTTTTACTGTTTTAATAGTTTTATTACCGCTTTGGCCTGCTTGTGTGTGATTTCTTAACCTCACCGAGTTTTGCTAACCCCTTAAGCTTTGTTTTTCTTAACAGGTTTTGAAGTGAAGTTCGTTAATCGAGGAACTTAGTTTCTTTTGTAGGATTTCTGCACTTTCATATAAGATTACTTTGATTTGTGAACTTGATGAACTATTGTACTTGGAGTTAAAGTTATTGTAATTTTGATGAAATTATTAGGTTTGTACTCTTGTAAGTTTAACTAGTGGTTTTGATAGATTTCGATTACGGTTTTAAGAATGAATGCTTGAATTTATATTTGGATTTTGTAGTGAGTCCTGGTAAGGGCTGAGTAGGTGTCCCGCTGACACTCTTTGGTTCGCTCTAGGGAGAAGTGGGGGCGTCACAGTTGATATCAAAGCGTAGGTTAGAGATCTATTCGGGAAATGTTTTAGGGACTTTACTTTTGAGAGTAGAAATAACCTTGTTGTACCTAAAGTCGATGTTTTGAGTGGATTAGTGACTCTAAGTTTCTAACCTTGAGTTTTGTGGTTGTTTTGTAGGAATGGAGAACGGAAATGGTGTTCATGAGGCTAATGGGGTTAGTGGTAATGGAGCGGCTAATGGTCATGTGGGGCCTCTTAGGCCCATTCGATATCGAGTTCTTGGTGAAGGACCCTGCATCCGATACTCTCCCTTCAGTACGTTTCCTCGTTGTGACTGTAGGGAGACGTACACCTATCCTAACGACCTAGTATTATCGATTGATGATGAGCGCTGGCAATTCGTGATTACTAATAGGGCTTTATTTGATGAGATTGAGGAACTGAGGCCTACTGTGGATGCCTAGAGTATTAGGGTCATAGACTTCGAGGAGATAGTGGTTGAGGAGCGGGTTAGGGCTGAGGCTGCCTGTGACCAGGTCTGGAGGTCTAGGGCCCGACTGATTAGAGTAGTTGACAAGGTCAGGGAGCGGGCCGCCAGTATATTGGAGGACACCACTATACTGATAGAGGAGGTGGGAGCGCCTCGAGAGGTGCCCTCGGAAGAGGATCTCTTGGAGGAGGAGCCGTCCGAAGAGAAGCCGTTTGAGGAGGACTCGGTTGAGGAGGTCCAGACTAGTGGTTCTGTTGTGAACTAGATTAGGAATATTGATCTTTTGACTATTTTGTAAATGGATTAGTTGGGGTAAGACTTGTAAGGCCTATAACTTTGACTGCATGACTAATTGTATTTTTGTGGCACGTGTGTGCTATATTTTGTAAATGCCTCATGACTTGCTGATTATTTGTGAATTTTGAAATGTTAATATATGTTAGTTATTGTTATTTCAAATGCTTTTAATGTTGACTTTTGTCTATAAATTTTTTCTGGCATAATCATTTCCATTTTTGCATTTAGACATAATTAAGACTATGGATATGCGAGATCGAGGTCGAGGCCAAGGACGGGGGTACGGGTGTAGACAGCCCCAACCCTCAGAGAGTATTTGGTCTTCCGAAACAGGTCTAGAAAGGGGACCGGACGGTGGAAATGAGGACAAGGTGGCTACGACCATCAATAGGATGACTGATATCCTTAAACGGCTGGCCAACCGTCAAGGCCCCGGTCAGTAAAATCAACCTGTAGGCCTTGAATAGGGAGACAATAGAGCCCTGGAGCGTTTCCTTATGTTTGTACCGTCCAAGTTCCTAGGAGAAGTTGATTCTGATGTGGCAGAAAGTTGGTTTGAGAGGATGATCGATATTTTTTTTGCCTTGAACTACACTGAGGAGAGGCGAGTAACTTTTGCTACTTTCCAATTTGAGGGCACAGTTAGATCTTGGTGGAATGTAACTAGAGCTAAATGGGAGAGAGAGCAAACCCTATGGATTTGAGTAAATTTCAAAAGGAAGTTTGATGAGAAGTTTCTGCCTCCAATAGTCTAAGAGAAAAGAGAAGATGATTTTATTAGGCTGAGACAGGAATCGATGAGTGTAACCGACTATGAGACTCAGTCCACGAAACTTTCCAAGTTTGCATCGGGGTTAGTGGCCACCGATCGAAGAAAGATAAGACGATTCGTACAAGGGCTCAATGTGGAGATTCAAGAGGTTTTAGTTGCAACCCAAATCAATAATTTTATTGAGACCTTGGAAAAGACCCAAAAAGTAGAGAGTGCTAGATTTCAGGCGAGGGCTTTTCATGCTAAAAAGAGGAATGCCCCAAGTAGCAGTGGTGTGGGGCCGTTGAATAAAAATGCATCAGCCCCGAAGGTTGGAAGGGGCATGGGAGGAATAAGATTGTCTGGGGTTTCAAGAAGGTCTATGGTTAGAGGAGCCGCTAGTGGACGTGGTCAGTCTAGAAATACCTCACAAGGAGATTTAGTGTCGACGCCTCAGGTAGGATATGGCTACTGTGGGAAGCCAAATCACATAGTGGATGACTGTTGGAGGAAAGCGGGGAAATGTTTGAGTTGCGGGAGCACCAAACATCAGATTACCAACTGTCCGATGACTCGTCATGTAGGAGGTAGTTCACAACAATCTGCTAGGCCGACTTCCAAATAATCGATCGTAGAAGATAATCGTTCGAGGGTACCTGCTAGGGTCTATGCGATGGATCAGCATCAGGTCCCTGATCCTACAGAGGTTGTTGAAGGTACGATTCCAATATTCTATCGTTTAGCAAAAGTTTTAATTGATTTTGGGGCAACCCATTTCTTTGTAAACCCTACTTTTATGAAGGGCGTAAATGTTAAATCTGAGAGACTACCATATGATTTAGAGGTTAGTACGCCTACTGAAAATCAGAAGTTGTTATCTAACTCGATTTATAGGAATTGTGATGTTTGGGTTGGTGAATTAAAATTGTTAGTAGACCTTATGTGTCTGGCGATTAAGGGTTATGACGTTATCTTAGGGATGGATTGGTTAGCCCATTATCATGCTTAACTTGATTGTAAGATGAAAATAGTGGAATTGCAAGCACCGGATGAGTCGACTTTACGGCTAGATGTAAGGGATAGATTAGCATCTTCAACTCTTATTTCGGGGATTCGGGTTAGGAAATCACTGAGTAAGGGGGCCAAAGGGTTCTTAGCTTTTCTGATCAATACTCCGAGAGATAAAGTGAAATTGGAAGACGTGCCAGTGGTGAGAGAGTTTCCTGACGTATTTCCTGAAGAATTAGAATCTCTACCACCTGAGAGTGAAATAGCCTTTAAAATTGACTTGGATCCGGGGACAGCGCCTATTTCCAAGACCCTTTATACGATGGCGTCAGCTGAATTGAAAGAATTAAAACTTCAATTGCAAGATTTATTGAAACAAGGATTTATCAAGAAAAGTGATTCACCTTCGGATGCACCAGTGTTGTTTGTTAAGAAGAAAGGCAGAAGTTTAAGATTGTGTATAGACTATCGAGGCTTAAATGACGTCACTATTAAGAATAAATACTCTCTACCACACATCGATGAGCTTTTCGATCAACTGTAGGGAGCAGCAGTATATTCTAAACTGGATTTTAGACAGGGTTATTATCAATTGAGAATCTGAGAGGAGGACATACCTAAAACAGCTTTTAACTCAAGATACGGGCATTTTGAATTTGCAGTGATGCCTTTCGAATTGAGTAACGAACCTGCTGCATTTATGGATTTGATGCATTGAGTCTTTAAGCCATATTTGGATCAGTTCATAGTGGTATTCATTAATGATATTCTAGTATATTCTAAAACTCGGGAGAATCATGAACGGCATTTGAGAATAGTATTGCAAACCCTGAGAGAGCATCAGTTGTATGCGAAATTTCGTAAGTGTGAATTTTGACTGGAAAAAGTGACATTTTTGAGTCATATTATTTCTAAGGATGGGATCACTGTAGACCAACTAAGGTGGAAGCGGTGTCAAAATGGAAACAACCTGAGAATCCAATAGAAGTTTGAAATTTCTTGGGTTTAACTGGTTACTACCATCGTTTTGTTAAGGATTTCTCCAAAATAGCGGGACCTATGACCGAGTTGACCAAGAAGTATGGCAAGTTCATAAGGGACGCTAAGTGTGAAAGGAGTTTTCAGGAGTTGAAAAGACGGTTGACTAAGGCATCAATTTTACTTCTACCTAACAGTAAAGATGGATATGTGATGTTCACAAATGCATCGAAAGAAGGGTTAGGTTGTGTGTTGATGCAGAATGAACGGGTTATAGCATATGCGTCGCGGAAGTTGAAACCCCATGAGTAGAATTACCTAACCCATGATCTGAAATTAGCTACCGTAGCTTTTGCATTGCGTAAGTGGAGACATTATTTATATGGGGTGATATTCGAGATTTTTATTGACCACAAGAGCCCTAAGTATCTGTTTTTCCAGAAGGAATTAAATTTGAGACAGCATAGGTGGGTGAAATTTTTGAAAAACTACGATTGTATAATTAATTACCACCCTGAGAAAGCTAATGATGTGGCAGATACTTTGAGTCGTAAGGTCCAAGTAGCAGGATTGATGATGAATGAGTGGCAAATGTTAAAGGAAATTAGTGTTTGGAATTCTTGTCTGCAGTCGAAGAAGATTATTCTGAGGAACATTGTATTGTGGTCTACTCTACTGGATAAGATTAAGGAAGTGCAAAAGAAGGATCCAGAAATACAGAGATGGTTGGAGAAAGTTCAGAAAAAGGAGTCTTTGGACTTTAATGTTGGAGCAGAAGGAATCCTTAGATATCGAAATCGACTGGTGGTACCAAGAGATGAGGATCTTAAAAGAAAAATACTGGAGGAAGCCCATCGTTCTAAGTATACGGTATACCCTGGAGGGAATAAGATCTACCAAGATCTAAAAAATCTCTATTGGTGGGAAGGCATGAAAAAGGAAATTGCTCGGTTTATTCAGACATGCCTAGTGTGTCAGAGAATTAAGGCAAAACATCAGAAACCTTGTGACTTGTTGCAACCGTTGAAGGTGCCCGTATGAAAATAGGAGAATATTACCATGGATTTTGTATCGGGATTGCCAAGGGCGCAAAAGAGGCATGATGCAATTTGGGTCATAGTAGATCGACTGACTAAATCTGCACATTTCTTGCCCATAAGCATGAAGTATTCAATGGAAAAGCTGGATAAAATATATGTGGATGAAATTATAAGATTGCATGGAATTCCTGTGAGTATAGTGTCGGATTGTGATCCGCGTTTCGTTTCTCAATTTTGGCAAAGGATGCAAGAGACATTAGGTACTAAGTTGAATTTCAGTATCACTTATCATCCTCAAACTGATAGACAATCAAAAAGGACAATTCAGACTCTCGAGGATATGTTGCGATCTTGTATTCTGGATTTTGGAGTTAATTGGAGCCAATAGTTGACTTTAGTGGAATTCGCTTACAATAATAGTTTTCATTCATCTATACAAATGGCTCCATATGAGACTCTTTATGGCTGTAAATGTCGATCACCTATTTATTGAGATGAAATAGGGGAGAAGAAGGTCTTAGATCCGACCGTGATTCTTTGGATGGAAGAGGCTCGAGAAAAGGCCAAGTTGATACGGCAAAGAATTCTAACCGCCCAAAGCCGTCAGAAAAGTTATGCGACAATAGGAGAAAAGATTTGGAATTTGAGATAGGAGATCAAATATTCTTTAGGATTACACCTCTAAAGGCAAGTTTGATGGCAGGAAAAGAGAAAAAGTTACAGTCGACATTTATGGGACCGTACACCATTCTTCAACGAGTCTGAAATGTAGCTTATAAGTTGAATTTACCAACGACCCTATCCCGTATTCACAACGTGTTCCACGTGTTGTTTCTTAAAAAGTACCACCCAGACCCATCCCACATACTTCAACCAGAGGATATAACAATTGATGAGTTTCTGACTTACGAGGAAAAACCCATGAAACTTCTAGATCGGAAAGTGAAGGAGTTGAGGAACAAGCACATTCCATTGGTGAAGATCTTATGGAGGAATCATGGTGTCAAGGAAGCTACGTAGGAGTTCGAAGAGGAAGTTAGGAGGAAGTATCCTAAGTTATTCTCTAGTCCAGATATGAATTTCGAGAACGAAATTCTTTTAATGAGGGGAGGTTGTGAGGACCCATATTATCATTTTTAATTTATATATTACAAATTCCCATATCAATTTTTATTTATTTATTTAGAATTTATTTAACTCTTTTGAGTCAATTGCATCAGCACGAAAATTTTCAAAATGCACTGCGCACATTTAAATTATGTCATTAATTGCATTACTTGGATATTTAAATTTCGCATACGAGTTTAGGGTCGACTATTAGTCGTAAGTTTTAAATGTTAGGATATACATTTGAGATATATAAGTAAGAGAAAATGGGGGCGTAGTGTCGCGTCGCGCGAATTGACCCCGACGTGACAAAAAGGTAGCTTTATGTCAAATCGATTAACATCTTTCGTTTCCTTACTTTTTCCAACAAAACCCCAAAAGTCAACACAACCACACACACTCTTCTTCCTCTTCTCCTTGGCCGAACTCCCTTCCCCCTCTTCCCTTTCATCTCATCTTCAAAAACTACTTCAAATCTTCATCAAATTAACCAAGGAAGTTTGAAAAATCTTCCACCTTTTCATTTTCAACTTGAAGACCATCTTGTCTTGTGTGAGAGCCAAGCATTGGAGGAAAAAAAGAAGGGTTTTGGTGCATTTCTAGATCACATTCAACCTAGGGTTTATAGTTGAGAAGGAAGAGGTATTTTGCTCCATCACAACCTAGCTCTCTTGATTCCATTTGTGTAGCTCTAAACTTTGATAGTTCATTATTGTTATTTTGTTGATTTTGGATGGTTGTGGGCTCTATGAACTCCCACATTTCTTGATGTTGGGTTGTTGTGATGCATATACATGTGATGGAGTGAGTTTGTGATGAGTTTTTGGAGTTAGAAAACTAGGAAGAAAAGGAAGAGGCAAAACCGAGAAGAGAGGAGAGAAATGCTGCCAGTTGTTTTTCTAATTTTTTGCCCTGTTTTAGCTGCAATTTTTTGTGAGTTTCTTGGCTATTTTAAGAGGTGAAATGTTGATCTTTAAGTGGACATTTTCCTAACAAAGAAACCCTCTCATTTGGTGCTTCAAAAGTTCATGAAAAGATGACCAAAATCTGGAAAAAATTTTGCCTCTATTCTGCTTGAGACTTTTGTCCTGTTTTGAGTGTTGTTTGATCCAAAATTTTGCTACCATTTTTTCACCATTTGCTCAAGAAATGTTGCTAGAGTCTTAGTTTCAGTGGAATGGAATGGGAGCTGTTTTGGATGAGCTAATTGTTACAAAATGAGAAGGATTGCTGTTAGGTAGAATTGAGTTCAAAATTTTCAATTAACTTTGGTCGATTTGATCGTTGCCTTCCCGTATGATTTTTTGGCTAAAATTTGGTAAAAATGTAGCTCACGAACTGTGCAAAAATTGGTGTTTTTTCAGTATCATTTCATTGTTCAAATGATGCCCCAAAGTTGCTCTTCAAACCTGAAAATTTTAGTGTCAGGATAGCTTTATGCTTTCTGTTCAAATGGCTATATTTTCTTACTCGGGAGTCAAAATCAAACGCCGTTTGTGACGTTTGAAACTAGACTTCAAGAGCTTTCCAACCGTATATGACTTGCATGCTAACTCATTTTCTATCAGTCCCAAAAAATCTGGGAAAAAGGCTGTTTCTCGAGACTGATTTTCCTATTTTTGTTCATTGTGGTGTCTTACAGCTCAGTTTAGGCTACCTTACAAAATGAATCTCAGAGCGAGCCCTTCTAGTGATAGTACTCTAAGTCTAGTTTCCATTACCGTAGGTCTTGTCTAATTTCGATGAGTGTAGCCTTAGATATAGTCTAAGCAAGAAATTGTGGCAGTGTGGCCTTTGGTGATTTTAAGTAGTTTGAGTTAAATTTTGAGTTTAGTTGTTTGGCTAGTGTTTGATAGTTAAACTTTGGCTTAGGTGACCAAAACTTTGCCAAGGGAGAACTGACTACCGAAACTTAGCCTTCTTGTTTGCTTGCTCGCTTAAGTGAATCACGGTGAGTGCTCAAGTGCTTGTTACATAATACTTTATTTAATATCAATGACTTGAGAAGCATGCTTGTTTGATTTGGCGAGCGTGTACTTTATCGCTTTAGCCATTATTTGAATTGAATTCGTTAAATGCTTATACCTGCTCTTGTTCTTGAACTGGTAATGCCAAGCGGTAGAATGTACCACACTCAAATGAGCGGGAGGTATCTCTCATCCCGTCTTGGTTAATTGTTGGCCAAATCGATTGAAGCGTTGTCTCATCGACCCCTTTTATGGGAAGCGGTAGTATGTACCACACTCTAACGAGTGAGAGGTGCCTCTCATCCCGTCTTGATTTATTGATAATTTATTTTGATGAGTGGGGCCGACACAGGGGGTGAAAGGAGACGGGTGAGTGTAAAGTGATATCTACGGACAGTGAGATAGTGGTTGACAGAGTGTCAACATTCCAACTGAAATTGTGGCTTGGGAGTGGACCAAAGGTGATTGCGGAAATCTTGAAGATGTGGAGCGGGCCATTTGTATCCTTTTATACTGAATTCTTTAATTGTTTTATGTGAGTTC
This sequence comes from Gardenia jasminoides, assembly GCA_013103745.1. Classification (NCBI taxonomy): domain Eukaryota; kingdom Viridiplantae; phylum Streptophyta; class Magnoliopsida; order Gentianales; family Rubiaceae; genus Gardenia; species Gardenia jasminoides. The sequence continues at coordinate 21,475,055 of CM023095.1, forward strand.
TGAGCTTGTCTACTTTTTTACTGTTTTAATAGTTTTATTATCGCTTTGACCTGCTTGTGTGTGATTCTTGACCTCACTGATCTTTGCTCACCCCTTAAGCTTTGTTTTCCTTAACAGGTTTTGAAGCGAAATTCGTTAATTGAGGAATTTAGTTTCTTTTGTAGGATTTCCGCACTTTTGTATAAGATTACTTTGATTTGTGAAATTGATGGATTATTATACTTGGAGTTAAAGTTATTGTAATTTTGATGAAATTATTAGGTTTGTACTCTTGTAAGTTTAATTAATGGTTTTGATAGACTTCGATTGCAGTTTTAAAAATAAATGCTTGTATTATTAGATTTTGTAGTGAGTCCTGACGAGAGTTGGGCAGGCATCCCGCCAACACTCTTGGGTTTGCCCTAGGGAGAGGTGGAGGTGTCACATTCAATGTGAGATTAGGGTGCGAATCTTCTTTGTATCCAAAAATGGATCCAAGCATGGGTTCAAGATAGAAATTATTTTTCTTTAAAACTTTAAAAATTGGAACTTAAACGGTTTAAGTTTGAACAAATGATGATTCATAATTAAAATAAAATAAATACTTTATTATGCTTTCATTTAGTATTATATTATGTGAACGTGTGATGGATGATTATAAATTTTAGATTAATATGATTGTGAATAGCTGAATGCATGAATGGCTTTTTAGTTCATCATTGGCATTTTTGAAGCAACAAATGCATGTCTTGCCTTTTCTAAATATAATATAAATTCAAGGTTTCTTTTAATATAAATTCTCTTCTCATCTCATTCTCCTTAAATGTAATTCAAAGTTTCTTTTAATACTAGATAATGTACTTTATTAGAGATAGAGATGGAGTGAACATCTAGATTGTTTAGATTTGTGTTATGTATATAATGTACAAAGAAGATGGAAATGGCACTAATTACACTATAACAACCATACAAAAAATGTACAGGAAAATGAAGATATTTATGCTTAGTTCAAGGAAATTAGTCTAGTAATAAAAGTACATAATCATTCATTAGTTATAATATATTTATTTATGTATGTTAATCGATGAGTATGTAAGGTATATATGCGACCAACTTTGAAATTGTTTAAAATCCTTTTATATAAATAGTAAGTCAAAACTTATGTTGCTTTCCATTATCATAATAGGAGCCAAGTCCTTGTTCATTGTCACCTTATTCATCCCAATGAAGGGTACTTTATCAAGTATGTATTGTTATTATGATATGACATTTCAGAATAATGGTTTAAGAATTTGACCTATTCAAAATTATCCATTCTAAGAGGTAAAGATTGGAAGATATATATGATGCAAATTATCAAAGAGATTATAACTCAATTATCGAGAAGTTAGAATAGGTATACTTGGCAATAAATATTCACTTATTAAAGTAATGGATTGGCTAACAAGTGCCTTATGAGCACTCGTTAAGATATATTTTAGGTATCATATCTTTGGAAATGTAAGATTAATTAAGGAAAGTAAATAAATACAAGGAAAGGTAAATAAGATTAAATGGGGAAAGTATATAAATGTAAGGGAGTGTAATAATTATTAGTATGTGTATATATAGATGATAGGTTAAATGAATTTTAGATGTCTTAACACCACTTCAAATCCTCTGTCCTCAAAATTCTCTCTGTCCCCATGTCTAATAGCATCAAAGCTGCCACATATTCATGATATTAACTAGTCACATGAGATGATTTGGGAACAGAATACGTAGGAACTATTGATATTATAAGACATGGGGGCAGAAAGAGTTTTGGGAACAGAGGATTTAAACTTGTCTTAACACGTGCTGTATAGGCATCCATTAGAAAACCCTTAAGGCAATATTTGGCTTATTTGGCATACTGAAGGTCAAAATTGTGAGCGCCTCAAAATTTTATTCTTTTTCAGAAAATAAATAATATTGATAATAATAATTAAATAATGTATTTACACTAAAATATTAGTGAATTATGCATCAAGTTATCATTTTCTAATCTAGAGAATTTTTCGTGAATAAAATTATCGGTGTTTATTTCAGCTAGAGTAAGTGTTATTTTTTAAGTCATGACATGAATAGTAACTCTAAGATGAAACCGAACATATGTAGAGATATTACAGAGATATATTTATAGTAGGGTAGTGCCCAAAGGATAAAAAATCAGTAAAAGTTAGAGCGTCGTGCGTCGACGCGACAAAAAGTGAAAGTTGACCACTTTTCCCTGAATTAAGGATGGCAAAGTTTCTTGTCTCCATAAAGCCTTATTTCTTGCTCCTTGCTTCTCCATTTTTAGCCGGCCAAGGGAAGCTTAGAGAGAGAGAGAGAGATCCGAGATTAGAGAGAGAGAAATAGAGAGAGAAAAGAAAGTTGTTTCAACTTCATCTTCATCTTCAACCTCTAGCACCTTGAAGACTTCATTTGAAAGCTTCACATTGCTTCCTTTTCTCCTTGTTGCAGCCGAGTGTGAGAGAGAGCAAGGGAGAGAGATCCGAGAGTGAGAGAGAGAAAGAATACTACCTCTTGTTTTCCTTCTTCTTGATCTTGAAGCTTGTGGAGGAAATCACCAAGGAACAAGCTAGTTCTTGGTTAAACTTGAAGGATCTTGAGGTTGCAAAACTTGGAAGATCATCCTTGAGTAGTGCTACACTAGATCTTACTTAATCTTGTTAGATTTAGTTAGATCTTGAGGTATGACACCTAAATCTTTTAGTTTTAGTTTTGATAATGCTAGATCTTGTAGATCCATGGATTATATTTCTAGAAATGATAATGCTTGGTACATTTGAGTTGGGCTCTTGAATTCCCAACTTAGATAGTTGTCTTAAGGTGGCCTTTTAGGTAGCAGACTTGAGAAATATTGTTGTTGCTATGTTCGTTTATATGAGATGAAATCATCTTGTGGAAAGAGAAAAAATGTTGAAAGAAATTTTAGTGGAAAAGTATGCTAGCTAACCGAAGGAACTCTGGAAATTGTGCTCAACTTGATCTTAAAATTTTATGATGTTTCTTGACTCGATTTTGCCTGAATAAATATGCATTATGTTCACTCATGAGTATGTGCTTAAATGGAGTTAAATCTTGAATTTTGAATGTTGAAAACTTGGGTTTTTCATTAATTTTTGGATAAAAGTACTATTTGGACAGATTTGAGTACTTGAAATATTTTGACTACTTTTCATGATTTTCGTGCATCGATAATTGGTGAAAATTGAACGAAAAATGTGTTAAAACCTTGATTCAAGTTTTAGTGTTGAACTTGAGCACGAATGGATGATTTTAGAGGTAAAAGATCTCACTTGATTTCATTATCTTAAAAGTTGAAGAAGTTGCTAGTAAGGAGTACGTTGTTGGAAAAACATTATTTTTAGCAAAAGGTCAATTTTAAATGGAAAATTTTACGTAATTTTCTACTTTAGTTGAATACTTTTCACTCGAGAAAAGTTGGAGGAATTTCGGAAAGAATTTTGATCAAACAAATGACTATGTTTATTTGAGTTTAGTTTCACTATTGGAGGAGCGAAACTTATCTCCTTTCTTTATTTGTTTTTAGGGAGTGTGGACGGCTTTGAAATCGAGCCAAATTTGGAATCTGAACCTTATTATTTTGGTGAGTTTCCATGCATGTTTCTTGACTTAAAATTTCAAGTATGACCTAAATCTCTTGATTTGTTATGTGAACTTGAATCTCGTGATTTGAGATGATTCATGTTTTGATTATCTGGTGTGATGTGTCTTGAAAATCTTGATTTGCTGATCCTTCAAATGGAGCAGTGTGTACTTTATCGCACTCACTCCCATTTGAAGGTGATGTACTTGATTTTAATGTTTCTTGACGTGACGTGACATGACGTGTACTTGTTATTCTCGAGAATTCCTGAATCCCTTTGGTAAGTTATCGAATCGAGCCATTGGAAAGACCCAGGTCGAGGAGATTTAATGAACCTTGGGCTACGTGACGTGTTGTGTGCTCTGAACTTGGCATATGGTCTTGTCCCTTTTGAGAGCAAAATACAAATATATAAATTTCCTGTTAGGTGGGCAGGCCCGGTTGGGGGTTTTGGTGGAGTAAGGAGACAGTGGTTGTTTACTTGGATTTGATATGTGAAAGTTGACAGAGTGTCAATTACGTGATTCGAGCTCCAGTTCCATGGACGTGCTCCAGTTTCGAGAACCTTAGCTCCTGAAAGCTACCTATATCCCCCCTTGTGTTGTTACTTGTTTTCTTTATTTGCTTTTAAATGTGAATTTGACGTGATATGTTATATGTTCTATGTGAATTGCATGTCTTTTGGAACTCACCGACTTTAGCTCATTCCTTAAATTTGGTTTTCTTAACAGGGACTGAAAACCCGAGTGATGGGACCACTCGTTAGGGTTGGATTTGATCTTTTGAATCTTGTATAAGAAACTGAATTTTTGTATTTGAGATTTACTATCTGAAATTTTAGATGTATGTCAAGTATTTCGAATTATATTTTGGGATTGTAAGATGATATTCTAATTGTACTTTAAGTATCTTGGGATTTTAAGGTTGGAATAGTTAATTTGTGAGTTGTCAATTGGTTTAGAATTGTTACGGAAATTTATTTTGAAGAGTAGTGATCATTTGAGTGAGTGAGTCCTGGCGAGAGCTCGGTAGGCAGTTCACTGAAACCTTAGGATCCGCCCTAGGGAGAAGTGGGGCTATCACAGGTAGTATCAGAGTCTAAGTTTGAATGATCTGGTTAGAGTTAGAGTTATTAAGTTATTTGAGAGTTTAGTGGGTTAGAGAGAAATGTTAGGTAATGGTTGTTACTTACGTTTAAGTGTTAATGATATTTAAGTTTGATTAAATTCTAATCAGATTCGTTCTTGTAGGTTATGGATTTTGGTGGTGGTGGTGATGTGCCTGGACACCTTCAGCCTACAGTTTCTTACCGATCGAGTCCAAGGAGTGCCTGCATGGCTTATAACCTTTGAACCAGAACTAGGCGTGACTGCGAGTGTTGGCAGACGCATGCAAATCCTGACAGTGTGGTTCTGGCAATCTATAATAAGAAAAAGAGATTGACCAAGATTAATAGGAGTGGCAAGAGGAGGTAGAAAGGCTCATGGTTGCAGAACAGACTCAGGCTGCTAGGATTCTAGAGCTTGAGAAGGAGGTTCACTCGACTAACGAGTGATTGGCTAGAGTTGTGAGAGTTGCTCGAGAACGAGCCGACGGTATAGTGGCCAAGTGCGAGGCTTTGGTAGAGGGAGTGTTCGAGGCTAATCAGGTTGAGGAGGATTCAGTTAATCAGCCCCCTATTGATGCAGATATGGGAAGAGATTCGAGGAGTGAGTCTGTGGGGGATGCCGTTATAGTTGAGACAAATCCCTAGTATTTGGAGTCTGACCCATCAGAGAGTGCTATCTCCGAGTCTTCTGCTTCTGAGATTGGATAGGCTAGTCGAGCGTGAAGTAGGATTTTGTGTAGCCTTTTGTGAGAGAAACCATTAGAGTGGTTCTCAATCCCTGTAATTGCATGCTTGCTAACTGTTCAAGTACTATACTTTTGTTTAGTTGTACTTGTGAACTCAATGTGACTTTTGTGTATCTTTTACTAAAAGCATGCTCATCTGATGTACTCCTAGCACTTCTTTTATTATGAGTTATGTATATAAAGTGCTTTGCTTTCTTTTCGAGCTGATTTTCTAATAGTATATTTTATTTTTTTTTATTTTAAAATGTCTACCCTCCAAAGAACTATGGAGTATAGAAGAGGCCAAGATTGAGGGCGAGGGACTAGACTACTTGAAAATATCGAAGGTGACTGTGAGTCAGCCGTCGATCAAAATCAAGGACCTAGGGCCGATATTGGGGAACAAATAGCTATGGACATTAATCGAATAACTGAAATACTAGACCGTATGACTGGCCAACAAAGCCCTGGACGTGAGAATCAACCTGTCAACCTTAGGAGTGGTGAGGATAGAGTTCTGGAGAGATTTCAAAGGTTTTTCCAACCTAAATTCTTTGGAGGGCCTGACCCCGAAGTAGCCGAGGGATAGTTAGAAAGGATCTCTGACATTTTTGTTGCCATGGATTATACGGAGGAAAAGCAAGTAGCATTCATTGTATTTTAATTTGAGGGAGCTGCCCGATCATGGTAGAACATGATAAGGGCTAAATGGGATGGAGAGCAAACCCCTAGGATTTGGGTGACCTTCACTAGGGAGTTTAATACTAAGTTTCTCCCTCCGCTAGTTTAGGAAAAGAGGGAGAATGACTTTATTAAATGTAGGCAAGGAATGTTAAGTGTCACGGAATACGAGGTACTATTCACTAAATTGTTGAGATCTCCTGAATTAGTGGCAACCGAGCAAAGGAGAATAAGGAGATTTGTGCAGGGGTTGAATGTAGAATTACAAGAAAGCTTGGCGGGTACCCAAGTCAATAGTTTTAGTGAAGCCATTGAGAAAGTCCAAAGGGTTGAGGGGGCAAAGGCTCAAGTGAGGGCTTTTATTACAAGGAAAAGGAATGTACCTAACAGCAATCATAGGGCATCGGATGCAGGTGCCTCAACTCTCAAGTTTGGAAGAGACATGGGTGGAGTGAACCCCTCTGGGGTATCAAGAGGGTCTATGGCGGGAGAAGCATTTTTTAGAGAAGCAGTGTCAAGAGGAACTCCTAGTGGGAAGGGACAATCAGGGAATGTCTCGCAAGGAAGTCAGGCATTCGCTCCCAAGGTATCATGTAGTTTCTGTGGGAAATCGAATCATACTGAGGATGAATATTGAAAAAAGGCAAGAAGGTGTTTCAGGTGTGGAACTATCGAACACCAACTAGCTGCATGTCCAAGGTTTCAGGGAGAAGTTGTGACCGGACAAGTGAGACAAGTGAGTAAGCCGAACTCCAGTCAAGCTAGTGCATCGGGGAATCGGCCAAGGGTTCCGGTTAGGGTCTATGCCATTGACCAACAGCAAGTCCCTGACCCAACTGAGGTAGTTGAAGGTACTATCCCTGTTTTTCATTGTTTAGATAAAATTCTAGTTGATCCTGGTGCTTCACATTCATTTATAAATCATACTTTCTTGTGTGGAATAGATATAAAGTCTATTAGATTACCTTATGATCTTGAGATTAGAACACCCATGGGAGATCAAAGTTTGATTATACGTTGGGTATACAAGAATTGTAGTATTTGGGTAGGAGAAAGAAAATTGGTGGCAGATCTAATAAGTTTGGCTATTAAGGGTACGATATTATTATAGAGAAGGATTGTTTAGCCCAATATCATGCCAAATTGGATTGTAGGGCGAAAATTGTAGAGCGAGGGAAGCTACTTTGAGATTAGATGTGAAGGGAAGGTTAGCTTCGTCTGCCCTTATTTTAGGAATTAGGGCTACGAAGTTGTTAAGTAAGGGTGTTCAAGGTTATTTGACTTTTCTTATAAATTCTTGAAATGATAAAGTGAAGTTAGAAGAGGTGCCAATTGTGAATGATTTTCCAGATGTTTTCCTTGAAAAATTAGAAACCTTCCCTCCTGAGCGAGTAGTGGAGTTTAAAATTGATTTAGTACCGGGCATAACTCCAATTTCTAAAATCCCGTATCGTATGGTGCTAGCTGAAATTAAGGAATTAAAGATTCAATTGCAAGATCTATTGGAACGGGATTTCATTTGGGAAAGTGATTCACCTTGGGGAGCACCTATATTATTTGTCAAGAAAAAAGATGGGAGTCTGAGATTGTGCATAGACTACCGATGGCTAAATGAAGTGACAATAAAGAATAAGTATCCTTTGCCGCTCATTGATGAGCTATTTGACCAGTTACAAGGTTCAGTAGTCTTTTCTAAATTGGATCTTAGGCAAGGGTACTATTAGTTAAGAATTAGAAAGGAGGACGTGTAGAAAACTGCTTTTAATTCAAGATACAGGTATTTTGAATTTGTAGTAATGCCTTTTGGATTGACAAATACTCTTGCAGCATTCGTGGATTTAATGCAGTGAGTCTTCAAGTCTTTCTTGGATCAATTTGTGGTCGTGTTTATAGATGATATCTTGGTGTATTCTAAAACCCGAGAGAATCATGCCCAACACTTGAAGATAGTGCTACAAATCCTAAGAGATCATCAATTGTATGCCAAGTTCAATAAGTGTGAATTTTGGTTGGAAGAGGTTTCCTTTTTAAGGCATAAGATTTCTAAGGATGGGATTTTTGTGGATCCGGCAAAAGTAGAGGCAGCTACTCAATGGAAACAACCAGAGAACCCTATTGAGGTAAGAAGTTCCTTGGAATTAGCGGGGTATTACCAGCGGTTTATTAAAGATTTCTTGAGGATTGCTGGGCCGTTAATTGATTTGACCAGGAAACATGGTAAGTTTGCTTGGAATCCTAAGTGTGAGACTAGTCTTCAAGAGTTAAAGAAGAGTCTGACAATGGCCCCGATTCTGACATTGCCAAATTGGAAGGATGGCTTTGTAGTTTACTCAAATGTCTCGAAAGAAGGGTTAGGTTGTGTTTTGATGCAAAACGGGAACGTTATTGCTTATGCTTCTAAGAAATTAAAATCTCATGAGCAGAATTACCCAACACATGATTTGGAATTGGCAGCAGTTATCTTTACATTGAAAAAGTGGACACATTATTTGTATGGGGTGACGTTTGAGGTTTTTACTGATCATAAGAACCTTAAATACTTGTTCTCTCAAAAGGAGCTAAATCTGAGACAAATGCGATGGGTGGAATTTGTTGAAGATTATGATTGTACCATAAATTATTATCCTGGAAAAGCTAATAAAGTAGCAGATGCACTAAATTGAAAGACTCAAATGGCAGGGTTGATGGTTAGAGAATGGGACATGTTAGAAAGGGTTAGCGAGTGGAATCCTCGTTTGGAGAAATAAAAGGTTATATTTGGAAATTTAACGTTAAGATCTCCGATGATAGACCGCATCAAAAGACACAAAAGGAGGATCCTATGGTGCAAAAATAGTTGGATAAGGTGATTAAGGGAAAAACTCTAGATTTTAAATTAGGGCCTGAAGGGGTGCTAAAGTTTCGAGATCAAATAGTGGTGCCAAGTGATGAAGGTTAAGAAAGGAAATTTTGGAAGAAACACACCAATCTGGGTATACAATCCATTCTGGGAGCAATAAAATGTATCAAGGTTTGAAAGGGTTGTATTGGTGGGATGGTTTAAAGAAAGATGTGGTGAAATTTGTACAAACTTGTCTCGTTTGCCATCAAGTTAAGGCTGAGTATCAGAAACCTTCGGGACTTTTGCAATCTTTAGAGATACCCGAATGGAAGTGGGAACATATCACTATGGATTTTGTGATAAGGTTGCCAAGGAGCCAAAAGGGGCATGACTCAGTTTGGGTGGTAGTAGATTGACATACTAAGACTGCGCATTTTCTACCAGTGAGTATGAAATACCTTTTGGAGAAATTAGCTCGGTTTTACTTAGATGAAATTGTGAGGTTGCATGGAATTCCTGTAAGTATCATCTCTGATAGAGATCCAAGATTTGTCTCTCGATCTTGGTAGAAATTACAAGAGACTTTGGGGACCAAGGTGAATCTGAGTACCGCATATCATTTCCAAATGGATGGACAGTCTGAGAAGACAATACAGACTTTAGAGAACATGTTGACTACTTGAGTTGACTACTTTTCACTCGAGAAAAGTTGGAGGAATTTTGGGAAGAATTTTGATCAAACAAATGACTACGTTTATTTGACTTTAGTTTTGCTATTGGTAGAGCAAAACTTATCTCCTTTCTTTATTTGTTTTTAGGGAGTGTGGACGGCTTTGAAATCTAGCCAAATTTAGAATCTAAACCTTGCTATTTTTATTGAGTTTCCATGCATTTTTCTTGACTTAAAATTTCAAGTATGACCTGAATCTCTTAATTTGTTATGTGAACTTGAATCTTGTGATTTGAGATGATTCATGTTTTGATTATCTGATGTGATGTGTCTTGAAAATTTGATCCTTCAAATGGAGTAGTGTGTACTTTATCGCACCCCCTCCCATTTGAAAGGTGATATACTTGATTTTAACGTGTCTTGACGTGACGTGACATGCCTTGTACTTGTTATTCTCGAAAATTCCTGAATTCCCTTGATAAGTTATCGAATCGAGTTGTTAGGAAGGCTTAGGTCGAGGAGATTTAATAAACCTTGGGCTACGTGACGTGTTGTGTGCTCTGAACTTGGCATATGGCCTTGTCCCTTTTGAAGAGCAAAACACAAATATATGAATTTCTTGTTAGGCGGACGGGCCTGGTTAGGGTTTTTGGTGGAGTAAGGAGACAGTGGTTGTCTACTTGGATTTGATATGTGAAAGTTGACGAAGTGTCAATTACATGATTCGAGCTCCAGTTCCATGGACGTGCTCCAGTTTCGAGAACCTTAGCTCCTGAGAGCTACATGTATCCTCCCCTTGTGTTGTTACTTGTTTTCTTTATTAACTTTTAAATGTGAATTTAACATGACATGTTATATACTCTATGTGAATTGCATGTCTTTTGGAACTCACTGGGCTTTAGCTCATTCCTTAAATTTGTTTTCCTTAACAGGGACTGAGAACTCGAGTGATGGGGCTACTCGTTCGGGTTGGATTTGATCTTTTGAATCTTGTATAAGAAACTGGATTTTTGTATTTGGGATTTACTATCTGAACTTTTAGATGTATGTCAAGTACTTCGAATTATATTTTGGGATTGTAAGATGATATTCTAATTGTACTTTATGTATCTTGTGATTTTAAGATTGGAATAGTTAATTTATGAGTTGTCAATTGATTTAGAATTGTTACTCAAATTTATTTTGAAGAGTAGTGATCATTTGAGTGAGTGAGTCCTGGCGAGAGTTGGGCAGGTAGTTCACTGAAACCTCAGGGTGTGCCCTAGGAAGAAGTAGGGCTATCACAAAAATAATTAAAATAAGACTCTACTCTGTTGGAAAATTTTGATTTCCTAACTCTATATAAGAGAGTATAGAATTGTATAAAATAGTGGGAACAAAGCCAAACTTAATTTTAATGTTATTTTTACATAAATAAAAAGTCTCGTTTTATCTTTCCTCTTTATTGTAGAATTATGAGTAATAGCATATTGTTCTCGACAAATTTAATGTTTCTATATAAATCGTGATCTCGAATTTTGACAATTACAAAACAATTGAAGAAATCAATTTAACATTTTCTATTGAGAATATTTGCAGCTCAGGTTATCAATGCAATGGTGAAAATTCAAGAACTCAATCAAAGAAGCAAAAGTCACTGATGACTGTCGGACGCTCGATAGCTTGTATCGGACGTTCGATAAAACTCGAAAACTCTCTATCGGACACTCAAATTAAAGTACCGGACGTCCGATAGACAGGGGATCCATCGGACACTTGTATCGGACCTTATCAACCTCACCGGACATCCGATCATATCCAAGAAGATTTTTGAGCTCTCTGGTCGCTGTCGGACGCAAAAATATGCATTGGCCGTCCGATCGTATCCAAGAAGATTTCTGAACTCTCTGGTCATTGTCGGATGCAAAGCTCATCGGACGCAGAAATATGCATCGGCCGTCTGATAAAGAACGAAATAACCTATCGAATGCTAGCATCGAACGCACAACATTGTGTCGAACGTCCGATAGCCCCAACGGCTAGTTGACTCTTTAGCTTCTTCTATCCGTTGACCACTAATATCAAGACACTTTTTGGTCCCCTATAAATATAGCCTTGTCTGAACTTCATAGATAACTTTTGAACACTAAGAATACAAGTTCTTGAGAGTGATTTTAGCAAGAAAATACTCTTGGTGTAAGAATTGTAGGTCTTGAAGTGTTAGTTCATTTGCAAGCTTTTCAATTGTGAGTGAGTTCATCAATAGTATAGCTTTGTGAGGGTTATCTGTGAGATTGTAAAACTTTCTTGATTGACTAAGTGTTGCTTGGGGCAAGGAGGAAGTGAGCCTTCCATTGTACACAAAGGTTGATTGTAATTCACCAAGTTGAAGTTGCTTGAATTGAGGATTATTCTTCAAGCTCAAGAGGAGCTTTGAAGAAAATTGGTTTGCTTTCTATCATCTTAATTTTCAGCTTACTTCTTGACTTATTCATTGCACTATCATCTACTGATCTCGATTTTAATTGTATGATTTTTTAATCTATTAAGGGATTACATCTCTCATTGTGAAAAAGAGGCATCACTTGATTAATTTTTTAATCAACCTAATTCACCCCCTCTTAGGTTGTCTTTGGGTCTTACATTCTAACATTTTGAATTGGCAAAGAAAGTTGAGAATCCTTCTCAAAGCTAACGTGGTCAAGTCTATTAAAACTTTCATACTTCCATTCATGGAAGATATCGTAAACTAATAGTTAATTCTTCTAGTAAGCACAAAAAAAATGATAATGTGTCATAATCACTTCCAAAATCTCTTATATTACGAAGGGTTCGTATTCTCATACCATGATAAAATATCTCAAAAGTTGGTTGATGCATAATCAAGATATATAAGAAGCAAAAAGGAGAAGACAAAGCATAATACATAAGACAAAAATAGCTAACTTAAATGTAATTTGATGAAGAGACAAATAGAGTAAGGCAAGCGATTAGCTCACCAAACTAAAGGGGGAAGAATTCAACCCAAGAGTGCAAGCTCAAAAATGATATAAAAAAAAAAAGAAATCTAATGCTCTGCTCTGTTTGTATTTGGTATGTCCTTAGAAGATAAAAGTGTTTGGTTTGACTAACATAGTAGAAAGTATCCATTAAAAGAATAAAATCACATAAAAATGCATATGTAGGAAAAATAGATGGCTATAAATTAGCCTATTGGCAAGCTATGACTTGACTAGATTTTCCAGTTGGAGATTGGAGAAATGTAGAAAAAAATCAACTACAATTCTGTTAAGAGACAAAAAGAAATTTCACAAAATTTAATGTAAGGGAAATATGAACAATTATTGTGGATGAAAATCTTAAGTTAAAAGTGATGCTAACCTAGTTATTGGTGAATAATGTTGGCCAGGAAGGAACATGAAATAATAGACTAAGTTAGGGGTGGTTACTGTCTTCAAAATCGCTAGTTAGGATTCAAAAATCAATGAATTCGGTTTCACTAAAAGGTAGAATCAGAATCAGCTTTGATGGGAATAGTTACAGTTACTTTTCTGAAACCTCCAATTCCAATTTCAGTTATCATTCCAGTTACTTCTAGTTATACTTATTCACTTATAGTTACAAAATTAAATACAAAACTATATGACAATGAGTTTAGAATAAGAAGAAATTAAAGAACATGAATTTAGTATTAGATCATAAAATGTAATCTAATTTTAAATTTGGATTTTAGTTTTTATACAAGTGGCACATATCTACAACAACTAACATAGAAATACTTAATCCTTTTTATATTAACAGCTGATTGGAAAAATGAAATTATATGAATTAAATGAGAAAATACCCTATATCCATTGAACATTTTAAATAAAAAAAGATAAATAATTGTGTGTTTGTGTGTGTATGTATGTATGTGTGTATGTATGTACATATATGTGTATGTATGTAAATGTGTGTATGTGTGTGTTGCGTGTGTGTGTATGTATGTACACACACACACACACAGAGAAACACGCACACACATTTGTATTCTTAAAATAGATGATTCAATTTTAAAACCACTAGTTTTTGTTTCAACTCTAATTTCTGATGAACTTGAACCAAAACTTTTATTCCTAATTTTAGTTCCTCCTACAACTAGTTCCAAATTTGGTTCAACAAATTGTTGGTTTGCTTGTAGTTCTAGACTAGGGTGATTTTCCTCTTTGATCATCAATTTTCTTGGGACGACTTTTAGTTGCGTTGGGTTTTTAGAGTATGGCTGATGGGAAATGGTTTCAATCCCTATATTAATTCATAAATAGTACGGGACGAGTGAGATTGAATCTTGGAGAAGGACTTGGTGTTGATAGTAGTGAGAATATGAATGAGAAGGAGAAAGTAGAACGGTGAGGGAGGTAAATGTTTAGCAAGAAGTAGGATGTTTCTCATTTGTTCAAGTCAAGTTTTAACAACTACAATATATTATAATTGTATTTATTTCTACAATAATGTACAGCAAAAGAAGTGAAATAGGACGAATAATTTCAATGATCAAACTAAATGATATGTCGTATTCATTTTGAATTTTGGTAATATGAAGTGTAATAGCACTTCTGAAAATCTAATGTGCAAATCAAGACTTGGCATCTAATAGAAAGAAATTAATCTTATGGTTTCCTAGTGAGAGTTTTTTACAAGTTTTTTTTTAGTAAAAAGTTAATCTTCTTGTTAGATGTGAATTTTAGATTGGTTGTCAAATATGGGATTCTTTAGATCTATCTCAATAGATTTCATCCTTAATACCAGAACTTCAAATTGTTAATTAGTAGATTTGAAAATTGAAACATGCACTGATTTTGGATTACAAGAATTATATCTTTTACAATTTAATTTTTATCAATTCTTTAGACCTAGTATATCTATGTATACTAGATGCAATTTTTGTAATTAGTGCAGATCTAACCAAAGTATGATAATGTACCATTTTTATGACAGCCCCACCTCTCTCTAAGGCATACTTCAAGGATAGGCAGGCTGCTTGCTTAACTCTCTCCACAACTCACTCACTAAAAATTAACTAACAATCCTTCAAATTAAAATAATAATTCCAAGCTAACGACACTTAAAGTGTAACTACTTCAACTTACAAACCAACTCCTTAAAAATTACAAGCTATAGTACTTGAATTACAACCAAGCATTCAACTTATAATTCCCAAAAAGTACAAAATTCAAAATTCTATCACAAAGACAAAAGATAGTTCTCAAGCTTATCTCGACCAATCACCCAATCAGGTTCTCAACCCCTGTTAAGGAAAAACAAATTTTAAACAATGAGCTAACGCCCAGTGAGGTTTCAAAAAGGCATGCATTCACAAGAATCAAATAGTAATCCCATAATTATAATTCAAGTTGGAGACATAAATCCAAAGTAGAGAAAGCGAGTAACACATTATGGATGGCTCTCAAGAGCCTAACCAACCATCGCTTGATCTCAAATCACATAATTGACTCTCCGTCAACTCACGAGAACCAAAGTTCATGTAGAACTTTCGTTTCACACCAATCTTCGTCCACCGTTTCACCCCCTACCGGGCCCGCACACCAAACATATTAAAGGTAATACTCGAGTATACCAAGATTTCACTTAAGTCGACAAGTCCAGACGCCGAGTCCAGTGAACACAAATCATCACCCCATGGTTCATCAAATCTAATCGACCAGGACCTCACAGCTGGCTGTGATTTGATTGACTTACTGATAGGTCTCAGGAATTTTCAAAATTCAAACATGCACAAAATCACAAGTAGTCGAGGGTATAACAACCCAAACAACATCACAACAAATTCAAGCACATCACTGATTCACATATAATACATGATTCCAATTGAAAAAAAAAAAATTAAGTGTGATAAAGTACACATCACCCCATTCAACGGACAAATATATCAAATTCACATTTTCAAATCACGAGTTCTTCATATCACATGTTCACATCACATTTGAAGTCAAGGTAAATAACATACATGGAACACTCACCAATTAGCAAAGCTCAAAAAGTCCAAGTTATGAACACTGTCAGGTTCACCACCAACTCCTAGAGCAAGCAAATGAATGTAATAAGTTCGCTACGTCAAGCGACGAAATCAAGTAAAAGTCATTTTTAAAGATTCACTTAAGAAGTCCTAAATCCTCACGAGTTCCAAGACTAACAGAAAAATGCATTCAAGTAGAAAAGGAGTGCAAAAGGAAGTTTCAACCTTGGCCATTAGTCGGCGTGAACCAAAATTTAAAAGTAGCTTCACTTTAACGTAAAATTCAGCAAGCTAGTCGAAATAAAAAGTGAGGTTTCCACCTCTTAAACTCATCAATTTTTGCCCAAATTTTGACACACAAGCTCGGGTTAACACAATATCAAGTATATGGAGTAATTTCCACCAAAATTTGTTGCACAAAACCCAAGAAATGGACCGAAAGCAGCCCAATAATTTGTGGACTGCTGAAGTGAAATTCCAGTAATGAGAAACAGCAAATATCCAGGTTTTTAACCCTCCAAAGTTCAAGATTTTGGTTCCAAATCAGCTCACACTCGAAGTTTAATGTCTTAGAAAGTTGTTTGAGCAAAATTTAGCCAAAATCGTCATGAAAATATTTGAAATCCAAGCTAAAAATTCTAGTATTCTCAACCGGCCCGCAAGCAGTAATTTACCTCAATATTCTCCAACTATTCAATCAACAAATCGCAATAAATCTAACTCAAATCCACTAGGGTTTCATCAATCATTAACCCTAGGACCTCAAGAGACAAAATCCATCAAAAAATTTTTCTTTTAGCCAAACTTTCAAGATCTAATAAACAAAAGACCATTAAAGTATTAAGTACTAGGATTTCATGAAAACTTTCAAATCCACCATAGAACTTCCACAATCTTAATAGATCTACAATTATAGAGGATAAAAACCCAAGAAAAAGAGTAGTTCTAGTTGTTACCTCAAGATCCAAGCAAGAAGCTAGATGGATTCCACCTTAAATTCCACCAAAAATCCTCCTTTTCCCAAACTTAAGCAAGCAAGATGAAGCTATGAAAAGGTTGGTCTTGCACTTCCTCAAAATCAAGCAAGGATTCAAGCAAATGGTAATGTATTCTGTCTCTCTCTCTCTCTCTCTCTTAATCAACCCAAATGAAGTTGGTAACAAAGAGTAGCTTAGTTGTGGTCTTGCAAGACAAAGAAGTGGTAATGGGGTCGCCACTTGTCATGTTTCTATTGGTTCATAATCTAAGTAAATCTTATCTTATCCACAACTTTATCTCTTTTTGCACTAAGAATCCTCCATCTAGTCTCTTTAAAGTTCATCCCACACCTCACTAATTATCTCTTACTAGATTTTCTCTAACCAATATTATCCTATCATATATTCAAAGTTTCCTCTAAAATTACGTCATATCTAAAATAGTCACACAACATTAGCCGATAAGAAACTGAACAAATTAATTTAAAAGATCAACTAAAATATAAAAATAACTATTTAATAAATATAAGTACTAATAATTTAATACAAAAAACTAAAATAATTATTACTATTATTATTATTTATTTTTTGAAAAAGATAAAAGTTTTTAATCATTTTTAGTACATTATCTTAGATTTATAAAGTCTCAATTACTAATACTATTAGCAAAATTAATAAGATAAAAGATAATGCAAATTAATGATAATGTATTATTTTATTTTTCTTAAGATACCTTAGCACCTTTTGATTACTTTTTACATATTATCATTGATTTATTAGGTCTTTTATATCATTAATTTTGCAAACTTAGTTATTAATTGGACTTAAATAGAACAAAATTAAAAAAAAAAGGGACAAACTTGAGAGTTGGGATGCAAAGTGTCTAAAATCAAGAGTTTACGGTGCAAAGTGAGATAATAATAGAAGTTTGGGATGCAAAATGGAGTTTGTCCGTATTGTATAAGTATATCAAGCATTTTTTTTTGGGTACAATATGAGAAGGTAATTCCAACAAGCCCTTTTGGTGAAATTTTAATTTCTAGTGCTAAAATTGAGCAACTTACATTACCATTGATAATGAAACTTATTCATTAGAATTTATGGTATTTTGAAGCTGAGGAAAAATGATAGGCAAGTGTGGGTCCACCATGAAATATAATCCTAATATGCCCCTCCTTTGTTTTTTCATCCCTCCCACATTCTTCCTTTCCCCAACTACCAGGAATTGGATTCAAATCCTAAACTTGATAGTAGGGTAGGTTTTAGCCACTGGACCAAACATAGGGGTTAATATCTCTTAATTTGAATGGATTTTTGAGTAAAAATCTTGAACTTTTTTAAACAAATCATTACTTGTGCCACCATTCATATTGTGTCCTAAGAGCCCTTTTTTTATTTTTCTTTAATGAAAAATATTACTTATATATCAATTAATTGAAAGATCCATATGAAGAGTGGATAACAAAAGGGGGTGGAAAACCTTACGTAACTTTATTTGAAATTGAATTAACATACTAAGCTAGTTTATGAGCTGCACTATTATATTTTCTAGGATTCCAAGAAGCTTCCAATGGTGAAAACTTATGAAGTCTAGCCATAATATCTTTAATTGGAAAGCCAATACTTGATTGATTTAATCAGACTCTTAACATCAGATGGAAATAATGATGTTCTGAGCATCACCTTCAATGATAATATACTGAAGTTGCAGCTTTAGCAAGAGATGAATAGCCATGCTTGTCGCATAAGTTTCATGACATTAAGAGTTAAAATTCTTAGAAATATGTTTAACAAAATCAGCAACAAATGCACCATCATAGACCTATATAACTATCTGTTGCCTGATAAACCACTTTGACAAGAGATTGCACCATGTGGAAAATTAGCTTTGGAAAAGTCATACTTTTAGTTTTGGCCAGGAAGTTAATATTGAAGCGGTAGTTGCAATTTGCCTTTTAGAGTATTATATGTTGAATTTTTGAATTCTTGAAGAATGCTATTGTAAGAATTTGAAAGGTGGAAATTGTTTTCATGCCGTGTTATGGTAGTTGTTGAGCTTTTTTAGGATATTTTTCTGATTTTTATAGGAATTTTAGCAAAATTTCCTTTCCTTATCAGATTTCAACATGACAACTTGCAAATAGAATATGAGTCAAGGGGAAAGAAACTAAAACGGGGACTACTGAAATGCAAACACTAGCATCTCTAGCAACATATTCAGAGTTTTGAGACGCGTGAAATTCTCTTCAAGCTTGATTACTCTTTTTTTAGTTTTTCCGGCTCTTAGTTAAGCCGATTTAGTCATTGTGGATACAGGAAGTTTCAAAAAAAGTAATAAAGAGGCAAGAGTTACTACTCATCTATAATTACTTTGTATTATAAACCATATATTATTAGGAGTAGTTTGCATTTTCAATATAGTTTAAGCGTTGTTCAAGAATAATGTAGTTTTATTTTTATTTTTATTTTTTTCTTTGATAAAATTGTCATGTTTTACGAGTAGGGACTGGTTTGTTATATTTGTATGTGATGCTGAACTCTGTATGCACATGTGATGTACTTGGAAAGCCTAAATATGCACACATTTAGACGTTGGGAGTTAACTTGTAGTAACCAAGTAAATATGGCCTAAATTTGTTACTAGACCTGCTAAATGCTAAAGAGTTTTGAACATCTTAATCTTTGATTTCTTCACTGTATTAAAAGATTGGGGAGATTTGTACCTTTTCTAGTGCAAATTGTGTGGCTATTAGGATAACCTCTTGTTCTCTTGTTGTATGTGTAATGTGTAAATATGCTTATATTTTTTTATTTTTTGGTGGAATTCTAGAGGAAACTTGTGAAGTTGCGGCACTATTGTACTAATTCATGAGTTAGAATTCTATACCATTTATCAAATAAAGATGTCAAATAATGAAATTCTTAATTGAAAATTTGCATTGTAATATAAATCCTTTTATTTGATCCCAAAAAGAATACAAAAAGAAGTACTTCTTTGTACTCAAGATTACTATCTAATTTGCCTTGTTCTTACAGGATTAGATGTCCATCTATTGACTTTGTACTTCCAAACCAAGAGACCTATTGAAGAAGAATTATCATTCAATTCAAATCGAAGGAGAAAGTCAGGCCTTCCATTATACATTTGATCAATGGAAGAAAGAAGTGGTTTTTCAAGCTTTGTTCTGCTATTTAACTCTTGAGTCGAAGAAAAGAAGAAGAAGTGGGTAACACAGTTTTTTAATGAAAATTGAATCATTATCCAAAGATTCCAGTAGGCAAAATCACTCAGATGGATGGGGTCAAACCTATCCCAATCATAAGAATTGCATCCACATTGCTGAAACTTTTGTCGTGGATTCCCTCAAGAATGTAAAAAGCCCAAACTTTTCTTTCAAGGTATTGTGTATTTATATATTAAATTTTGAACTTTGGTTTCTTGATTTATTTTTGTTTTTGCTTGAAAAGTGTGCTCTTGCAATGGTGATTGGTGAAGGCTCATACGAATACTATGTGGTTCGTATGGGTAATAGTGAGGTTGGAGTATCTATGCTTGAGGGTAAGATTTATTTATTTATTTATTTTAGCATTCTGTTTGATGATTGATTGTTGTTCTGAATTTTTTTCCATTTGCATTTATTTAGAATGGATAAATATATCATAATTATTGCTTTGGAGATTGGATGATGCTCTAATACTCTCTGTATAGCTGGTGGAGTATCAATGCCTTCTTGCTAGTGACATGTTAGTAACTTTGCATGAGATATATATATATTTTTTAAAATGATTTTGATGGTAAATTCTAACAATGTCCATAATTTTGTTATGTGTTCTTCCTGTATACATTTTTCCTATTAAGTTGTTCAAGTTTTACTTCTACTTGAAGGTCAAATTTCAAATAAATACTTTTTTTTGGTTTAGAGCATAATATGAAGGGCTTAACTGGCTGTCTGTGGAAAAATACATCCAACCTAACCCTGCACTACGAAAAAATTAAATTCTTGTGTAAATATTGGAAGGACAGGCCAAAGAATAAAATATTATGTATCTTGACTTCTTTTCGGTTTTACTTTATTTTCTTGATTCTCTGTCTTTGCATGTCAATACATGGAAAATATAATGTGAACTTCTATTTGTGTATACATTTGTGCTAATATACTTTTTTTCAGATCACCTTTGAGTTGATGTTTTGGTTAAACATTAATAGAGATGATGGATATTAGAGGAAAGTAAATTAAATGGGTTTGGAGCTAACACTAGAGGAGAGCATGCTATCTATGGGTTTAAAGGATATGATTGGAGCACAGAGAGTATCTTGGAGGATTTTATCATCTATTGAGCAGAAAGGAGAGCCGAGAATGTATGAATGGATAGCAGTAGGTAAGATAGAATTAACTGTTTATCTTTAGTGATATTATGATATCGTTCATTAGGATCTTAATTACTTGTACATTGAGGTAGAATCATTATTTTCGCTATGAAATTTGTGTACGATGTGCTGTCTATTTTAAAATTCGATTATGTTTCTTTCTTTAATGGTAAAACTTCGTAATTATTATTCATACTTTGTGCATTTCAACATTATAACTAAACAGAAGAGCTGCTGAAAACTTACAGGTGACTAATTCTAAATCAAATATATTTTAGAGTGAGTTATATTTGCTTTTGCAGTATCATAAATCGCATCTAAAGGCAAACTATGATATTAATCATGTAGCTTGTTAATACACTATGAAATTTGATTGGAAGCATTGATCATAGTTTCTACAAAATATGCATTATAATTAGGTTGCTACAACTTGTAGTATAGAAGATCACCAATTACAGCGTGGTGAAATAACAAATTGAGGTTCTACCTTGTCTTAATTGGGAATGATTTAGAAGTAGTTTATATAGTATTTGAATGGTAGTGATAATTCTTCCACTAATAAGCATACTTTCATCATTTTTCAGGAATTTAGGGCATATTTTTCAGAGAAAGCATGAGCATATATGAATAACTAATCACTTTGGATTTTGCATGAATGAGAATGTACTAGCAATAAACATCATAAGACTTGATCATATGATATGTGAAACTTGAGATTTTCCAGTGGGATCTGTGAAACATACATCCTTGTCCCCTTGAAAGTTTAGTTAGTTGTTCCCTCAGAAGTGATTTAGTTGTTTTATATATCAAATGTGCTCATTCTCAAGCCATATGACATCCCAACCGATTGCAATCAAGTCCATACTCATTTGGTATCCTTGACTAATTAATATATGTTTTCTTTACATGGCGTTTTAAGACATCATGTGTCATTTAATCATTTTCTTCAATTTTCATATGTTCTTTGATGTTGACATTGCGTTATTTGCTGTGTTGTGTTCAGAAAACAGAATTGTTGTCTCGCATATTTTGAAGATATGTTCGAAGAAAGATATATTTTCCAGTATAAAGACTCTAATGTGGCCATCTGATCTTCCTGGAAAACGGAACTGAAAAGGAGTTAATACAAAACACAGCGCCTCGAACAAGCCAATCTCTAACCATATAAAGGATTATATAAACTACTAGAAGAATACTCATTATGTTGTATATGCTTTGACAAACTCTATTTCTTCTGCTTTTCTATCATAGGACCTGTACGGGCAAAGAACGACCTGCCGAACTGACCCCAAAAGCGTGCCTGGACACGAGCCGAATCGAGTTGGACCTATAAGAACAAAACGGGACTGACTCCCCATAGCCACTCCAACGCCCAAGTTAGAAGGGCATTAGCCGAACTGAAAGGCGGGTAAATAGAAGAGAGAGAGAGAGAGATAGTAGTGGTGGTCAGTGTGCCATCCCTTAGGGTGATTTTTACCTGTGTACTTATAGGCAATAATGAGATAACAAACTAGGAGTCATTGTTGATCTCAAATGCTGGTTTAGATAGCTATAAGAGTTATCCCCTAGTGTGAGATAATAAGATCGAATGAGAGTTCTTGTTTATCCGAATCTCTCAATACTCGCAGCTCATCAGTTCGGCCTACACGACTTGGCCTGACTGGGTCAGTTTGGCCGCAGCCCCGAACTGACCATGTGGAGTGCCACGTGTACGGTGACTATTTCTAGCCCTTACAATAGCCCCCCAAGATTAGATTCATTTCCCCTTATATGAATTTAGTCTTGTTAGTATAGGGACACGTGGCAGCTCGGTATTGGAGAGATATGGGCGCAACTCTTCAATTTCGTTGTGTCGTTTATCATATCACTTCGTAACCGTTCTATTCAATGCATCAGTTCAATTTTTGAAAAGTAACCACTCTGGTTCCCGCTCCTGTTCGCCTATAAATAGAGGGACCAAGATCATTTTCACTCATTCACTTTCATTTTCCAGATTGCACATTCAACTACACTTCAGAACTCAGTTCGGTTTACTCAGTTCAGCATTCTCAAGTCTTTAGAAAAGTCAGCTTCCTAGCCTCCTCCCTTCTCACTAGTAAGTCCTTCTGTCTTGCTTTTTATATTTTCATCTGAACACTCTGATATCACCACCTCGATATCTAGACATAGGCCAGTTCGGTGAATAGCACCAGAAGAAAGCATTCCTTCCAGTTTGTCCTCCTCTAGCTCTTCTTCGGGTTCAGAGTATATGCCTTCTCCCCCGAACTCCTCCATAGAAGTGTCTACTTCTCCCGATCTAGTTCCTTTAGCGGTCGTGCAACCGTCTCCTGAGGCAATTCTTACGGGGAGTGCCAAACAGGCCACCAGTTCAGTTCGAGTCGAACAGGGCACAAGTATGGATTTTGGGAAGGCCGAGAATATCCCTCCGGTCCTCGATTAGGCCGATATAGATTAGCTGACTCAGCTCTACTCAATCCCTTCTGAGTATGAGCCCAGCCCCAAACTGCTAGATCGGACGAATTGGCTAACAATGCCCTCGAGGGTTTTGTAGCCATCTATCGGGATCAGCTCGCAGCCGGGTTAAGGATCCCCATCCCCTCTTTCTTGTCTGACATCTTGGTTTTTTGGTCAGTTCGGATCACCCAATTAAATCCAAACACACTTCAATCTATACTGGGTTTCTTCATTATTTGTAAATTTCTTGGTATTTCATACTCCTTAGACCTCTTCAGGGCATACTTCCAGATGAAATTGTCCGACCATGTCCTGAGGTGGTCCTATTTCACCCGTTAAAGTGGGAAACATCCAATTCGGGACCTCTTCTTCGGCGGTCCTTCTTCCATCAAAGGATGAAAATTTTAATTTTTTTATGTAAAAAATCTGAACTTCCCTCCTTTGGTTTGGAGAGAAGGCACACAGGTCTCAAACCATTATCCTGAGAATCCCCCATAGGTCGAACTGGATTGGCTCCTCAGTTCAGACTTAATGCTGAACATCAAGAACTTTTTTGATCTCCTCCTTACTGATATCCAGGTCATCACCTCTCCTGTAGAGGGAAAGGTCCTTACCCCGGAAGAGTTAGGTATATCATTTGTGTATTCCTATTTAGCAGTACGGTCCTATATTCCTAAACTGACCAGGACCTTTTCCTTGTTTTTGCAGTGAAGAAATTCGCAAGTTTTCTCAACTTGGGCGCACCAGCCAGCTCAGCCCCAATTCTTTCAAGTGAACCCACTCAGATCGAATCCAACGCGAGCGGTTCAATTTGGCAGCCCCCGTCCAATGCAAGGAGCTGAAAAAGAAGAATAAGTCAAAGGTCAAGAGAAAGGCCCAAGACCAAGAATCAGGGGGCCAACCTAAGAAGAGAGCCACTTCGAACGTCTCTGAAGGACCTAACTCGAGTCCCTCAACCAACCGCCCTCATTACAGGGTTAACACCCCTGAGGAGCAGAATCAAGCCAAAACCCCAATGTCGATGTGGGGTCAAAGGAGTATGTCTCTTCGGCCGGAAGCGAATTCGACCACTACTCATGATCTACACCACTTCTGCCCGGCTTAAGGGCTCTCCATCAACGACCTAGTTCAATTTCCCAAGGATGTTTGGGAGTTGGTTCAGGGGGCCATTTTTTCGAGGGATAGGGCCTTCATCGCTGTGGTCTCCAACGCTGAACTACTGGACCACTACTATACAGGGAAGGCCCAGGTGGGCGTCTGTTTGGGCCTCTTTTCTCTCTTTTTTTTTCTTTTACATTCCTGGCACCCAACTGACTCCAGTTTCCTGTGTAGCATAACCTGCTAGAGGTTGAAATGGCCAAGTGGTTCGAGAACCAGATTCAAGCCCTGTCCTATACCGTAGCTCGTTGTGACGAACTTTACAAAGAAGTGGAAGAGCTGAATAAATAGCTGGAATAGGCCCAAACTGACCTCGACTGGGAGCAATCGAAGACGACCTCTCTGAAAGAAATGGTGGAGGCCGAGCAGTGAATGGTGGTCGAGCTGAGGGCCAACGAAGTAGTTGCTTTTAACAATGGCAAGGCCGTGGGAGCTAAGGAGTTCATCAGCTCGACACAGTTCCAGACCTATCTGGCCAAGATTAACACCCCCATATCTCAATACAGCTACTTCCAGACTCTCTTGGCTGCTCAGGCCTCCCCACTTCAACTTGGCTCAATTCCCTGCTTATAATCCTTAGACAGAGAGCTAGATGGAGCATCTTGTGGAAGGGTACACGAAGGGTTATGACCTGGATACCCTTCTTAACAACCCGACCATGGCGCTGACCTCACCTGAGGGAGGAGCTCGGGAAGAATTAGCAAACGAGAGCCAAGTTGAGGAGAATCCAACTAGTGCCGAACAGTCAGATGCCAATCAATCGGGTGAGCAGGGTGCCAAACAGCCTGACCCTTAGACTAGGTCAATAGTTATGTTGGCTTTTGTAACCACTAACTTGTACATGTTTTTGAAGATAAACGACAAGATTACTTTTCTATTCATTCTTGCTTTACTTCTGTTCATCCTTGCTCTACTTCGCCTGTTAATTCTTTGTTTGTCTGCATGGCTCTTGCCCCCTTAGGCATGCTTAGTGTGAAAAATGCTAAGTATGATTTTTGCATCTTGTGTGTTCGGGCAGTTATGTTGCAATTAAGTCTATCTAACTCGAATTGTTGTCATCCATCTGACCGGGCAGTTCGGCCATGGCCTAACTCAAACTAGCACACCGAACAGCAAGTAGATAAAGAACGTTTTATTAGGAAAACAAATGAATAATTGTAATGGGGCAATCTGGCCTGAATAATGAAACCGAACAGGGTACATAATATAATATTCTAAAATAGAAGTGTCGAACAGAATAAAAGAGTGACTTCTTGGTAAAAGATCTCCAAATTTGAAGCATGTCAAGTGCGAGGAATTCTACTGCCATCCAAGTGAGCCAGTTTGCAGAATCCAATTCGGCCAGCCCGTATAACCTTGTAGGGACCTTCCCAGTTCGAGCTAAGCTTATTTGGCTTGTGAACCCTGCTAATGGAATTCTTCCGCAGCACCAAATCCCCAAATTTGAAATAGACATTCTTGACTTGAGAGTTATAATACCGAACTAGTTGATTTTTGTACCGAGTCATCCGATCGCGGCCTCCTGTCTACGATGCTCAAGTGTGTCCAAATTACATCTCATTTCTTCCTCGTTGGCCTGAGCCATGAAGTTTTGAGTTCGTGGCATGGCCAACCCCACCTCCACAGGTATTACCGCTACGACCCCATAGGTTAAGGCAAAAAGGGTTTCTTGGGTGGCAATTCGGGGTGTAATCCGGTAGGCCCATAGAATACTGGAGAATTCATCCATCCAGGCTGTTCGGGTCTACTCCAATCTAGTTTTCAGACCGTGCAGAATAGTGCAGTTGACATTCTCGACCTACCCATTGGCTTGGGAATGGCCAATCGATGACAAATGCTGCCGAATTTCGAACTCCCTACACCAATTTTTGAAGGGGTTTTCTGTAACTGCCTTCCGTTATCAAAAATCAGGCAGTATGCAATACCAAACCAACACATAATATTCTTCCAAAAGAATTTTTGAATCATCCTTTGACTTATTGTACTTAAAGGTTTAGTTTCAACCTATTTGATAAAATAGTCGATAGCCACTACAAGAAACTCTAGCCCCTTGGGTGCCTTTAGGAATGGATCGAGTAGGTCGATACCCAATTGCGCAAAAGGCCATAGATTCTGGATGGGAATCGTGTCGTAAACTAGAGCATGCCGAACTAAAGCATGTGCCCTGCAAGCTGCACATTTCTTGTACAGTTCGATAGAATCAAGAAAAATGATAGGCGAATAGTACCCGGACAGCATGCATTTCTTAGCTATCACTTGCAGACCGATGTGATTTTTGCAAATCCCCTCGTGTATCTCCCTCAGAACATAGTTTTCTTCTTCTAGTGTGACATACTTCAATTAAGGAGATAAATAAGATTTCTTATATAAAGTACCTTGGGAGAGAACATACTGACCTGCCTGCAATTGTAGCCTTCTCATTTCGCTCGCATTTAGGGGAAGCTCGTCCGTAGACAAGTACTTGATAATTGGACTCATCCAAGAGTCCAATTCCGCAATTGCACCGACCTACTGTTGCTCGTACCCCCTACGTTTTATGACTTCCACCAATACCTCTTTGTTGAAATAAGCGAAAGATGAGGCAGAAAATTTAGAAAGGGCATCGGTTCTTTTACTCTGAGATCTCGATATCTGATGGATTTCGAAGGTGCCGAACTAAGCCTTTAATTCGATCACCTTAGCCAAATACTTCTTCATCGATTCTTTGCTTGTCTCATAGGTACCCAAAACTTGATTCATAATTAATTGGGAGTCGCTATATATTTTTAGAGAGTTCGTCGCGCACTGTCGGACCATCCTTATTCTAGTCAGTAGTGTTTCGTACTCGGATTCGTTGTTAGATGCCTTAAAATCGAATCTCAAAGCATACATCAGTTCTTTCCCCATAGGATTTAGAAGAAATAAACCTGCCCCACTGCCTTCCTTCCTGGATGCTCCGTCGACATACAAGGGCCAAACAGAATTGAGTTCATTCTTGGTCAGTTCGGGCAGAATTTCGTGAACTGACAAGGAAACTCCCTCAACTGTGAAGTCAGTTAGAGCTTGATCTTTGATCACTATCCAAGATTGAAAGGTAATGTCATACTCTACCAACTCGACAGCCCACTTAGCCATTCTTCCAGACGTCTTGGGCTTGCTCAATATCGGTAAGAGTGGCTGATCAGTCACAACCTCTATAGGATGAATTTGGAAGTAAGGACAAAATTTCCTAACTGCATGCACTAAGGCGAGAACAAATTTTTCTGCCTCTGAATATCTGGTCTCAGGCTGGTGCAAAACCCGACTCACATAGTACACCAGTTTTTGGGTCCCTTATTTATCCCTGATGAGCACCGCACTAATGGCTTATTCACATACGGAAAGGTAGAATAGAGTCTCTCTCTGTTTGGGTGAAGTGAGGGAAGGCAGTTCGGCCAGGTACTATTTCGGGTCTGATAGTAACTTTCTTTACTCCTCAAATTTTAAAAAACATTTATAACCCTATATTACCGCAAGTATACGGATCGTTTATTGAGTATAGGGAAATAAGGTGTCGATCCCATGAGGAAGAGTGTCAAGTACCCGTGATTTTCAAACTCCTCTATTATTTAGACTATCACAAGTAAGATATAAAGGGAGAAGGCGGTGAACCGTCCTAAGGAAGAAGGATTAAGCGATTAAAACCGACCGCTAGGTGTCGAAGACATCCAATTGGCGGTAGAAAGAAAATAACAAGAAAGCAAGTAAAGAGTTAAGATCCTAGAGCATTAGAATCCCTTGTTAAGTTAGATTAGAAGTTAGTCAAGTTTATTATGTCCTTTCTCCAATGATTTGCTAAGGTATAACTTCCTTTTTTATGCATTCACTTTCGTCAATGGTCATGTGTAGTGCAAACTCTCATTTAAGATAAGCTAGTCACTCGGAATCGCTTTCGCCAATTCCTTAACTCCTTGGAATCTTCCCTGACCTATTTTCATAGAGAAAAGAGAGAAACAAGTTAAATCAGCTCAATAAAGTTATAGTTTAAAACCAAAACCAACCAACTATATTCACTACTTTCGTGAGAACATAAGTTAGTGTTTAAGAACTTAGATCTTATTGAAGGCAAGTTTTTCATTGCTCATCAACATCAAATCATTTATAGTTGGTAACTAATCAACCACAAAGCATAAGCACAAATCTTAAACTAGCAAAATCAATGAGGACATAAATAACTCAACTACTTCATAATCACAACTACAACAAGTTCATCCTCACTCTAGGATTTGAGAGGCTTAACTAAACATACTACTACTAACTATACTACTAAACTAATGAACTAGTGAAGACTACATGCCTCCTCTCTACATCTCTACATCCTCCCTCTCTAATTTTTTTCAAATGTTACAAGAGGTCCTATTTATAGAGGATTGAGTTCACAAACATCCAAGATTTCCTCATTTGAATACAAAACAAGTTAAACTTCAAAAAGTCAAGGAAAGTGTCTTCATGAATCTTCTTGTCTTCATGCATTTAATCCATTGAATTTCAACATCAAATGAGTTGTAATGTTGAAGCAAATTGTGTTTTGAATTTGCTATGAGTTGTTTCTTCAACTTCACAAGATTCTTCACGCAGCTTTCATTGAAATTCTTCTGAAATTTGAGCTGGAAGTGAGTTGAAAAACTGGAATTCGGCTGCAAGTTGCAGCCGTCACTTTCTGACGATCCGCGAGGTGGATCCGCGATGCATAGGATCGCGGATCACATCGCGGATCTACTTCCCCTATCTTCTGTGAGAGGGATTCGCGAGCTATTTGAAATTTCCACTTGTTGGTTCGCGTATTGACTAGCGAATCTCCTTGAAACTTGCAAATTTCGAGCTTTTCGTCGAGAAATTGTTGCGTTAATTGCTCCGACTTTTGACCTTTTGATTCCCTGTTGATTGAATTGCAATTTGCATTTTCCAATTTTTCTTCCAAGCTTCTTGGCAAATATCCACATTTTCATCTAATTTGATAATTGAACAAGCAATCCTACAAAAACATGAAGATTTTACCACATTAATCCACAAAAATGCATTTTTCTATTTAAACCACAAAATGTAGAATTTCAATAGAAACCCTAGTTCATTAGCCATTAAACTAACAAAAGCACACAAAAACTACATAATTAATCTTACTAAAAACATGCAAAATATTGACTTATCAGGGTCGTTGAAAGCCTTGTGGCACTCCTCCATCCATTCAAAGTGTGGGCTCTTCTTGAGAATTTCGAAGAAGGGCAGGTCTTGAATAGTCAATGTGGACAGGAACTTGTTCAAGGCCGCCATATGACCAGTCAGCCACTGTACTTCCTTGACAGTTTGAGGAGGGATCATGTCCATAATAGTTTTGAGTTTTCCGGGGTTGGCCCTAATTCCCTCCTGTGAGACCATGTACCCCACGAATTTTTTCAATCTGACTCCAAAGGTACACTTCTTAGGGTTTAGTCTCATCCTCAAACTCCTTCATATGTTAGAAATCTCCCATAGATCTGATGTGAACTGCTCCAGAGTCTAACTTTTAATCAGCATGTCGTCCACATAGACTTCCATGTTTTTCCCTATTTGATGCTGGAAGAGCTTATTCACTAGCTTCTGATACATCGTCCCGGCATTTTTTAAACCGAACGGCATAGTGATGTAGTAGTAACTCCCGAATTCGGTGATGAAGGAGGTTTTTTTGGTCCTCCTAATCCATCTCGATCTGGTGGTACCCTTTGAAGGCATTCAGAAAGTAGAAGACCACGAATCCCACTGTGGAATCAATGGGCTTGTCAATTCATGATAAAGGGTAGCAATCCTTAGGACAGGCCTTGTTCAGGTTGGTGAAATCCATGCACATCCTCCATGGATTCTCATTCTTCTTTACCAAGACTAGATTGGCTAGTCGGGTTAGGTAATAGATCTCTTTGACTATTCGGACCTTCAAAAATTTGTTGATTTCTTCCTAGATCACCTTGTTCTATTCAGGGTGAAGTGCCTCTTCTTCTGTTTGATTGGCCGAGCTGGCGAGTCCATGTTGAGCTTGTGAACTACCAGTTTGGTCGGCAGTCCATGCAAATATTTTTGAAAATCCTGCAGAAGTGCGACCAAACCTGCTTTAATTTGGTCATCTAGGGAAGAGCCAATTTTGATTACACGCTCATTGTTCTCCCCAAATAGGGGTATTTCTGTCTCAAATTTTTTTCTTCCTCTAAGGGTTCCAAAAAGTCTAACCTGATGGTCTGGACCACCAACTTTTCTCTTTCCCTTCAGGTAACTATATAGCAGGTCCTGGTTATCTCTGGGTCCCCTAGCATTTCTGCTACTCCAAAAGGGGTTGGGAATTTCATATTTAAGTGTAGGTGGAACACACAGCCTGTAGTGCATTTAGAATTGGCCGTCTCAAAATCATGTTATAAGAAACATTTTCTTTAACCACTGCGAAGTGGACTGTGACAGTTCGGCTCTTGGGTGCGACACCCACTATGACCATGAGAGCTATCATTCCTCAGGTCAAATCGGGAGCCCTGTAAAGCGGATTAAGGGTGTCCGAACTGGCGTGAGCTGCTGATCCTTCAACTGTAATTCCTTAAAGGTTCTATAGTAGAGCACATTAACTGCACTTCCATTGTCAATGTACACCTTTTTTACCTTATAATTACAGGTGATGACTTCAATTACTATGATTTCATGATTGAGAGGGGTTAGGGGAACCACATTCCTAGGTCCGTATATGATTTTCTTGTTGGATTTTAGCCTTTTTTTGAGGAGTTTCTCATTCTTAAGAGGTCAGCTGTTGCGCTGAACTGAATGACTGTCCCCTGCCGGTGGGACCTCCAGTGATAGTGTTAATTACACCTGTAAGATTCTGCTTATCTCGTCCAACTGATGGGTCCCAAGGATTTAGGTGCTCGTCTCTACCACCCCGATTACCTCAGCGATAACCCTGCCTACCGTTCTGGCTAGTTTAGCAGTAATCCTGCCTACGACCTTGGTCAGTTCGGCCGGATCCCACGAACTATATCAAATGACCTCTTTTGATCAACTCTTCAATTTCCCTTTTTAGGTCCTGACAATCCTCTGTGTCATGTTCCATATCTCTATGAAAGGCACAATACAGACTCTGGTCACGGTTAAAGTTGTTTCTGCCCAACTTTTTGGGAGGTCATACTAGCTCTTCCTGTTCCATAATGGCTAAAATTCGTGGCCGAGAAGCGGTGAGAGGAACGAATCTCTATTCAGCCTTCGAGTTCGGCCCCCGAGAGAGCCGATCAAAGATGCTCCGTCTAGGAGGTCCTTCACGAGCTTCCCTTCCTTCCCCACTTTTTTTCTTCCTATCCTCCTGGGGCCTTTTCTATTCAGATTTGAACTGTCTGGTCTTATCCGCATTGGCTTGATCATGCGCCCAATCTGACATCTCTTTTACTATCCGAGGGGGTTTCTCCACGAATTCCTCATACAGCTTTTGCAACCTCAAGTCATTGATGAAGGCAACCATTACCACCTTATCGTCCCTATCCTTTACCTGCAAGGTTTCATATTGAACTAGAGCGTATACTCCTTTAGGGTTTCCTCCGGTCATTATTTGATAGCCATGAGATATGCGGTATTTTTGGAGAAGACTCTCGACGAGATGAACTGAGTGGCAAACTGTCGAACCAGTTACACGAATGAGCTGATGGAGTTCAGGAGTAACCCTTCGAACCACAGCCGAACTCTTCTTTCCAGAAATATGGGAAAGGTTTTGCACATTATCGCGTCAGGAGTGGTCTGCAATCTCATCTAAGTTAAGAAGGCGAACAAATGGTCCTCAAGATCAGTGGTGGCATCGTAAGGCCTCATTGTCGGAATCTTAAATTTGGTGGGTAAATGGAAATTATTGATATCGAGAGTGAAAGGGGAAAGAGTGTATTTAATCACATCCACCTCATGGTTCAGAATTTGGCACAATTCCTCTCAAACTGGATAGTTCAGCTCTTCCCAAAATGGGTAGTTCGGGATCAGGGAAGTCGACCATACCTGGGACTGCCTATAAGAGGACTCAGCCCTAAGATGAGGTTAGGAAGGCGAACGACGCGCCCTTTTCTTCTTGGGATATCAATCCGAACTGCCTTCTGAGGACTCGCTCACCTCCTCGATCCGAGGACGTGACTGGGAGTTCTGTTCACCTTGAACCTTTTCCTTCCCCTTGAGGTGTTGGATAATGGCCTCAAAGGTGGACAGGTTAGACGCAATCAACTGAATCAATTGTTTTGGTTCAATCCTGATGGGTCCAGTTTCTTCACCACCCTGGGTTTGTCCGAGCTGAGATATCTACTGATTGTATGGGTTGTATAGGGCGAAGGTCTCTGTGTTCTTCTTAGATCATGTTCTCACCATGGTGAAAGATAAACTGTCGGTTCCCACAGATAGTGCCAATTGTAAGAGTAAAGAACGACCAACCGAACTGACCTCGAACGCACACCTGGACATGAGTTGAACCGAATTGGGCCTATAAGAGCAAAGCAGGACTAGCTCTCTGGAGCCACTCCGACACTCAAGTTAGAAGAACACTAGTCGAACTGAAAAGCGGGTAAATAGAAAAGAGAGAGATAGTAGTAGTGGTCAGTGTGTCGTCCCTTAGGGTGATTTTTACTTGTGTACTTTTAGACAATAATGAGATAGGAAATCAAGAGTCATTGTTGATCTCAAATGCTGGTTTAGATAGTGATAAAAGTTATCCCCTGGTGTAAGATAATAAGATCGAATGAGAGTTCTTATTTATCCGAATCTCTCAATACTTGCGGCTCATCAGTTCGGCCTAGACGGCTTGGCCTGACTGGATCAGTTCGGCCGTAGACCCGAACTGACCATGTGGAGTGCCACGTGTACGGTGAATGCAGCCGAGCTGGCCATGTGGATTGCCACGTGTACGGTGACTATTCCTAACCCTTACAGGACCACTTATTAGCTCAAAACCCATTATTTTGTATACAAATGATTGTATAAACTACCAGAAGAATGCCCATTTCTACTGCTTTCCTATAATAGGACCACGTAATAGCTCAAACGCCTATTTGTATTTCCATGCAGTTAACTACAACCCTTTCTAACTTGGATTTTAAACCCATATGTTATGCGGCTATGTACAAGAGTAGGTGGTTACTACTATATCAACCCTTTTTTTTTTAACAATTGGCAACAATCTACTATGGACCTACATTACAGGAGGATCCAACTGGGCTTGTATACGGACTGAAAATTAAACTATGAGACCAGACAAGTGTACTATAGTGGCTTCCTTATAATGCATTAGGTGGGGTTTGATCTCTCGATCTAGTGCATGGAGAATTTTAACAGACTCTCTCTGACCATTGGATCAAAACCCAATGGTTTACTACTATATTTGTTGAGGAGTCCCAACTCCCAAGGACTTGGGTCATGAGAAAGAAAACTGTACTTGGGACTTAAAGAAGTTTTCTATTGCTGAAAGCTTTTTTGAGACTTGAAAAAAGTTTTCTATTGCTAAAAATTTTCTTTTGCATCTCAAATGGAACAACAAATTTTTAATCACTACCTCAAAGTACAACATAGGCCAAATTTTAAAAAAAATACAGGAAAAATTTTCAAACATACATTATAGGGTCAAAAAAACAAAACTATCCCGTTTAACACAGGTGACATGGGTTTCCCTGTGCATCGTGCAGGGCCCCAAGCACTAGTGTTCAAATAATGACACACATTTTCTTCTTGCCTACTATTTCGTCCTCGCATTTTTCCTATCCATCATGTTCCTACCACTTCCTTCTCTCTTACCCCTTCTATCACTCTCTACCAACTTCTCCTCTCTCTTTCTCTCTACCACATTTACTACCCTTTTCCTCTTTACCCATTCTCTCCTCCTCCTTCCTAAACACTGTCCCTTCTTTTTCCCTTTTCCTCCCTCCTTCCTACCTACACCTCTCTCCTTTCACTCACACGCCCTCCACACCTCTCCTTTCCCTGTAATTAGATCTGTGACCAGATCTGATAGTGAGGAAAGGAGGGGAGAGGAGAAGAGTGGGTAAAAAGGGGGATAGGATAAAGTGCAGTGATCAGGTTGTGAAATAGTGATAGTGAGTAGATGGGTGGTAGAGGAGGAGGAAGATGAGGAATGGTATTTTTTAATTACAGTTGCCTCCTATGAAGTTTGATAATAATATGGATTAACTCCTAAAGTTTGGTTTATCTTTGAAGAACAATTGTATCAATCAAAATATGACATTTTTACTCTTAAGAACCTACAATAATAAGTTGAGTTTGCTTTTTTCTGATTGGTTTAGAGGCTAAATTGGTTAAAATGATGCTAAAGACTCATTTTAGGGAGTTAAGTAACCTTTTAACAAAAATAAAAAAATAAAAAGTTTGGCAAAAATAAAAAAAAAAAGTTTGGTGATTAACTTGTGCTATGTTGAATAGTTTAGAGACCATTTTGTCCATTTACTCTTGATATTTTTATGATCTCATTCTTTACTACTAAGTTTCGAAATCGGGATTTTTCCAATGACCTATAAAAATCATTTGGGGAAAATTATCAAATTATTGGACCTATTGTGATTCACTTACTATGTCATGGCACATCATTAGTGGTTGTATTCATCAGCATTAAGTGGTGACATGTTTAGAATTTCAAAATTAAATAAATGAATAAACAAGATGAATAAAATTAAGTAAAGTAGATAGAAACAAAGTGCGCATGAATCATGTAGAACTAAAGGGTATTGAAGATCTTTTGCTGTATTATTAGATGGAAAATTGCTGATGCACTTGTTTTTTAGTAAGGATGCAAACGAGCCAAGTCAGTTCATAAGCACTTGTGAGTAGGTTTGGTCAAAATTCGAATCGAACTCCATCAACATCAATTTTGAATTGATTTGTTGAGCTAGTTGAGTCAAGTCGAGTTTGCTTATTGAGCCAACTCAAATTTGTATGTTTTTAATATTTTATATTTTTAATAGTGAAGTTACATGTATGTTCCTTGTATTTTCATTATTTATTAGAGTGAAATGATAATTTTATCTATTTTGAAAATATAAAAATTATTTTTTATTTTATTTTGAACTTGACTAAGATCGACTTGAAATTTAAGCTCGAGTTCTAGTATGAAAGCTCATTGTACTTGAGCTTGTGTTTGAATCTAGTCAAAATTGAGTCGAACTCAACTCGTTAGAGCAAAATTCGAGTTGATTCGATTCATTTGCAACACTCTAAGTCAGTGATAATAGGGTAACACCTTTTTTTAAGGGTCCGTCTAATGGGTGCTCATTAGGCACTTGTTAAGATGTATTTTAAGTGTCAGATATTTAGAATGATAAGATTAATTAGGGAAAGTGTATAAATGTAAGAGAAGGTAATAATTGTTAGTATATCTATGTGTACGCGATAAAATTTCAAGTATGCAAAAAACAAGAAAAATATACAACAAATATGAAATATAAATTTAAAAGAGAGGAGAGTACAATCCCCGAGATTTTCTCAAATTTGTAGAGAGACTCCTTCAATTCTTCTCTTCAAACGCTAATTCAAGAGTTTCGTAGCTTGATCTTGGATCGACTGTTAACTTCTTCAAATCTTGAAATTGGAAGATTTGAAAAACTTGATGAACACGAAGAATGCTTCAAATCTTGATATGATGAAAATTTGAAGACTCTTGAAAATTCAAGTCTTGATATGAAGAAGACTTGAAGAACTTGAAGTTGCAGAGCTTTCGTGGCTTTGAAACTTCAAGAAGACTTGAGACGTGTGATGCTTGATGCTTGATCTTTCTGATATGTGATGTGATATCCCAACTTTGGTGGAGAGACCCCCTATTTATACTTGTAGGATATGGTAGAGACTAAAAACTCATGCACCACTTTACTTGTCTTGCAAGACATGTAGTCATATAAGGACTGTATCACCTTGAATATTATCCCTTTATTTTATAAGGAGATAATGCTCACATGTATTTTCTTGATTGGCCAATTCATAAAGACATATGACATGGCGAGATTTGATTGGCCAAACCGTTGGAGTATATAAGACATATATAAGGACTAAATGACTCTGAATATTATCTCTTTAATAAGAAATAAATATTTAGATATTTATCCGAATTTGCTTAGTCATGAAGCATGTCATATGGTGCCATTTGGCCGAGACACTCCAGTACTTTTATTGGTCAGAGCACGTCAACTTGACACTTGGAGAGATGTAATTGGCTGTCAAATAACCAAATTTTCACGTGTGCATGACATATGGCAATATTTGATTGGATAAAAGTATGCCATGAAAATAATTTATAGACCAATGGAAATTTAGGAAATCAATTAAAATTCCATTGTCTACAATATGTATGTGTATGTAGGGGTGAGAATCGAATTCGAAATCGGTATTCAGTAGGGTGAAATCGGTATTTTTCGGTAAACGACCCTAAAAAATACCGACCGAATTCGCATTCGAATTATCGATTTTCGATTTCAAATTCAATTCGAATTCAATTCGAAAATCGGTATTTTGCCGATTTATCAAATTTCATAAAACAATTATTTAACCGAATTTCATTTAAAAATACTCTCTACCACCACTATGAAAAACATGATTCTAACTGCTGTGAAGAAAAATAATTTCAAGATAACCTAATTTAATTAGTACAAACCAAAAGAACTTTTTACCTAAATAATAATAGTCTAAATGTCTAATCCATTATAGCAATTCGGGATATTCGAATCTGAAATCAATAATTTTTTACCGATTTACCGAGTTGAATTCGAATTCGGTCTTACCGAATTGAAACATTTTGAAACCGATTTCGAATTGAATTCGATATATCTTAATTCGGAAAATCTGAATCACCGATCGAATTCCTGAATTACCGATTTTGAATTACCGAAATGAAATCGATTTCGGTCGCTAATTCGTAATTACTGTAGTTGCTCACCCCTATGTATGTATGTGTGTGTATATATATATTTATGTATGTATGTATGTGTGTATGTATACATGATTGGTTAGGTTGAATTTAAATTTGTTAGGTGGAATTTAAATCTATTTTTGTTGTCAGAAGGAATTTAAATCTATTGACAAGACACCTATTCAAAAAGCCATCTTTTTTTAATATTACCGTCAATTTCTCTCAAAATAACAAAATCACCCGCTCCAAATCTGCACCGACCTTTGACTATTGAAGGGCATCGTCATTATTTTATAAGATTTTTGTTCTTGAATTTAAAAAAAAAAAAAAAAAACTGCTGTCGAAATATCCTCTCATTTGCCTAAAATAAACACGGGTGACACGACGCAGTGTCAATCTATTTTTACGATGGGGTCTAATTTAATTCAAAACTCCCTTTCTTTTTCCAAGTCATCTTCCCTCTAATAGCAGTCTCTTTGCCACTCTACTGACTACTCGCCACCAGAGTGACACGAGTCCATGTTACGAACACCTGTTCAAATTCAAGCTCGGCTCTTCTCTCTCTCGATCGGCCACGTAATTCTCCCTCGCCTCTCAGTCTCTCTCCATCTCCACTCCATTTACTAATTTCTGTATCTATAAATTGTTCTATAGATATCAAACTCGTCAAAAATTGTATGTTCTTGCTGTTTTGTTCATACAGCTGTGGTATAATTTGCTTGAAATTTACCTCAGGTCTCGCGTGGAGCCCTGCCCAAAAGCTTCATCGGATCCAATGGACGGTAAATTTTAGGCATAACCCGTCATTCAATCACGTTTTCGTTCCTCTTAAATTAGTCAAAAATCCTGTCCACAGAATGCAGGGTTAGGTTATTTTTAATTCGTTCCCAATTTGAAGTTGGAATTCAATTATGTGGCTATTTATTTATGTTTCTTTGGTGTTTTTTAATCATGGTTCATACTACTATTTGAAGAGATGTAGGCAATTGTAGCATTTAATGTCTTTGTACTTGTGTGATTGTTTTAAACATTGTATTTATTTATGTTTTTTAACAATGGACTAAAGCTATGTTGTTTTTAGATAGCTATTTAATCTTTTTTCTGAGGAAACGGAAATGAATTTGTAAAAATGGACATAAAATCTGCCCGGGAGTAAGCAGAATAAAGTTTGGGGTTACATGTAAAACAGTACATGAATCATCAAGTGATAGAGCAATTTTAGCTTGAAGATAGGCAGTCTGATTAAGACATCTAGGAACCCAGCAAATATTCCAATCTGTAAAACTCTGATTAAGAGGTAACATCAATTGAGACTCCACATGGAGAATCATTTGATTTGATGCTTTCCAACATGTTGGTAATCTTGAGTTCATCACGTTCAAGTACAACTTGCTTACTCTTTTTTCCCCTTCCGATTTCAAATCATAATTATCCTGCGAATTTTGCAATCTCTGATCAATTCTTTATTTTGAAAAAGTAATAATAGAAAGACAACATAGGCTCATAAACGAGAAATCCGATGGGGTTTGTGTACACTGATATTGACTTATTCTCACTTGGTTTAGAAGTCCTAAACTCCGTTTGATTGGCTTTTTCTTATTTTTCTGATTGGCAATATAACAATTCCTTTGTACAAGTACATTTAACTATTTCCAATTCATATTCCTTTCAAGTAACATACCAATGACTGTACTCTAACTTCCCATTTAAGGAATCATCATGAGTTCTGGTATACTTGTGCATTCATATACAGCTCAAATATTCAAGTAGCTCAGAAACTTCAGGGTCGTGAGGAACTTACATCGTTTAAACACATACATAATGGCTTTAGGACTTTCTGTTCTGGCACAGGTGCGTCTAAATCTTTAACATTTGATCTGATTGTCCATTTTGATAATCTGGACATGTCATTGTTCTGTAATGGATTTCAGCATTGTGTATTCCATTGAGTGCGAATGTCATACTTCAGCTCTAAGTTAAAGTGATATTACATGGTTTCACTTTTGTTTCAGAATGCTGTGGCCCTTAATTTAAAGCGAACTGACCTGCATCAAGCCCAATATAACAGAAGTTTTGCTGAACCGTGTGATCAAATTATTCCTAAGTAGTTCAGGCTCTTGGTTCTTGTGCTTATTTTATGTTTGGAAATTACATTTGACGTGTAAGCCTTTCCTGATCATGCACAATAGTAAGAACAATTCACTGGCCTCATTTTGTGCTTTGATACACCTTTACTTAGAACTCTATCATCTTTCTCCTCTTGTCAGTTCGTCTTTAAGTTGTTTTGGATGGTGGGGATTAATCTAGATTATTGGCCCCTCAATGCTGAAAATTCATTGCTTCACTTCTTAGGTCTTTACTTCAATGATTTTTGTTCAATGCAAACACGCTTCTATTTTATCTTCTACTATATCTTAAAACTTCTGCATGATTTTCACATGTCAAGCTTTTGTAAGTCTTATTGTCATTTTTGGCTTTCATTTTTTTTCTTTGTTGATGTCCTTATCAAGAGAATTGAGACACGAATGGGGAGAATTCATTTCAAGTTTGTTTCCATTTTTTGTTAAAGTGATCCCACACTAAGGCAACCTTTGTTTGATAATTGTTCTCTTGGTGCCAGATTTAAAAACCAAGAAGTGCGTACCATGTAATGCAAAGGATCTGAGACCTATGACTGAGGAAGCAGCACATCATTTGATTCCTCAGGTTTTCTAGGATCTGGTCTTGATATTTTGGTTCATTTCCATTTCATTAATTATGTTGGACTGAAGGCTGATATTTAGGTGCATGGGTGGAACTTGGTGAAAGAAGATGGCATGATGAAGCTGCAGCGTACTTGGAAAGTTAAGACTTTCATGAAAGGGTTGGAGTTCTTCAGACTTGTGGCTGATGTAGCAGAAGCAGAAGGTATTTCATATTCTGAAACCACAGCTTGTATTTCGAGAAATCTCAGTGAACATGAAACCTCTTTCCATATATGTGAGTTCAAGATGTCAATTCATTTCATGTAGCACTTGTGCTTTTACAATGTCATGACTCGTATGAAAGGATTTGGAGTTCATTTAAGTGTTTTGAATGTTTCAGGAGCAGAAGGTATCCCAC
Source organism: Gardenia jasminoides (assembly GCA_013103745.1). Taxonomy (NCBI): domain Eukaryota; kingdom Viridiplantae; phylum Streptophyta; class Magnoliopsida; order Gentianales; family Rubiaceae; genus Gardenia; species Gardenia jasminoides. The sequence goes on from CM023095.1 coordinate 21,515,623, forward strand.
CTTCTAAAATGATTACTCTTGTGCTTGAGACTTCAATGGCAGTACTTTTTGTTTGTCAAAATTGCCATTTTTTTTATTCTCAGACCAAATGGTTTGGATTTTGAGGGGCATGTTTGGGTTTATATTCTAAATGAGAAATAGTACATCCTTGTTGTCTTTGCTGGAGAGAGTCTGCTTGTGTTCCATGTTTTTCTTCCTCTAGTCTTCCATGAGACAACACCAACTTCAACTCCAAAAGTAAATTCTTACTTTAGGATGTCTTTGTTTTTAGGTTCCATTTTCTCCTACCATATGATTACTGCAGTTCTAAAAAAATTTTCTTTATGTATTAGAATGTCCTTAAATTTACTAAGGCTGGACTCTCCTGGTGCACTCTCGAGCAGAATGTTTGTATATTAAACTTGTAACTCCTCCTGGCCTAATACATAGAAGTCTAAGTTTGCAATAAAGCTTGTTAAGGTCTGAAAACGTTGAAAAGCATGTAAAAGCTTCCTGTTGCTTATTGTGTTATGTGGAAGAGCCTATGTGGTTGACTGCAGGTTTAGTGGAATTCTCGAGAATTTTATTGATATTTAAGACAACATTTGGAGCTGATTCCCTTTGTTGTCATTTACAATATATGTTTAGTTATACAATATTTTTGCTACATGACTATCTTTGATGAAAGTTGGTCAAGTAAATTTTGCTTGCTTTGGAAGTATTGATTATTTCCAGTAGTTGAAAGGGTCCCCCTAGGTATAAATACTTTATCGGGTTGATATGGGAGGTAGACGATAGAGGAGATATCTCCAATTCTGTTTTCATTCTTTGTATAATAGTGTCAAAGGTCAAGTGTGCTGGTCTGATTTTCACCGTGCTACGTGCAGGTCATGAGTGAAAATTTTGGTTATTGGTCGAGCAAAGAGTCTTCACCCCCTTTTATGTGCCTTATTGAGGCATAGAGGACTATTTGAATAACAGACTGATCTTCTAGGTGCAGAGAGTTTAAGCAATTTGTCTGAACTTGGTATCTAGAGTCACTGGTGTTTGAAAGGGAAGAACTGTATCATTTGTGTTTCTGGCTTGGACATGTTTACTTTTGGGTTTGCTTTATGTTGTCAATCAAATGTTTTCACAAGATTGATATTTCACCTTTTACATTCTTCTTTGTGACAGTAACAAGTCTCTAAAGTTGGAGTCTGAGAATAGTCACTAAGTTACTCGAATAGTTACGAGGTTGTAGCTTTGTATCAGGAATAAACCTCTTTCATACATTGGGTAAAGTGCATGCATGTTACCTTTGGCAGACAAGTCCATTAGCTCATTTGTTCTCAAATATGGCAATGCACATGAACTTGAAGACAGTACAAACTGAGCTAGTCCCTCTACATTCCCATCCAACGCTACTTCATTTATGTTCTATGGGATTCTCAAGTGTTTGTAAGATGCTCCTTACTTTTGTAGTTGTGTTGGTGAATGTGCCTGTTTTCGATGATCAGATAGTTGAGTATCAGTAAAAGTAAAAGTTGATGGAACACTGCAGTAATGGTAGGTAGAGAGACTTTTTGGGGAATCTTTAAGGGTTAATTTTGGCAACCAAGGGCTGAAGGAAGAGAAAAGGAGGAGAATAAGAAAGCTTGCATATCATTCTGGATATGCACCTAAGGCTAGATTGGATGGCATGATCTGGAGACACAATATTGTGCAGTGCTCTCCTGACACTGTGGATGTGGAGAAGTCCCAAAATTAGGCACTGGCTAGATCTGGAACACTCTCTCAGTCAAGATTGCTTAGGGTGCAGTGCAGCTCTACATAATAGAATGAGTCACGTTTTATGAATTAAAGTCTCATTTTGAAGGACGTTACTTTTGGGCACTAAGATGTGTTCCTAATGTTAGTAGTAATCACTCTTCCTCTCAAACATAAGAAAAGAAAATTATATATGGAAAAAACCTGGGATGCAACTGAAGCATTACCATGGTTCAATATTTAACCACTCAACCATTAAGAATTTTGAATAGCCACCTCAACTTCTGAGTTCATGAACCAATGCTCCCCTGATTTTCATAATAAGCTTTTAGGTCCTTTAAATTAGGTTAAACATGTTTGGATGGGGTTATTTATGTTCAGAAATTGGAAATTTTTTAAAAGGGAAAAGGTAAAAGACTCAAACTACCATCTGACTTTCTTCTTCTAGGTTTATGGTGGTTCATGGTTTTTTCTCATTCTTATTTTTAATTTTTCATGTATGGACATAAGATGGCCCTAAATGTGAAGCAAAAGGACTTAATGACTGAAAGGATCAGCATAGTTGTTACTTTATGAATTTAAAACATGAGAGGGTTATTTGCAGCTCTTGATACTAAAGAAATTTACGATCTTTGAGATGGCACCAGCCAATCGGATAACCTATCACCTAACTGTAAAATTACTAGTGTGCCCTTTCTTCCAAACTAAAAAACTCCACAAGAGTCCCAAAAATACTCCTTTGCTTTCCGGACTCTAAGTTTTACTAATTGTAGCTAGCTGAATAGGCTTTTTATCTCAACGGGTCCAGGGCTCTAAATTTGGCTAGTGTTGGCTCGCCAAATAGATGCATGTTGGCTGCTGCTTTTCTTCTGTAGAATAAGGTCATCTTAGCCTTAAAATTAATATGCAGGATTAACTTTTGTTGAGTACTTTGGAGGTTCTCAAACATGAGATTTCACTAATGTTTCAGCTTGTTGGTATATATGGAATCTTCAAGGCAATGAAAAAGTCAATTTTTTATGAGCTTTACAGTGGCTGTTTAGATATGTTGCAGGTTTCATCTTTCTGGTAGACATGATTTGTGTGGAAAACAAGTTGTTTAACTGCTATGAGTTCTGGAGATGGTCTGATCCATGACATGTAGTCATTGATTAATTCAAAATGTTTTTCTGTTTGTCACCAGCTATTGTCCAATTACAGCCTCTGTGCTCCTGCAATTCTTACTGAAACTGTTTACATAAGAAAGATGTTGCTGATTTAATTTCTGCTGTAGGTTTCTGTTATTTGCTATTATTGTTTCTTGACCTGGTGTATCCATTCAGTTAGAGAATATATAAGCCAATAGCTTGGAATAACGAAATACTATAGCATTTTGTTGATTAAGCATATAGATGCTATCATTGGGACTAGAGACCATATGGTTGATTACTCTGGGCCTGGGTGACTGGCTAACAATTTTAGTTGAATTTTTAGCATTGGTAGAAGTCACCTGCCCATTGAGTCATTGTTCATTGCATACAACAGCAGATTGCTAATCTAAAGAGCAGTAACCCAAGGTGTGGTCTTTTTGCTGCAGCTCATCATCCAGATCTTCATCTTGTGGGATGGAATAATGTGAAGATTGAGATATGGACACATGCTGTGGGTAAGGTTTTCTTGTCGCTAAATTATGTTTTACCATCTGTACTTTCAAGCTTGACGAGTTATTTCAAGCTACTCAGCTTATGAATAATACGCACCAGACACCTTAATAATGATCTTGAGTAGATATTCAAGAATCTTGTGTTGGTGAACACATTTTGAAGCCAGCTCATCTATATGTGAACCATCAAACAAACTCATTTAAGTCCATGACATTCAATTATGTGCCTTGCATGACATTTATCTGTGGTTCATCTTAGACGCTCTTCATGAGTACAAGACACCTTGTGATTTAACGCATCATTTTGTACCATTTCTTTACCTGCCATTGTCTTCTTCTACAACTTCCTCCATAATATAGCATCATAAATCATTTTAATGTCAATTTTGTTTATTTGCAGATTCTGACTGTATACTTTTCCCTGTGCAGGTGGATTAACTGAAAATGATTTCATACTTGCTGCTAAGATCAATGGGCTTGATCTGCAACAACTCCTCAGCAGAAAGGTTGGGGAATAACTTGTTGAAAAAGTTTAGGTACTTGTAAATTTAAGAGGAATAGAAAACCTCTTGTCGTGGCACTAGGTCACTTTTCCAACAGCAGACCTTTGTCCGCTGGAAACATCTAGTAGATGGAGTTTTTGGGTTGTGAGTGAGCTTGAAGTATTCTGGCTTCTTGACATTGCTTTTGCTGGAATTTTGTGATGACGAAATAATTTTTGTTTCATCTCTGAGCTTCTTCAAATGGCCTTTCATTTTTGAAAAAGAAAAGAAAAAGTTGTTTGTTCAACCAGTCAATGAAAGTGCCAAGATTCAGTATTGGTATTAAATAAACTCAAGAAGAACACCAAGTCATAATAACAAGACAACTTACAATGGGGATTGCTAATCCATATAGTACGGATGCATTCCAGGTGTCTGTGTCCAGTACATGTGGATGGTAAGGGATTGTAGATGCATCTATTTGGGGGCCGTTGTACAGATTTTTATCTCATCGTTGAAGTTGTTACTATCTGTCGAATGCAGAATCATGCTTTTTGGTCTCTACTCAGTCCATTATGTCATGGATTAAGCATTCAATTTTGAAGAACTTATTTCAGTCTAGATATCTAGTTAATATGCATATACTGCGGGTAATTACTGTGTAATACTGTTGCATAATGAAACAAGAAACTTGAATGAACTAATAAGCAACAATTGCACGGACAATTTTTCCCTGGGAACATCATACCCTTTAAACTGCATTTGCCTGTCGCATTGTTTTCCAGCTGTCCTCCTGTCGAAAGCTCTTCGACCAACTAGCATTTGCTATAAAAGCTTGATCCTTCTTGGTGGTGAATAGAGGCAGCTTCTGATTGCATTAATCATCAGCTCACAAGGGGTCTGTGCCAGTGATTAGTCAGCCAGCAGTGGTATCCTGGAGAACCAACAAGCAACAGTTCCAAGTTAGGCAGGATTTGGTTACCCAAAAAGCTCGAAGAGTGGAAAAACAAGACTTGCAATCCACATTTCTTATTATGCCAGTTAGCAGTAGTTTATGCATTGATTGAAAAGTGACCGTGCATTACCTGATTGAACTCCTCTTTAGTACCTCAAACTACTCGATACGCTCTTATTAAACAAAACAAAGCTTCTCTTTTTCATTACATGATAAGTTTAAGGTCTTTTTAACTGCCTGATTCTCCCTGCAATCATGTATCAAACTGATAAACACAAGCATAATCCGGATAGGAGTTTGTCATTTATTGAGTGTTCCATGCAGCTATTGCTCTTTGGGAAGAATTCAAAATTGACAAAAGATAAATTGGTAGAAATTGAACAAAGCCACAAATAGTGGCTTCTCTAGATTTTTCCTTGGTAGGATGAGATAAAGCCATCACCTTTTGATTTTTACAAGGCACTCACCTTGAATTTTGCGTTTGGATGGAAAGGTTGATACTGATGGCACAAGAATTATGCAAGGATACAGCATAATTGAGTAACATTAAACTCATCAGACAGTCATATATGCAATATCTTGGGTTTCAGATATTGGCCTACAGAGGAGACATGATATTTAATCTAGTTTAGCTTAATCTAAAAGTTCATGCACAGTTCAACCGCCAAATGGACATCAAAGTTGCTAGACAAAGTTATAGACTCAGTTCCATTAATGTGGTGAATATATAACTTACGTAGGCCCCGAATTGCATTTCCGAAGACTTAGGCCCCGTTTGATAAAACTGAAATCTGAAATTTGAAGTTTGAAATCTGAAATCTAAAGTCTGAATTCATTAAGTTACTGAATTGTTAAGTGATGAATCTAATACAACTTTTGTCTAAATCTAAACACTGAACATATTATGCCTGTTTGATAATTATAGACGACTTAATGCTAAATTTCATGTATTTTACAATTTTGTCCTTATATTGACTTGTTTATAAATTATCTATATTGGTATATTTTACTAGTAGTATATATGATTTAATTTTATTTAAAATAAGAATTATTTATTAGAAAAAGAATGAACTAAAAATGAATGAACTATTATCAGAAAACATAAGAATTATTTATTAGAAAAAGAATGAACTATTATAAAAAAAAGAAAAAGAATGAGCTAAAATTGAAAATAAAATTATAATATAACAAATTTATTTGATAAAATATAAATGCTAGTCTATCAAATGTTATAAAAACAATTAATCAAAAAAGCTAAAAACGTTGATTTTTAATTTGCTCACGTAAGTTGATCATAAAAGTTTGATTAACTTCTCGAGATCCTCCTTCGTGTTCTGCATTTTCTGAGTTATCTTCAGCATGTTGCTCATTTTGTACCACAATTTCTTCATTCTCAAATATTATTTTTCTAGTCAGTTTGTATTGCCTACGCTTCTATTTCTATCATGGAAGATTATTTTTCCATTAACCGTGTAAATCAAATACATAGATGAAATATAGATTTTTATTGAATATGAGTATGAATGACAACTACACAGTAGAAATAAAGCATACGCATAAAGTTAATACTTACCTTTATGTTAACAAATTAAATGCTTCAATGGGTAAATTTCTTAAGAATGAAGGCTAACCAAAAAAAAAAAAAATGGAGAAGAGGTTGATAAATCGAGAATGATGATGGAAAGAAAAGAATGAGAGAGAAGAAAGACGGTAGAAGAAAGAGAAGAAGAAAAAATAAGGTGATTGTGTTTTATTTGGCAAGGGTTATTTATGTTATAAAAACTGTACTTAAACCCTAACATCTGAGTGTACTTTTTATGAAGTAGTGATACGTGATAAACTTATCACTTATTTTTTGGGCTCCGTTTTGCTTAGGCAATTCAGACCCACTTAATCATTAAGATGTAGCATTTTTTGTTATCAAACAGTCTTAACACCATTAAGATCTGAAGTCATTAAGATTAAGACCTGAATTGGGTTATCAAATGGGGCCTTAAAGTGGCAGTTGGATACAATAGCCATGTAAATGTGAAATCCTAATTTATCAAAACGCAGAAGAAGAAACTGTTCAAGATTCAGTTCAATGTTATAGCGCCAAAATTGTGCTGCATAATGAAAGCTTTATGCATTTCAATTTGGTCACTAGAACATGAAAGACAATGCAGACCGGTAGGGTGTTGATTTTTATCAAGTGGTGATAGGTCAAATAAACAAGAACAAGGCTTGAAATATAAGTTCCAATATAAACTTACATTAATAGACACCAATTCAAATATACATACAAAGCAAAGTAGGACACTAATATTATTACACACAAGTACAACAATAGACTGACACTAAACAAGTTTCAGGAAAACCGAGGACACATCCTATGCTATTACAATGCAATTGAGCTCCTATTTATAGACATATGAGGTCGATTAGTGACCATTCTAGAAGATAATAGAACATGCTCCTAGCCAATGTTTGTTGCAACTAGTATTAGTGAAATGAGTTAAATGTAAACTAATTTCTAGAAGACTCTAGTCTAGTAGAAACATATGAAAAGAGTCAGTGCATTTTTCCTGAGAATATGACCAGTAGCTAGATTAGTCTAGATATGATGCTTCCAGATTATTTGAGAAGAGAGGAGGCAATGGACTTTAACACTCCCTCTCACTAAGTATTCTCTCTTGCTTAGGTCTACATTACCATCCTAAGTTGTTGATGAAAAATTTGGTTGCGCTTAAACTCTTTGTGAATAGATCTACAACTTTATCCTCTATGTTGTTGATTTCATCTCAATGACACCTTGTAGAACGTTTTCTCTAATAAAATGATAATGAACTTCTACATGCTTAATCCTTGCATGAAAGAATGGATTTTCCACTAATTGGATCGATTATCACAATATAATGGTACTGGATAATCAATTGCTTACTGAAGATCTTTCAAGAGTTGCAAGAGCCATGCATCCTTTTGAGCTGGTACAGCTGCTGCTCAATACTCGGCTTCCATAGTAGAAAGTGACACAGTAGCTTGTCTTTTGCTATACCAAGAAACAACTCCTGATCTAAGATTAAAGACATAGCCTGTAGTGGATGACCATGTATCATGGTCTCCTGCATAGTTAGCGTCACAATACCCTTCTATTCTACATGTTCCTCCTTTCCTGTAGATAAGCTCATAGTCGATCGTGCCTTTTTATATATTAATATTTTTCGAACAGCTTCTAAGTGTGGTATTGATTGACTACTCCAACTACAAATGAAATATCGGGCCGTGCAGGTGTGAGATAGGTCAGATTTCCAACCAATTGGTGATACATAGTAGTATCTTCTAGATCTTTCCCTTCTTCAGCACAGTCTTGTATTAGCTTCCATAGGAGTAGATATTGGTTTGCATTCTAGCATTCCACACCTTATTAAGAGGTTTGTTGCATACTTTTGTTGTCCAAGAAATAATCCTTCATCCTTTTTCTCGATCTCGAGCCCAAGAAACTGTCGCAACTCTCCAAGTTCCTTCATTTTAAAATGGGTCATTAAGTTTTCTCTAATAAGCCGGATCTCTTCTTTATCATCTCCAATGATGATTAAATCATTCATGTAGACTATCACTATAGCTAGTTTGCCTTCTCGATTTTTCACAAATAAGCTTGAATCTACTAGTACCATTGTGTAACAACTTTTAACTAAGAACTCTGTAATCTTTCCATACCAAACACATGGTGCTTGCTTTAGTCCATATAAAGCTTTCCTTAATTTACATACATCGTCAGTCTTATGTTTACTGATAAACCCAGGTGGTAGTTCCATATAAATCTCATGATCAACTTCCTCATGTAGGAAAGCATTTTTCACGTCCATTCACCATAGATTCCATGACTTACTAGTTGCGAAAGCTAGTAAAACACAAACGGTAGTTATCTTGGCTATTGGACTAAATGTTTCGTCATAGTCCAATCCATATTGTTGAGAGAATCTACAAGCAGAAAATTGAGCTTTGTATTGCTTGATAGAACCATTTGGTCAAGTTTTAGTTCTGTAAATGCATTTGCATGATATGGGTTTAACTTTATTTGGCTTAGGCACCAACTCCCAAATTTGGTTTTGTTCTAAAGCTAAAATTTCTTCTTTCATGACTTTCCTCCATTCTGTACTTTTTGTTGCTTCTACAAAAGTGGTTGGTTCTTTTATCTCATTAAGGGCAATATTTGCATACCTTGGATTTGCCCACCTCTGTCGACTAGATCTCTATGGTTGAGATTCTATTACTTGTTCCTTTTCTCGTTGTCTTTGTTGAGTTTCTTCTCGAGTTGTATCATGAACACCTGTCTTCCAAGGACTTGTTGTGGAAGAGCTTATTGTTGTATCTTGATTCTTATAAACTGGATGCACTGGTACGTGTTCACTTTAATCTTCACTCAAATCTACTTCTTTTTCCTTTGCGTCTGGAAGTATAATTGTTTGAAGGGCCCACCAAGATGATGCCTCATCGAAGACCACACTTCTTGAAACATAGCATTTATTTGTAGTTGGATCACAGTTTATCCAACCTTTTCTTTGCTTATCGTATCCAATAAATATGCATTGATGAGCCTTTTGATCAAATTTGCTTTGTAGTTCATTCGGCACAAATACATAACAGACACATCCAATACATGGAAGTGACTTACATTCGGTTTGATATTCCAAAACTTTTGGAATGGTGATATGAACCCCAACCTTGCTTGAGACAATCTACTTGTTACATAGACAACTGTTTTCGTACATTCTGCCCAAAACATGCTGGCACATTCTTTGCATGTAACATACCTTAACATATTTCAACTAGATGCTGATTCTTCCTTTCAAATACCCCATTTTGCTGTGGGGTCCTTGGACAAGTAAATTGCCTTCGTATCATATTTTCTTGAAGATATTCAAAGAAGCCACCATTGTCTATGTGAAGGCATTGAATTTTCCTTCCAATTTACTTTTCAACCTTCTATTTCAAAGTTTTAAATTTCTCCAAACCTTCAGATTTTTCTTTCATAAAATCCATCCAAACATACCTTGAGAAATCATCAATAAATGTGATCATATATCTCATATTACTGATTGAAGGTTGCTTGACTTGTCCAAAGACATCAGTGTGAATCAACTCCAAAGCCTTCTTGGCTTGGTACTTTGATTCTTCATATGGAAGTTGGTGTGGTTTACCATATTGACATCCTGCACAAATAGTATCTTCATGACACTCTACTTGAGGAAGACCCTTGTGCATATACTTCTACACCATCACCTTAAGTTTGTGATAACATATGTGTCCAAGGCGACCATGACACAATTTGGCTATTTCATTTTTCTTTGTCTTATCAACATATGCTTCTTGTGCTAACATGACATGGATAGATTTCACTTGCCATCCTTTCATGATTGGAATACCAATTATTTTCAGATCCCAATATACTTTCACATCTTCTGACCCAAACAACATATAGTTACCAGATTTTGCCAATTACTGTAAGGAAAGAAGATTTTTCTTCAACCCAAGCATATGACAAATATTAGACAGCTCTACTTTCCCATTATTAAAGTGAGGTACAATCATAATTTTGCTAATATATGTGATTGGTTACTTTATATCATTTCCTGTTACTATTATTCGCTTTCCTTTATACTTGGTCGCATGCATCTTTTAATGTCTCTTTATCTCCTATCATATGATTAGAGCAACCAAAATCAACTATCCAATCTCTTTTGAAGTTAATTTCATCACTTACCAATATTAGTGATGACTCCTCTGCAGGAATATCTATGCAAGGAACTGCAAATTCTTCTTTTAAAGTTATATTTTGCATTAGATTTTCCTCCTCTAATGCAAGAAGAATTTGAGTATCTTGCTCTTCTTCCAATGCTAGTAACACTTGGAGATCCCATTCTTTTTCACTTTGCTCATTTTGAGTAGATGTAACTACATTGCCTTCAATTTCTTTGTACTAGTAGTTTCGAGTAATGTGACCTTTCTTCTGACAATTGAAGCATCGATCATCTCATCGTTGTTCATCTTTCTCTTCTTTTCTTGTATCTCAATTTTTCTTTACCCCCCTAGTTGAGACTCATCCATTATTTCCTTCTCCAATTTTGCTGATCATTTTTCTCTTCTCTATATTTGAAATTAGTAGCATTTTGTCTTTGACTTGTATATCCTCTCTTTTTGGTAAAGAAAGCATTTTCCTCTTTCTTCATTATAACTTTGAAAATTTTATCCTCTAAAGTCTTTCATTAGCTAGCAAATATTCAACCTCTGCTAGGGTTGGCTGTTGAGGCCATCTATGTGCCACAACAACAAGACCATTAAACTCTGGTCGTAGTCAGTGAATTATAATTCTTCTTATTCTTGCCTTGCTAATTTCATTTTCAGGATCTAATTTTGATATTTCCTCACATAAAGACTTAACTTTGGAGAAATATGGAATTACAATGAGATTTTACTACGAGATTGAAAAGAACTTGTTGTCAAGCCATTGGAATTTTGCCTCATTTTTCTTAGCAAATGTCGCTACTAAAGTGTCCCGTACTTTTTTTTTGGTATCGTTGCCAATTTTATTCTTTGTAGTTGCTCATCTTCGATAGCAATTGCCAATGCTTATATTGCCTTCCCACATTTCCTATTCCAAGCTTCAAGAGCATTATTGTCACCATCTGGTGGTGTTGTGTTGCTGCCACCAAATACATGCCGCAAGCCTTGGCCAACGAAAAAAAAAATGCTTTATTCAGGGTGCTCCAATTTCCATAGTTGTTAGAGTTTCTCAACAACACTAACAGATATAGTAAAATCTACCAGAACTACTTGGTTTGCCTAATACCAACCAAGTCACTATTATTCTAAACCAGCAATTTTCATAGTCCCCGACTGTGTCTTGATGGGATTTTCACATATCTCAGACAAGGGTCCTTGACTGTTTTCTTTAGCAGAATAATAACTTATTTGGTTGCTAATCGAACCCTCTGCAAAACGAGCACCTCAAATGAAATATCCTAAAGCAATCTGCTCTGATACCACTTGTTGATTTTTATCAAGTGGTGATAGGTCAAATAAATAAGAACAATGCTTGAAATATAAGTTCTAATATAAACTTACATTAGCAGACACCAATTCGAATATACATACAAAGCAAAATAGGACACTAATATTATTATTATGAACAAACACACAAGTACAACAATAGACTGGGACACTAAACAAGCTTAAGGAAAACTGAGGACACATCTTATACTATTACAATGCAATTGAGCTCCTATTTATAGACACATAAGGTCGATTAGTGATCATTCTAGAAGATAATGGAACGTGCTTCTAGCCAATGTTTGTTGCAACAAGTATTAGACATATGAGTTAAATGTAAACTAATTTCTAGAAGACTCTAGTCTAGTAGGAAAGTATCAAGAGAGTCAGTGCACTTTTCCTGAGAATATGGCCAGTACCTAAATTAGTCTAGATATGATGCTTCTAGATTATTTGAGAAGAAAGAAGGCTGTGGACTTTAACATAGAGAAATAGAAACTAATGGCTTCACAAGTGAAAAAGAAAGCGAATAAAGCAAAGCTCAATAGAATTATTAAACATGTCCAATATATTTCAAATAGGGATACATAGATTCTTTCCTCCTTTGAAGAATTGAGTCTTTTGGAGATTAAAGACAAATATATTCTATTCTATGAGCAGCTATCAAAAGTTGCCAATGAATCAGAAGAAAAGAGGTATATACAATAATTAAGAGTTCAATTCATAGAAGAATGTTAAAGCTTGTGAGAAACTTGGAAGATGAATCCATCCTACTAGATCTTCAATCATTATGTATTCAATTTTATCTATAGACGACAAACAAAATCCAACATATTGCTCGAAAGATCATCCATATGAAGATTTAGGTTGATGAACTGTATAGAGGAAACCATCTATATTCATTAACTGTCCATAAAGATTGTGACTGTTAGATTTGACTCTACAAGCTTTGTGAGTTCTGTGAACCTGAATAATGGAGACACAAAGCTATACCTAGCTATTAGTTATGAACAAGTTTTTCGTGCATTCCATATGCTATTAAATTATAGATTGTCAAATTTCTTGAATGCTTTTTATTTTATCCAAAAAGAAGTACCCTACAAGGGCCCCCCAAAGCTACAAAACAATTTTCCTAGTCAAATTACATAGCATTAGTTTAGAGTATTAGATTAATATTTCCTACTCTATTAGTGCTAGGTATTAAGTCAAGAATTGAGAAGGGTATTTTTGGAATCAAGACTCATTCATTCATTTCTTTCTCTCTTGTTCATCTTGGAATTTATAATACTCAATTATAATTGTGAGTATATCATTCTAGATTCATTCAAATACATAGAGATAATTCTAGAGAACTCACTTGCCAACAAACTCATTAACTTGACTTACCAACTAAATAATTAATTAAGTACATTACTCAACATACCTCCCTTAATGTGCTGTTCTTGAACTCCAAGCTTTTCTTAGAAATAGTTGAACTTGTCTTTTGAAAGTGTCTTGGTAATGTCCTCAATTTGGTTTTCAATCTTACAAAATTTCAATCCAAATTCACCATTTTCAGTTGCAATCTCGAATGAAATATTGCTTGATAGCAATGTGGCGAGTTCTTTTTTGACAAGGTCAATGGCTAATTTGTTGTCACAAAACATCACTGTAGCTTCCTTTGATTCTCACCAATGTCTTCAAGAATTGTTCTAAGCCAAATGATTTGTGATATTGCCAAATTTGCAAATGCATATTTAGCTTTAGTAGATGATTGTCCGATGCTTTATTGTTTCTTTGATGCCCAAGAAAATACTCCAGAATCAAGTGAAAAATAATAGCTTGAGATGCTCTTCATATCATCAGGACATCCACCACAATCATTATCACAACAACCATGCAAATCTATAGTAGCTCTTTTGTTGAATTTGATGTCGTAATTAAAAGTCCCTTTGATGTATCTTAACGCTCTTTTGGCTGCTTCAAGATGTAAATGACTGGGATTATGCATATATCTTGATAACAAGTTTGAAGTAAATATAATATCCAACTTTGTAGCTATGGGATAAAGCAAATTTCAAATCAAACTTCTATACAAAGTGGAATTAACTTTTTGTTCACCATTTTTTTAACAAGTTTTTCACTCACTTCATCAAGATTGTACATCTTTTCTTTTGAAATTTGAGCATAACAAATGCTTCCAAAGACTATCAAGTATTTCACTGAAGCTTCCTTCCATTCTATGCTTCAATTGGAGTCTATTTCCATACGGCCCTTGTAGGATTTTGATTGAGCAAATATATAGTTGTGTAAACAGTTTCAACTCAAAATTCTTTTAGTAAGCCTTTGGCATGTAACATAGATTTCACAATTCCCGTTATGGTTTGTTTCTTTCTTTTTGAAACTGTTGGTCCCAAATGCAACCTAAGAGGGGTGAATTATATAGTTTAACAAGACAATCATTTATAACAAGAATTCACCCAATAAATCAAGTACAAACTATTTCTCAAGTGTGCACAAAGATATGTCAAATTAGTCACAATAAAGATGTCACAATTGAGCAATAAAGAAAAGAGATAGAAAAAGAAATGCAAACCAAATTTCCAAATTGCACCGAACTTGGATACACTCCACTAGTAGCTTCTTCAATTGAAGGTGAAGCTAACCAACTTGTACAAGTAAAGGTTCACTCCTTCCTTACCCTAAAGGCCTTTAGTTGAGCCAAGGAGTTTTACAACTATCCTAGTTAACCCTCAACAAGTTACAATTGAAAGCTCACTCAACCAATTAAGAACTACTATTACAAGTGAGGCAACCTTCACCAAAGTTTTACTCCTCATATTGAGTAACCTCACAAACCCCACTTTTCCCACACCTATACAACAAACAAAGAATATTTCTACCCAAATATTTCACTTGTAAGCTTGTATTTCATGTAAGCAAAACTCTATTATCTTCTTGAACTCGTGGGTATTTATAGAGTGTGAGAAATGGCCTCAAGAAACTCTCCAACGGTCAAAAATATGGCTGTTAAAAAATAGCCGTTGGAGCTATCGAACGTCCGACACAATGTTGTGCGTCCGATACATGCGTCCGATAGGTTGTTTCGATCTTTATTGGACGGCCGATGCATATTTTTGTGTCCGATGAAACTTGCGTCCCATGCTGGTCAGAGAGCTTGGATTTCATCTTCAATTTTATTGGACGTCCGATGATGATGATATGCGTCCGATAGGAGTGTCCGAGACTTCCCCTGTCTATCGGACGTCCGGTATTTCAAGTTGAGTGTCCGATAAAGTGTTCTCGACTTTTATCGGACATCTGATACGTGCTATCGAGCGTCCGACAGAGTTGCATCTTCTATTGATTGAGCTCTTCAAATGCATCATTTTCACCAATGACCTAAACTGCCATATTTCTCAATGGAAGACATTAGATTGAATTTTCAATTGTTTTGTAATTGTCAAAATCCGGGATCAAGATTTATAGAAACTCTATTTTGTTATAATGTGTGGCTAACAGTGACACGAGCCCAGATTGATCAAATTTGTTATTACTCAAGCTTTTTAGAAACATGCAGAAAGCTCGAGTCGTGAACCGATCCGCGACAAAGTACCCCGCGTATCCGTGTCTCACGTTTCTTGATCAGAAGCCAAAGGTGTTAGATCCGCGGACCAATCCATGAGGCATGCATTGCGGATCCTCGTCGTTAAAATTTGTAATTTTTAGTTAATTTTTATATTTTCAGAATTATATTAAATAAGTCCATGGTTCACCCCCAGAGAGTCTGTGGCCGAACCTAGGCCTATTAGTGAGATGTTTAGGTTATTTTGTAAGGGGTATTTAAGCATTTCTTTGTACTTTTCATAGAAGTTCAGATTATTCAGAAATAAGAAAACCCTTTGAGAGTTTCTCTCTCTTGCTTCTTGAAGCAGCCATTGAATATCTTAGATCATCCTAGGGTATTCGATAGACTTATCAATCTAGGAACGCGCTAGGTTGTGGCGTCTCTACCATATCAAGAGATCGTTGACCGTGTGATCAACGGGTTCTTGATTCTTCCGCTGTGTCGTCGAGTCCAAACGCAGATTTACCCTTCTAGATCCGTGGTAGTCTATACGGGTTTCGTCACAGGTTGGCGACGTTCGTATCAGCTGGTATCAGAGCTAGTTGAAGGTTTGCGTTATATCGTTTTCTTTTGTTTTCATTCATTGAAAATTTCGTGTTGTTCTAGCCATCTAGGGTTCTTCCTATTGTTGTTTGAGTCATCTCTTGTTGATTGATTCTTGTGCAATTCGTGATTCGTGTTTGTGTTAAAAAAAAAATTTCTGAGTACTGTTCATCGCGGGTACTGTAGTGCCGTTACTGTTCGCGCCGTTACTATTCACGCGTCAAGGTTACTGTTCATCCAAAAAAAATTTTTTTGCTGATTGTGTGTGCTCTGTCTTGCGTCAGCCGTGGTTGTGTTGGATTGTAAAAAAAAAAAAAAAAATTCTGATTTAGTGTCAAGTCTTGTGTTGTTGATTTTGTTGGGAAAAAAAAAAAGAGTTACTGTAGCGATTACTGTTCATTATTACTGTTCCACCTTTGTTACTGTTCATCCGAATTTTTCCCTAAATTATCTCCTATATTCTAGTCTTTTCCCTAATCTCAAACTGCTCAATCATCTCCTACATTCTAGCCTTGTCTTATCTCCTACATTATCTCCTAACCCTTAACTTATCCTAACCCAAATACCTATAATCCTAATCCCAAAATACTTACCATCATCAATCACAATCCAGCCGCATCTTATCCTAAACACTAGGAGCTCTATTCGGCCAACTCAAGCCTAGGACTCCAACCCACAACAAACCTCTAGAACCCCACCCAATTCGACCTAATACACTTATCAAAACCCTAGCCGCCATTCACACTACCTCAGCCCTAGCTGTCCCTACAAACTAAATACAACCCTAGCCATACAACACTAACCCTAGCCGCCCTTTCTATCTCGCTCTTACACTTCTCATCTTGCCTTTCTTTCTCGTTTGAGTCAACTTTCTTTGGGTATAGTAGAATATTATCAACTCGTATGTACTACATTGATTAAGTTGATTGTTTACCTAAGGAAATCTAATTTCTTCAAGGTAAGCCTTCAAGTACTTGAGAGAGTAAAGTGAGCACATCATCGAGATATACTGTGTGATACACGAGTGTTGAGAGTAAACACTTCAGGGAGTGTGTGAGGTCTATATAACATCAACTTGTATCTCTTTTTGCTAACTCTCTTTGTAGGTACAAGTCATTCATGGCAGGTGAAGGTGATAAAACTCCATCTGATCAAAAATTGTTCAACGAGGCATTGATTGGGCAAATGCAATAGATGTTCCGGGAATTCTCTGAGTCTGTTAATGGAAGACTAGAACGTCTTGAATCAGGCAATGTCACCTCTTCCTCGGGCAAAAATAGAACTCCCCAAAATGACTACTTTACGCTTCAGAGTGACGAGGAGGATTTCATCCGCCGACCGAGGCAGGATTATGGACGTCAAGTAGATAATCTACGAGGAGTCAAGATTAAGATTCCAACCTTCCAGGGTAAGTCAAATCCAGAAGCCTATCTGGAATGGGAGCAACGCATGGAGTTAGTGTTCGAGTGCTAGGATTATACAGAGGACCAGAAAGTCAAATTGGCCACACTCGAATTCACAGACTATGCCGTCGTCTGGTGGGAGCAGGAGCGCATCAGCAGGAAACGCAACATGGAGCATCCAGTGAGTACCTGGGCCGAGTTACGAACATTGATGAGGAAACGGTTCGTGCCCAACCACTACTACCGAGAGCTACATCAAAGGCTCCAGACCCTAGTCCAAGGAAACCGCAGCGTGCAGGACTACTTTAAGGAGATGGAGATCACAATGCTTCGAGCAGATATCCAGGAGGATCGTGAGGCTACAATGGCAAGATTCCTCAATGGCTTGAGACTGGAAATTGCTGAGTCGGTAGAATTACAAACGTACGTGGATATGCCCGAGCTCGTCGATAAAGCTTCCAAGATTGAGCGAAGGCTTAAGAGGAGGGGTACTACATGTACCACTAGCGTATCAGCATCGGCTTCGTGGAGGAGTAATCCCATTTTTGAGCGGGAACGACCCCATGGGGAAATTTTCAAATTTACCCCTACGTCTGAACCGCCCAAACAAGCTCCAAAGACTACTCCAAGGCCACAATTTGATCCAGCCAAGCCACGAAGCAAGGACAAGTGCTTCAAATGCCAAGGTTTTGGCCATATTGCATCTCAATGTCCTACCAAGCGAACTATGATCGTCCTTCCTGATGAAAATGTTGTATCTGAGGATGAGGACGAGTTTGCAGACATGCCACCGTTGACAGAAGAAGGTGGTGAATCAGAGGAAGAAGTGTCCGCTCCGGATGAGCAAGTGGGAGTGGCACTCGTGGCGCGTCGAGCATTGGCGACGCATATAAAGAAAGATGATGAGGCTCAACGTGAGAACATTTTCTACACCAGGTGCCATGTTAAGGGCAAAGTTTGCAGCCTCATTATAGACCCCGGGAGTTGCACCAACGTGGCTAGCACAGTGATGGTAGAACACTTATCATTGCCCGTGATGCGACATCCTAATCCCTACCGCTTGCAATGGTTGAATGAAACAGGAGACATCAAAGTCAACCGTCAGGTAGTAATCCCTTTTCACATAGGGAAGTATGAAGACGAGGTGCTTTGTGATGTCGTCCCTATGCAGGCATCTCACGTCTTGTTGGGGAGACCGTGGCAATATGATAAGAAAACCACACATGACGGCTTCACCAACAAGTACTCCTTCATGCACAACAACAAGAAGGTGACTCTCATCCCTCTTACACCCCAACAAGTGCATGAAGATCAGGTGCATCTGTAGTAGGAGCATGAACAGGAGATGGCCAAGAAAAAGGTCAACCCCAAGGTCCAGCCTAACGCACCTGAGAGGCCAACGACCTCCAAAGAATTGGCCAAAGTGAAGAAGAAGACTACCTTGCTACTCGCCAAAAACAGGGAAGGAATTGGTCTAAAGACGAAGCACCATATGACTATGCCTTGGTTTGTCCATGAGGGAAGATTGGGTCGAAGGCATGCTACCTGTCTCGTGTTTAAAGCATTGTACTTTGTGTTGTTGCTGTCCAAACGAAGCTATGATTCGCGGACGAATCCTCTCAAGAGGAGGGGAATGACACCAGCCCAGATTGATCAAATTTGTTATTACTCAAGCTTTTTAGAAACATGCAGAAAGTTCGAGTCGCGAACCGATCCGCGACAAAGTACCCCGCGTATCCGTGCCTCGCGTTTCTTGATCAGAAGCCAAAGGTGTTAGATCCGCGGACCAATCCATGAGGCATGCATCGCGGATCCATATCGCGGATCCTCGTCGTTAAAATTTGTAATTTTTCGTTAAGTTTTATATTTTTAGAATTATATTAAATAAGCCCATGGTTCACCCCCAGAGAGTCTGTGGCCGAACCTAGGCCTAGTAGTGAGATGTTTAGGTTATTTTGTAAGGGGTATTTAAGCATTTCTTTGTACTTTTCATAGAAGTTCAGATTATTCAGAAATAAGAAAACCCTTTGAGAGTTTCTCTCTCTTGCTTCTTGAAGCAGCCATTGAATATCTTAGATCATCCTAGGGTATTCGATGGACTTATCAATTTAGGAACGCGCTAGGTTGTGGCGTCTCTACCATATCAAGAGATCGTTGACCGTGTGATCAACGGGTTCTTGATTCTTCCGCTTCGTCATTGAGTCTAAACGCAGATTTACCCTTCTAGATCCGTGGTAGTCTATACGGGTTTCATCACAGGTTGGCGACGTTCGTATCAAACAGTCAGTGCCTTTACAAGACTTCATCTTCACAAAATTCTTGGAGTGCATTTGAGGTGTATGAAATAAACCTAAATCATTCTTGAAAAAATCATCAATAAAAAGAATGAAATACTTATTACTTCCATGAGAAGTTGTTCTTATAGCTCCACAAACATCCATATGACCAGTTTCAAAACCTTATTAGCTTGCCATGTAACTCTTTTAGGAAATAGTTGGTGGTGTTGTTTTCCAAATGCACAACCTTCACAAAGTCATGTTTCACAAAGTCATGTTTCTGCTCAATCCTTGGTAATTTATATGCCATCCTCTTTTATTGAAACACTTTGAGATGTGAAAATTCAAATGGTCAAATCTCTTGTGCCACATCCGTGAATCTGCATTGACATATGCTTTTAAGACTTGGTTTCCACTATAGTTGAATTTGATTGGAAAACTTCAGTTGGCATGCATTTGGATTTTCATAACAAGCTGTCTTCCATTCTTTTTATCATAGGTGTAATACTCATAATCATCAAAGTTAAGTACATATTTATACTTAACCAAATCAAGAACAAATAATACATCATGAATGAACTTCGTACCGTGCGTGATTTAGACTCTAATGGTTCTCAATCCTTGTGCTTGAGTTATGACTCCAATTCCTGTAGACACCAAATTTTTCAATTTTTCTTTATTAATTTATCCTCATTGTTATTAAAAAAAGGGTTAATTACAATTTATCCCCATTAGGTTTAGCGTGTTTCTCACTTTACCCCCAAACCTTTAATTTTAAGCATTCAACCCCCAAAATTGACGGTCAACTGAAACGGCTGTAGGCAAGATTGTCAAAAGACATCAGTATCCCCAACAAAGTAATGAATAGACAAAAAAATCCATATGACCCTGTCAACTAAGTGTGTGTTTCCAAAACTACCCTTGAAGGTGGAGGGAAATTTTCCTCCATGGCATGCTAGAAAAAAAAGAAAAAAAAAGTGCAGAGAAAAGAAATCGAAAGAACAGAAAAACCCAAGTCTTCACTCTCAGCCCCTTCTTCTTCTTCTCAGCACCTTCATCTTTTTCAATCGACAAACCCTAGTCAATTAACCTTGATGAAGCCTTGAAAATCTTGCTGGAACGAGAATGTGAAGCCGATGAAGGCCGCGATTGAGTTGTGCTGCTGGTGAGATAAAAATTGCAGATCATGGAAGGGGCGATATAGTTTGCTCGAACGAAAAGGTTTGTCTTTTATCTCTGCTAAACAAGTGTTTTAACTAGCACAATGTCTTGAATGTGGCAGACATTCACAACGGAGTCTTGATGCTTGTGTTGACTGTGGTCCCGCATGTTGTGCCCTTTTTTTTTGTCTTTTTTTGTCTTAAATTTTTTATTGAAAATGACAGGATTGACCTTTTTTGGCTTGTTTTTTTGTTAATTAGTGCATGATTTAACATAATCTAAATGGTACAGAACCAATTTGATACGGACTAAAAACTAGGGTTTCTTATCTTTTGCTATAGTGATTTATGCCAGCAAGTTGAAAGACTATTTTGCATGAACTAAAACGTTGGTCTACTGTTGATTTGATTATGGTTACAGAAACATGGCTTTTCGAACTTATGTAGTCGAGATTCATCACCAAGGGCAGTTTGTTCGTACACCACATTTACAGTATGTGGGGGGAAAAGTTGATAACTTCTCTGGTGTGGATCCTGATTTAATGTCTTTGTTTGACTTAAGGGATGCCTTGAGACAAATTAATGTGCAGGATGAAACTTTAGTTTACTATAGAGTAAGGAATCTAGAGCTGCAATTTGGTCTTAGGCTAGTGAATAGTGACCAATCAACCTTAGCAATGTTTGTGGATAATAGTGATCAAAGTACTATACAAATGTATGCTGGTGAGATTCCAGAAGATGGTAATCTTGCTGATGAAGGTATTGTAGGCGAAAATGTTGGGGTTGATGGGCAGCATAATGACAATCTTGTTGATGGACACATTGTAGATGATGACGATGAAAGTGAGTCTTCAGATGGCTCATATAGGCCTGAGGAGGATAGTAATGAGTCAGTTGTTTCGGATAATGATTCTGATTTTGAGTTCTTTCTAGATGGTGATGACTTAAGTGATAGATGTGACCATATAGATGATGAAGATCTTGATGAAGATGTGGAACAATTCCAGCAACAACAACCTGACTTTGTGAAGTACATTGAGCTGATTAATGAGGATTATACAACATATATTCAATCAAAAGGGAAGGGGAAAATAGTTGACAATGAAAATGTTAGTGATGATGAGGTGTTAAAACCAGCATATGACTCAGATGAATCAGTGGATAATCAATGGCCAAAATTTAACATGGAGAAGGATATGAATAATCCTGATTTGACTGTGGGCAGGGTATTCACTAATATTTATGATTTTAGAGCTACTGTTAGAATGTATTCAATTCTAAATGGGTTTGAAGTGAATTTTACTATAAATGATAAAGATAGAGCCATTGTTGTTTGTGCTAATAATTGTGGTTGGAGAGTATATGCTGCTGGTCATAATGGCAGCAAAGTAAGTCTACAAATCAAGTCCATTAAAGGGGTCCCACATGAGTGTCCGTGGTCATTCAAAAACAAATCTGCTAATTCAAGGTGGCTATCAAAAGTGTTCTTGAATGAAATTGTTGACCATCCTGAACTAAAGCCTAAAGGTTTTAAAAAGGACATCAAGAAAAAGTTCAAAGTAAATTGTACAAACTCTCAAGTCTATAGGGCAAAGAACATGGCAAATGAGTTTGTAAAAGGGCAACATAGAGGCCAGTATGAGAGGTTGAGAGACTACTGTGCAACACTTTTGGAAAGAAATCCAGGATCACTGGCATTTGTGGTTAGTGAGAAGCTTCATGTGCATAGAAACCCAGTTTTTAAGAGGATGTTTGTGCAGTTTGCTGCACAAAAGAATGGATTTTTGAATGCATGCAGACCTGTCATAGGGCTGGATGCATGTCACTTGAAGGGTGTAATGGGTGGCCAACTTATGTCAGCAATTGGGAGGGATGCCAACAATCAGATGTTCCCAATTGCCATAGCTCTTATGGAGTCCGAATGTAAAGATAGTTGGGGATGGTTTTTGGACACACTCAGTGATACAATAGGCAGTCCACTTGAAAAATGATGGATTTTTCTCTCGGATAGACAGAAGGTAATTGTCTTGCTAATTCATGTAATTTTAATTATGCATGTGGTTTTAGTTATTTATAATTTGATGGATTCATTAACTATATTGTGTGTTTTATTTATCTTTAATTTCAGGGTCTAGTTGAATGCATTGACAACAAATATCCGGGGATGGAGCATAGGTTCTGTTTAAGGCATATGTATGCCAACTTCAAGTTGAAGTTCAAGGATAAGTAGCTTAGGGACATCCTATGGGCAGCAACAAGAACATATGTGCCTCAGAAATTTGAAAACAAAATGGGAGAGCTACAGTTGGTTTCACCTGAAGCACATGCTTGGCTTGGAGCCATTCCAGCAAATCTGTGGGCCAGGCATACCTTTTCACCAAGGTCAAAGTGTGACCTTCTGAGTAATAACATATGTGAAAGCTTCAACCAATACATCAAGGATGCTAGGGAAGAGCCTGTTCTGACTGTGTTTGAGACCATTCGGAGGCAAATTATGTACAGATTCCAAGAAAAGAGGGACTGGATTCAAAAGGTCAAAACTAACATCTGTCCAAGAATCTGTCAAAAACTTGAAGAAAGGAAGAAGCAAATGGCTTGTTTTGATGCACTTGTATGCACCAGGGAGGTGTACGAGGTGACTGGAGTTGCTGGTACCTTTGCAGTTAATGCTATTCAAAGAAACTGCTCATGTTTTGAGTGGGACATGACTGGAATTCCATGTGTCCATGCCTGTGCTGGTCTTGTTCAGAATGAGAAGGACCCATATGGATACGTTGACCACTGTTACTCAGTGGATCTTACAAGAAGGCATACGAGGGAGTGATAATGCCTATTCCTGACCAGACTAATTGGGTGAATTCAGAATCTGAACCTGTGGACTCACCAAACATAAGAGTAGCACCTGGTAGACCGAAAAAGGTGAGAAGAAAGGCCCTACTTGAGGATCTACATTGTGGCAAACTTTCAAAAGTAGGGATTCCAATACATTGTAGTCACTGTGGACACACAGCTCATAATGTAAGAAGTTGTAAAAACATTGGCTGCTTGTTTCAAAGGCAAAGGAAATCTATGCCTCTTCAGGTAACTTCTATTATTGTCTATAATTTGATATCAGCATTTTATTCCAACAATTTTAAATTCTATTTGTTAATTCTGTATTCTTAATATCAGGAAAAAGATGGAGACAATGGTGGTATGGAGAATGTGGATAAGGGAGTAAGAAGGGGCCGTGGAAAGGGTGCTGGTAAGCAAACTACAACAAGAATGGCAACAGGAGTTGGGAAGGGAGCCGGTACAGTTAACATCGAACAAGAAGGTGGTGGTGCAAAAAGTGGTAGGGGTAGGGGAAGATTCAGAGGAAAGGGAAGGGGTAAGGGCCCACATGTTGGTCCACTTAGTGGCATTGCCTTGTGGAATGGAATTGGAATGTCAAACAGCAAAGTATTCATTCCAAATGGATCCGAGATGGTAAGTTGGCAAAGCTATCCATCATAAAGTTTAATTATTGCCACTAGAAATCCTTACAAATTGTCTTTTCTTTCTGCAAATTCCACCTACTGCCAATAATCACCATGCACCACCCACCAAAATGGTAAGACAATTAATTTGATGTTAAGATATTGTAGTTAAGATGCACCACTGACTGCATGAACCTTCTATGCCTCTACAGTGGGCAACCACCCCAACTGTTGGTGCATCTTCAAGTGCTACAACTGCTACAGTTGCCACTAATACTGCTCCTATAAAAGCTGCTGATAATGCTGCCACAAATCTCCAAACTGGAGGGAATAAAGCAACTAGAGTTAGAAGTAACAGATCACGTACTACTTCGGGGACTGCCAAAATTGGAAGTTGGCAAAGCAATCCATCCAATGCTACAGATGAAGTAGTAAGTCTGCAAAGTCTTTATTTTGCTTTTTAGTAATGCTATAGGTGCACTTAGACTACTCTCATCTATCATGTAGGTTCAAGTGAAAAGAACCAGGTTCGGGAATGCTATGTTTTCTACTCAAGAATCTTCAAGTAAACCTTCAGAAGTTAGGGGCACACCTGAATGTGCAATTCAGTGAATGTTGAATGTTGGTTTTTGTCATTTGCTGTAGTTTTTAGTGCACACTTGCTTCTGTTTTTGTTGGATTTAATTTGTGGGACTTAATGACTATTTTTGTCTACTGATGTAGAGCTGTCTTTTTGTCATCCTTTACTTAAGCTGCCGAAGGATGTATATGACTATTTTTGTAGTTAACAGTTGTGTTTTTGTGTGTGTAAACACATGGTCCTATGTTAAGATGTGTTAATGACAGTTGTATGAACAATCACAAAGGCTTAGTTTCCTTTGTCCATTCATTGCTATGGTAGATAATACATAACTTGCTTGTCTCTTGCTTGAATAGTACAAAATATATATACAATGGCACCAATCAGAAAGGTAAATGCCAGTGTGTTTCTGCATGGAATTGACGTAGCAGACTTGGCATTCTTCATTTGTTGATGCAAGTGCTCCTTTTCAGCTTGCAAAACACAATTTTCAGTTTCTAATGCTTCACATCTTCTCTTGAGTATGTCATGTTCATAGCTCAAGACTTCATAGTCCCTTCGCAAGTATATTAGTTTCTCTCTTTTTTTCAAGATTTTGCCTTGTAGCACGTTACTTATATCCTTTGCTTTATCGCAAATTTCAGGATCCACCCATGCAAAATGTCCACATGAATTGGGATTCTTGGGGAAAAAGCGGAAAAAATTAGTTAAGCACATTAACAGATTTCAATTATCTTCAAAGCAATTAAAAAAAAAAACTACAATGACACATTATTTTACAACAAATCATACCTTGTAGTTTGAACAGCCATAAAACCTTCTTCCAGGGTTTTCAATCATCCATGATGTGCACAATGGTGCTATTTTCCCACATCTGCAGGTTTTTGGGGTCGATTGTTCCATTTCATTTGGGAGATGACATCTCGAGCAAGCACAAGTTTTGGAACTTGAAGATCCTTGGGACATCCTTCTTGATTCTTGTGACATGGTTTTGGATGAAATTTTTTGATACTTTGTTGACGTTTGAGTGTTTTGGGGAATGGAATTTTTCTAGCATACAAGAAGAAATGGTCCGCTTATACTTTGCAAATGGCTGGGGTGGTTCTTTTATAAACACAGCAAGGGCCAATTGGTCCGAAAATTTAAACTGTTATAAGCATGGGCATTTTCGGCATCTTCAATGTTCTAACATTAAAGTTGTTCACTTTGACTGACGGATGGGACAAAATGCTTAAAATTAAAGGTTTGGGGGTAAAGTGAGAAACAAGCTAAACCTAATGGGGATAAATTGTAATTAACCCTTAAAAAAATACTAGGTAAATTACAACTACTTATTTATCTTATTTTATTTTAGTGTTGCTTTTTGTAGATTCTATTAAAAAAAAAAAAAGAGAGATGGAGAAGAAAGAAGGAAACCAAACAGCCCAATTGTTTTAATCTCAAAACCCAACATTGAACCCAAACAAAAGCCTGACAAGAAGGAAAGGAAATAGCCCAAACAAAAGAAACAAAAGCCCCAAGTTTAGGCCTGCTTCTTCTACAAAAAAAAAAAAAAGGGCTGCACGCGCGCGTTCTTCTTCATCCTCCATACAGTACAAAACTTGTACCAGAAAAGCCATGGCCACTCTAATATTTTTTCTCATTTTTCTTCATCAAAATTTTCATACAAAAACAGTTGTAATCCGGAAATCTTATCCCATCAACTAATGGTTTACAAGAAACCACATCAACTCTTTTTCACCATTCGTTGCATTTTTCTTTCTTTTTCTTTTTCTGAAAAAATTTCATAAACCACAATTTAGGGCTTTAGGGAAAGAAAGAGATTAGAGGGAAGAGAGGCAGTGCCAGACGGAACAAAAGGAAAAAGAAAAGGATCAGAGAGCGTTTTTCTTCTTCTTACTTGGCCTGACAGTCCGAGAGAGAAAAAAGAAAAAAAGGAAGAGAAAAAGAGCCGATGAAGGAGGAATTGTTGGCATCAAGTGTCGCTGGAACAGCAACAATCTCCACAGCGTGAACATCACTATAAAGATCCTTAACCCCCTTTGCTTTTCTATTACTTGGTTATTTAAAAAAAAAACATGATGATGATGATGTTGCTTCGATTGTTTTGTTTCTTAGCTTCTATGTTTAGCAAATTGTTGAAAGTTGAATGCTAGTGATTAGGCTTAGATTAAAATCTTGTTGGCTGAAAGTTTTGGGCAGATTTGGTGACAAATGGTTTATAAAATGTTTGGCTTTGTTTTTTTTTTTTTTTTGCCTTGAACCTGTTTGATGAAATGTCTCAAAGAAGGTTTCATTAAATGGATGGACTTTTTTGTTGAATCTTTGGATGGAGAGGAAACTTCGGCTGTTCGTGGACTTGTTGGCAGCCGGAGTAGAAGGAAAAGAAACAGAAACTAACGAGCAGGAACCAAAAAAATGAAATGAAAAAATGAAAAATGAAAGTGATGAACATGTGTTTGTTTTATTGGATTTTGCTTCGTTTTTACTTAGTTTAGATCCTTTTAATGTTATACATATGTTTAGAATGAGAAAAAGAATTGTTTTGTGTAAAATTTCAGTTTAAAAAGTTGCAAAAAATGTGATTTCGGTGACCTAGCCGGAATTTTCCAGAATCCGGCGACAGTCACCAGAATTTACCAGAATCTGGCAACTATCGCCGAAGCTTTCAAAAAAAAAACAAAGAAATTAAAAAAAAAAAGTGGTTAGAATTAGTATTGGGTTTAAAATGGGTCATTTCTTATTTCTGTTTGGTTTTTGTTTGATTGGACTTTGCTTATTTCGTTTGGCCTTCTGTATCAGATTTTGGTAAATTTTTGTTGGGCTTTTACTCCAGGCTTTTGTTTAAGTTGTTCGGTTGTTTGATTGGGTCTTTGTTAATTTTTGGATGGCTTTTTTTACATCAGACCTTTGTTCGTTTTGTTTGGGTTTTTGCTGGGCTTTTGGTTATTCTCGTTTGGGGTTTGTGCTTTGAGTTTTGATTCTTTTGTTTGGACCGAATAAATGTTAGCCCAACTCTTAAAAACATTTCAGCCCACTCTTTGGTCCCTTAACAAATAATTTATGTATTGACCCTTGACTTCTCAACTAATTTCACCCAAGCCTGAATTTTTTGGTTTCTTTCACTTAAGTCCCTATTTTAATTACATTTTGACCTCTCAACTTTATTTTCATCTAATTTTGACCCTTAATTTTTTGGAAAATTTTGTTCAGACCCCAAAAAGTTTTCAAATATTTCAATTACACCCCTAATAGAATGTTGACTTTGCAATTATGAGTGTTTTCTTTCTTTAATTGTTATTTAAACTTCTTTATAGTGCATTTCATTTGCCCCTTTTAATTCCTTGAAGTCTTTTTCCATTTTTTAATATGTTAACGTATCTTAATTTATTTTGCTAGTTATTATTTGCTTTAAATTTAGTGAGTTTCATTTATGAATCACAATTTTGGCGTTCCATGATTAATTGTCAAATAAATTGGTGCATTGACCTCTTTGTTGACTGTGAGTGATAGAGTGGTCCTCGTCTCCCCATTAAATTCCAATTGTGTGTTTCTATGTGAATCAATGTGCTTATACGTGCTACATGTTTATTTTACTTTATTTTATCTTTTTTTTCTTTTATTTATTTATTTACTCATTTTTGAATTTTTATTAATTTATGTAATTCAAGTTATGTAATTATTCAAAGGGTACTCGAATACCTGAATTGTAATCGATAGGCTTTAATTTTGCAAATATTGTAAATTAGATACAAAATGTAATAGATAGGTTAAATAGATTTATATTCTCGTGTTATCCCCATTTAGATTGTAATTATGATTCCCAATTGTAATGGATAGAGTTTGTGCGTTTTCATGTGCCTATGTGTTTATGTGCTTATGTGTTTACCGCTTTCCTAGGGTTTTGCATCTAGATATTATGCTTATGTGTTATGTGTCTATGTGTTTTTATGTGTTTACTTGCTTTATTATCATGTCTACATTTTTATTATGTAAATGTATTGACGCCACCACACTAGTCCAACGCTAGTTGTGGCCTTTCTTTTCGATTTCTCACTAATCTAATGTTAGTGAGAACTTTTAGATGAGGGCTAGTCCAATACTAGACCCTTAAGGCCGTTCATGCATTAGATGCAAGTTTCACACACTTTTCACTTTTAGGGTTTCTTTTCCATTTTTGCATGTTATTGTTCTCCCATCCCGTATGCGAAACATGTCATTTAGTTTTCTTTTTCGTTAAAAATAGATTAGCTTTTTTTTAGGACATTACCCTTTGAAAGGCCACAATGCACTATATAGAACATTCATGGCTTTAGCATTTGAAGTGAGATTAACCCTATCCTCACGAGTCAACTCATTCCTTGTTTTTAATCTAGGAACATGAGTAATGGGATTATCAATGGTAGCAGTGTAAGGACCTTCATTAACAATAAACCATAGATCAATGTCAATAGATTGCAAGAAGATAATCATACGTTCTTTCCAACTAACATAATTTGATCCATTGAACATGGGTGGCCTAGTGACCAATTGACCTTCTACAAACATGGCATTGTTGGTTGTCATCTTTTCTCTAAGCGGTTAAACTTGATCCTAGAGACTAAGCTCTAATACCAATTGTAAGGCCCAAAGACAACCTAAGAGGGGGAGTGAATTAGGTTGATTACTAATTAATCAAATGATGCCCCTTTTGCAAAATCATCAATGCAACTTCTCACACAATTAATTTGTCAAACAAATGAGCAATGAAAACAGAGAAGTGTAGATGATATAGCAATCAATAAATCGTGAAATAAGCTGTAAATAAGGATGATAGTAAGTAAACCAATTTCCTTCAATGCTCCTCTTTGAGCTTGAAGAATAAAACTCAATTCAAGCAACTTCAACTTGATGAAATTCAATCAATCTTGCGTACAATGGAAAGCTCACTTCCTCCTTGCCCTAAGCAGCACTTAGTCAAGTTAGGAAGTTTTACAATCACTCAAATAACCTTCATAAGGCTACACTATTGAAGAATTCACTCACAATTGAAAAGCTTGCAAAATGAACTCACACTTCAAGACCTACAATTCTTACACCAAGAGTATTTTCTTGCTAAAATCACTCTCAAGAACTTGTATTCTCAGTGTACAAATGTTCCTATGAAGCTCAGACAAGACTGTATTTATAGGGGACCAAAAATTCTTACAATTCTTTTGAAAATCAAGTTCCTTTTTGCACTTAAAAATTCATCTTTTCAAAAATCCAATTTCTTTTCCCTTGAAATTTTATAAAAATTGCATTTCTTTTGAAAACCCTAGTTTCCCATTTTTTTTCGAGTCTCATCATTTGCATTTTTCGTGACCTCCTCAAGGGATCAAATTTGGATGACACAACTAATGTGATCAATTCCAATCAAACCTCAAGGAGACATTTTGCTCTCTCCTGACCCAACATTAGGTTTAAGTTTTGCATTCATATAGATAACATCCAAATGTGATAAATTTTAAAGTTAGAATTAGGAAATTTTTAACTAAATCACGCAACTAGCTTTGGTTAGGTTAGAAGGGTGCCTTAGAAACGAGTAACATCGAATCTTTGCCTTCCTTTCTTTCAACCGTGACTCCCGAACCTTTTTTCTCTAGTTTTTCAAAGAGCTGGAGTCGTCTAAAAAAAGGGTTTTCTTAGTTTATTTTCATTAATTAAAATTTTTGGGTGACTTGGTACACCTAAATTCCATACCAAGCGGTGACTCCAAATTTTTCTAAAAACCCTTTTCTAGACTTTTTGTTTTTGGGTCCAAATCGTCGCATTCTTTAGTCCCATGACCCATTTCTTTTATTTTTATTTTCATTTTTCAAAAAATCAAAAATTCAATTTTTAACTAAAAATCTTTTTCAACTTAAAACCCGAAACGATAAGTTTTCTTTCCTTTCAAAAATGGGGCACGACAGCTTGGCGACTCTACTGGGGAGTTTCCTAAGAGGGTCCCAGCACTTGATTTGGTTGATTATTTCGTTTTTCTAACTTTCGTATATATCACATTTTGATGTTTTAGGTTGCATTTCCTTTTTCTTTTTCTTTTCTTTTCTCTTTTAGGGTTTTTTCCCGCGCAATCATTCCTTACACATCGCGTACATGATGAATGAATTATTTGTTTATTTATTTGTACCGCGCCTTGCATTTGGGGTGGGTGTGCATCTACCCTAGAGCCTCGAGAATGTTTGGTATTTGAATCTCTCCTCTCAAAGGGAATCACTTTCATACGTGCATATGTATTTTATTTTGACCCTACTTTTTTTACTTTAGTGGCTTGTCACGCCACTCTTCCTTGTTAGGACTAGGATTGATCCACTTGGGCATGTGGCCGTGGCACGACGTGCGCGTAGCAATGTCCGAGGGATCACTCGAACCACCGATTCTTAGGCTTTGGGATTGATGACCCTTCCCTTTTGGTCTGAAGGTTTGGGAGCCTGTAACCTTTATCGAGTCTAGATGCATTAGTGAGTCCAACCTCATGCATCCGTGTTAGAATTTGCCTAAATTAGAGTCTACCTCACCCCATTAGATTCACTAGGCATGAGAGGAGAGATTCCACCCCTATTTCTTTTACTCGCTTTGTATTTCCCATTATTTTGTTGCTCCAATGTGCTATGTGAGCTAACCTTTCTTCGTTTCTTGTCTCCATTGCATTCATCAACTTTAGAAATAAGAGTCCTGGCATGATACTCTTTTAGAAGAAACCACCAGTTTAGATAGACTATTGCACGTTTAAATTTCAATCTGTTACATTAAACTCGTATATAGTTCATATCATTTTAGACTTACCCCGTCATTAATGGGGCTCATTAGGCCATGTTTAAATTATTGTTGTCATATATTTATTTGTTTTAATAAATTGTCATCATGCATTGACCATAGAGGGAATGCCATTTAGGGAATCCCGTGATAGGATTAAACCATCCCTTCTGTCTCGGATATATAATCCAATGAGACTTGCATGTTTATGTTTTCAGTAACATCCAAAAGGGTAGTGCACAAGGTAAGGTAAGATCCGATCCCTTCTATGATGGCACCAAAGATATGGAGTGACCTTCGCATGTTAGAATATAAATCTCTAATAATCATTTTTTTGGCCATTTTATCAAAGTTGGTAAAATCCCCTGCACAAGAACACTAAATTCAAAAAAAAAATTCACAAATAATTTCTCATTGTTGAGATAATGATTATATCAAGGCCAAATCTTGATTTTAGAAGGCTTATAAACTAGTGTGTTGCAAATAAAATTGAGATTTGGAGATACAGGTAAGCAATAAAGCCAGCTGACTTTTGAGTAAACCATCAATCTCGTCCGATCCATTTGAACTAGATCCATGTTTCACTCAAGACTAGTCAAGACACTACGATTCTTTCAAGAACAGTCCTTTTCATGCTAAATTAACCTTTAACCTCTCTTCATATATCAATTAAAATAATAAATCCATTCGGACTTTGTCCTCGTGATACATCAAATAGCACATTCTTTTGGTCAACCCTCTAGATTGTTTACTAATTGTATATCAGCAAAGTGATCGAATCCATTAGGTATTGTATGGTGCGTACCCCAGAGGATTGCATTTTTCATGTTAGGCTAACCCTTGGCATAAAAGGGCTCCACCATAGGGCATGCATACCGGTTTTGCAATTCTGCTTACTAACTCTAAGTATTTTTTCTTTTCCTTTCTCCCCTCCCTTGCATTCATAAAAATGTGTGTGTTGATAAGGAAGAAACATTTTCTTACCCTTGATAACAATCTTGATCTAATAATGTTTTGAAAATTAGAAGTATTACTTGATTCTTGGGTAGATCCTGCAAAGCAAACTATGGAGAATTCATTTGGGAAATACAAGCTCAAAGCATCTATGAGATTTGTGGCATAGAGGTTTAACGACTTATCTATGAAAATCAATGTTTTCAACACATTTTGTAAATAAAAAAAAAAGGAAGTATGAAAAGTAGAGGTGTGTTTTAGATATTTTCATTTTTCTTAGTTATATTCCAATTGAATAATTTTTTACTTAAAATATTTGCACAAATAAAGCTATTCATTTGGGCTTTCCTTATTTTGTAGTTTTGTACATATTTATGTGAATTTCATCTTTTCTCGCTTATAAGGAGACTTCATGATGAATTTTAAGAAAACAATACCGATTTGAAATTCTCAATCTTATCATTTGTTGAATAAAATTCACAAATTTTTTGCATGCGGTAAATTTGTGGTCTCAACAATTTAGTGAGAGAGCCTAAATTCAAAATCTCAAATGAGTCACTCGAACTTGTTATCTTGTTTTAAGTGACTGAGCAAGATGGTGTTTTCCTTTCATTTTCTTTTCCGACCCTATTAAGCCTTCAAAATGAAAAAATCAACTACATTGGTTAACACACCCCAAGTCAGGGCAATTTTATTTTGTAAAGGTTCACTATGACTAGATTGATTCAACTCATATCCAGTTGAAAGCAAAGATGTTCATTACTCTTAATTGTTTTGAAAATTTGGGATGATGCTTTAGGCATTCGTTTTTGTCTCTACACAGATTTTATCATTTATTCTCCCATTTGAGTCATCAGAAGTACAATTTCGTTTCAAATAAAAGCCTTGATGATCATACCCCTATTAGAGTGATTTTCAAAGGCTAGAAAGGAGCAGATTTTCACAATGATTTGTTCTTTACTTTGGTTGTCATGGGACTTGGGAATGATGCTTTGGCCATCTCTTCTACTATCTAAACACTATTTACCCCTTGCATCCCAAGATTGAGCCTGAATTGGCAGTTCGTTTCAACATCACTTATGATCGCATCCCCACATTGGGGTAGGAGAT
The DNA here is from genome assembly GCA_013103745.1 of Gardenia jasminoides. Lineage (NCBI taxonomy): Eukaryota > Viridiplantae > Streptophyta > Magnoliopsida > Gentianales > Rubiaceae > Gardenia > Gardenia jasminoides. The sequence continues at coordinate 21,549,327 of CM023095.1, forward strand.
TTAAGCATTTTCAATAACAGCAAGGATGCTAAAATTTTTGAGAAAGATGTGAAGCATTAAAATTGAGAACAAAATAAGACAAAAATCCATCTACCTTTAGAAATCAAGGATTTTCTTTCCATCATTGATGTTTGGTTTTTGATATTGGCAAAAATGAAAGGGAGCAAAAAAAAAAGAGAAAAGAAAAAGAGAAGGGGTGAAGTTAAGAAAGAAAAAAGAGACAGAAAAAAATATAAAAAAAGTGGGGGCCAAAAAAAAAGAGGAAAAGAAAAATATGAAAAAAAGAAAAATTGAGAAAAGTAAAGAGAAAATTCAATGCCAAATTCCTCCAAGAAGGATGATAGAAGTCATGATGGGATGCAAGATCTTAAAGGTCAAACCCCAGATTGGGGCAATTTTTGAAAGAAATACGATGATAGGTGCAAATGCCCTTAAAAATCCTATTTTAGCTATCATCTTCAAGCCACATTACAAGCTCATAAAGTCCATCGCTGACTTATGTTTCATGACAACTTGAAGTATAGATCAATTTCTAAGGGGCCCATGAATCAGTCATGATCGCAAGGTCATAACTTGTTTCATTGTGTTTGGCTATCTCTTCTTCTTAAGTATTACAAGCCCATGGATTTTATATGCTGACTAAATCTTCATACAAATTAAGGGTGAGTAACTTTTGGCTTTCATCAAGAATGGGGTGTTGAATCAGTTTAATGCAATTTAGATACAATACCAAGAAGAACCTTGATGTGCAGTATTATCTATCATTTCTCTCACCTTCTTTTTTATTTGAATCAACACCTACCTGAGTGGTCTTGAAGCATGAGCTAGCAATAAAGAGTGGCCTTTTTTCCCCAAAATATTGACTCTAAGTGAGGGAAAGACCTATTACAATTTGATTTAGTTTCAAGAGGTTCATCATGAATTCTCCTATATGAGTAAGCATGACATTTTTGGCTTGCTTTTTTATTTGAGTAATATAATTTATATTGTCTTGGATGTCTTTAGTAACAGACTAATACATTTTTGATATTGGCATTTGATTGTTTAAAAAAAATTAAAAAAAAAAAGATCCATGGAGCATTTCTATAATGTATTTGTAGGTACACCACCCAAGGGTCAAGTAACACATCTTTAAATTTGCCACTCAAAATTTGACTTTTGATAAGTTAGCATTTTTCTTAGCGGTAATTATTGCATCATTTTCAAAAAATTAATAAAGAAAACAAATTTTTTGAGAATTCAAGTGCATATCATATTCTTGTAAGTCCCCTATTGTGTGCAGATATTTATGGCTGAGATCCACAAGAAGCATAAGACAAAGTTTGCAGATCCAAAGGTCAAGCATGAATCAAAAATCAATAATACTACATTTCAAGATGATGGCAAAGCCTATCAATTTCGAAGGAGTGTCAACTCTAACTACTAGTTTTGGATTCACCTTTCAAAAAACAAAAGTGAAGTGGAAATATAGAAAAGAAAAGCAGGAAAGAAAAGTTTTCCCTTTAATGCTACATGTAGTTCCTTTTGGACTTTTAAAACATTTTACCTTTGGATTGCATTTCTAAACCGGGGCAATTTTTTTGTTTAAATTGGGGCAAAAAAAAATTTTTTTTTGAAGGAAAGTTGAGAAAAAATTTTTCAAAGGAAATTTTCAATAAAAAAAGAAAATTTAAAAAAAATTAAAAACAAAAAGAGATCCATGGAGCATTTCTATAATGTATTTGTAGGTACACCAAGGGTCAAGTAACACATCTTTAAATTTGCCACTCAAAATTTGACTTTTGATAAGTTAGCATTTTTCTTAGCGGTAATTATTGCATCATTTTCAAAAAATTAATAAAGAAAACAAATTTTTTGAGAATTCAAGTGCATATCATATTCTTGTAAGTCCCTATCGTGTGCAGGTATTTATGGCTGAGATCCACAAGAAGCATAAGACAAAATTTGCAGATCCAAAGGTCAAGCATGAATCAAAAATCAATAATACTACATTTCAAGATGATGGCAAAGCCTATCAATTTCGAAGGAGTGCCAACTCTAACCACTAGTTTTGGATTTACCTTTCAAAAAAAAAAGTGAAGTGGAAATATAGAAAAGAAAAGAAGGAAAGAAAAGTTTTCCCTTTAATGCTACATGTAGTTCCTTTTGGACTTTTAAAGCATTTACCTTTGGATTGCATTTCTAAACCGGGGCAATTTTTTTGTTTGAATTGGGGCAAAAAAAAAAAATTTTTGAAGGAAAATTGAGAAAAAATTTTTCAAAGGAAATTTTCAATAAACAAAGAAAATTTGAAAAACAAAGAAGAAACAAAAGAATCAAAATAAAAGAAGAGAAGAAAATTTTTAATGGCCCATTGAAGCAAATTTTTATTTAAACTGGGGCAAATTTTTATTTTTGATTAAATTGAGACAAAGTTTTGGTTGACTAAAATAGGGCAAATGCTTAAAGGAAAATTGAAAATTTGTAAGAAGGAAATTCTCAATAAAAGTGAAAATTGAAAAAAAAAAATTTAAGTGATGGTTTACATTATGGATGAATTTTGAAAAGAGTTATTTTCAATTTTGACAATACATTCAAGTTTTATTTTGAAAAAAAAAAGAAAAGAAGAAAAGAAAAAAAAGAACAGAAAAAGGAAGAAAAATTTTGAGGATAGTAACACATATGCGTTTATCTTAAAATCCTTGAGGGATTATTTTCAATTATATTGCCCTAAGTGTCAAATTTTGTGATATTTTACTTGGAAATTGCCTGTTTTCCATTTTTCTTCAAAAAAAGAAAAGTTTGCTACATTCACTAAATAATTTTGTCAATGCATACATGAGCACATTGCATTTTAATTCTGACATCGGGCGGCAAAAGTTTTGCAATTTCATTTATCTCAATAGTGTAGAACGCATTTTGATTTCAACCCCCACGCGTCTATGCCTTGCATTTTATTTATTCAGACCTTGTAATTTAAACTTGCATTTTCATTCCTCCTCTTAGATATTTGGGTTCAGGTCTAATCCCACCAACAATTCAGATTTGAAATACATTTACAGTCCTCACACTAGTTGTCCAGATTTGGATCCAATCCATCGAACAATCTAGGTGTAAGAGTCACACATTGAATTTTTCTATTGGTGAGTCTCAGCGTCCGCCGCGCACCCTTCTACCTCCAATTCTTGGCATTTAATTTTAAAATTCTATTGGTGAGTCTCAGCATCTGCCGAGCACCCTTCTACCCTAATTCTTGGCATTGAATTTTAATTTTCCTGTTGATGAGTCTTAGCGTCCGCCACGCACCCTTCTACCCCAATTCTTGGCATTTAATTTCCCTGTAGGTGACTCTCAGCGTCCACCGCGCACCCTTCTACCCCCAATTCTTGGCATTTAATTTCTCTGTTGGTGTGGCGGCCCCACGTTTCCTAAGGCGAACCATAGGACCCGCGGCCGCCGGCCCAACTCTCGCCAGGACTCAAGCAAGCAATCGATCCAACTAAGGTGTATTAAACAGGATATATCCTTAACATAAATCAATATAGCTTACAACCAACATCCATCAGGGTTCGATCCGCAATCTCTTATCATGACAATTCGAAGGAAATTTAAACACTGTCATCAACATCATAATAGATACAAAATACATAAATCATTCAAAAGATTCAACTGGCTTGCACTCCTTCAGCACTCATCTCAATACCTGGAAATCCTGGGAAGGGAAAAAATTATATGGGGTGAGCTTCTAAACCCAGTGAGAGTCCCAAAACACATAACAATTAAGCACATAATCATAACAAGCTTTCGTAAAGCAGTAATGTCCATATAGGATCAGTTTTCAAATGTGGTAAAGTTTCCAATTTAGGAAAATTGTAATAGTAGTATCTTTTCAAAATTTTAAGTTTCAAAATAGTAACAATCAGAGTGCTCATTGAGCCAATCAATCAATCAAGAATGGGCACAGTAGCAATGGATTAGTGCGGCTCTAAAGGTGGCCCCCGTCGAACGTGGTACTTAGCCCGCCCAATCAAATAATCAATAGTAACAGTAACAATCTCAGGAGGAGAAAACAGAGTCTGCAGTACTCTGGTCAATTTTTTTTTCTCCAGCCCCTTTCACCCAACTTCGGATCCGAAAACCAAACAAGCAGGAGGTGGTGTACACTCGAGGTAACCTTTAAACAAGACCCAGGGTCCGTCGACGTACCTGACCAAGCCCTACTGCCGGCTCGGAATAGGCTGACTCGCCTCTGGGGTTTGGGATCCCGGCGAACGGTCATGCGCAGTTGACATACACAGGCACAATTACAGTGGTTTAGTTTTTGTTTTTAGAGGCGAGGGACAACTGACAATCAATTTCAACCTCGAGCCCCCTTAGGAGAGTGCACCAGCCTTTAGGGGCGAGGGGGCCTTAAAGGCCAGCCTCTTCACCTCAAGCCTCAAAAAGAAATCAAGTTTTATTGTTTTTAAAACAAAACATACTAAACCATCTAAGCACATTGAGTCAAGTTAAGCAATACAACTTACTTTACATAAAACCCTAGTTTTAATCATTCAACAATAATTCACATTTAGAAACATATGTCATACAATTTCAAGTAACACCTAGCAACAAGGATCAAGTAACAACAAATAGGAACCCTCACCTTAGTTTGGTTAAGGTTGAGTAGGTGAGTCGAAATCCTCAATCTCAAAGCCCTCGTTTGTATCACCGACGGGTCCTGAGGTACATAATTACTATATTAACTTTTAATTATCAAAATCAATTTTGACCAATTCACTTCTTTTTATAAAAACAAGAATATATTTAGGTTTACCTAACGAGTTGATAGGGTGATAAAACGGTGGTTCGAATTTTAAAAATATGGGTCTTGGTTAGTTAGGTCAAAATTGCGTGAGTTTAGAAAATCGGCGAAATTAGGGTTGGAACAATTTCGATAGTTGATGTTTTTAAAAGGGTTTGAATAATGTAAGGTATTACGTTGGAAAATTGGGAAGAAGGTTTGCTTGGTTGGAAAAATCAACTAACGGGGTTTAAATCTATTTGTCGTAGTACAAAACAAACTTTCGTGGCTTTGGTTTTAAAACAATTTAATTTTGTTTTACATAATTGAAACAAGTTTTCATACCCAAAAATCGGAATAGTGAAAGTTAGGGTTTTGGTCAAACAACCAAATTTTGAAAATGGAAAGTTCTTATGGTTTTCATGGCCAAAGCTAATCTGCTATGGTTTCTTTCAAAATTCAAATCGGAAGTTTACTTATACAAATTGTACGATTTTGGAACCGTTGAAAACTAGATTCATAGTTCTTTATTTTCTCAGAAAACACCAAGATCAAAATCATTTCAGAAATTGGTCAAGTTTGGCCATTAACATTCATTTTTCCAGAATTTCATAGATTTGATTTTGAGTGATGTTCATCAGTTTGTCACGGCGTGTAGAAAATGAGTTACGGGGCGTATAAGGTACCAAAACGAAGTTCTTTGGGTCTAGTTTCGGATGCCACTGACGGCACATGATTTGGAGTTATAAACAATGAGATATAAACATTTTATTTTAGTTCGGTTTTGCCCACTAATTTCTTGGAAAAATATAGTTTGAGCAACTTTTGTGAAATTTCAGCCATATACCACGTGGTTAAAGGTTTGGTTTGATTTCCAGAATGCTAAGCGGGACTCTTAGCACTTGATACATCCATCTAACAACTCAAGACTCATGCACAAGCTCAAAACTGATCAAGTGTCTTATTCAACCAGATTTCCAAATGAGGAAGCCACCAAGAACCGGTGCTTCCTCTTATTTTCCTTTTTGTTGTAAAAATCATCTTTTCATTCAAAAAGCAAACTTTCAAGTCATTGTATATTCAACCTTTAATCTGACCGAATAGGTCTTATGCAAGGAAAATAGATTTTCAACTTTCCAACAAGCAAATAAACAACTCAAGTTTGGTTTTGTTAAACACTTTATCCATGCAAACTTTTAATTAAAGCCTCATCAATCAAATGGAATGTGGCACATGCAAGGGTCGATTTCAACAAGTTACCAACAATAAGGGCTTCATCCGAAGTAGGGCAAAGCCCTTCAGCCCACATCCATTCCAAAACGGCAAGTAATCAAGGTTATTGAACCACAACTAAACACAAGAAAAAGGTCCGGCCATCATCACTCATCATGCATGGAGTAAATAGAATAAATCTAAGTTTTAAAGCTTCGGTCAGCTTAGGGGCATCAAAATGATATCCCTTATTAGTCCACCAGAATTTCCATCAACATAATAAGGTAATATATGCATGCAAGCAGGATTTTAAGCCCACTAGTACATGTACGGCAGTTTTAGGAAGTAAAATAATATCTTTAGGAGGTAAAACAGCTTATTTATGTTAAAGGAAATGTAAGATGGATTTCCTACCTCCAACCGGCCTTAAGAGCAATTGCACAGATGGTATTTTGAGCTAATGAAGTCTGATTTCCAGCCACCAGAAGAGATGTAAGCTAAGAATGGAACTAAGCTGCGGATGGAACCATTTTAAGAAGCTATAGCTTACCTTTTGTTTGGTTGAACAAGAAACGGATGAACAAAGCTGCTTGGTGATGAATCAAATCTGTTTTCCAGCTACAAGAAAATGAAATAAGCTAAGGGAACAGAGCTCCCAGCTATCTAGGAAGTTCACAAAGGTGAATAGAGTTTACCTCTTGCTTGCCCTAGATTTGGATGGAAGATGTTCAGCTTAGGTCTTCCGGAATTTAAAGCCTGTTTCCAGCAACTTGTAGCCAAGATCATCTTCTTGGTGCAAGGCTTGATGGGTCAAGAAAAGGACAAGTGATGTAGGAAGAAAGGAAGAGCTCTCGGGTGAAGCTTGAGGGTGAATTTCTGGAGTAAGGTGTGTGAGAGTTTGAGGGGAAAAACTGAAGTGGTTTGGATGTGTGAGTGAAATGAGAGAGAGTAGAGAATGGCTGAAAATGCTTAAGGGAAGAAGAGAAGGCTGCGGATGGCTTTGAGGGAAGAGAAAGATGCCTAAAATTACTTGCTCAAATGAGCATAATATTGCTGAAATGGATGCCAAATGGCATACCCCTTTCATGCATTGGGCATGAAGGAAGGTGGGGTATCATTAGCTTTGACTAATGAAATCTGAAAATTCTCTTTGCTCCAAGCTCATGACGCTGCCGATTGGGAGGGGAAAATTCTCTTTGCTCCAAGCTCATGACGCTGCCATTTTTTTTTTCAGCACAAGTTTGACAAGTGGCAGCCATGGCAATAGGAGAGTGGGCGGCTGGTTTCTTGCTGAATTGATAAAAAAAGAAATTCAAATTTGTTTGGAGGGAAGTAGGGACTCAAATTTCTGCTGAAATGATTCAAATTTTGCTGAAGAGAATGTGTGGTTTCAGCTACTAAGTTTTCATTCAAGAAATTTGGAGGAAATCGGTTGGTAATTGGAAGAAGAAAGAAACGTCTAGGGTTTTGGTGTACCCGATGGTGATGGTTCCAAAAGTGATCATTTTGAGTATGGTCAGACCCTAATTTCATTGAAATGATTTCAAATGCTTACTTGGGCTATCGTTGGAAATCTTTTTGTCGGTTTTAAAATTTTCCATGATCACGCACATGCAATAGTGAAATTACGAAAACCATTCATAAAAGCCTAAACAAGAAGGGTTTAGTTACGGCCCTCACAGTTGGTGAGTCTTAGTGTCCGCCACGCACCCTTCTACCCCCAATTCTTGGCATTTAATTTCTCTGTTGGTGAGTCTCAGCGTCCGCCACGTACCCTTCCACCTCCAATTCTTGGCATTTAATTTTAATTTTCCTGTTGGTGAGTCTCAACATCCGCCACGCACCCTTCCACCCCAATTCTTGGCATTTAATTTTCATTTTCCTATTGGTGAGTCTCAGCGTCCACCACGCACCCTTCTATCCCCCTGCTTCAATTTTAAATTCATGTTGGTGAATCTCAACGTTCACCGCGCACCCTTCTATTTCCCATTCTCAAATTTTACATTCCCGTTAAAATCCTTAAAAGATCCAGCACTCATTTCATCACAGTTCATTTGCAATCGAACTACGTTTGACCTGATTCTCATGGCGAGATACGTAGGCAACTCTATACGAGTTCGGTCACATTATGCATTTTATTATATTAGCTTGATAAGTGGCAATCTAACATTTATGTTGTTTGCGATGGTTCAGATACAACTAGTGAAAGCAGGTAAGCAATTTCGTGTCTACATCTTTGTCTAAAGTTTCTTCGAAACTCAGACAAAGAGGGGCAAGTTGTAAACACCAAATTTTTCATTTTTCCTTTATTAATTTATCCTCATTGTTATTAAAAAAAATACTAGGTAAATTACAACTACTTATTTATCTTATTTTATTTTAGTGTTGCTTTTTTTAGATTCTATTTTAAAAAAAAGAGATAGAGAAGAAAGAAGGAAACCAAACAACCCAATTATTTTAATCCCAAAACCCAACATTAAACCCAAACAAAAGCCCCGACGAGAAGGAAAGGAAATAGCCCAAACAAAAGAAACAAAAGCCCCAAGTTTAGGCTTGCTTCTTCTACAAAAAAAAAAGGGCTGCTGCTTCTCATGCGCGCGTTCTTCTTCATCCTCCATACAGTACGAAACTTGTACTAGAAAAGCCATGGCCACTATGATATTTTTTTCTCATTTTTCCTCATCAAAATTTTCGTACAAAAACAGCTGTAATCCGGAAATCTTATCCCATCAACTAATGGTTTACAAGAAACCACATCACCTCTTTTTCACCATTCATTGCATTTTTCTTTCTTTTTCTTTTTCTGAAAAAATTTCAAAAAAGCCATATAAAAGCCACAATTTAGGGCTTTAGGGAAAGAGAGAGATTAGAGGGAAGAGAGGCGGCGCCAGAAGGAACAAAAAGGAAAAAGAAAAGGATCAGAGAGCGTTTTTCTTCTTCTTTCTTGGCCTGACAGTCCCAGAAAAAAAAAGGAAGAGAAAAAGAGCCGATGAAGAAGGAGGAATTGTTGGCATCAAGTGTCGCTGGAACAGCAACAATCTCCACAGCGTGAACATCACTGTAAAGATCCTTAACCCCCTTTGCTTTTCTATTACTTGGTTATTTAAAAAAAATGATGATGATGATGTTGCTTCGATTGTTTTGTTTCTTAGCTTCTATGTTTAGCAAATTGTTGAAAGTTGAATGCTAGTGATTAGGCTTAGATTAAAATCTTGTTGGCTGAAAGTTTTGGGCAGATTTGGTGACAAATGGTTTATAAAAATGTTTGGCTTTGTTTTTTTTTTGCCTTGAACCTGTTTGATGAAATGTCTCAAAGAAGGTTTCATTAAATAGATGGACTTTTTTGCTGAATCTTTGCATGGAGAGGAAACTCCGGTTGTCTATGAACTCGCCGGCAGCCGGAGTAGAAGGAAAAGAAATAGAAACTAACGAGCAGGAAAAAAAATGAAATGAAAAAATGAAAAATGAAAGTGATGAACATGTGTTTGTTTTATTGGATTTTGCTTCGTTTTGACTTAGTTTAGATCCTTTTTATGTTATACATATGTTTAGAATGAGAAAAAGAATTGTTTTGTGTAAAATTTCAGTTTAAAAAGCTGCAAAAAAAGTGATTCCGACGAACTTCCGGCGACCTAGCCGGAATTTTCCAGAATTCGGCGACAGTCGCCAGAATTTTCCAGAATCTGGCGACTATCGTTGGAGCTTTCAACAAAAAAAAAAAGAAATTTAAAAAAAAATTGGTTAGAATTAGTATTGGGTTTAAAATGGGCCATTTCTTATTTCTGTTTGGTTTTTGTTTGATTGGACTTTGCTTATTTCGTTTGGGCTTCTGTATCAGATTTTGGTTAATTTTTGTTGGGCTTTTACTCCAGGGTTTTGTTTAAGTTGTTCAGTTGTTTGATTGGGTCTTTGTTAATTTTCGGATGGGTTTTTTGACATCAGACTTTTGTTAGTTTTGTTTGGGTTTTTGCTGGGCTTTTGGTTATTCTCGTTTGGGGTTTGTGCTTTGTGTTTTGTTTATTTTGTTTGGACCGAAGAAATGTTGGCCCAACTCTTAAAAATATTTCATCCCACTCTTTGGTACCTTAACAAATAATTTATGCATCGACCCCTGACTTCTCAACTAATTCCACCCAAGCCCGAAAATCTTTTGGTTTCTTTCACTTAAGTCTCTATTTTAATTACATTTTGACCTCTCAACTTTATTTTCATCTAATTTTTACCCCTAATTTTTTGGAAAATTATGTTCAGACCCCAAAAAGTTTTCAAATATTTTTAATTACACCTCTAATAGAATGTTGACTTTGCAATTATGAGTGTTTTTTTTCTTTAATTGTTATTTAAACTTCTTTATAGTGCATTTCATTTGCCCTTTTTAATTCCTTGAAGTCTTTTTCCGTTTTTTAATATGTTACGTATCATAATTTATTTTGCTAGTTATTATTTGTTTTAAATTTAGTGAGTTTCATTTATGAATCACAATTTTGACATTCCATGATTAATTGTCAAATAAATTGGTGCATTGACCTCTTTGTTGACTGTGAGTGATAGAGTGGTCCTCGTCTCCCCATTAAATTCCAATTGTGTGTTTCTACGTGAATCAATGTGCTTATACGTGCTACATGTTTATTTTACTTATTTTATCATTTTTTCCTTTTATTTATTTATTTACTCATTTTTTAATTTTATTAATTTATGTAATTCAAGTTATGTAATTATTCAAAGGGTACTCGAATACCCGAATTGTAATCGATAGGCTTTAATGTTGCAAATATTGTAAATTAGATAGAAAATGTAATAGATAGGTTAAATAGATTTATATTCTCGTGTTATCCCCATTTAGATTGTAGTTAGGATTCCTAATTGTAATAGATAGAGTTTGTCCGTTTTCATGTGCCTATGTGTTTATGTGCTTATGTGTTTACCGTTTTCCTAGAGTTTTGCATCAAGATATTATACTTATGTGTTATGTGTCTATGTGTTTTTATGTGTTTACTTGCTTTATTATCATGTCTACATTTTTATTATGTAAATGTATTGACGCCACCACACTAGTCCAACGCTAGTTGTGGCCTTTCCTTTCGATTTCTCACTAATCCAATGTTAGTGAGAACCTTTAGACGAGGGCTAATGCAATACTAGACCCTTAAAGCCGTTCATGCATTAGATGCAAGTTTCACACACTTTTCACTTTTAGGGTTTCTTTTCCATTTTTGCATGTTATTTTTCTCCCATCCCGTATGCGAAACATGTCATTTAGTTTTCTTTTTCATTAAAAATAGATTAGCTTTTTTTTTAAGGCATTACCCTTTGAATAAGGGAAAAGAGCGAGTATGGCTCTCTAAGCCTTAGCACGCTTTTTAAATCCCTTCTATGAAAAGGAAAATTGAAGTCACGAACTTAGTTCCCCGCACCCATTATGTTGCATTATCCCTCTTTAGGACATACATGTGCATTATTTTAATTCTATCAAAATCATTCTTTAAAAATCAAGTTTCTTCTTCCCGTTTAGCAAATTCAAAGTCAAAATCCATTTTTCTTAAAATTTCATCTTTTGAAAATCAAGTTCCTTTTTGCACTTAAAAATTCATCCTTTCAAAATCCAATTTCTTTTCCCTTGAAATTTTATAAAAATTGCATTTCTTTTGAAAACCCTAGTTTCCTGTTTTTTTTCGAGTCTCATCATTTGCATTTTTCATGACCTCCTTGAGGGATCAAATTTGGATGACACAACTAATGTGATCAATTCCAATCAAACCTCAAGGAGACATTTTGCCCCCTCCCGACCCAACATTAGGTTTAAGTTTTGCATCCATATAGTTAACATCCAAATGTGATACATTTTAAAGTTAGAATTAGAAAATTTTTAACTAAATCACGCAACTAGCTTTGGCTAGGTTAGAAGGGTGCCTTAGAGACGAGTAACATCGAATCTTTGTCTTCCCTTCTTTCAACCATGACTCCCGAACCTTTTTTCTCTAGTTTTTTAAAGACCTGGAGTCGTCTAAAAAAAGATTTTTTTAGTTTATTTTCATTAATTAAAATTTTTGGGTGACTTGGTACACCTAAACTCCATACCAAGTGGCGACTCCAAATTTTTCTAAAAACCCTTTTCTAGACTTTTTGTTTTTGGGTCCAAATCGTCGCATTCTTTAGTCCCATGACCCATTTCTTTTATTTTTATTTTTATTTTTCAAAAAATCAAAAAATCAATTTTAACTAAAAATCTTTTTCAACTAAAAACCCGAAACGATGAGTTTTCTTTCCTTTCAAAAATGGGGTGCGACAATTCCCATTTTCATTTCAATTTTTAGAGATTCATCCATTTTAACAAAAATAGATTTATCTCTTGTCATGTGATTGCTACAGCCACTGTCAAAGTACCATACGTCATTCTTGACTTCAACAGTCATATGACAAGCATAGAATAAATTTCTGTCACATTGTCCCTCTTATGAAAAGTGTGCTTGTTGATTAGTTTTAAATCTCCTATCCTTCTTGATATGAACAAATCTCTTACAATAGTAACACTTTGATTTATCATTATGTCAATAATCTTTGTCAAAATGATTGCTGTTGTCACAATAGTTGCAAGGTTGTGATTTTTAGTATTAAAAGCTCTTTGAAGATTGTTTCTTCCTCTTCCTAATGAATGTCTGCCTCTACCTCTTCAACAACCATGTCTACCACCTCTTTGTGAGTCTCTACCTCTTTGGCAGTTGTAAGACGCTTTCCTTTATCAGTCTTGGAGTTGAAATTCAACTTTGATTGAAAAGTACATTCAACGAATTTTTCAGCATGTCTAGCCATCATTGCATTCATGAGTCTTCAAGGATCCCATTATTGAACACTAATTGAGGAAATATCTTTTGTCACCTCAGTTATAGGCACCATTTAATCAAATTTTGGAGGCAAATAGACAAGAATCATATTTGTGCCGTCACTAATTTCTTCACCAAATGTTTTCATTTCATTTATAATTTTGATAACCTTTGTGTAGTAATTTTGAATACTTTTAGCATTACCCATCTTCAAATCTTCAAGATCTCATCTAAGAGTTTGAAAAATAACATTCTTTACATTGAGATGCCCTTGGAACTCTTTTCATAGCATCTCTCATACTTCATTGATTTGAATGATTCACATGATTCTTGAGAAGATATTTGGATTTACACCTTGCAAGATATATGAGCTTTTCCATTCTTCTTCCTCTGTTCCTTGAGTGTTTTTAAATTATGAGACCTTCTTCACTTTTTGGTTCTTTGTTTCCATTTTCTACATATTCCCACAACTCTTATGATTTGAAAAATTTTCTTATTTTCATGTACCGATGGTCATAGTGCTCACCAGAGAATATGAGAACTGGCGGACCATCAATAGTATAATTGGCCACCTTGTGTAGTTGAAAATCTCTCAAACTTTTCTGATTTCAGGAGATGAGTTAAGGCTTTGAAACCTTAGCTTGATACCAATTTTGTTGGATATTAGACCAAGAATTGAGAAGAATATTTTACAATCAAAGCTCAATCATTCATTTCTTTCTCTCTTGTTCATCTTGGAACTTACAAGACTCATTTATGGTTGTGAATACATCGTTCTAAATTCATTGGAATAGACAGAGATAATTCTAAACAACTCATTTACCAACTAACTTATTAACTAACTATAATTAAGTACATTACTCAATATTGTATACACTAACCGATCTAGATGCATATAAATTTAAACACTAAACTAAACTTTGTAAGCACACACACTATTAGTTAGATGAAACGATCACAAGCTCAAGAAATATTGGATAAAGAGTGAATGAAAAATAGTTGATTGAGTAAAACAAGACTTACCTCTAATGAAGTGATTGCCTAAAATAAACACTACATGTTGCAGTCTCTTTGTCCCTTTACTCTATACTTGCCAGGCATAGTGACATCGAGCAATTTTACAGCTTACTTACACCTACTCAAATTCAAGTCTGTCTCCTCTCTCTCCCCATCGGCTACGTAACTCTTCCTCTTCTCTCTGCATCTGCAATCCATGTATTAATTTCTATACATCTATAAATTATTTTATAGATATAAACTTGTCAAACATTGTAGGTTTTGCTGTTTTGGTAAACAGTTGTAGTATAATTTGCTTGAAATTTTCTTTAGGTTTTGCGTAAAGCTCTGCCTAAAAGCTTCATCAGACCTCATGGATGGTAATTTCAGGCAGAACTCATCATTTGATCACATTTTTTGTTCCTCTTATATTAGCTAAATATCCTCTGCTCAAAATGTAGGGAAAGATTTGAAATTTGTCATTTTGTTGATTCATTCTCAGTTTGAATTGGGATTTGTTTTGTTTGGTATTTCTACTTACGGGTTATATCACTCTTTCAAGAAATATGGGAAATTATTGCATTTAATGTGTTTGGTTTTGTTTTTATGTTTGTACTCATGTGATTGGTTTAAACATTTTATTTTATTTTCTTTATAGTGGATGCAAGTTATTATTTTTTTTGTTTTAGATAGATATGTACTTTTTTTCCTCTTCTGATTGAAGTCATAATTGAGTATTGGCAATTTAGCAATTTTGGATCAAATATTTATTTTGAGAAAGTAGTAGTGGCAAGAAAAGATGAGGCAACAAAAACTAGAAATTTGATGGGACTTGTGTATGCTGACTGTGCTAGTAATTTATAATAATGTACTAATATTCACTTCTTCTTGGCTGACTTAAAAGTCCAAAATTTTGTTTTTGTTTGTGCAAACTTAATCTGCGTGAACAGTGGTTGGCTTTTTTTCCTATATTTCTGATTGACAATAGAAAAATTCTGTTGTAAAAATACATTTAACTATTTCCATTTCATATTCCTTTCAAGTAACATACCGATAAGTGTATTCTAGCTTCTTGTTTATGGAATAATTATGCATTCTGGGACATTTGTGCATTCATGTGCATTCATATACAGCTCAAATATCCAAGTAGCTCAGAAACTTCAGGTTTGTGAGAAATTTTCATTATTTAAACAAATGAAATAATGGCTTTAGAACTTTCTGTTCTAGCACAGGTGTATCTAATCTTTAACATTTTATCTGATTCTCCATTTTGATCATTAGAACTTGTCATTGTTCTATAATGGATTTCAACCTTTTCCATTGGAAATGAATCTTGTTGCAACATCACATTGTTGCTCTCATTCTAAAGCTGATATTATGGTCTCACTTTTCTTTCAGAATATTTTTTTTTCAATTTGTATGCTAACCTACATCAAGTCCAATTTAATAGAATTTTTGCTAAACCATTTGACCAAAATTGTTTCTTAAGTAGTTCATCCTATTGATTCTTATGCTTATCTTATGTTGAGGAATTACATTTGATAGTGCAAGTCTTTCCTAATCATGCACAATTTTTAGAACAATTCACCAGCCCCATTGAGTGCACGGATCCATATTTAATTAGTTCTCTATCATCTTCGTTCTTCTATTAGTTCTTGTTTAAGTTCTTCGGATAGTTAGAATTTTCTGAAATTATTGGGCCCTTAATGCTGAGAGTACATTGCTTCACTTCTAAGATTCTTACTTTCAATGATTTTCAATTGACCCAAATATTCTGCTTTTATTTTAACTGCTACTATGTCTTAAAACTTCTGAATGATTTCATATGTTAAACTTTGTCAAGTCTTATTGTCATTTTTGGCTTTCATGCTTTTCGTTGTTGATGTCCTTCTCATGAAACATGATCAAGATTGTTTCCATTTTTTGTCAAAGTTATCCCACATGAAGGCCACCTTTGTTGTGATAATTGTTCTATTGACACGCTAGATTTAAAGACCAAGAATTGTGTACCACGTAATGCAAAGGATCTGAGACCTATTGTTGTGGAAGCCGCACATAATTTGATTCCTCAATTTTCTCGAATTTGATTTTGATATTTATGGTTCTTTTCCATTTCATTAATTATGTTGGACTGAAAGCCTGATATTTAGGTGCAGGGATGGAACTTGGTGACAGAAGATGGCATGATGAAGCTGCAACACTTGGAGAGTTAGTCTTTCATGAAAGGGTTGGAGTTCTTCAAACTTGTGGCTGGTGTAGCGAAAGCAGAAGGCATTTCATATTCTGAAACAATAACTTCTATTTCCAGAAATCTCATTTGAGAACATGATATCTTTTCCGTACTTGTGAGTTCAAGATGTTGATTCATTTCATATAGCACTTGTGTAAAGTCATGACTCATATGAAAGGTGGAGTTTTTTGAATTTTTATTGATTGTTTCAAAAGCAGAAGGTTTCTCACCTTCTAAAAATGATTTTTCTTGTGTCTGAGGCTTTGAGCACAGGGTATTTTGTGTTTGCCTCAATTGCCAATTTTTTGATTGATTTTTTTTATTTATCTCAGACCAAATTCTTTGGATTTTGAGCGGCATCTTTGTGTATATATTCTGAGCAAGAAATAGTACATCGTTGTTGTCGTTTCTGAAGAGCAAGTCTATTTGTGTTCCATGTTTTTCTTCCTCTAATCTTCTGTGAGACCAACTTCAACTGAAAATGTAAATTTTTACTTTAGGATGTCTTTTTTCTTAGGTTTCATTTTCTCCTAGCTTATGATTACTACAGTTCTTAAAATGATTCTTTTATGTATTAGAATGCCTTAAATTTACTAAGACTGGACTCTCCTGTTGAGGAGAAAGTTTTTGCATATCAAACTTATAACACCTCCTGTGCCAATATGTAGAAATCTAACTTTGCAACAAGGCTTGTTAGGGTCTGAAAACATTAAAAAGCATCTAGAAGCTGTGTGTTATTTATTGTGCTATGTGGAAGAACCTATGTGGTTGACTGCAGTGTTGGTGGAAGTTTTTAGAATTTTATTGATGTTTGAGATAATATTTGGAGCTAATTCCCTTGTTTTCATTAACATTATATTTTCAGCTATATAAAAATTTGGCTACATGATTATCTTTTATGATGGTTGATCAAGTATATTTTGCTTGCTTTGGAAATATTGATTATTTCCAATAGCTAAAAGCATCCCCCTTGGTAGAATATTTATTGGGTATGGAAGGTAGATTGTTCCGGATAGAGGAGATATCTCTGGTTCTTTTCTACATTCTTAGTTTAATAGTGTTAAAGGTCAGTTGTGGTGGTTTGATATTCACCTTGCTAAATGCAGGTCATGTGTAAAAATTTTGGTTATTGGTCAAGTAAGGAACTCGTTTTTCCTTCCTTTTACGTACCTTAGTGAGGCATAGAAGACTATTTGGATAATGGACTGATCTTCTAGGTGAAGAGAGTTTAAGCAATTTGTCTAATCTTAGTATCTAAAGACACATTTTGCTGGTGTGTAAAAGGGAAGCATAAGATATGTATTAGTATCTTTCCATTTCGAGCTTAGACATGTTTACTTTTGGGTTTGTTTTATGTTGTGAATCAAATGATTTGAAGAAATTTGAAATTTTAACCTTTTGTTTTTCTTTATGATGTAACAGTGTCTGTACTGTAGAGTCTTAGTGTAGTCATGTTACTCGAATAGTTGAGAGGTTGTAGCTTTTATATCAGGAATATGCCTTTTTACATACTTGGGGTAAAGTTACATTCACATAAGATTTGATAGACAAATCCATTAGCTCATTTTCTTCAAACATGGCTTGCATATAAGTTTGAAGACATTACATAGTCTCTTTACATTCCCATCCAATGCTACCTCATATAAGTGCTATGGGGTTCTCAAGTGTTTGTAACAAGCTTCTTACCTTTGCAGCTGTGTTGGTGAATATGCTTGTTTTCGACTTGCAGATTAGATAATTGAATATTTATAAAATTAAAAGTGGATGGAAATGCTACGGTAATGGAAGGTAGACAGACTTTTTGGATAATCTTTAAGCATTAAGTTTGGTAACCAGGTTCTGAAGGAAGAGAAAAATGTAGTAAATTTTGAAGGTTGAAGAGAAGAATAAGAAAGCTTGCAAATCTTTCTAGAACCTTTTGCAATACACCTAAGGTTAGAGTGGATGATATGATCTAAAGACACAAAGTTATGTAGTGCTTTTCTGCAATCTGGAAATGGAAACCCCAAGAATAGGAGCTAGCTATATCTCCAACACTCTCTCAGTCCAGATTGCAACACAACTTCTCCATAATAGAATGACTCACGTTGTATGAGCCAAAATCTCATTTTGAAGGACATTACTTCACTAAGGCCTTTTCCTAATGCTAATAGTGATCATTGTTCCATAAATGATAAGAAAAGAAAATTATATGAGGGCAAGAGACCTAGGATGCTATTGAACCATTACCACTGTAAATCTGGGTGAGTGGTTTGAGTTTTATTGACTCAATTACTAAGAATTTGGAATAGCGACCTCAACTTTTTGATTGCATGAACCAATGGCCCTTTAATTTACATAATAAGCCTTTATGTCCTTATATTTTATTAAAAATATTTGGGGTTGGGGAATTTATCTTCAAAATTGGAAATTTTTAAAAAGAAAAGGTAAAAGACTTGAACCACCATTTGACTATCACTTTTTCTTTCCTATCCTCTCCTTTTTCCCATTATTCTCCTAGGTTTATAGTGGTTCATGGTTTTTTCTCCTTTTTATTTTCAGAAATGGATGTATGGACATAAGATGGCCCTAAATGTGAAGTAAAAGGACTTAAAGGAACAGCATAGTTGTTACTCCATGGATTTTAGAGCATGAGAGGGATATTTGCAGCTTTAATACTAAAGAATTTTACAATCTTTGAGATGGCACTAGCTAATTAAATAACCTTTCACCTAGCTATCAAAGTACGATTGTGCCCCTCCTTCCTAGCTAAAACTCACAGAACAATCTCATAGAACAATATTCTTTATTTTATTTTCGCACTCTAAATTTTACTAATGTTTGGTTAGCCGAGTAGGCATTTTATCTTCAAGTCCAAGATTCAAAATTTGTCTAATGTTAGCTCACCAAATAGAAGCATCTTGGACCAATTAACTGCTGCTATTCTTCTCTACGATATGGTTATCTTAACCTTAAGATTAGTATATCAGACTTCATTAAGTACATTAGAGGTTCTCAAACATGAGATTTGCTTCAAAATGGGACGGCTTCCAATAAAAGTGGGGACCTTAAAAGATTACTCATTAGATATCTACCAATGTCTATGCATTTAATTCTATGGGATATAGTTCTAGGTCCAAGGCTTTTGACTAATCTTTCAGCTGTTGTTATATATATGGAATATTCAAGGCATTGAAGAAGTCAAATTTTTATAAGATTTACAGTATAGGTAAGTTGTTGGTTTCATCTTTTTTAAGAGCTTATTTAGTAGACACGATTTGATATGAACCTTGCCCTATTTTGTAAGGCCCAAAGACAACCTAAGAGGGGGGTGAATTAGGTTGATTACTAATTAATCAAATGATGCCCCTTTTGCAAAATCATCAATGCAACTTCTCACACAATTAATTTGTCAAACAAATGAGCAATGAAAACAGAGAAGTGTAGATGATATAGCAATCAATAAATCGTGAAATAAGCTGTAAATAAGGATGATAGTAAGTAAACCAATTTCCTTCAATGCTCCTCTTTGAGCTTGAAGAATAAAACTCAATTCAAGCAACTTCAACTTGATGAAATTCAATCAATCTTGCGTACAATGGAAAGCTCACTTCCTTCTTGCCCTAAGCAGCACTTAGTCAAGTTAGGAAGTTTTACAATCACTCAAATAACCTTCATAAGGCTACACTATTGAAGAATTCACTCACAATTGAAAAGCTTGCAAAATGAACTCACACTTCAAGACCTACAATTCTTACACCAAGAGTATTTTCTTGCTAAAATCACTCTCAAGAACTTGTATTCTCAGTGTACAAATGTTCCTATGAAGCTCAGACAAGACTGTATTTATAGGGGACCAAAAAGTCCATTGATAATAGTGGTCAACGGATAGAAGGCAGCTGAAGAGTCAACTAGCTGTTGGAGCTATCGGACGTCCGACACATGTTGTGTGTCCGATGCGAGAGTCCGCTAGGTTGTTTCATTCTTTATCGGATGGCAGATGCATATTTCTGCGTCCAACGAGCTTTGCGTCCGACAGCGACCAGAGAGTTTAGAAATCTTCTTGGATACAATCGGACGTCCAGTGAGGTTGATGTGCGTCCGATAGGACTGTCCGATAGATCCCCTATCTATCGGACGTCCGGTACTTCAAGTTGAGTGTCCGATAGAGAGTTTTCGAGTTTTATCGGACGTCCAATACAAACTATCGAGCGTCCGACAGTTATCAGTGACTTTTGCTTCTTTTGATTGAGTTCTTGAATTTGCACCATTGCATTGATAACCTTAGCTGCAAATATTCTCAATAGAAAATGTTAAATTGATTTCTTCAATTGTTTTGTAATTGTCAAAATTCGGGATCACGATTTACATTCTCCCCCTTTTTGATAATGACAAAATAATTGAATATGATTTGATAAAAACCATTGATAAGATGTATCAAAACTCCCCCTTACTCCATTAACCATCTATTTATTGGAAATGTACACGCCTTACATAATGAGTGTAATTTAGATTGAGTAACAAACTCCCCCTTACTCAATTACTCATCCTTTTTGATCAACCAATAAACGTATATCCAAGGCAGGATCAATATCAACCATGAAACATTTACGTCATAAACGACTTTCTTTTAGAATCAATTTGAATCAAATCACAAGACTTCTCCACCTTTTTGTCATCTCAAGAAGTAGAATAACAAGAAGTTGAAATCTCCAATGCCAAATGTGTGTCCAGAAAAGCTGAAATCTTCAATACAAAATGTGGGACACATTTGCAATATCAAAACTCATCTAATGCCAATAACGCAATCCTTTTTCCCAATATCGGCCAGTATAACAAGATACAGAACAAGACTAACAGCATCATCAATACAATAAGTAGCAATACCAATAAAAATATCATTCAATGAACAATCAAAATTCCAGTGATTCACAATATTCCTTAGAATCAAAAACACAAGTTCATCAAATATCTATTAGTATCTCAACGCGAGTAAGAACAGTAACAATATCTCAACAAGAGAACCAAATCCACAGAGACAAGATTAGTACAAAAAGCAATGTCAACAGCTCAAAAGATTAAATCTAAGACCACAACCAGTAAGAACCGAATGCTGAATTACGGAATAGCCAAAATACTGATCATCCAATACAAAATAGCAATAAGAAAGGTAGCAGAGTACCTTATACTTCATACACTTCAACCAATGATAAAGGGGAACAAAAAGAAATGATGCAACCTAATGGTGAAGTGAAAGTACTTTGAATGTGCCTAAAGAGTGAAAATGGATCTTGTTCCAAACCTTTTTCTAGTAATCCTATAAGCTGAGTGATCTTCCTCTTCGGTATCTTCATCATCTTCTTCCTCAACTTGTTCAGTGACTGGTTCCTTTCCCTTCTCAGATGTTGAGGGATCACGATGAGGTGTTGGAGATTCAGTCACCTCTTGAATGTCAAGAGTAGGGTCAAGCCGAGGTTTCTTGGCTTGTGAAGCATTTTCATCTATAGCAGGAGGAAATATTAGACCCTTTTTGTTCAAGAACTCAGACTTTTGCTCAGGTGTCATGGTTAGCATAAGGCCATGTTCAAGAAGGAGAACATGATCCTTGAGTTCTTTGAGCAACTCAATAGTCTCAAATTGAGAAGAATTCATTTTAGAAGCAGATTTTCTAGGATGAATTGATGGGCCAGGAGTGAAACGAAGAGTTTTGGAGATTCCAGGAGTAATGGGAGTGTCATGAGTTCTTTTGGAATGAGACTCGGATGCAACTTCTTTTGTGCACCATGCACCATCATAAAATTTTAAATTTTTTCTTTCAAAGTAAGATTTTGAGAAAACAGAGGTGGATGTGTCCTTAGGACATACACCAGTAATTGGAACATTAAAATGTTCAAAAATTGGAGTCAAAAACTTTTCATAGGATAGTTTTCTCCTAGTGTCAGTACATAGTTTCATTAAGAACTTGCACATGACAAAACCAAAATCAATTCTAATTTTCTCAACAAAGTAGTAAAAGAGATACAATTCCATCTTATTTGCATCAGTACGATGCCCATCAGTAGGAACAAGTAGATTTGAGATAATTGAGAAAATGATCAAGTTTTTAGGATTAAGATCATCTAATTTAGCATCTACAAAAGTTTGAAAAGGAGACTGAAAATAGGACATCAATTTTTCAGCATTAAAATGATTGATGCTAGTTGGATTTTCTTCATAGGAGAAAAAGTTAACAATTTTGCTCTTACAGCCAAATTCAATGGTGGTTTTTAAAATTTCATTTACCACATCAGAATCAAAAACTAAATCCCCTCCATTCACACGGGACCTTAATTCATCTCGAGAATTCACTTTCCTAAGATTAGCAAAAAACTGATATAGCATCTCAGGATAGAAGACATTTGGCATGGTAATGATATGAGACCATTTTTGGAATTCAAAAAGCTTAAGGACAGATTCAAGGTCAATTTTTCAAAACTCAGAGGGATTAATGGACCTTTGAATGATAAAACTTTTTTGTGAAAACAAGGAATATCTTTCCTTAGCTTCATCATCAATGAATTGAGACAATGGAGGGGGTTGTGAGGTAACCTGAGAATTAGTCTGAGTTGTTCGAGGTTGCTGAGTAGTTGCAGAACCTCTTTTCTTTCTCAATGAAGTCCGCTTGGCAGTTGGAGTTGGAGTTTCTTCATCTCTGAGCAGTCTTTTGCATCCGTAGCAGATGGAGTTCCACGAGTTCGAACCATTGTGTTTGTGTGTGTGTTTTAAGTGATGACTAAGATGAGGAATGAGATGCTGAGTGTTTAAGTACCAAATTCGATGAAAAAATCATGATCAAACTGCCCAAAAAGTGAGGAAGTGTGTTTTTAGGGTTTCTAAGGTGATTTGGGGATGGAAGGAATGGTGATTTATAGTGAGAAATGTTGAAGGATCACGTTCTGCAATGAGTTTGTGAAACTAGTTGTGCCTTCAATTTTGAGAATTGTTGTAAGTTAATGTAGGAATTTGGATTTTTGAAATCTGGTGGTTGGGAAGGTACGTCCAAATTAAATGAGATTTGACTGATTGAAATGAAGAGACATGACTAATAAGCTGTGACTTTTGATGTGTTGGATGTCCGAACGACATGAAGCGTCCGAACGATATGAAGCGTCTGACACATCTGTCCGATAGGATTTTCTGAAAAACAGCTATGAACATTGTCGGAAGTTCATTCATCAGGATCGGACGTCCGATAGAATTTGACCAGAATTTTCAAGAGTTCTTTTCTAAAATTCCTAATTTCGAACGTAAATATATAAATTGATCTAAGGGCAAAGGTTTTGTGAAAATATCGGCAATTTGATCTTTTGAACAAATATAATTCACACAAATTTCTCCTTTTTGAACAAGATCACGAATGAAATGATGTTTTATGTCTATATGCTTTGTTCTAGAATGTTGAATGGGATTTTTTGTCAAATTTATGGCACTTGTGTTATCACAATAAATAAGCATATTATCATACAATAATCCAAAATCATTCAAAGTATGTTTCATCCACAATAATTGAACACAACATGCACTAGCGGTAACATATTCCGCTTCAGTTGTGGACAAGGAAATGGCATTTTGTTTCTTACTAAACCAAGACACCAAACAATTACCAAGGAAATGACATGAACCACTAGTGCTTTTTCTAGCAATTCTACAATCACCAAAATCAGCATCCATATAACCACATGAGGCAAATTCATGACATTTAGGATACCATAGACCAAAATTCAATATTCCTTTCAAATATCAAAAAATTCTCTTAATGGCATTTAAATGAGATTCTTTAGGACAAGATTGGAACCGAGCACATAAACAAACAGCAAACATAATATCCAGCCTGCTTGCGGTTAAATAAAGAAGGTTTCCGATCATACCTCTATATTTCTTCTCATCAACACATGTACCTTGTTCATCCTTTTCGAGTTTGGTAGATATACATATTGGTGTTCCAACTTGCTTTGAATCCTCCATGCCAAATCTCTTGAGTAGTTCTTTTGTGTACTTTATTTGATTAATGAAAGTTCCTTCATGAGTTTGAAGGACTTGGAGTTTGAGGAAGAAATTCAATTCTCCCATCAAACTCATCTCAAATTCATTATGCATAATGATAGAAAAATCCTTGCACAAACGCTCATTATTAGCACCAAAAATGATATCATCAACATAAATTTACAGAATAAGGAGATCATTTAATTTTTGTTTTGTAAAAAGAGTAGTGTCTACAATACCTCTCTTAAAACTATTTTCAATCAAAAATCCACTTAAACGTTCATACCAAACTCCAGGAGTTTGTTTTAAGCCATACAAGACTTTTGAAAGTTTAAACACATGATTAGGAAATTTATCACTTTCAAAACCGGGAGGTTGATCTACATAAATCTCTTGATCAATAAAGCCATTTAGAAAAGCACTTTTAACATCCATTTGATACAATTTAAAACCTTTGAAATAAGTAAATGCAAGAAACATTCTAATGGATTCTAGTTTAGTTACGGGAGCAAATGTTTCATCAAAATCTATGCCTTCTTCTTGAGCATATCCCTTGGCTACTAGTCTTGCCTTGTTTCTCACAATCTCGCCCTTATTATTTAATTTATTTCTAAAGACCCATTTTGTGCCTATAATAGGGTGATTTTAAGGCCTTTTAACTAAAGTCCAAACATTATTCCTTTCAAATTGATTTAATTCCTCTTGCATAGCTACAATCCAATAATCATCTTTCAAAGCATCATTAACATTTTTAGGCTCAAATTGTGATACAAATGCAAAATTATCAAGTAGCGGTTTTGAAGAAGAACGAGTTCTTACCTTTTTGGATGGATCACCAATAATCAAATCCTTGAGATGATTTTGAATGAACTTCCAAACTTTAGGAAGATCCTTTGGTAAATCATTATCCTTGTCTTCCTCTTCTTACATTCGGTTTCCTTGAGTGTCATTTTCCTTCAAATTTTCTTCCATTTTAGCATTGTTTTCTTCTTGAAGTGTAAGCTTCTCGAACTCTTTCTGAATATCTACATCATCATCTACACAAGTACTTTCGAAAGAATCACCATTAGACTCATCAAAGGTAATATGTATGACTTCTTCAATCACAAGAGTTCTTCTATTATAAACTCTATATCCTCTTTTGTTTTCACAATAAACCAAGAAAATACCTTCATCTGTTTTCTTATCAAATTTTTCAAGACGTTCCTTAATGTTTAAAATAAAGCATTTGCAACCAAAAACTTTAAAATAGCCAACAATTGGCTTTTTATCAAACATCAATTCATAAGAGGTTTTGTTCAAAATTAGTTTTAACAAAACTCTATTTATCACATAACATGCCGTATTCACGGTCTCGGTTCAAAAATATTTTGGCAATTCATTTTCACTCAACATGGTTCTTGCGGTTTCAACAAGTGTCCTATTTTTTCTTTCGACAACACCATTTTGTTGAGGGGTTTTTACAATAGAAAATTCATGAATTATTCCATTGTGATCACAAAATTCCGGAAAGCCACAATACTTAAATTCTGAACCATTGTCACTTCTAATTTTAACAATGTGTAAACCAAGCAAATTTTGCACTTTTGCAAACAAAGAAACAAAATTTTTGAAAGCATCATCTTTATGAGCAAGAAAAATAGTCCATGCATATCTAGAGTAATCATCAACAATTACAAGATAATATCTCTTTCCACCTAAACTAGTAATTGGTGTAGGACCAAACAAATCAAGATGTAAAAGTTCCAATGGTTTAGATGTAGAAATGTTTCTTTTAGGTTTAAAAGAAGTTTTGGTTTGTTTACCAAATTGACATGCATCACAAATCTTGTCTTTTTCAAATTTAAGTTTAGGCAATTCTCTAACAAGTTCCTTTTTGGAAATTTCATTTAGCACATCCATATTGAAATGACAAAGTTTTCTATGCCACAACCAAGGGTCTTCATTTGAAATTTTAAGACATTTAAAGTTAGAAGAATCAATTTTCTC
This sequence comes from Gardenia jasminoides, assembly GCA_013103745.1. NCBI lineage: Eukaryota > Viridiplantae > Streptophyta > Magnoliopsida > Gentianales > Rubiaceae > Gardenia > Gardenia jasminoides. The sequence goes on from CM023095.1 coordinate 21,575,338, forward strand.
AAGAATCACAACATAGATGTCATTGAATCTTTTTCCTTTGAAAATGATGTTAAATTTTGAATCAAGAACTAAGCATTCATGCTTTTTGAATAAAACAAACAAATCTTTATCACATAATTGACTAACACTAAGCAAATTGTAGCCTAGATTATCAACTAAGAGAACATTATGAACGAATGTTTCACCATTCTTACCAACATCACCTATTCCAATTGTCTTGACTTTCATGTCATCTCCAAATGTCACTTTTCCACTTGATTTTGATTTGAACTTGATGAATTGTGATGGATTACCAGTCATGTGCCTTGAGCATCCACTATCTATGAACCACTTTGATTCCTTTATGACATTTTCTATTTTTACCTGCACAAAAGATAGAGAATTTGGTACCCTTTAATTTTTGGGTCCTTGATGGTTAGAGTCATATTTGACTAACCACATACATTTCATTCCTCTTCTCATATTCTTTCTCACATAGCAATCATGCTTCAAGTGACCTACTTGGTAACAAAAATCACACATAATGGTAGGATTGTTCACATGAATTAGTTTAATAAACCTTACTCCTCTTTTTCTATAAATTGTGAATTCATTTGCACTAAAGTTTAGTTTCCTTTCATAAGCATTAAAATGAGGCTTCAATTCATTTCTTGCAAAAAGATTTTGTTTTTTTATTTTGAAGAATTATGCTAGACTATCCATTCTTCTTTTCAAGTCACTTTGTTTTTCCTTAAACATTTCACAAAGACTTGTTTTTCTATCAAGTTCATGTTATAACTCAATTTGATCTTTTATCAAACAATCATTGTCATATTTCAGCCTTTTGTTATCTTAAAACAAATTTGCATTATCTTGTAAAAGAAATGTGATTTTCTGTTTTAATTCTTTATTTTTAGCATAAGACTCTTTCAAACTATCATGCAACATTCCAACAAATGACTCAAGATCATCGTCATCATCATCATCACTTTCACGTTGAGGGTTGCAAGATGTTACATCCTCATCACCAATTGCCATGAAGGCAATTTGAACCGATTCCTCTTCTTCTTCAATCTCATCTTCCGAATTGCACTCATTCCAAGTGATTTGGAAGTTGTTGAATCTTGACTTTCTTTCATTCTTCATTTCTTTCTTCTTCTTTGTAGGGCAGTCAACTGCATAATACCCAAATTGTCCACATTCAAAACACTTATCTCCTTGCTTTTTGTTGGCATCTTGTCTTCCCTTGTATCTTGTGTTGGATTGATTAAGGTTTTGATTGCTAGGTCCTTCCTTTCTAAATCTTCTTTTGTTGAGGATCCTCTTGAAACTTTTAGTGATGAGAGTGAGATCACTATCATCATCATCCGTGTCTTCATCATCCAATGAGCCCGAATCATCCTCATCTTAGGATGCTTTGAGAGCAATGCTCCTCTTGACCCTTGCATCTTCTTCATCTTGTACCTTGCTTTTGAGTTTCAACTCATAAGATGTTAGAGATTTTATAAGAGACTCAATAGGCATTGAATTCAAGTCCTTCGCTTCTTCAATTGCAGTGACTTTATTCTCCTACTCTTTAGGTAAAGCATTCAAAACTTTTCTGTTTTTCTCACCAAGGGTGTATTCTTTATCCAACACCTCTAAATCTTTGATAAGATCATTAAATCTGCAATACATTTGATCTACATTTTCATGAGATTCCATTTTGAATGATTCATATCTAGTGACCAATATAGACTTCTTTTGTTCCCTAACATCTTCACTACCTTTATGGATTTCCCTTAATTTATCCCAAATTTCCTTAGTCGATTTACATCCTTTAACTCTAATGGATTCATTTGTATCCAATGCACTATATAGAACATTCATGGCTTTAGCATTTGAAGTGAGATTAACCCTATCCTCACGAGTCAACTCATTCCTTGTTTTTAATCTAGGAACATGAGTAATGGGATTATCAATGGTAGCAGTGTAAGGACCTTCATTAACAATAAACCATAGATCAATGTCAATAGATTGCAAGAAGATAATCATACGTTCTTTCCAATTAACATAATTTGATCCATTGAACATGGGTGGCCTGGTGACCAATTGACCTTCTACAAACATGGCATTGTTGGTTGTCATCTTTTCTCTAAGCGGTTAAACTTGATCCTAGAGACTAAGCTCTAATACCAATTGTAAGGCCCAAAGACAACCTAAGAGGGGGAGTGAATTAGGTTGATTACTAATTAATCAAATGATGCCCCTTTTGCAAAATCATCAATGCAACTTCTCACACAATTAATTTCTCAAACAAATGAGCAATGAAAACAGAGAAGTGTAGATGATATAGCAATCAATAAATCGTGAAATAAGCTGTAAATAAGGATGATAGTAAGTAAACCAATTTCCTTCAATGCTCCTCTTTGAGCTTGAAGAATAAAACTCAATTCAAGCAACTTCAACTTGATGAAATTCAATCAATCTTGCGTACAATGGAAAGCTCACTTCCTCCTTGCCCTAAGCAGCACTTAGTCAAGTTAGGAAGTTTTACAATCACTCAAATAACCTCCATAAGGCTACACTATTGAAGAATTCACTCACAATTGAAAAGCTTGCAAAATGAACTCACACTTCAAGACCTACAATTCTTACACCAAGAGTATTTTCTTGCTAAAATCACTCTCAAGAACTTGTATTCTCAGTGTACAAATGTTCCTATGAAGCTCAGACAAGACTGTATTTATAGGGGACCAAAAAGTCCATTGATAATAGTGGTCAACGGATAGAAGGCAGCTGAAGAGTCAACTAGCTGTTGGAGCTATCGGACGTCCGACACATGTTGTGTGTCCGATGCGAGAGTCCGCTAGGTTGTTTCGTTCTTTATCGGATGGCAGATGCATATTTCTGCGTCCAACGAGCTTTGCGTCCGACAGCGACCAGAGAGTTTAGAAATCTTCTTGGATACAATCGGACGTCCAGTGAGGTTGATGTGCGTCCGATAGGACTGTCCGATAGATCCCCTATCTATCGGACGTCCGGTACTTCAAGTTGAGTGTCCGATAGAGAGTTTTCGAGTTTTATCGGACGTCCAATACAAACTATCGAGCGTCCGACAGTTATCAGTGACTTTTGCTTCTTTTGATTGAGTTCTTGAATTTGCACCATTGCATTGATAACCTTAGCTGCAAATATTCTCAATAGAAAATGTTAAATTGATTTCTTCAATTGTTTTGTAATTATCAAAATTCGGGATCACGATTTACATATTTCAAATGAAACCCGGATCGCGAGAAGTCTACAGGATCTAAAACTGGTATCTAGTTTGGTAGCGGAGTCTATTTTGATCTTGGACCACACAAGAACAAAGAAGATGGATAGGGTGACACCACAATCAAGGTGATTACTTGATTGATAAAGTCGTGTGAATACTTAGAATCCTCTAACGTGCTCAAGGCTTGCTTACAAGAAGCATGAGAATCACTCTCAATTTTCTAAAATAGACAACAACTAATTCTTTATTGAATAAGATGTCCTTTTTTAGGCTTACAAAACACAAAACCTAAAGACACGAGGACAAGGTCCAATTCGGCCTTAACAAAGATACAGAAATGAATTCCTACCAAAACTAGGATAACTAAACTTAGCCAACATAGCTAATTGACCAATTATTCTTTAACACTTAAAAGAATTAAAGAAACAATTTGACTTGGTAATCTTGGGAAACCTGTTTGAAGACTTTCATTGAGGAGTTCAAGTGGTTCTTGCATCATTCCTCTCCTCTTGAAAAAATTTGTCCTCAAATCATCGAAACAAAGTGAACTTAACAGCCTATTGGAATATTTTCATGACAACATACCATTATACATGCCTTTTTCCCATCTAAAAGAGACAAGGGAAAATGTTAACGAACTCATCTTGCGGCCCATCCATGAAAGCACAAACCAGCAAGTAATGACAGCTCAATGAGGTGTGGTTGGCATGGCCATCCAAAAGAGCTAAGTTGCTAGGCAGCAAAATTGGTACACCCGAATTAAGTGACGCATGTAAACCATCCACCGACAAAGGAAACAAGATAATCCACTGATGACCAAATTCGGTGATGAGAATGAAACATGAAGATTCATGAACTTGACCTGGTACGAAAATTTCAAGGCTGCAAGGAAGCAACTCAAGATATTGGTGAATTCCGGACTCTCTTCATGCGACAAAGCTAGTAGCACACAGCCAGCTTCAAATCTAAAATATAAAACACAAAAATCAGCATAAACAAGGTTAGAAAATTGAGGAATAACCAACACAATAGCACTAGACCGTTGATAAGAAAATTAAGAACAAAATTTAAATTGAACAACTCCCTTATAAGGTTCCAAAGTGTGCAAATCAACTCCTTTAATACTTCTCCAAGAGATGAAGGTATGGAACAAGTTAAAATCAATGTGATCACACCTTGTAAAATCCACACAAAAGAATAGACACTAAACAAGGCAAACGTTAGTTGGTTAGAACTCAAATCAATCCCTTCAATTTTTACTTTAAGCATAATAAGTAGAGTTTGTTTTTGCTCCTCATGGCTCACGAACTTATTCTTCCTTTTTCTTTTCAACATGCAGCTCATTTTCCTTTTGTAATTGCTCTTCATCCTCAGTAACTTGTTGAGGAGTTAAGGGAACAAGAATAATCTTCTTATCACCATGGATGAAAGAATACTTTTAGTATGACCACTTAAAGATACATCATTGTCTAACTGCCATGGTCATCCCGAGATAATATGAGTGGCTTGCATGGGAATAACATCACACAGAACTTCACATTCCAATTTGAATAGGCACACACACTTGATGATAAACTCAAACATCTCCATCCATTGTCAACCATTGTAGACGATAAGGCCTTGGATGTTTGATGGTTGGAAGAGCCAGTTCTCTCTACCATGAGTAAGCTTATGATGTTGGTGCAACTTCCTTCATCTATGATCATATTACAAATCTTATCTTTTACTTGCCATTGTGTGTGAAAAATATTCTCTCATTGCGATTCTTTCTCATCATGAGCAAGCATAGTGAGAGCTTTGCGTGCAACCAAGTACCCTAGGGCAGCTTTAGGGGGTTCTTCTTCCGAATCATCTTTTTCTATTAAAGGTGGCATTTCTTCATAAGCAGTTTCATTATCTGTAACAATTTCACCACTATCCAACATGAGTATAATTCGTTGGTTAGAGTATTGAGATTGTATCTTACTATATCCTTCGCACTTAAACATTTACGATCTTGATTACGTGCTTTTGAAGGTTCTTGGACAACTTGGATAGATTTGGAATCATTCCTTGAGTTCGATTTTGGAGCAACATCTCACAGCTTAGACGGTAGGGTGGAAACCGCAACTACTACCTCTCTTCTTGGCTGAGAATTTCTCCAATTGGTAGCTTGAGAGATGGTATGTTGATGAGTACTATCCCTCCTCTTGAGCCACCTTTCTATCTTCACCATCTTGTCCAACATCTCACTCAAATCTATGTAATATTAGAGCTCAATGCGTTCAGCAATTTCAGGCCTCATTCCATTCAAGAATCTTGCTATGATAGTTTCTAAATCTTCATGAATATCCACCCTCATTATGGCCATTTCTATCTCCTTAAAATAATCTTTGACGGACATATCACATTTAGTAAGCGTTTGAAGCTTTTGATGCAAATCTCTATGACAGTAACTCAGCACACAATGCTTCCTCATGATCCCCTTCAATTCACCCCACATATTAACTCCACGTTTACCACTCCTTCTTCAGCTAGTACGTAGTTGATCCCACCACACCATAGTATAATCCGTAAATTTCACGGTGCCTAGTTTAACTTTTTGCTCCTCGGTATACTTTTGGCAATCAAATACCATCTTAATCTTACTTTTCCACTCCAAATAAGGCTCATGGTCAGACTTTCCTTGAAAAGAAGGAATTTTGAGTTTAATACCTTTGATAGAGTCATCCCTCATTTAGGACTACGACAGTCAGCCTTGGTATTTATGATTAAGACTGTAGATGCACATTGGGAATAGAGAACATATAATTGATTATTGAAGGTCTAGCTTGCTTGGCTAACAATCTTAGTAGAATACTCAGCATTCCTAGAAGTCACACACATATTGATCCATTACTCATTACATAAAATAGCATATTGCTACTCTAAAGAGCGGTAATCTAAGGTATCAACCATCTTTGCTGCTAGTCATCATTTAGATTTACATCTCGTAGGATAATGTGAAGATTGAGATATGGACACACGCTGTGGGTAAGGTTTGCTTGTCACTAAATTATGTTTTACTATCTCTAGTTTCAATCTTGAGGAGTTATTTCAATCTAGTCAGTTTACTCTCATCTGGTTTTACGTATAAGATGCACCAAACTCCTGAATAATGATCTTGATTAGATATTCAAGAATCTTGTGTGACAGTGGACTTTTGCCTCTGCAGGTGGATTAATTGAAAATGATTTCATACTTGCTGCTAAGATCATTGGGCTTGATCTGTAACAACTCCTCAGTAGAGAAGTTGGAAAATAACTTTTTGAAAAGGTTTAGTGTTGGTAAATGAGCAAGAATAAAAATATCAAGACTTGTATTTGACGACTGGAAAATGAGCTTAGTTTCTTCATTGATCATTACCCCTATTTATTGTGTTTACAAGAGAACAAACCAACTAACAATTCTTTAAAAAATCTCAACCAAACTACTTGATAACATGATCAAATCTTGACTAAAATATTTGCTAACAAACCAAAATAATATTTTGGTTAACAAATATTCTAACAACAAGACTTATTTACCTAATAACCAACTTATTCTCATATCAAAAAACTGACCTAGAAAATCTGTAGAAAAAGTTAGCATATCTCAACACTCCTCCTTGCTACTTTTGCTGCAGATTCCCAATTGTGCTCTCAAGTGTCAAACCTTGTTTTAGACAAGGCCTTCGTAAAAAAGTTTGCAATCTGGTTAGCAGTCTTGCAATAAACTAGAATAATTTCTTCATTCTTTTAAACTTCTCAAAGAAAATAATACTTGATTTTGAAATGCTTAGTCCTCCCATGAAACATTGGATTGTTGGAGATAGCTATAGCAGTTTCATTATCAACAAAAATTTGAGTAACTTCTTGTTGAACATGATTCAAATCAGCCAATAATTTCCTAAGTCATAAGGCTTGGTTAACAATGGCAGTAACAGCAACATATTCTGCCTCAGTGGTAGATTGAGCCACCACATCTTGCTTCTTTGAATTTTAAGAAAAAAATCCACAATCCAAGTTAAACAAGTACCCAGAACTGCTTTTCATGTCGTCATATGAACAAACCTAATCACTATCTAAATAGTCATGTAAAACCAATTTGTTTGATTTTTTGAAGCAAACACCAAAATCAGTAGTGCCTTTGACATACCTGAGTACTCATTTTGCAGTTTTGAAATGCAACTCACTTGCACAATGGATAAACTTGGATAGTAAACTTACAGTATACAAAATATCTAGCCTTGTTGCTATAAGATACATCAGACAAATTACAAGTGTAAGGGCCGTAACGAAACCCTAACCTTTAATTGGACTTTTCATGAGTCATTTTGTAATTTCATTACTGCATGTCCATGATCATGTAAATTTTAAAACCAACGGAAAGATTTTCAACAATAGACCAAGTAAGTAATTAAAACCCCTTAAATAAAATTAGGGTATGACCATACTTAATACGAATCATCCTAAAACTATGACAGTTGTATACTAAACCCTAAGTGTTTCTTCTTCTTCCAATTTCCAACCGGTTACACCTCCACAAGATTGAACCGCCATGAACCATCCTTGAACCGAATTCCTTTCAACCAAAATCAGACCATATCCAATCAATTGAACCATATTTTTCCCTCTCAAACTCCATTCGAATTTAGCTCAAGGAATTTCAGCAAGAACCGCCACCCATTCCCTCCATTCCATGGTTGCCAATTGTCAAATTTTGAGCTGAAAATTCTGGCAGCAAACATGCCTTTTTCCCCCTCCCTAAAACCGGCAGCATGCTTGGTCTTAAGCATGGAATTTTCAGACCTCGATTAGCAAGCTAATGATGCTTCACCTCCTCTCATGCCCAATGCATGAGAGAGAGAGAGAGAGCTGTGCCATTTGTCAACCAATTCAGCAAAGCTTGTTCATTTGAACAAGCAATCTCAGCGGAAAATATCATCTCCAATCTGGCCGAACTCCTCAGCAAAGACTCACTCCCATTTCACTTGCATTTCATTTCCATTTCACTTCCATTCTCTCAAAAACTCACTCTCATTTTTCACTTCAGCAAATCCCTCCAAGCTTCAACCGAAACTCTCCAACATTTTCCCTCACTTTTGCTCCAGAAAATTCTTCACTAAACTCCAACCGAAAGCTCCTCCTTGTTCCTCCATCACTTAACCTTTTCTTGACCTCTCAAGCCTTGCACCAAGAAGATGTTCTTGGCTACAAGTTGCTGGAAAACAAGTTCGAAATCTGGAATGGACTAAGCTAACTTCTTCCCTTCGAATCTAAGCCAAGCAAAAAGGTAAAACCTAGTCATTTTCTTTGTAAAAGAAATTCTGGTTAGCTTGAAGACTTTTTCCTCAGCTTATTCCGTTTCTTGAAGCTGGAAAACAGATTTGAATTCCACCCTCAAGCAGCCTGGATCAACCGTCTCTTGCTTAACCAAGAAAGGTAAGCCATAGCAACTCCTACTAGTTCATCCACAACTTAGTTTCCTTGCTTAAAAATCGGCTCTCTCTCTTGTAGCTTGACTTTGAACTTCATCAGCTTAAAACTCCCTTGAGTGTTGTTCTTGAGGCCGGTTGAAGGGAGGAAAACCCCTCCTACATTCTCTTTTCTTTTAATGATAAAACCACATTACACAAAAGGAGGTCATCTTGCCTCTAAACTGCCATGCATGTATTATGGAACTTAAAATTATGTTGCATGTCTATATTACTCTATTATGTTCCTGGAAAATTTTAGCAAGCTATAAGGGGGTATCAATTCGATGATTCTAAACTAATCTAAAAATTTAGAACTATGAAACTGACCTAACTATTCCATGCATGATGAGTGATGATGGCTGGACATTTTCCTTGCATTTGGTTATGATTCAACAACCTTGATTCCTGCTATTTTGGAATGGATGTGGACTGATGGGTTTTGCCCCACTCCATCCGAAGCCTTTCTTGTTAGTAACTTGCTGAAATCGACCCTAGCATGTGCCACATTCCACTTGATTTATGAAGTTTTAGGTTAAAAGCTTGCATGGATAAAATGTTTAACAAAAACCAAGCATGAGTTTTAAGTTGTTAGATGAATGTGTCACGTGCTTAAAGTCCCTTAGCTTCTGGAAATCAAACCGAACCTTTAACCACACGGCTATGGCTGAAATTTCACAAAAGTTACTCAAACTGTATTTTTTTTCAGAAACCAGTAAACCAACCAAACTAAAATAAAATGCTTTTATCTCACTGTTTATAACTCCAAATCATGTACCGTCAGTGGCATTCGAAACTAGACCCAAAGAGCTTCGTTTTGGTACCTCACATGCCCCATAACTCATTTTCTACACACCGTGGCAAACTAACGAACATCGCTCAAAAATCAAATCGGCGAAATTCTGGAAAATGACAATCTTGAATGTTAAAGGCCAAACTTGACCAATTTCTGAAATGATTTTTGATTTTATGTCTTCTGAGAAAATAAAGATCTACGAATCTAGTTTTGAATGGTTCTAAAATCATGTAATTCGCGCGAGTAGAAATTTAGATTCGATTTTTGAAAGAAACCGTGGCAAATTGATTTTTCACACAAACAAATCTTATGAAACTTTCATTTACTATCTTCGGTCATTTGACAAAACTTTGATTTTATAAATTCAAATGCCGACCTATAAACCCTGTTTTAACCCCATGGAGGAATTATTACCTCAACTAGACCCAGACGGGTCAAACGAAATCAAATTCGTTTTCAAAACAAAGTCATGAAAACTCGTTTGTAAGCACGACAAATAGATTTAAAGCCCCGTTAGTCAAAATTTCCTAACCAAAACGGGCTTCCTTCTAGTCTCTTCAAAATAATACATTATGTTATCAAAATCCGTTTAAAAATATATCAACTACTAAACAGATTTTCAAACCCTAACACTACCAAATTTTCGAAACTCACGCATTTTGACCTAACCAACCAAGGCTTATATTTTCAAAATTCGAACCACCATTTTATCACCCTAGAAATTTGTTAAAATAATCAAAATACGCTATCATTTTATAAAAAAAAAAGTGAATTGGTCAAAATTGATTTTAATAATTAAAAGTTGATATAATAAATGTGTACCTCAGGAACCGTCAGTGATACAAACGAGGGCTTTGAGACCCAGGATTTCGACTCACCTACTCAATCTTGATCAACAAAGGTGAGGGTTCTTATTTGTTGCTAATTGATTCTTGTTGCTAGGTATCACTTGTTATTGTATGATACCTGTTACTACATGTGAGTTATCATTGATTGATTGAAACTAGGATTTCATGTAAAATAAATTTTATTGCTTGACTTGACTCAACGTGCTTAGGTGGTTTAGTATGTTTTGTTTTAAAAGAACAATAAAATTGTTTTCTTTTCGAGGCTTGAGGTGAAGAGGCTGGCCTTCAAGGCCCCTCGCCCCTAAAGGCTGATGCACTCTCCTAAGGGGGCTCGAGGTTGAAATTGATCGTCAGTTGTCCCTCACCTCTAAAATAGTAAACTAAACCACCGTATTTGTGCCTGTGCATGTCAACTGTGCATGACCATTGGCCGTAGGGATCCCAAACCCCAGAGGCGAGTCGGCCTATTCCGAGTCGGCAGTAGGGCTTGGTCGGGTACGTCGACGGACCCTGGGTCCTGTTTAAAGGTTACCTCGAGTGTACACCACCTCCTGCTTGTTTGGTTTTCGGATCCGAAGTTGGGTGAAAGGGGTTGGAGAATGAAAATAAAATGACCAGAGTACTGTAGACTCTGTTTTCCCCTCCTGAGATTGTTACTGCGATTATTATTCCATGCTTGCTATTGTTTAAATGGCTCAATGAGCATCTTGACTGTTACAGTTCTAAAACCTGTTATGTGGAAAAGAATTTACTGTCTCACAACCTTCCTTAAATGGAAGTTTATCGTACTTGAAACTAGTCCTATACGGACATTATTGTTTACAAAGCTTGTTGTACTTATGTGCTTAATTGTTATGTGTTTTGGGACTCTCACTGGGTTTAGAAACTCACCCCATATATTTTCTCATCCCAGGATTTCCAGGTATTGAGAGGAGTACCGAAGGAGTACAAGCCAGTTGAATCTTTTGAATGTTTGGTGTATTTGAATCTATTATGATGTCAATGATAATGTTTAAGAATTCTCTTTTGAATTATTGTGGTAAGGGTTGTGAGTCGAACCCTAATGAATGTTGGATAGTAAGTTATGTTGATCTATTTGAAGAATATATCCTGTTTGACAAACCTTAGTCGAATTGATTGATTGCTCGAGTCCTGGCGAGAGTTGGGCCGGCGGCCGCAGGTCCTATGGTTCACCTTAGGAAACATGGGGCCGCCACAACAAGACTTTTGTATAAACCGTCATCAACTTTGGCAGCTCCATCATCTTTACTAAGCTTCTCATTCTCTATCAAAGGAGTGCTAATTGATTTACAATTCTTCATATTGAATTTTTTCTTCACTTCTCTTGCGTACTTATGTTGACTTATGAAGTTTTCTTATTGAGATTGAATAATCTCCATGCCAAGAAAATAAGACATTTCTCCCAAGTCAGTCATTTCAAAAACTTGCTTCATCTACTCCTTAAACTGATTTATCAAAATTGGCTTGCTTCCTGTAACAAGTAAATCATCAATATATAGTGAAACAACAATCATATCATCATCAATAATTTATACATAAAGTGTTGATTCACTCAAACTCTTCTTAATCCAATCTTCAGAAAATGATCATCATTTCTGTTGTACCAAGCTCTTGGTGCCTGTTTTAGGCCATATAGAGCCTTTTGAAATAGGTACACCTTGTCTTTTTCACCTTCCACTTCAGATCCTTGTGGTTGTTCAACAAAGGTCTCCTCATCCAAGTAGCCATTTAGGAATGTTGATTTGACATTAAGTTGATAAACTCTCCATTCTTTTTGAACTACAAGTGCCAGGATCATCCGAATGGTATCAAGCCTTGCTACTGGTGCAAATACATCTGAGAAGTCCACTCCAAATTATTGACCGTATCCCTTGACGACCAATGTTGCCTTATGCTTGTTTATAGAACAATCAGCATTTAATTTGGTTCTAAAAACTTAGTTGACACCGATGGGTTTCTTGTGAATTGGTATATCCACAAGTGTCCAAGTATGGTTCTTTTCAATCATCCTCATCTCCTCCTTCATTACCTCGATCCACTTCAAATCTTTGGCAACTTCATCATAATTTGCAGGTTCAATAACTGCAACATTACATTTGTTATAAATATCAGAAAGTAATCTAGTACATTTAACTGGAATGTGATCTATTGATTCATCAATTTTCTCCTCATGAGATTCTTGAAATTCAAATCTGTTGGTATGTTCAACTTTAGAATTGTTCCAATCCTATGTTACAAATTCATCAAAATGGAAGTCTCTACTGACTATCACTTTTGTAGTCAAAGGTTGATAAACATTGTAACTTTTGGCACTGGTGCAATAGCCAATTAGCATTCAATTTCTGCCTTTTCATCAATCTTACTTCTCTTCACATCAAGAACATGTGTGTAACAGATACAGCCAAACACCTCCAAATTTTGCACCGAGGGTTTATATCCAAACCAAGATTCAAATGGGGTTTTTCCATTCAGTAATTTTGTGGACAGCTTGTTTAAAAGATAAACTGCAGTGTTGACAGTTTCAACCCAAAATTTCTTTGGCAATTTTTTCTCAAACAGCAAACACCGACCATCTCCGTAATTGTCTCGTTCTTTCTTTCAGTTACTCCATTTTGTTGTGGAGTATAAGTGACAGTCAATTGATGTTCAATCCCTCACAAAACTTGTTGAACTTATTAGAAGTATATTCCGTTCCATTATCGAATCAAATCACTTTAATTGTCTTACCACTCTGATTTTCAATTCAATTTTTAAACTTCCAAAAAATAGGAGCCACCTCTGACTTTTGCTTCATAAAATAAATCCATCAATATCTGCTAAAACCATCAATGAAAATTATAAAATATTTTCTACTATTTAATGAAGGAGTTTTTTTCATTGGACCACAGACATCTGTGTAAATAAGTTGAAGCTTTTCTGATGCTCTCCAAGTTTTGTTATGAGAAAATGACAATCTGTTTTGCTTTCCAAATTGAAAACTTCATAAACTCCACCATTTTCTTCAATAAAAGGCAAGTTCTGTACACAACTATTCTTATACATATAGTTAAGGTGTAAAATTGTGATAGTGACCCAATCTTTTATACCATAACTTGGATTGATCCTCTAAACTTGAATATGCATGTGAACTAGCTTTCAACCAATTTAGAGAAAAACTTTTTCCATTCATCTTTACTGAAAAAAGTTTACCTCCATCTTGATCATAAATGACACATGTTCTATTTTTGAAGATGACAGAATAATTTTTGTCAACCAATTGCCCAACACTCAATAGGTTTTGATTAATTTCAGGTATATATAGAACATTAGAAATTATTTTAGTACCTAAACCATAATCAGTAACCACGTTACCTTTGCCTTTTACCTTAATACAGTCTCCATTTTCAATTTTAACTTTGAAAATACATAATTTATCCAAGTCCCTAAATATAGACTCATTATATCCCATGTGATGAGTATAGCCACTGTCAATTAGCCAAACTTCACTAGAGGTGCTACTTGCAAAACAGGTGGTCACAAATAACTGCTCCTCCTGTTATTGGTCAACTATTTGAGCATGTTGGTTTCCTTGGTTGTTTTTACACACCTTTTCTACATGTCCCTTCTGATTGCATGACCTACATTGAATCTCAGGTCTCCACCAGCAATGTTGTTGCAAGTGTGACGTCTTCTTGCAGTATGGACATTGAGAAAATTTTCCTCTTCTTCCATTATCTCTGCTAGGCTCACCTTCCTTCTTGTTCTTCTTGTTCCACTACTGCCTCTTCCCTTTGCCATCTTGCTGACTTTTGTTTTTGTCTTTCGCCTGAAAAGCACCTTCTACTACTTCCTCGATTCGAACGGCTCTTCTTTACTTTTATGCTTGTAAGGCATTGATCAGTTCGGACAAAGTGATTTGAGAAAGATTTCTTGAATTTTCAAGTGAGAAATTTTGGGTTCAAACCTTTCAGGTAAGCTTACCGAAACTTTCTATACGACTCTACTATTAGGTAATTGTTCTCCAATCAACCTGATTTTATTCACAATATCTAAGAGTCCGTCAGAATACTCTTTGATGTTTTCTGAGTCTTTCATCTTAAGAAGTTCAAATTCCCTCCTAAGATTCAAGACTTGCATCTGTTTTGTTCTGCCATTTTCTTGGAAAGCCATCTTGAGAGCATCTCAAGCTTCCTTCGCAGTTTTACAGGTCATAATTTTTGTGAACACTGTATCAGGAACTGCTAAGTGAATGCATGTCAAGACTTTTGATCTCCTTTTGACTGCATCCCTATGAGCTCTCATTTCTGCAATTGTTGGATTTTCAGACAATTTCGGAACAGGATCATCTTCTACCATATCCCAAAGATCATTGACTACCAAATAGCACTTCATTTTGACAGCCCAAATTTGGCAGTTGTCACCAGTAAATTTTGGAGGATTGTATTGTTTCCTGGCATTTTTTGATGTTGAATGTTTAAGTGTATAATTTATGATGAAAAAGGGATTTTTACTAGATTCACTCAGCCTCAAAAGAAACAGACCCTTAAGACTTTAGCTCTTGATACCACTTTGTTGGTAAAATGAGCAAGAATAAGGATATCAAGACTTGTATTTGAGGGCTGAAAAATGAGTTTAGTTTATTCATTGATCATCACCCCTATTTATAGTGTTTACAAGAGAACAAACCAGCTAATAATTTTTTAAAAAATCTCAACCACACTACTTGATAACATGATCAAATCTTGAGTAAAATATTTGCTAACAAACCAAAATAATATTTGGTTAACAAATATCCTAACAACAAGATTTATTCAACTAATAACTAACTTATTCTCATATCAAAAACTAATCTAGAAAATTTGTAGAAAAAGTTGGCATATCTCAACATTTAGGTACTTGTATATTTAAGAGGAATAGGTGACCTCATGTCATGGCACTAGGTCGCCTTTCCCACAAAAGATCTTTGTCCACTAGGAACATCTAGGTAGATGGAGTTTCCAGGTTCTAAGTGGTTTACAAGCTTGAAGTATTCCGACTTCTTTACATTGCTTTTGCTGGAATTCTGTGATGACGAAACAATTTTTGTCTCAACTCTGAGCTTCTTCAGATGGTCTTTTCTAAATAATGTTATTATTCAATCAGGTGTTAGCTATTTGTCTAACCAGTCAATGAAAGTGCCAAGATTGACTTGCTGTCAGATGAACTCAGAAGAGCACAAAATCAGAATAATAAAACGGGTAAAATACAAGGAACCTCCCTGTGGGTTTTGCAAAAGACACATAACCCCCGTACAGTTTGAAAACCTACACACAACCTCCTCATACTTCTAACTAATGTGGAATGTGACCCTTTACCGGCTATTGGACCTGCTGATAATGTATCAGCGATGCATTTTTGACCGGTCAATGAGGGAAAGACATTTTCATTCCAAAAATACCCTGAAGGAGGTAATATTAGGGCATAGAGCCGATAACTATAGGGGGTAATATTAGGACATTTTCATATTTAGTATCAACACCCTACCCTTCTCCTGGTGCCGCTGTTCAGCCTCTTTCTCCACTTGTACCTTTGACCTCAATCGTTGATTCTCAACCAACTTATCATCATTAACCAAACCAGCAGAATCCCTAGTAGTACCTTGCTTCAATGGAACAAAATCTTGCTTAGGCTGATTGTGAGTAACCTTAGCAGGCCTAAGAGACGGATTTTTCTTGAAACATGACTCTTCCAAGTGACAAATTCTTTCACAAAAATTGCAATATTCAGGCCAGACCTCATATTCAATTTTCTTCCATATGCCATGAGACCTTCGCCAATTCAAATTCTCCGTATTGGAGTTTTGGCAACACCAGGTTGTATTTAAAACCCTGGCCAGTGAAGGCCTCCTCAAATCAACTGTAGCTGCAGCAAATTGTAAAGGGCATCCAAGCAACGACGCAATCTTGTTTAAATACTTCATGTTATAAAAATGCAAAGATAGTCCCGGAAAAGAAACCAAAATAGGAGCAATTGATGATTTTTGATTGGCTTTAAAATCAATGACCCATTTTGATATTTGCATATGAGAATTTTGCACGAACCAAGTTCTATGGAGAAACAATCTTGTGTAATCCTCCTCTAACATAGGTCAAATTATAATGTGATTAGAGTCTAAAAAACCCACTAAACAAGCACCACGAAATTTCAAGGATACAGAAAACCTCCTTACCGTCTTCATGGGTTGCCTATTGAAAGCAAACCTACCCACCAAAACATTAGATAGTAGTTCCACCAACTTCAATTCCTCTTCACAAGAGATGATTAAAGTTGGTTCCCAGCAAATTGAAGAGCACGATTCAAAATCAGGTAGAGAAGATCCAGCCATCAATGTGCCAACCCCACCAGTCAACGCCATGGCAAAAGACTTCACCGATGACTTGATAGGAAAGCCAGTGGCCTCAGAAGACCGAAGGCCAACCATGGCCGCCAAACGCACAAAATCTTATGTCGCTTGAGAAAGAGAGAAGAGAGAGGAGAGAAGGCGAAAGCCTAAGAATTGTTTTTCGACTTCATGCGCTCTCTCTACATATTATAACAGGGTATTTTAGGCATTCTATGCGCTCCCGATAACTCAACGGGGTTAGTAGGTCAATTCCACATTAGTTAGAAGTATGAGGAGGTTATGTGTAGGTTTTCAAACTATAGGGAGGTTATGTGTCTTTCGCGAAAATCACAAGGTTGTTCCGTGTATTTTACCCTAATAAAAACCAATTGTTTTGAGGATCGGTTATCCGTATAGTACGACCGTAATTGATCTAATTCAATGCTAGTCATGGACCAGTTGACACGTTCACTGTTTTCAACCTATGGCAAACCAAATGAATATCATTGTCAATGCACTCTAGGTGCCTGTGTCCGGCATACATGGACGATAAGGATTGTAGGTGCGTCTGTTCAGGCGCCGTTTTATGGAGTTTGCAACATCATTGAAGTTGTTACCATCTCTGAGATGCCAAAACGAACCATCATGGCCTGGCTCTTGTTCAGTCCAATTAGGACAAGTTCGTGGGGTATAGAGCTCTTGCAAACAGAATCATGCTTTTGAAGTTACTACTTTCAGTTCACTATATCATGGATCTTGCATTCATTTTTGAAGAACTTATTTCAGTCTACAAAACTAGTTCATACAAATATTTTGGGTGTAATTACTATATGATACGATTGCACAACAGTCCAATTAAAGTAAGGTTCGCAGGGTAAATATCTCTTGAAAACAGAATCATGCTTTTGAAGTTTCTACTTTCAGTTCATTATATCATGGATTTAGCATTTATGTTTGAAGAACTTATTTCAGTGTATAAAACTATTTATACAAATACATTGGGTGTAATTACTGTATGATACTATTGCATAATGATACAAGAACTAATAAGCAACCTTCGAACCCCTTTCTCCGGTAACATCATGCCTTTTAAAATGCTTTTGGTTGTCGCATTGTTTTCTTGCTGTCAAATGCTCTTTGGTCAATTAGCATTTGCTAAAAGCTTGATCCTTCTTGGTGATGAATAGAAGCAGCTTCTGATTGCATTGATAGTCAGCTCACAAGGGGTCTGTGCCAGTGATTAGCCACGCTAGTAGTAGCATCCTGGAGAACCATCAAGCAACAGTTCCAAGTTAGGTGCGATATGGTTACCCAGAAAATACAGGAGTGGAAAAAATTAGACTTACAATCCACAGTTCTCACTATGCCTCTGTCAGCAGCAGTTTAGGCAACGACTGAAAAGTGAACATGTATTACCTGATTGGACTACTCTTTAGTACACCAAACTACTTGATACGCTCTAATTCTAAAAGGAAAAAAAAGGCTTCAATTTCAAGTACATCGTCATTTTCATGATTAGTTTAAGGTCATTTTAACTGCTTGATTCTCCATGGAATCATGTATCAAACTGATAAACTCAAGCATACTCCAGTTAGAAGTCTGTCCTTTATAACATGTCATAGTAAATTATCTTCACACAAGCACAGTTGGAACCGTTCCAAGTAAAAACTAGCAGTTACTCTTTGGAACGAATTAAAAAGAGATTGTAGAAGTTGAACAAGACTATGAACAGTGATTGCTAGACTTTTCCTTTGTAGCATGAGATAAAGCCATTTGGATTTTCTGGATTTTCAGAAGGAACTTGCACCTCTGAATTTTGTGTTTGGATGGAAAAGTTAACACTGATAGCACAAGAATTATGCAAGGATACAGCATAATTGAGTATCATTAAACTCAGTAGATCCTCGTATTATGCAATACCTTTGGTTTCAGATACTGCCTAAGGAGGTGACATGATATTTAATCTAGTTTAGCTTGATCTAAAGATACATACATAGTATAGCTGCCAAATGGAGAGCACAGTTGCTAGACAAAGTTATGGAGTTAGTTCCATAAGCATGGGGAATATATAACTTATTTAGGTCTCAAATTGCATTTCTGAAGACTTCAAGTAGCAGCTGGATGCACCAATCATGTAAACACAGAAACCTAAGTTATCAAAACACAGAAGAAAGTGCTCATGATTCACTTCAATGTTGCAGAGACAAAATTATGTTGCATAACCAAAGGTTTATGTATTTTGTTTTGGCCACTAGGACAAGAAAGAAAATGCAGACCAGTAGGAAAGTAGAAACCGACAGCTGTCCAATTGAAGAAGGAAGTGAGCAAAGCAAAGCTCAATCGACTTTCTAAACATGTCCAACATATTTCAGACAAGGACTCCTTTGTAGAATTGAGTCTAGGAGATTAAAGAAAAAAATATATGCTATAGGTTGATAAACTAAGTTGTCAATGAATCAGAGATTAAAGAAAAATCTATGCTATAAGTTGATAAAAGAAGTTATCAGTGAATCAGAGAGAAATAATGCATATAAAGAGTTCTATTTGTAGAACAATGTTAAGGTTCATGAGAACCTTGGGAGATGAATCAATCCCACCAGATCTTTAATCGTTATATGAAAAATTTGATCTATGAACGACAAACATAATCCAGCATGTTGCACTAAAGATCATCCAGATGAAGACTTCACAGCATTGATGAACTGTATTAAGGAGGAAACATGTAAGCTCACAGACTGCCTATAAAGGTTGAGATTGTTAAGACTCTCTTTTACAAGCTCCGTTAGTTCCACGAAGCCAAATAATAGAGAAAAAATGCTATGCCTTGCTATTAGTTATCAACAAGTTTTTTGTACATACCCTATGCTAGCAAACTTCATAGATTAGTCGAATTTCTTGAATGGGTTTTACTTCATTCAAAAGAAGTACCTTACAAGAATCTCCAAAAGCTACAAGACAATTTTCCTAGTCAAATTACACAGCATTAGTTATTAGCCTAGTGCTCCAACATCGAATAGCACTATATCATAAGCACAAGAACATCAAATAAAGAGTTGACAAACATCATAATGAAATTATAGTTGATTGAGGAAAACAAGAGTTACCTCCAATGAAAATCTCATCTTGAGACTGGTTTCTGCAACAGAGCAGTCAAGTAAACCTCCCCACTCTTCAATCCACTTGAATCAGTCTTGTTGGCCACAGCCCATTTCACCTTCTTGTACACTAACTTGCCAATCAACGGGGCAAAAACCCTCTCAAGATCCACTTTTTTACTGAAAAAATGGTCCAACCAAAAGTATCCTCCACCCCTCAACACTCTATCAACATCAAAAAACAAGAATTCCATTGCAGTCACAGGTATCCACCTATTCACAGCATGCCCACACCTCACCAGATCCACCACTCCATCAAACACTGGCAGCCTCTGCTGCAGTGGAACATGCAATGGAACCAAGCCCCTCAGTGCAACTGCCTCATTATAGGGTGCCCCGAGATTCATAGTGGTGGTTATAACTGTCACATTTTGCAGCTTCATTTGAGCTGCAAATGTCCCTGTACCACCTCCAATATCAAGTGCAAGCCTAATAACACTTTTTGCTGACTTTGAAATCTGCAAAAGCTGTGAAATTGGGAGATCCAGATCTGATTTATACTCCAAAAATCTTGATTTTTCCACTGTCATGTCAAATCCCATTTCGGAGTTGAATCTTGCGAGGCAGGTGAAGCTTTTGCAATTACTATACTGGGACCAAATTACAGTGTTTTCCGGGATGGTGCCGAAAGGGCTTGTAGGAAGTGAACTGGGGTTGGTGCTGGTTGTTCTTGAAAAGCAGCGCCGCCGTGGGAGAGGGTGGCAGCCGCGGAGGATAAGAGACTCAGCTAAAAGCGCATCACTTGGACAGAGACTAAAAGGGGTGTAATTCATGTACTGATAAAGAAGCTCAGGATAGTCCTTGCAAGAAGAAGCAATAGGGGAGATGTGAGTGTAAATCAGGAGGTCAGATGGGATGGTGGGGTGGGATTTTTTAGCACTGGAAGTTGTTTCAGTAGTGGTAGATTGGAGGCGCGTGAGGTGGTTAATGGTGGCGCGTATGGTGTGAAGTTGATGGAGGAGATGGTCAGGGACTGCGGCTGGAGCAGGGGTTTTAGATTGGAGGTTGGATGAGAGGTGGTAAAGTGAAAGAATATTGGTAGCAACCATGGCTAGCAGGAGCAGCATGTTTAGGCCCATTGTGAATCTGATCATTTGGGTAGATTTTCTTGGTATTTGATACTGTTTTCAAGGGGGCCTGTCTCTGTCTCTGTTTCTGTTTCTGTTTCTGCTCAGCTCTTAAATGTAAAGTGGAAACTTTTGTAAGCTGTTTAGTTTAATGCTCTTATTTTTGGCTCTATCCTATATTCTTTAGTTCTTCAGCTGACTCATCACTCATTAGTGCCTTTACAACCGATGAATTGATGTTGTGTTATACGTATCTGCAGAGTCATTTACATGCATATACAGATTTTGGTGCTTATGATGGCTGAGTTGGAGAAGATATAGTGTGAGGGGAATCTTGATCTGAGATTTAAGATGCGTTGACTGTGGCATAAGATCTGTTTTTTTTTTTTTTTTTTCAAGGTAAAAACTGTTTTTTGTTTTGTTTTTTTTTTTTTTTGAGTAAACATGGTTAAGTTCCTTTTCTTTTAAGTTTTGACTTCCTCAGTTCAAGAACGGAGGTTTCTCTCTTCTTTGAGAGCGTTTGGAACTTTGGATATTAGATTATTTGACATAATTTGATAAAAAAAATATTGTAATATTTTTTTAATATGATGTATGCGAGATAAAAAAGGTGATTGGAAAATGTGATAATGATGTAAACAAATAAATAAGACAAATAATGCACTATCCAAACTAAATAGTGATAATGTCAAAATAAGGAAATCTAGGGTGAGGATTTCGGATATTAAACTAACATAAAATTAGCGAGTTAGGATTTAGCTCTTGCGGTTTGAGTAGAATTGGTCGAACCAACAAATCTATTAGAAAAAGTAGGTCCACTCTAGATAATTATCAAGTTGAACCTATAACGTATCTAACTCATTTAAATTAAAAACTAAATTTTTGTTTTTTAGGGCATAAAATAAGAAACAACATCTTAATTAGTGTTGCAAAATGGCTTATAAAAAAATTGTATTGAAGCTGAAAATGAGTTTATGTCAACTTATATTATTCATTCATAAACATTTTATTTATAGTATTTATATGAAACAAACTAACACAAATCCAACTAACAATTATCCTATAAAATTTCGATAAAATTATTTGATCACATGATCTCCTACTTAACAAATTTTAACTAAAATATTTGTTAACAAACCAATATGATTTTTGATTAATAAATACTTATCAACATTATTTATTCAGCAACTAACTACCTTTATTCTAACACCAAAAACTATCTAGTAATATCTAGAAAAATCTGTAGGAAAAGTTGCATATTCCAACACTCATCCTTACCACTTCTGTTGCAAATTTTGAATTGTCTTTCCAAATCTTTAAACCTTGTTTTGGATAAGCCTTTTGTTAAAAGTTCATCTCTTTTGAGTTGAAGGTCAGCCTTGCAACAAACTTTTTTTTTTTGTTTTTCTTTTTTTGTGCCAAACTCCACTTCTTTTGATTTCTTGGGTGTATCTAAATAACCTTATCATAGGTTCAAAATGGAACATCCTTCTACGATATTTGAACTTGTATAGAAAAAATAAAATTCTGCATGGTTCTCCATGAATTTTGTCATCAGTATCAAAACCTGTAGACTCAAAAACAACAATATTATATTCTTGATAAATACCAGAAATCAATTTAATACCTTCTGACTTATCAATGACCTTCTCCTAAATTCCTTCAGAATTTGAATTGATGATATCATCATACTCCACTTTAGAATTGTCAAAATCTGACCAATTTATAGTGAAATTTTTTCTCTTCATTTTAATTAAGAATAATTTATTCTCAATCAATTCATAAGCCATTATTCTTGTAAATAACGACATCAAACAGGCCTTGGATCTCTGTTTGACTGCAACTTTGTGATCTCTAATTTGTGTACCTATCGAGTCTTCAAATACTGGTGAAGCAAAATTTCTCTCCACCAAAACCAATAGATCATTGACTATCAAATAAGTCCAAAGTTTAATGGTCCAAATTTGGTAAATACCACCACTAAAAGTTGAAGTTTTTGAAAAACAGTTTTTTCCTGTCATAACTTTGAATTAATAAAGGATTTTCATCGAATGCATTTAGTCTCAAAAAATAATACAGGCCCTTAAGATTTAGACTCTAATACCACTTTATTGGTTTTTTAGGGTATAAATAAAAAATAATACCTTAATTAGTGTTGCAAAAATGGCTTATAAAACTTTTCTATTGAAGTTGAAAATGAGCTTATGTCAACTTATATTATTCATTCATAAACATCCTATTTATAGTGTTTACATGAAACAATATAACACAAATCCAACTAACAAGTATCCTATAAAATCTCAACAAAAATATTTGATCACATGATCTCCTATTAGCAAATTTTAGCTAAAATGTTTGTTACCAAACCAACATAAGTTTTGATTGACAAATGCTTATCAAAAACATTTATTCTAATACCAAAAACTATCTAGTAAAATCTAGAAAAATCTGTGGAAAAAGTTGCATATTCCAACAATAAATCAAATAAAAATTTATTTCGAACTCAAAGTCAGTTCTCTTTTTTCACAAGTCGTAACTCTAATTTCACATTCTCATTATCACAACTCCATCCCACTTCTTCTCCTTCTGCGCTTCTTGTCAAATTTATCTCTCCCCTAAAATCTCTACTCCATTCGAGGATGCCACTGGAATGGTTTTCTCTACTCCAAAAATCCTAACTCCCCTGTTCCCGCCCTCGCCCCTATCCCGTCCCCTGTACCCATGCCCCCAGCCCCTGCCTCGCGTTGCTTCCCCGGCGGGTGTTCACGGGGGAAAGGTTACTCAGATAGCAGAGATGGCATGTGAAATTGAGGGAGCTACAAATCAATTTGTATAGCTTGGCATACAAAATGCTAGTCACACTATCCCCAAGACAAAGCAAAATGCGATGGAAAGGTAAGCTAAAACTTTACCAAGTCTTCATATACATAATCTTAAAAGCTTGCAGCACTA
This sequence comes from Gardenia jasminoides, assembly GCA_013103745.1. Lineage (NCBI taxonomy): Eukaryota > Viridiplantae > Streptophyta > Magnoliopsida > Gentianales > Rubiaceae > Gardenia > Gardenia jasminoides. The sequence goes on from CM023095.1 coordinate 21,599,225, forward strand.
GCTTGGTACTACCTAAATCAATAGGGGAATCCGGGTGAGATCAACGAGTAGCTTGGGTGTGAACATTGAGAGTGAGTTACAGACTTACAGCAGATAAGATAAGAGGAGTTGAGGAATATAGATTTAGAGTTTTACAGTAGTTATTAGTTAAGTTGTCAAACACTCAGAAAATTAATTAATTAATATTACAGATAATTCAAAATTTTTTGTATAATTATTACTTATTTACATCATATATGTGTGTGTGTGTCCACACACACACATATATATATATGATATTTATTTAAATGGTGCGGGGAATGGAACTGGCGATGGGCAATGGTATGCTCCACTATCCTTGCCTCATTTAAAGTGGGGAAGAAAATACCCCTCGCCCTCGCACTTGCTTCGCCCTAACACCCGCTCCCCAATTCCTCCACCATGTCGCTGCCATTCCTAACTCGTCTCTAGTCCCCTCACAAATATAAAAGTTGAAGTCATCACATTGTTCTCATCTCTTCAAGTTGTCTCGGCCTTTTCTCTCTCGTAATCTCCCTCAGACATCAACTAGTGATCTAGTCTCCACAGACTCTACTCCAGATTAAAGAAGGTATACTTGTCATTGGAAACTCACCCGTTTTTTATTGTTGAAAATGGCATAAGATTTTTTTCATTTTCTTTTAATTAAAATGGTCAATTTTTCTAAATTTGTTTTTCTTTATAGTTCTGCCTACATGTAATTCTTGCATTAGGTTGAGGATTTGTAGTATTGTATTTTTTTTTATTAGGGAACAGAGACTGAATAGATTCAAGCTAAGGGATACTAGCAGAATGGGGTTTAGAATATACTACTAATCCGAACTGTTTATTTCTTAATTATTAACAAATCGATACAAGAAATGTCTATCCAAATTCGGTTGATGATGAGAAAGATATTGAAGGTATTGGTGATAGCATTGACGACACAATGGAACCTTAACCAACAACCTCAATGTCATGGACCTAATTCTAAAAGAAAAAAGAAGTTACCTCCCAATAGGAAAATCAACGTACCTGTCACAAAGGAAATTGAGTTCTAAAGTTTGGGACTTCTTTCACTTTATACTTGAAAAAGGTCCAAATGAGGAGTTGATGTACAAATACAACAAATGTGAGTGCAAATATTCAGATAAGAATAAAAGCGGAATAGATAATTCACATTGACACCTTAAACAGTGTCAAAGAAGGACAACAAAAGACATTGGATATTATCTCATTACATCTAACAGAGGCTCACTATCTGCACAAAATGCACAGTTCAATGAAGAGATTTTGAAGAATTACTTGTAAATGCAGTAGTAAGGAATTAAGTGCCATTTTCATTTGTGACTATAAGAGAGTTAAAATGTTCTTGCATACTTAGAATCCCAAGTCAAACATATTACTAGAAACAGAGACAATGCAAACATTAAAAAATTACTTGCCAGAGAAGTAAAGAGACTTGGTAGTGACTTGGGGGGCATGTTCTAATCAAATATGTTTAGCTTTGATGCATATCTCTAATATTACTTGTAGGTACTTGAGTTTTATTGTGCATTTTGTTGATCGTAATTGGGTATTGCAAAAAAAGAATTTTTTTAAAAAGTTTTCCTTCTATGCCTCCTCCCCTTAATAGTATTGCGTTAGCTGAACAAATTTGCATTTTGTCTAGTAGTTGGTTATTGAAAAAAAGTTGTTTGCTATCATATTAGATCATGCTTCTACAAATGAACCTTCTATTGAAACACTTAAGAATTAGCTTAGGTTGAGAAATACTTTGGCTCATGATGGTATTTAATTTCATGTGCAATCTTGTACATGTCCTTGACTTGATAGTGGAAGATGATTCGAAAGAAATTGACAATTTTATGAATAATATAAAAGAATATGCAAAATATATCACGGGTTCTCAAATAAGAAATTTAAAGTTCACATGATGTGTAACATAAACATTTTCTTGATTCTAAGAAAGCTCTAATTAAGGATATTCCTATTGGGTGGAATTCGACTTATAAGATGCTTTCAGGGGCTCTTTTTATCGTCTTGAATTTTGTCGCTTGCAATTAAGTAATTTAAAATTTTCACTCTTTATTATCATCCTTAAACTACAAAAATTGTTAACTCTTCAACAATATACATCAAACTATTTTATAGCTTAAAAACTCCTAGATTTTATTGTGCTGTGTATTATGCCGTGACCCATGATTTGTTGAGATTTTTCACTTGCAACTATTTAATGTGAATTCTAGTCATCAATATTTTCTGGTTTTGTGGAAAACTAGTTAATTAGTGAATTATGTGATTGTGTGGAATTTTTGGCTTGCAGCCTTATGAAGTTTGACGTGAATTAAAGTGTAATGACTTTTTATTGGACTTGGATCCTCTCCATTAGCCTTTGTCTCCATTTTCCGTCAATATAGCCTCCAGATGTTGGACACATGTACCAAAAATTATTTAACGATTGAGATTGATTTATTTTAACCATGTTTGGTTAACTAGGGTTCAAGATAAGAGTTTAACATGATTAAGTAATTATATATTTTTTAATGGAAACTTCATGATTAAGTAATTATCTATTTATTAATGGAAACTTCCTAAAACTCTTATCATCATTAATTAATTATCTATTTACTAATGAAAACTTCCCACCATCTCCGTTTGATAACACAATTCAGCACTTAAACTTAATGGATTCAAATCTTAACACGTTCAGACCGTTTGATAACCAAAAATAGAACATCTGAACGAATTAAGTGGCACTGAATTTTCAAACAAAACTTACTCCCAAAAATAAGTGATAAACTATTCACTTATCATTGAATGTAATATACATTCAAATGTATTAGATTTAGCACTTAACAATTCAATCACTTAATGTATTCAGACTTCAGATTTCAAATTTCAGACTTCAGTTTTCAGATTTCAGTTTTATCAAACGCACCCTTACTTATCCAGAGGTGTTTTAATGTTGCTTGAATGGCCAAAATTTGGAAGACTAATACATTTTGGAACTAAAGAAATTTATATTTATTTTACAACATCCATATTACTCTACTTCTTTTATTTAACCCTGATAGATGTGAAACTAAAAAAGGACACTATATTTGATACTTTTACAATAAGAATTACCAAAAATTGTTATATATTGCACATACTATATCAAAATCTATAATTTTTATTCAGGGTATGCAATTTTGGCCATACTATAAAAGTAATTATGTCAAAATTACTACATTACTTAAAATAGATTGATTAGTTTACAATTCAATGTTTACCATATTTTATTACTGTGATTTTGCACAATAGCACCATAGAAACAACAGAATTTTGAAATTAGAGTATTCCTCACTAAATTCCCTTGATAATGAAAAATGTATTGTTAAAAAGCCTTTCCATACTTTTAAATAGAAAAAGTTTACAATTGTTTACAACGAAGGGTACCATGATCCATTTTTGCTTATTAACACATTTTTCCTTATAGTTTTTATCCATTTTTCTTGGCAGGAGAAAATGCATTATCAATATTTATTTTTTTATTATCGAGTAGTAAAATTGTTTAATTTGCAATACTAATGGAACTACTATAGAAGAATGAGATTTCATCTAGTAGTTGATTGATTTTAATTGAATAGCACATTATTTGACATTTTGAAAGAATTTTCAGTAACTTACCATATTAAAAAGAAAAATATAATAGTTATTAGAAACTTCACTTGACAAAACAAAATGTAAATTCAGGAAAGTCATTTTGTGTTACATTGAGAAGATGATTTTGGATAAGAAATGTACTAATTTTGTTGTTTATACTCATAAGACAGTCAATATTCAATCATGAGATAAAAATAATAATGTACATAATTTGTAACACTTTGTAGAGTGCAAAAAAAAATGCACAAATAAAATTGGCTATTTTATACTACTAAATGATGAAATCCTACCATGTTTAACAAACAAGAAATAATGGGAAAGTAACCAATTGAGTTGGTGAATTTTTGTGCTCATAAACTATGAAAGCCTTAACTATTTCAAAAATAAAAAATCATCAATCGATGCTAAATTTTTAAGAAACTACAATTGTGCAAAACATTTTTTTTTACTAACATAATGTCAACATATTATTATGTGCTACCAAATTGCCAAATGATATCGTCATTTGTACCGAATGTACATTCACTGGCTTATTAGTAAATTATTTACACTATAAATTTTAGGAAATTTTCACTGTTCCAAAACCTTTTCCACTGAACAATATTGTGCCTGCTATTAAAACGTCCAATAATTGAATCAATTTTCATCGGCAAAAATAATAAATAAATATTATCAATTTTATGCTCTAAGTATAGGTATGGTCAGGATCACCGAACAACTAAATTGTATGATGGTCAAGAAATGAATGTCTTCAGCTTTTTCTCAAACATTGCTCTAAAGAATGTCTCAAAAAGTCATGCAAATGACTTAGCATCCTCATCATATAACGAAGTAGCACCAAAAATAACTATTTCTCTGTGATTGTTCATGCCAAGAAATAATGCCAGCAGTCTATAGGCTTTGTTTCTTCTGCAGGTGGTATCGAAAGATACTGCATCCCCATATATACTGTAATCCTTAATCATTTTCATATCATCCCAAAATACACTTGTGATTAGATTATCATCATCCAACTGAATAAAATATTGGAATCCAGGATCTTTAAGCCTTTGATTTTGGAAATAGTCTAACAAACTACAAGCTTCCCCATGTTTTAGTCCATTTTTGCTCTTGTCACGGAGATAGTTTTTATAATCTATTTTTGTTTATCCCACAAATTCTTGACCCCCTGCTTGTTTTGAGACATACTCATATGCTGCTTTGGGTCGTACACCTGCACCATTTGCTAAGTCAAGTCCAATTGCTTGAGCATCTTGTATTTTTCTTTGTGATGGTAACAAATAAGACGTGTGCTGAAACTAAAGGTGATTATGCTTCTCTTCGAAAGAACTGACTACATATCTTGTATTTTGGCATCCCCTAATAGTCATATAAGCTGGACATCCGGTTCGTGTTTCCTTTATAGGCTTCTTCACAAAAGCATCCCGTTTATCTTTCCCTCTGAAACCTTCTTTCCAACTATGCTGCCGCTGCTGGATCTAGTGTTCGAAAGGAGTATGTGAACAAGAACAAAACACATGGAAAAATCCTACGAGAGGAAGATAAAAAAATCCCATCCGTTTGATGTCAATCTTCGGACATATGAGGAGAGCTTACAAGCTTGCTTATCAAGCATCATTTTCCAAGTCTCTTTCCATATTCTTGACCACTCATTTTGTCGAATTGAGAGGAATTTTATTCATTTTCATAACATCATCAACTATAAAAGAAACTAAGTTTTTCTGATAAACATATAATGCAAAATCTCATGCTACTAAAATCAAGGAATAATACAATCCCGAGAAATCAATCCTCTCCAGTCTTGACAAAGTCAAGATAATACAATATGTTGTCCCAAAACTATTAAAGATAAATATTTATCAATCCTCTTGACACAATCATGAACTATAATCCCTCCTGAGGCAACAGCAAAGAGACAAATAAAGATCTAGTAACACGTATTTCAGTCATTCATTAATAGTTACCTTAAAGGCAATCTTACAGCAATTTTTTCATTTAGGCAACTTATCCAAATACCTTCCAGGCAAAATAAACAATGCCTAGAAGCAAATTCTACCTTTTCATCCTTCATACCTCTGTTAATCTATCATAAGCCCATTCAAGTTAATACTTTTTCTGGTTCAATTACAACAAATTAGTACGTACAAAACTAAAGCAATTTGGAAAAAAACCTACGATTTTTGTAGAATCAAGAGCCCAAAATTTTCCTTTTAAATCATTGTTTTTTCTTCTTTCCGCTTCGTCTTTTCTTTCCTGAATTTCTATAACTTTCTCGACCTTGATAATGCAAAGGAGCTTGCTGAGTGATAATTTTACTTTCCATGTTCTATGAAGGTAAGAGGATAGTTAAAGAAGGAGATTGGATGTTTGGCGCTAAATTGAAATTACGCATCTTCCATGTTTTTTTGAGGTAGAAGAAAGAAGAGATTGTTTGCTGTCGGACTATCTACAATTCAGGATTTAGTTTCCCTATTTATTTTGCTGATATTAATTTATAAAGACTAATCATGGTTAGGATATATAGTAAAACAAACATCTCAGCCATTAAAAAAGTGAATTCCACATGTCTAACATCTGGACTGTATTGAGGGAAAATGAAGAGAAAGGGTAATGGAGAGGATCCAAGTCCCTTTTTATTTATCTTTGACTTGTAGCCATTTATTTGGAATATTAGTGATTAATATGACAAGTGAATCTGTGATTGTGTGACCTCCAAAAATTAGAGTTCTTGTTGATTAAGGTCACAAGTGATACCATATGGGTACTTACCTTGAAAATTCATTCCAAATAAGATAAGTTATTTTAGTTTAGGTTCGAGTAATTCATTAATTTGAAAGTTCGTCTTTTGTTTATGTAACTTGACACAAAAAAAATATGGCGAGTTCAGCTCATGTAATGTGACACAAAAAAATATGGTGGGTTATGTCTGAGTTGGTATGTTGTCTGACCTGACTTAATTGCCACCCCACCCATTCTAATAGTACTATTGTTCAAGTATGCTGCTAGTGGTACCAGAAGATAATCTTGCAACGATTTGATCTAATATAAAATCTGGTAGAACTATAGAGGCAGATGATCACCCCAGGTCATAGCAGTATTGATGATATAGGTGCTCATGCATAAAATGATTAAGAAAACACGTTAAAAGATTGCTTAAAATGGCAATTGGAAAATGGAAAAGTATCTCAAAAGTAATTAGACTAAATGCACAAGTTAAACATTGCAAAGGAATTTCTTATTACAATACCTAGAGGAGTAGAAACAATCACTGTCATGGGTTAAAAAAAAAAAAAAATCCAACCATATGTACAGGCAAATTTATACCCTAAGCCCCATATAGCCTATAACCAGAAATGACCTGTACTTCCTTATTATATTGGTAATCAAATGCTATTGACTTGTTTAAATTAGTTTTTTCAAGGCACTGGAAATGATAATTAACATCGCAAGGTTTTTAGAAATTAGTTTCTGCTTTCTTTTAACAATGACTTTCTGCTTTCAAATTTTGGCATAGAAGATGAAACCTTTAGTTTGCTTCTTAACCTGAAATCGCAGGCAATTTCTCAAGGAGTATATTACTTATCTAAGACATGATAACATCAAGCCACAAGAATCTTTGTAGTTTTACTGCATACTGCAGCCATATTCTTTTTCATTTTTCGTTGCAGTCCTTATTTTTAGAACTCAAAGCAATTAGAAACCAATCAAAGGCTCAAAGTGTAAGCTAGCATACTAAATCATGCAGATGAAAACATTGGTCAAGACTTACAACCAAGGCCATTTAAATTGAAGTAAGGGAGCTCAAGAGTGACAAAAGTGCAAGAAAATTACCTGATTTGCTATCAATGCAGGAGATATCCTCCCATGATGGCCTTCAATCCATTTGGGACAATGCAATTTGAGGCAAAAATTCCACTACGAGTCTACTCGCTTCTAACTAATTAACGAATATATGGAACTGAATAGAGGTGGGAAGTGAAAGAAGCTAGAACAGCTTGGACATGACAAAATTAATGGTTCACACGCATTAAAAGCATCTGTAAAGATTAAGCATAGAGATGGCAAATGGGCGGGATGAACGGGACTTGGGCGGGATTTATTTGGGATTGAAAAATATGGGTCATACCCAAACAGTCCCATATTAGTCATGGGACTAATATGGGCGGGACTAAAATGGGCTAAACCCATTTGATCCCGCTCAAATACCCAAATTAATCCCATTTTATTTATTTTTTAAGAAACACTCTTTTTTTCTCAATCAAATATCTCAATATTGTCTTTTCTTTTTATATGATTTAGTTTGTTTATTTAATTTCATAAAAGTTCTACACTCTTCTTTATAAATTATGCGATAATTTTTCAAACTAAATGAAATTTTCTAAATATGAAATTTATAAAAGACCAATTTCATATAAGTGGATGATTCTTTTTGGGAGTTCGTGTTGATTAAGTAAAAATCTATTGATCAACAAAATTTAATTATCCCCAAAATCCATCTACTCATGTACGTTATTTTATTTCTTAACTTTCAATTCCTAGTCTAAAAATTTTTCCAATTCTAAGGCCATTCTAATTCAATGAAATTCTATCAAGAATAGAATTTTGCAGTGATGGAATTTTGTAGTTATGAGAGAGCATCTGATGCATAAGTGCGAATTTACCTAACTTGTACTACAACCTTATAACATTAATTTATTAATGTTGAGAAGAAAATAAAAAAAATTATTTTTTATTTTGTTATTATTTTAATGGATACCCATGGGAGTCCCAAATAAATCCCATACATACCCATATTTTAAATGGCTATTATTGGGTATATCCTAATAAGGCCCAAAACCCATATTTTAGATACCCATCCCACCCAAATTAAATTTGGGTATGGGATTCCAATAGGTCTTGGGTATTTTTGTCACCTCTTTAAGCATGAGAAAATTTGTTACGATACTGCCTCTAAGACTTATATTGAAGCACCAAATGAATAAAGAAAATGAAACAACATGGTCCTCATCAACATTAGAAGGAAAAAAGATTGTCTATCTAGCAGAAAATTTTACATCACACCTCAGGAACAGGAGCCAACATCTAAAACTCACTTTTCAGTAGGTGACATTTCTCATCTTCCATCTTTGAGTGAAGATTTTTCACTAAATCCACTGAAACCTTCAATAATATTCAATCTTTCATAAACAATAACACGGATTAGTTATTAGATTCTAGAAACAAAAATATTAAAATACCATAAATGTGTGTATCTACCAAAATCCACGCCTCTTGCTTTGCACTCCATAAAAACTGATTCCTTAAGCATGTGTTTCATTGGTCAATTAGGGAGGCAGTAAAACCACAAAGGAAAAAGAATAAGCAGCAACCTTCATACTCCCCTGGGCCTCAATCCAAATTAGATAGGGAGAAAAGCTCCTTGATGTTCAACCTTCCCTACGAATAATGCAACAAGCAGAATTAAGCCATTCACATTCCTATTTATAAACCAATATTCAACATATTCGACCAGCGATACATTTAACGAATAAAATAGACACACATTCACTTGGGTACCATTTTTAGAGAAGCAAAAAGACACATAAATATCAAAATATACAATCACATTTGGCAACCATTTTAAGGGGGGGGGGTGGGAACAGACATATTCATGCACACTCTTAATTAAAATTTCAAACTTGGCTGCCATTTTTCAGAAAATGAATGTCGCGCCCCATTTTTTGATTAATGGAAAAAAGAGGGAAGAGATTTCGATTTTTATTTGGTTTTTTGAAAAAGAAAGGGAAAGGGGTCATGGGACTAAAGAAATGCGACGGTTTGGACCCAAAAACAAAAGTCTAGAAAAGGGTTTTTTAGAAAAAGTTTGGAGTCACCACTTGGTATGGAGTTTAGGTGTACCAAGTCACCCAAAAGTTTTAATTAATGAAAATAAACAAAGAAACCCTTTTTAGACGACTCCAGGTCTTTAAAAACTAGAGAGAAAGGTTCAAGGGTCACGGTTGAAAGAAGGGAAGGCGAAGATTTGATGTAACTCGTCTCTAAGGCACCCTTCTAACCTAACCAAAGCTAGTTGCAAGATTTAGTTGAAAATTTCTTAATTTCTAACTTTTAAAATTTATCACATTTGGATGTTGTCTATATGGATGCAAAACCTAGACCTAATGTTGGATCGAGAGGGGCAAAATGTCTCCTTGAGGTATAATTGGAATTGATCACATTAGTTGTGTCATCCAATTTTGATCCCTCGAGGAGGTCACGAAAAAATGCAATTTATGAGACTCGAACAAATGGAAAGTGGGGTTTTCAAAAATGCAATCTTTAAAAATATCAAGGGAAGAGAAATTGAATTTTTGAAAAAATCAATTTTTAGTGCAAAAAGGAACTTGAATTTTCAAAAATGTGCAATTTTAAGAAAAGCAGTTTTTTGACTTTGAATTGCTAAACATGAAGAAAGAAGCTTGCTTTTTAAAGAATGGTTTTGATAGCATTTAAAATAATGCACATGTATGTCCTAAAGAGGGATAATGCAACATAACGGGTGCGGGGACTAAATTCGTGACTTTAATTCTTCCTTTTCATAGAAGGAAATAAAAGCGTGCTAAGGCTAGGAAGCCATACTCGCTCTTTTCCCTAATTCAAAGGGTAATGCCTTAAATGCACTAATCTAATAAAAAGAAAACTAAATAAGATGTTTAGATAATGGGATGGGAGAATAGTGACATGCAAAATGGGAAAGAAACTCTAAAAGTGAAAAGTGTGTGAAATTTATATCTAATGCATGAACGGCGTTTAAGGGTCTAGCATTGGACTAGCCCTCGTCAAAAGGTTCTCACTAACATTGGATTAGTGAGAAATCGAAAGGGAAGGCCACAACTAGCGTTGGACTAGTGTGGTGACGTCAATACATTTACACAATAAACATGTAGACATGATAATAAAGCGAGTAAACACATAACACATAGGCATAATATCTAAATGCAAGACCCTAGGAAAGCAAGTAAACACGTAGTCATGCAAGCATGCAAAATAAGCATATAAAACCTAATTATTACATTGAGGGGAATCTAAATACATTCTAAGGGGGAAAAATTCGGAATAATAATCTAACTATTACATCTTCTAGAATAAATACACTTTTGCCAAAATTAAACCTATCTATTACAACTTGGCATCCAAGGCCTCCAAACGATTTACTCAAAAAATTAAATAACATAAATAAAGACTAGACATGAATAAAAGCAAAGGAAAAACTTAATTTAAAACATGCAAAATCATGCAAAACACATAATAAGCACATAATAGGGGAAAGAAGTTACCATCCCTTGATGTGATGCCTTAATTGAACCCTTAGATGATGAGAATGGTTATCTAAGACTCAATGTCAACAAAAGGGATCAAGGTACCAATTTAAAGAAAAAACCAATCAAAAATTCAAAGAAAGGGTATCTAAACAGATTCTGCAAGCAAACAGATAATACTAGGAAATAGAGTAAGATTCTGGAACAAAAGAGCAGGAAATATCAACAGAATACGAAAGAGAGGTTACGCGGATAAGAAACGCTGGATAGAGCAAACAGTCCACAGGCAAAAATCAAAGTTCGAGGGGAAACACGGACTAAGCACAGTCCGCTCTTCCCATCTTCAAAATATTAGGAAGATTGCTTCCAGTTTTTCAATCCACAAAGCGCAAATGAGATCATCAGAGACAGCAGGTTCCATTTCAAGGAATCAAAATCACCATACAGATCATATCGAAGCAAGCTAAACCCACAAAGATCAAATCATAAGCATTAACATCATCAAATAGACAGAAAGGGGAAAGGAAAAGAACTGTTAGGTTAGAAACGCAGATTATTACGCTGCGTAACAAGCCAGCATTTCTTCACATCTTCAAGTATTCAAACAGAAACGCGGATTGTTACGCGAAGAGGTCCGCGTTTCTTCACAACTTCAAACATTCAAGAGGAAACGCTGGACCGTTAAGTTATCCGCAAGTAGTCAGCGTTTCTTCACATCTTCAAAGCGTGAAGAACATTTTTCCAAAATTTCTTAGGAATCACAACATCATCACGAAGCATCAAGCGTCGATTTTAAGCGTAAAACAAATCGACTAGCCTTACCAAGGCTTTATAAACACAACATGCTCATATAACAGTGATAATCATCATCAAATATCCCAAACTAAAGAAAAACTATTCAAGACCTTGGTTCCACCAAAAGGTCCAAATCTCAGATAATTTTACGATCAAAAAAAAATAAAGTAGAAGAATGTTACCCAATCGGAAGTTTTGAATCTAAACAAGAGAAGAGGACAGAAATTCCAAGAATAATCTCCTCAAGTGTGAAACCCTAGCTTTTCTTTTCTTCTTTCTTTTCTTTTTTCCTCTCTAATTCCCAGCCGTTTTTCTCTGCTTTTTTCTCTCTCAAAGCTCTCCTAATTGCCTCTTTTTCTCTCAGATTTCCAACCTCTTTGTTAAACCCTAATCTAGACTATTTATAGCCACCAAACCTAGAACTAAGGGTTTTGATGTTCTTGGGATGAGGTGAGCTAATTTTGAACGTTAGATGAGTTGTTAGGGGTTAGGGGTGAGTTGGGAATGTTTAAATAGGTTTCTTATCGCTTCAAGTATCGGAAATTACAGTGGAAAAGGATGATCCAAGCTTACGGAAAAATCCGCGTCATTTTTTTTTTCGATCAAGTTACGCTGACTTATCCGCGGTCCGCTTTTGACTTTTCTCTCTCTCTTTTTTTTTTTTAAGAAAAACCTACAAAAATGAGAAAAATGTGTTAGAAAATTCAAAGATAAATAACTAAACATTAATAGATAAAAACATAGGAAAACAAATGAGATAGTCAAAATTTGGTGTCTACAGCTTGCCCCTCTTTGTCTGAGTTTCGAAGAAACTCTAGACAAAGACGTAGACACCAAATGCTTACCTGGTTTTGCCGGTTGTATCTGAATCATTGTAAACAGCAGGAATATTAGATTGCCAAATTTTCAAACTAGAATGCATAATGTGACCGAACTCGTGTAGAGTTGCCTACGTATCTCGACATGAGAATCAGGTCAAACGTAGTTCCAAGCAAATGAACCATGATGAAATGAATACTGAATATCGTAAAATTCGAGAATGGGAGATAGAAGGGTGCCCGGCGGAGGCTGAGACTCACTAATAGAAATTTAAATTTGAAGAAGGGGGAGAGAAGGGTGCCCGGCGGAGGCTGAGACTCACCAACAGAAATTTAAATTTGAAGAAAAGGGGATAGAAGGGTGCAGGTCGAGACTCACCAACAGAAATTTAAATTTGAAGAAAGGGATAGAAGGGTACCCGGCGGAGGCTGAGACTCACCAACAGAAATTTAAATTGAAGCAGGGGGATAGAAGGGTGCCTGGCGAGGGTCGAGACAGCAGCCAACAGAAATTTAAATTGAAGCAGGGGGATAGAAGGGTGCCTGGCGAGGGTCGAGACAGCAGCCAACAGAAATTTAAAGTCTTTCCAAATTTAGACTATTCAGTGGGATTGGACCCAAGCCTGAATGACTAGATGGGAAAATGCAAATATGCTATTCAGTGGGATTGGATCCAAGCCTGATTGATTAAACATACTATTCAGTGGGATTGGACCCGAGCACGAATGACTAAAAAAACTATTCATGGGATTGGACCCAGCCGAATGACTAAAAATACGATTCAGTGGGATTGGACCCAAGCCTGAATGACTAAAAAAAACTATTCAGTGGGATTGGACCCGAGCCTGAATGACTAAACATACTATTCAGTGGGATTGGACTCGAGCCTGAATGACTAAATGGAAACATAAATGCTGGATTGCCAGACTTTGAAAGAATAAAACACAAGTTGTTCAAACATGATAAGTGTAAAAATGCAGGTAATGATGCACTCGATGAAAATGGTGCCATTCTGATTTTTGATTTTTCTTGACATTGAAAAGTAAGTGATTGACAGGAACAATGACCTTTTTCTTTTCTTTCTTCAACTTTTCTTTTTTTTTTCTTTTCTTTTCTTCTTCTTTCCTTCTTCTTCTCTCTTTTTTTTCTTTTCTTTCTTTTCTTCTTTTTTCAAGAATTGATGGAGTTTGGAAAGTTGAAGAGTGTAACTGAAACCCTTCCTCTGCAGGGTTGGAACAAATCCACATATGTTACCATCGTCTTGATCTGCAAATCTTTTCCTGCAAAATTAATTTTGAATGCATTATCCAAAATTGGAGAGCACTTCTCTCAAAACAAAATTGCCCCAGTGTCAATCGAATCGTTAATCCTGCAGAAGTCATGAAATATTAACCAATTAGTCCATGGCAATTCAAAAAATTTTTTTTTTTTATCATAAAGTGTAAAAACTCTTGTGATCACAGCTGTTGGCCATTAAACGACTAAAACGTATGAAAATCATGCAATAAAACACATTCATTAGATGTTCATGCTTGTGAAACATTGCTTGTTTTCAAGTGATAGGAAATATTCATCAAAACAAGTTATGGGATTGAAATAAACCATGTAATCTTGGAAATCCAAATCCTCATAAACCAGGCAAAACATTATTATGCAATTATTCAATTTGCATCAAGTACTCATAATGTCAAGTAAAAGAAAGACAATTATACCTCAATTTTAACAATTCAAGCTTGACTTCTCACTTTCACCAAATTTTGCAATCAAACGACTCATATAGTTAATTCAAGCTTGCCTTTTCCATATTTTCTCAGATTTTACTAATAAAAAGGATTTACCGAAACACATCCTCTTATTCAAATTGCAAAAATGTCTTTTGACGCGAGAATCAACACTTTTAGGTGAAGACTCCCGGTTACTCGACATATGCCTTCTTGCTCAAATAGTAAAGATGTCTTTTGACGTGAAAATCAACATTTTTAGGTGAAGATTCCCGGTTACTCAACATTTTACTTGTTCAAACTGCTTTGCATACTCATAATTCAAGCACCGTTTTACGCGAAAGTTAACATTTGTAGATGCTAAACTTTCGGTTACTTAGCACTAGAATCATTGGAGTAGAATTTAAATTCTCACTTTGCTACTTTTTCTTGCTTTTTTTTTTCTTTTTTTTTTCACATCAATTGAAAAAGGATCATTTGCCAACAATATCAATCATTTTCTTGTGAAATCCAATAAAAGAGGAAATCTCATTTAATAGGAAAAAATTGAGGCATAATTTTTCCTATTTTACAAAAAATACTTTCTAAAATGCCAATGTCACAATCACAAAATAATTATTTACGAGTAAGATGGAAAAAGGATTTTTCGCATCACACGGGCTTTTATTTCAGAAGGATGAAAACAATTGCAACCAAAATTGGACATTTGCACCCTTTTTGAATCAAATTTTGAAAAACAAATCAATTTGTGAGGCAAATGTGCAATTTAGAAAAGTTTTTTTTTTCTTTTTCAAACATAAATAAGCACATAAGAGCCCAATTTAAACAAATACACACATTCTAATGCAAGCAAATGAATCAAAAGTATTTCTAACAGTTAAACCTATGTCTAAAAAAAACAGAACACAAGATCAAACACAAAAAAGAGAAATAAAGCAAGAATGGAATAAACTGCAAATCATGGGGGAGTGGGTTTATCGACCCCCTCAGCTCCACCATCACCTCCGGTGGCCTCTTGGACAGGCTGCTCATACGAAATTTCGAAGCACGCCACATTTCAGAAGAAAGGAATTTGAAAAGAACTGTGGGTTATAACACCTAGTAGTGTGCGTATGAAAACCCGTTTCCCAAATTTTCTGAAAAGGCACTTGTCCTTCCTCAATTTTGCAATTAATCAATTTTCAAAATGATTTAATCATACAGTCTAGACATGACTCAAAATGAAGTTGGTCTCCTCGACTTGACCGATCAGTCACTTGTCCCTGCTTCTCTGCAAAAGAAAAGAAATGGTGAAAAAATAATGATGACGCCGCCACCGTTCTCCCCTTTTATCTCAAAATAGCCCGTAAACATGAGTTCTTGGACGTCGATGAGCGGTGTCAACTGAATTCCTTTTGTTCGACCAGTGCAGATCTGTTCTGTCGTTCCGCTTGCTTTTAAATCCATATCACCCATACCTTCATGGTAATCTAAGAGGATTGTCCTTTGATGAAAATGCCCTTTTGATGAAAATATGTGCAAAAGTTTGTGCAAAGAAACAATTTTATTTTAAAATGACATTACAACCATAGAATGAATGCTAAACATGGCATTTTAAATCAATAATAGCCAAACGTCAGGAAAACCATTTAAAACAAAAGCGTCGCATTTGACCCCTTTGGATATCATCTCCTTGGAATTTACTGACGACAAGGGAATGTTTGATATAAGGTAAACCCTGATAAACGTAATCACCGATTTCCCTTGTCCCATGAACTTTTCCTTTCTGCTTGCACTGTTGCTTTTCAAAGCTTGCCTTAGTACCCTTTCAGATTTGCGCTGAAGTTGACTGATAGTGAAATAGACAGATTTAAACCCCAATTTCGTCAATTTAAACATGTTTGTTAAAATGGTGGCATCAGTGAGACAATCCCTTCTGACAAAAATTCAGATAGAATGTATTTGCATCATTTGCCTTTTGATTGAGAAAGTTCTTTCCAGAAATTTTTGCAAAAAGGTGGGGGTCTATAACACTAGGCTTTTGCAAGGGGGTCGAGGGTGGTGTAGAGGCAGGTAAAATTTTTTTTTTTTTTTCAAAAATACAAAAATTGCCCCAGTGTGGGGTTTGTGATTCTCAGAGGACTTTGCTAAATGATTAACCGTTCTTTTATAGGCTCAAATGGGAGAATTGGGGGTTTCGAAGTGTTTAAATGAAAAGGAAGAAGGTCGGCTGTTCAGACCACCCTTTTGCGGCAATTTCTAAAGAAAACTTTACTCAATCATATGAAAAATCTTTTACACATGTCTGAATTGATTGGTTGAGGAAAGATCTGTCCATCCATCTCCATGAGAACCAATGCTCCTCCAGGTAACACCTTTTGAATAATGAACGGCCCTTGCCAGTTCGGAGCGAATTTCCCTTTAGCCTCTTCTTGTATCGGAAGGATTCGTTTCAAAACCTTGTCCCCCACTTCGAACCTGCGAGATCTAACTTTCTTGTTATAAGCCCGAGCCATCCTCTGCTGGTAACATTGCCCATGATAGATGGCATTCAACCTTCTTTCATCGATCAAAGACAATTGCTCGTGACGTTGCTTGGTCCATTCAGCTTCTTCCAACTGAGTTTCCATTAGAATGCGCAAAGATGGGATTTCAACTTCAGCAGGTAATACCGCTTCCATCCCATACATGAGAGAGTAAGGTGTTGCCCCAGTAGAAGTTCGGATTGCAGTCCTATATGCCATCAAGGGTAGTTTCTCATGCCAATCTCGGTGTGTTTCGATCATCTTGCAAATGATGATATCCAAGTTCATGAGACATCATAATTTTCGTCCATCAATTTCCAAAAGGATGATGTCCAAGGGTCAAAGGTTTTTATTCATGATCATCCAAGAGCAAATAGAATAAATGTGCGAAAATAAAATGAGTGGACCATAACTGAAGGACAAAAGGAGAAATTCCATTTCATTTGGCAAAGGGCAAGATAACAGATAATACCATGGAAGCATAATTAAAAGCACAATTTTAAACAAGCAAAAAGGTGAAATAACAAGTGCATTGTTTTTTGAAGACGTGATTGATATTAAAACATGATTCATTTCTAAGGACAATCCCCTCGGATTTACCGAAACCTCCTCTGAGTAGGCAGACAATCGGCAGCCCAATTTTGCATGGCCTCTTGAGGAATCAAAGGAAACTCCACATTCTCCGTAGGATCGGTGTCAAAGGTAGCCCCGACAAACAGTTGAGATAATCCCGTCTCTATATCCTCATCAGACCTTTCCTTAAATGATCCACCACCATCCTCATCCTCTTCTTTAATGAACTGAGCATGGTCAACAATTTCCTCCTCCACACTGATCATTCCAACGACGCTTTTATGTTCCGGGAAAGGGTTTCTATTGACGTTCGGTCCTTGCTCATTCTTTCTTTTCAGAACTATGTCCCCGGCATTCACCATGTCTTGAATTCTATGTTTCAAGGCCCAACAATTAATCGTCGAATGACCCGGGCTTCCAGAATGGTAAGCGCAGATGGCATGGGAATCATACCCAGCAGGGGGTCCTCGGGGATACAGTTTGGGAGGGACAGTGCCAATTTTCCCAGTGGCCTTCAACTGCTCATACAGCTGGTCAATGGGGCGGCCCAGATAGGTGAAAGTTTGAAAGGTTTTCTGATTTTGCATTTTATTAGGCGAAAAAGAATTTTGAGCAGGATTTTGTGGAGCAGGTCTAGGAGCATAGTTTTGACGGGGGTAGGAGATAGGTTGGGAAGTTGAAAACAAAAGTTGGGGGTCCAAATGAATAGGGCGGGTACGAGGCGTCTGGGCGGCAGTGTGATAAACAGACTGATGGTAGGGGTATGGTAAGTATGAGTTTGGATTGGTGGGGTGGCTCCGAATTCTGGGCCTAAAAGGTGGGTTCTGATCCCACACAAAAGCAGCTTCTCCTTCATTCTTTCTAAACGGGAGCTTCCTCCCACTGCCATTTTGCCCTTGCAATGTTTCCAATTGCTGTTTCAGGGCGGTCACGTTGACAATTTTCCCAGCTTTAACAAACTCATCATACTCCTCCAGCTTATTGACAATTGTAGCAAAAGAGCTCCCAGTCATTCGAAAAATCTCTTCAAAATAAGGCGGGTCATGTGCCTTGATGAAAGTACGAACAATCTCTTCTTCTGTCATGGGAGGCTCAACTTTAGCAGCTAACTTTCTCCATCGCTTGGCATATGACTTGTGATCTTCTGAGAGTCTCCTTTTGATTCCTTCCAATGTTGTTCGTGTCGGTGCCAACTCACAATTGAATTCATACTGCTTCACAAAAGTTGTTGACAAATCCAACCAAGTTTTGATCTCTTGAGATTTCAGGTTTGAGTACCAATCCAAAGCATCTCCTTCTAGGCTCTCGGGGAACAGACGCATGGGCAAGTTCTCATCATCCACTGGTTTACCAAGCTTGTTGGCAAACATTTTAAGGTGCATTTTAGGATTCCCGGTACCATCATACTTGCTGAACTTGGGGGTCTTGAAACCCATAGGTAGTTGGACATCAGGAAATAGGCACAGATCATCGTAATCCAATCCACCATGTCGGTTCAGACCTTGGTTCTTCCTTATGAATTCATCAAATTTATCCAACCTTTTCAGCAAATCTTTGTCGACTGGTGCAACAAGGTCGTCCACCGCCGGCTTTCCTTGGGAAGTCAGATCCCACACAAAAGGTTCCGTGATATGGTATTGAGGCTCTGTAGCATGAGGAGGCATGTTTAGAGTGATCTGAGGTTGAGTATGGGGGTTTGTCTTTTTGGTTGAGCTTAGTAGGATGTAATTAGGGTGGGAATGTGGAAGATTGGTATGGTGATGAGAAAAGGTAACATCGTGTGGGTTAGAAGTAGGTGGGACAAAAGTGGTTTGAATAGTGGTCAGGAAGGGGAGTTGACTATCTGTTACAGGGGGTTGCTAACAACGGGTCCCTGTTCATTCGAGACACCTCCTCTATTATTATTTGCCACCAACTGATCAATTATACGCCTTTGTGCGACCATCTCGGCGTTCATCTCATTAAACCTTCCCAATACTTCACTTAACTGAGCTCCCAGGGCAGCAAAGTCAGGCGAAGTGACTAAAACATTCCTATCTGAGCCTTCTGGTGCAGAACTCATGTTTACGGGCTGCTTTGAGCTTTTGCTTTTAGAACGGGTAACGATGGGGCTTCTGTGTGAAGCTATTTTTAAAAGTACCTGAGTGGGAAAGGAAACATATTTTAGAAACTTATTTCCTAAAGGGGAGCTACAGAAATTAAAAGAAAAAAGAAAAAAGAATGAAGTTAGTGATTGCTTATATAATTCGGATGCATGTCCTAGAGGGGAGCCCTTTTGTGCCAAGGGTAGGCCTAGCATGATGCAATACTTTCAAGGTGGGGCCTGTTCATCAAACCTGAAATCGAACACTTGTGAAATGATGAAAAAAAAGTTCTTCATTAGCAAATTCTAAAACCTCATAGTCTACATCATCTCTTGAAGGCGTTCTTGTACAAAACCATTGAATTTTTTCAGCCTATCTATTACAGCATCTTTTGGTTCTTTTGAGTAGGGGTTCCTCATGCGCTCAGCTTGGTCATATAGTTCGGCACATTTCCGTTTCAAGTCTTGGTTCTTTTCTTGCATCTCCTCATACATCTTTTTGTTCTTGTCTGCCAAATCTTTGTTTGCTTGTACTGATTGCTTCAATTGTACATTCTCCCTATCCTTTGCCTCAATGGTCGCCATCAGCTTCTTGACTTCATCATTCTGCGCCTCTGGCAGCTGTCTTCCATCACGATTCCTAAGACAGTCTTCATACTGAGGTGTGACCAGAGCCAACTGTTTATGTTGTGGAATGTAAGCAATATCCTTGTCCTCGGACAACGTTCCCCATGCTTGCGTGATCGGTACCTTCATTGGAATTTCGGCCGGACAGATTCCCTTGTCAAAAATGATAGTGAAGTTGGTGAAATCTGGTAGAGGCGGTAGTCCTTGAACGTGTCCCAACTGTCTCAAAAATCTCTTTGGAGTGTAGCTCATAATGCCTTGAGTTCCTAGCAACGGTATAAAATCGGAGGATTTGGTGCGAAGAGTCGGATCGAGGCAGTCCGTCCAGTCTAATACCCATCTAACCTTGTGATCTGGCAGCGTATTCAGAAAATCCACCCATTCGGCAGCATTCCTCGGTAAGTCATTCATATCCACTCTCTTGTGATGAGCAATCAGCCAATTGTATCCCACTAGAGGCAAACTATCAGGAGCGGGCAGTTGTCTTTTGAAATGCTCCATAGCCCATATGTGCAGAATTCGGTTCGATCCATGGAAGAATTTCACCCCCTTTTGGCAATTTGTGCAAGCTACGAAGATGTCTGCTATCACGGTCGGTACTATAGAGCCTTGTCGATTTCCAATCCCATAGAATAGGTCATTCATAAGCTTGATGATCTTAAAACCAATTTTTCCGTCTCTTCTTGGAAATAAGTAGATTCCCGCCATGACAAATCCATATATCCATGGTCTTTTGTGCTCCCAGACAGCTTTGGAATTGAACGAAAAATCTTTGGCATATTTGTCAAATCCATCTCTTGTAGCAAACCTATCAAACAAAAACCTCACATCTATACTCTGATCTGATCCTAGTACCACAGATTCCTTTAATCCAAAGAAACGTAACTCGCCTTTCCGAAGCAGCGGGAATATCACTCTTTTACCGATAAGTTAAGAAGACCAGATACCTCCTCAATGCTCATAGTAAATTCCTTATTTCCTATCTTAAAGGCTGAACAGCTAGGATCCCATAGTTGGATTAGAGCCTCTACCAAATACCCGTCAGACTCTATGTCCTTAAAATCCCCAATTGATCCGAGATAGGTCCCCACTTGATTGATCTCGCCTGGTGAGAGAAGTCCGGGCCACAACTGAATTTTCACTGGAACTGCTAACAGTTGTTTGATACGTCTGGGTCTATCCATCTGAATCACGTCAACTGGGTCAAATACCTTACCTACAGGCCCCACCTATCCAGTTTTACTGAAATTTAAACATGAATCTCCTATAAAGGGTTATGTACCCAGGAGAAGTAAGGTGGAAATAATCCTATAATGGGATTCCCTAAGTGGCGTTCCCTCTATGGTTAATGCATGATGCCAGTTTATTAAAGCAAGTAAGGGTGCAAAATGAAACATGGCCTATAGGAGCCCCATTTGAACGCCGAGGTAAGCCTAAAATGATATGCAATTACAATTCAAATGCAAAATATAAATTTAAACGTGCAATAGCCTATCTAGAATGATGACTTGTCTTAAAAGAGTGTCAGGATTCTTATTTTCTAAAGTTTGTGAAATGCAAGAAAAGAAAGACAACTAAAGGTTAGTTTAATCAACAAATATCACATAACACGTTGGAGCAACAAATTGCACAAATATAAAGAGGGGTGGAATCCCTCCTCTCGTGTCTAGTGATCCTTAATAGGGTAAGGTAGACTCTCCCCTAGGCAATTCTAACATGGATGCATGAGGTTGAACTCACTAATGCATCTAGACTTGATAAAGGTTATAGGCTCCCAAACCTTCAGACCAAAAGGCAAAAGGTCATCAATCCAAATGCCTCAAGTCGGTGGTTCGAGTGATCCCCTAGACATTGCTACGTGCACGTCGTGCCACGGCCACATGTCCAAGTGGATCGATCCTAATCCTAATAGGGAAGAGTGGCATGACAAGCCACTAAAAGTAAAAAAAGTAGGGTCAAAGTAAAATACATATGCACGTATGAAAGTGATTCCCTTTGAGAGGAGGGATTCAAACATCAAACATTTTCGAGGCTCTAGGGTAGATGCATACCCACCCCCAAATGCAAGGCGCGGCACAAGTAAATAAATAAATAATTCATTCATCATGTACGCGATGTGTAGGGAGTGTTTGCACGCAAAACCCTAAAAGAGAAAAGAAAAAGAAATGCAACCTAAAACATCCAAATGTGATATATAAGAAAGTTAGAAGAACGAAATAATCAACTAAATCAAGTGCTCGGACCCTCTTAGGAAAGTCCCCAGTGGAGTCGCCAAGCTGTCGCGCCCCATTTTTTGATTAATGGAAAAAAGAGGGAAGAGATTTCGATTTTTATTTGGTTTTTTGAAAAAGAAAGGGAAAGGGGTCATGGGACTAAAGAAATGCGACGGTTTGGACCCAAAAACAAAAGTCTAGAAAAGAGTTTTTTAGAAAAAGTTTGGAGTCGCCACTTGGTATAGAGTTTAGGTGTACCAAATCACCCAAAAGTTTTAATTAATGAAAATAAACAAAGAAACCCTTTTTAGACGACTCCAGGTCTTTGAAAACTAGAGAGAAAGGTTCGGGGGTCACGGATGAAAGAAGGGAAGGCGAAGATTCGATGTAACTCGTCTCTAAGGCACCCTTCTAACCTAGCCAAAGCTAGTTGCAAGATTTAGTTGAAAATTTCTTAATTTCTAACTTTTAAAATTTATCACATTTGGATGTTGTCTATATGGATGCAAAACCTAGACCTAATGTTGGATCGAGAGGGGCAAAATGTCTCCTTGAGGTATAATTGGAATTGATCACATTAGTTGTATCATCCAATTTTGATCCCTCGAGGAGGTCACGAAAAAATGCAATTTATGAGACTCGAACAAATGGAAAGTGGGGTTTTCAAAAATGCAATCTTTAAAAATATCAAGGGAAGAGAAATTGAATTTTTGAAAAAATCAATTTTTAGTGCAAAAAGGAACTTGAATTTTCAAAAATGTGCAATTTTAAGAAAAGCAGTTTTTTGACTTTGAATTGCTAAACATGAAGAAAGAAGCTTGCTTTTTAAAGAATGGTTTTGATAGCATTTAAAATAATGCACATGTATGTCCTAAAGAGGGATAATGCAACATAACGGGTGCGCGGGGACTAAATTCGTGACTTTAATTCTTCCTTTTCATAGAAGGAAATAAAAGCGTGCTAAGGCTAGGAAGCCATACTCGCTCTTTTTCCTAATTCAAAGGGTAATGCCTTAAATGCACTAATCTAATAAAAAGAAAACTAAATGAGATGTTTCGCATACGGGATGGGAGAATAGTGACATGCAAAATGGGAAAGAAACTCTAAAAGTGAAAAGTGTGTGAAATTTGTATCTACTGCATGAACGGCGTTTAAGGGTCTAGCATTGGACTAGCTCTCGTCAAAAGGTTCTCACTAACATTGGATTAGTGAGAAATCGAAAGGAAAGGCCACAACTAGCGTTGGACTAGTGTGGTGACGTCAATACATTTACACAATAAACATGTAGACATGATAATAAAGCGAGTAAACACATAAAACACGTAAACACATAACACATAGGCATAATATCTAAATGCAAGACCCTAGGAAAGCAAGTAAACACGTAGTCATGCAAGCATGCAAAATAAGCATATAAAACCTAATTATTACATTGAGGGGAATCTAAATACATTCTAAGGGGGAAAAATTCGGAATAATAATCTAACTATTACATCTTCTAGAATAAATACACTTTTGCCAAAATTAAACCTATCTATTACAACTTGGCATCCAAGGCCTCCAAACGATTTACTCAAAAATTTAAATAACATAAATAAAGACTAGACATGAATAAAAGCAAAGGAAAAACTTAATTTAAAACATGCAAAATCATGCAAAACACATAATAAGCACATAATAGGGGAAAGAAGTTACCATCCCTTGATGTGATGCCTTAATTGAACCCTTAGATGATGGGAATGGTTATCTAAGACTCAATGTCAACAAAAGGGATTAAGGTACCAATTTAAAGGAAAAACCAATCAAAAATTCAAAGAAAGGGTATCTAAACAGATTCTGCAAGCAAACAGATAATACTAGGAAATAGAGTAAGATTCTGGAACAAAAGAGCAGGAAATATCAACAAAATACAGAAACAGAGAGGTTACGCGGATAAGAAACGCGGATAGAGCCGCGCAACACAGTCCGCGTTACAGGCAAAAATCAAAGTTCAGAGGGGAAACACGGACTGGAAACGCGGACTAAGCCGCGTAACAGTCCGCGTCTCTTCCCATCTTCAAAATATTAGGAAGATTGCTTCCAGTTTTTCAATCCACAAAGCGCAAATGAGATCATCAGAGACAGCAGGTTCCATTTCAAGGAATCAAAATCACCATACAGATCATATCGAAGCAAGCTAAACCCACAAAGATCAAATCATAAGCATTAACATCATCAAATAGACAGAAAGGGGAAAGGAAAAGAACTGTTAGGTTAGAAACGCAGATTGTCACGCGGACTGGCCTGCGTAACAAGCCAGCGTTTCTTCACATCTCCAAGTATTCAAACAGAAACGCGGAGCGTTACGCGAAGCAGTCCACGCAAGAGGTCCGCGTTTCTTCACATCTTGAAACATTCAAGAGGAAACGCGGACCGTTACGCGAAGTCATCCGCGCAAGTAGTCCGCGTTTCTTCACATCTTCAAAACGTGAAGAACATTTTTCCGGAAATTTCTCAGGAATCACAACAGCATCATCACAGAAGCATCAAACGTCTGATTTTAAACGTAAAAACAAATCGACTAGCCTTACCAAGGCTTTATAAACACAACATGCTCATATAACAGCTGATAATCATCATCAAATATCCCAAACTAAAAGAAAAACTATTCAAGACCTTGGTTCCACCAAAAGGTCCAAATCGCAGATAATTTTACAATCAAAAAACAGTAAATAAAGTAGAAGAATGTTACCTGAATCGGAAGCTTTGAATCTAAACAAGAGAAGAGGACAGAAATTCCAAGAATAATCTCCTCAAGTGTGAAACCCTAGCTTTTCTTTTCTTCTTTCTTTTCTTTTTTCCTCTCTAATTCCCAGCCGTTTTTCTCTGCTTTTTTCTCTCTCAAAGCTCTCCTAATTGCCTCTTTTTCTCTCAGATTTCCAACCTCTTTGTTAAACCCTAATCTAGACTATTTATAGCCACCAAACCTAGAACTAAGGGTTTTGATGTTCTTGGGATGAGGTGAGCTAATTTTGAACGTTAGATGAGTTGTTAGGGGTTAGGGGTGAGTTGGGGAATGTTTAAATAGGTTTCTTATCGTTCAAGTATCGGAAATTACAGCTGGAAAAGGATGATCCAAGCTTCTGGAAAAATCCGCGCGTCATTTTTTTTCGCTTCGATCAAGTTACGCGGACTGGTTACGCGGACTTATCCGCGTAACTGGTCCGCGTTTTGACTTTTCTCTCTCTTTTTTTTTTTTTTAAGAAAAACCTACAAAAATGAGAAAAATGTGTTAGAAAATTCAAAGATAAATAACTAAACATTAATAGATAAAAACATAGGAAAACAAATGAGATAGTCAAAATTTGGTGTCTACAATGAAAACACGCACACTTACTTACTCGAACAAAATTTCACCGCAGGTACCTTGTAAAGTTCCGGAAAAGTTTGTATCAAGAACAGCCATTGAGATTCTAACCAAAAAGAGGAAAACAATAGGAACATGCATATGATAAAAAAAACCCAAAAATAGGGGATAGAAATAAATCAAAAGAAACCAAAATATAGGGGAGAGAAATAGACCAAAAGGAATAAGTCTGCTTCCCCTAAAAATGTCAAAGCCTTCAATTTCTAATCCTTAATCCTACAAGGTAACCTAAAATAACTCCAAAGCATGAATTTTGGAGGATCAAAAAATTATCAGGAGTTTTGGACGTCATAACCTCATGTAGCAGCCCCTCCATCAAAATGCGATCGCATTTAAAAAATGCACATGCCTTTCAAGACATTAAGCTTATAACCAAGGGATTTGGCAATTTGAGAAAGGTCAGATAGTTAAAGATCAAGCAAAGGACAAAGGAAACGGCCATGGCAGCAAATCCAGTTGCCACTGAGGCAGAACTTATCTTAAATTGCTATCAAGGTTACCTTGCCAACATTTAGCCTGATTATGCCTGAAATACATTTTGAAGACAAAAATAAGTATCTTTATAGCTTGTATGAGAAGGGTAGAATTCATCCTATTTAATCTTCGATCCTCTATAAGGGTGGCAATTGGGCGGGTTGATTGTGGGTTTTCATTTATTTGAGTTATACCCAACCCGCCCAAGTGTAACTTGGGTTGATATTGGATTGGGTCATATTGGGTCAACTCAAACCCATAACCCAAATATGACCCAATATATTATTTTATATATTTTAGTACATAATATTCTCTCACACACATTTATATATATAAAATGATTTTTTCTTATACATAAATACTGTTTCACATACATAAACATATTTTCACACACTAAAATATTTCCACACATACAAACATACATTCAGTTATTAATCTCATTAGATGGAAATACATTATTTTCATTCACACAAACATATTAAAACACACACTAATATACATAATAACTTTTTAAACTATTTGGATGGACAAATTTAATGCAAAAAATCCTTTTTCAAAGACAAATCAAATAATGTAAAATGTCACTAAATTGAACTGAAGAATTGTAAAATTCAAGCAAATGCAGTTATCTAAATAGATATTTTTTCTTTCATGATTCACAAGGGGCAACCAATTTTTTTAAAATATACTAAATATTATGCTATGAAATCTCTAATTACTACAAAAAATGTTGTTATTGGCAGTGACACCTACCTGGAGACACTATGAATGTGGACGATTAAAAAATAGTTCAAGCAACTACAGTAATTCTTAATAAAGTTTAAAACTATAAATTTGGATCAAACTAGAAGTAAGCTGCTCAAAATATTCACTTTTTAGTTCAAAATTTTTTGATGGGAAAAAATGACTTGGTAAATAATAAGAAGAAAAAGACACCGAATTTAATGGGGATAAAGAAAAAATTTGGAAAAATTATTTTGATTTTTTGGGAATAAAAATAGAGATTTTAAGATTGAAAACTTGAATTTTTGTGTTTGATGCATGATGGGAAAATGGAAAATTGAGGTTGGGAAAGTTAAAAGACTAAATTGTATTCCTAACTTTTCTTAATTTTGTCTAAATTCATATTAAAGAAAAAGTAGAACAAAGAAAAAGAAAATGGATTTTAAAATTTGATGGGTCATTAATTAAGAAAATGGTTGGAGTCCAGTAGAAAAAGAAAATAAAAAAATAGTTGTCGTTGGAAAAAGTAAAATGAGGTTGCCAAAACCATCACTCTTTTTTTTTTTCAAAAAGAAAGGATAAAAATATTTGAATACATGCATTTATTTTATGCTATGTGGAAAAAAGTTGGGTTAATGGGTACCCAATTTCAAAACTCAACCCACCCAACACTTACTTGGGTATTTTACACCCAATACCCAACTGACCCAACACCCAACTGACCCAACTGACCCAACCCAACTTCTCAAATTAGTGGGCGGGTTGGGTGTATTGTTGGATTATGGGTTTTCTTGCCAGCCCTAATCCTCTGTAAATGCCAATCGAATTGTTAGATTCTTGTCTGATGGTGCCTATATCCCTTGTGAAACTCTAGAAAAAAAATAAACACAGTGAAAGGACAAAAACAGTAAATAAAAATATTCAAATCCCACAATGTATTACAAAAGCATATAAGCAAATTGCTGAAACACCAATGAAAAAGAGATGTTAACAATTGATCAGATGTGGATATTATTACACGAATTAAGCGAAATATACCATTGAATGAAGCAAGACATATACACCGTGCAGCAAGAGGGTAAATATATTTTCTTTTGTGCAAAATATATAGCTTTATTGAGTGAAGCAACAAAATGTACACTCAGCAGTAGAAAGCTGCCTATACATCAAAACAAGCAGAAGGTCCAGATATTTTAGGTACGTATATTTTATTCCTTTTCCTGGCCTCGAATGCACTCCCTAGCTAGTAATACCTGTAAAATCAAGGGTAAATTACTTATAACCCCCTATGATTTTGACTGTTGTCATATCACCCTTTAATGTTTTAAAATGTCCACTTCACCCCCTTATAGTTTTATGTAAAGTGGAAAGTGGATGGAATGCACAATCAATTACGGCGTTTGTACCAAACACGCTCTAAAAGCGTGTGTAATAAAATCTTAATATCCATACAACTCCCTTATGATTCATATAAATATCCACTTTACCTCCTGTGGTTTTTGTAATCGTCCACGTAATTCTCCTATATTTTTATATAAAATGGTAAATCCATCTATTGATTTAACATTTAAATAAGGGTATTATTGTCATTTCAACTAACGACATTACATAGGGTATTTTTCATCATGTTTCCACTTTACATAAAACCATAGGATGTGGAAGTGGATATTTTAAAATGTTAGGGGTGTTATGTGGCAACAATTGAAACTATAGGGGGGGTTATCTATAATTTACCCTAAAATCAAAGGAAGTGCAACGAATGTGAAACATTAAATGTTCAGAAACTATGCACAAGAAGTTTCAAAAAAAAAAAAAATTCTTAGATGCAATAGAAAAGAAAATTTGACTCTTTCCCTTAGTGTTCTACTTTTTCCTTAATAGCCTTTTTGTCTGTCATTTTGTACACCTTTTGAATCTCCGCATGGAATTCAAGTATCAGTAAGTAATGACTTGACAGAAACTAATATTGTTTATGTGATAGATTTATGTGATTTTGCTAATCCACCTTCTTTCAAAGTGAGGGATTTTTTCCAGAGTGATTCTTGCTTTGGTTCTTTGATAATCCGGTGGGTGTTGTCTGCCCCTAAGGATTCATCGTAACACTTGGGATACGGATTGCCAGTGATTTTGGTCTGTATCTATGGTGTACTTGCAATGAAGCTAAGTTCCAAGGTACTTCTGTGCAGCCAAATTTTGTCACCTTTAAGGCTAAGAAATTTCCCATTTGTTGGGTACAATTAGTCCTATTCCTCGTTCCAGATTGTTAGGGATGAACATTCTTTTGTTGCTTTCTTTTTCCGGATTAAGGCAGCTTCTGAGTGGGAAGCACGGGCTATTGCATGGCAACGACCAGCTGAGGGATGTTTCAAGATTAATTCAGATGCTACTGTGGTAAATGGGAGAGTGTCTGGTGGTGGATTAATCCGGGATCATTCTGTCAGAGTAATGCTTTCTTATTATAAGGAGTTTGGGGATTTATGGGCGTTAGAAGCGGAGGCACGTGCTTCGCCAGAAACATGGATGCCATTGTTGCAGAGGCAGATTCACAAGTGCTTCATTTTTCAGTTACATCTTCCAGCTTATCCAAATGGCCTTTATGTAATGTCATCTTTAGAATACAGAATTTCCTCCGTCAATTAAATGGCTCATTATTTCACATCTACATTGAGGCCAATACAGCAGCTGACGCTCTGGCTGTTCTCTCCCATTTAGGTCAATGTCTTTTCCATAATATGCAGAGCTTGCCATTAAATGTAAAATCATAATTCGTCTAGATTCTATTACTTTTCCTTATTTGAGAATTAAAATTGTAAGGGAGTAGTATTTCTTGTTTACTACTTTGGCTTTTGTACTGGAGGCTAGATTTATGTCTCCCTCCTTTATTTATTTTGATTCTAAATTAATAAAATATTAAGACTAGCATTCCTTCCCTGTGTATGGGATTTTGTCCAAAAAAAAAAAAAAAGAAACTAATATCTTCTGACACAGATCTAGGAGTACTCTAGTCATTGCAAATTGAAAGTCTAAACAGGAAAAATCCTAAGACTTGCCAAGAAAGGATAAACAATTTTTCATTTTATATGCAAAAAGGAACAAAGAGAACTAAGAGAAAAAAGGATGAAAAAAATTTTAAGAAGCAGTAAAGGGAAAAAATAAAGGATTAATTTTTTATATATTGATAGTGTAGTAATTTTTTCACACAAGCATCCACGTATGCATGATCTGAATTCTGGATTTGAATTCCTATTATATGGCATGATATAACCCTATTAGTGTTAGAAAGAATTATTCACAGACAGTATATAAAAAATTTATCTAAAAAATAAAAAGAAAGAATAGAAACAACAAATCTCAAGTAGCAACGACGACATGCAGAAAGAGTCAATTCATGCGTTAGAATATGAATTCAAAGCTTAAGAATCAATACCGATTGATTCGATCCAAGCTCTCGAGTCTCTAGCAAAATAATCAATATTAATCATCTGCCTCTACGATCCAAGGCAGCATTAGAACAAGAAAATAAGAATAGATAAATGCGAAGGCTTGAATAAATAGGAGGACATTGAGAACAAGATTAGAATGGCCACAACCCAATGGGCCTCCAAAGAAAACAGATCAGCTTATCTGCCCTCAAATCTACAGCCCACAATCCAATAGACCCCCACCGCTGGTCCATCCCATCTCATGTCCGATATCCTTCTTGTCTTGTTTATAGAAAAGTGTCCAGATGCAATGGATTTCAACTAGCTTAAGTCAATTAGCTAAGGAGTAGTATAGGTGGTTAGTTAGTGATGAAATGTAGTGCTGAATCATTAGTTACAATTAGTTATTGATGACATCAGCAAGTTGTTATAGTTAGTAATCTTTTAGTAGTAACCGACTGAATAATAGCTTAAATAGCAATTTAGAAGAGAGGGAATTCATTCAGCCATTTTTGTCAAGAAACTCTCTGTACTGATTACTTCATTCCTTTTCAATAATACATGTCGCGCCCCATTTTTTTGATGGAATGGAAGAAGAGGGAAAGATTTCCATTTTTATTGGTTCTTTGAAAAAGAAAGGGAAAGGGGTCATGGGACTACAAAAATGCGACGGTTTGGACCCAAAAAAACAAAAGTCTAGAAAAGGGTTTTTTAGAAAAAGTTTGGAGTCGCCACTTGGTATGGAGTTTAGGTGTACCAAGTCACCCAAAAGATTTTAATTAATGAAAAATAAACAAAGAAAAACCCTTTTTAGACGACTCCGGGTCTTTGAAAACTAGAGAAAAAGGTTCGGGGGTCACGGTTGAAAGAAGGGAAGGCAAAGATTCGATGTTACTCGTCTCTAAGGCACCCTTCTAACCTAGCCAAAGCTAGTTGCAAGATTTAGTTGAAAATTTCCTAATTCTAACTTTAAAACTTATCACATTTGGATGTTGTCTATATGGATGCAAAACCTAAAACTAATGTTGGATTGAGAGGGGCAAAATGTCTCCTTGAGGTGTGATTGGAATTGATCACATTATTTGTATCATCCAACTTTGATCCCTTGAGGAGGTCAAAAAAATGCAAATGATGAGACTCGAACAAGTGAAAAGTAGGGTTTTTAAAAATGCAATTTTTTATAAGATATTAAGAGAAAAGAAGTTGGGTTTTTGAAAAGGTCAATTTTAAAGTGCAAAGAGGAACTTGAATTTCCAAAAAGATGCAATTTTAAGAAAATGGTTTTTGACTTTGAATTGCTAAAACATGAAGAAGAAAGTTGATTTTTAAAGAATGAATTTGATAGCCTTTAAAATAATGCACATGTATGTCCTAAAGAGGGATAATGCAACATAACGGGTGTGGGGGACTAAGTTCGTGACTTTGAATCTTCCTTTTCATAGAAGGAAATAAAAGCGTGTTAAGGCTAGGAAGCCATACTCGCTCTTTTCCCTAATTCAAAGGGTAATGCCTTAAATGCACTAATCTAATAAAAAGAAAACTAAATGAGATGTTTTACATACGGGATGGGATAATAGTGACATGCAAAATGGAAAAAAAACTCTAAAAGTGAAAAGTGTGTGAAATTTGTATCTAATGCACGAACGGCGTTTAAGGGTCTAGCATTGGACTAGCCCTCGTCAAAAGTTTCTCACTAACATTGGATTAGTGAGAAATCGAAGGGGAAAGCCACAACTAGCGTTGGACTAGTGTGGTGACGTCAATACATTTACACAATAAACATATGGACATGATAATAAAGCAAATAAACACATAAAACACATAACACAGGCATAACATCTAGATGCAAGACCCTAGGAAAGCAAATAAACACATAATCATGCAAGTATGCAAAATAAGCATATAAAAACTAATTATTACATTGGGGGAAACCTAAATACATTCTAAGGGGAGAAATTCGAAATAATAATCTAACTATTACATCTTCTAGAATAAATACACTTTTCGCCAAATTAAACCTATCTATTACAACTTGGCATCCAAGGCCTCCAAATGATTTACTCAAAAATTAAATGACATAAATAAAGACTAGACATGAATAAAAGCAAAGGAAAACTTAATTTAAAACATGCAAAATCATGCAAAAACACATAATGAGCACATAATAGGGGAAAGAAGTTACCATCCCTTGATGTGAGGCCTTAACTGAATCCTTAAATGATGGAAATGATTATCTAAGGCTCAATGTCAACAAAAGGGATCAAGGTACCAATTTAAAGGAAAAATCAATCAAAATTCAAAGAGAGGGAATCTAAACACATTCTGCAAGCAACACAGATAATACTAGGAAATAGAGTAAGATTCGGAGCAAAAGAGCGGAAATATCAATGTAATACAAAACAGAGAGGTTACGCGGATCGAAACGCGGATACAGCAACACAAGCGTAAAAAATCAAAGTCAGATGGAAACGCTGATGGAACGCTGACTCACCAGAACCGTCCCGTCTCTTCCCATCTTCAAAATACCGAAGATTGCTTCAGCTTTTGCAATATCACGATAAAATCCTCGAGGCAAGGGGATCGATTTAAACATCAAACACCGATTCGATCATGTCGAACAAGCTAAAATCAAGAAACGCCAAATCTTAAGCATCAACATCATCAAATAGACAAAAAGGGGAAGGGAAGAACTGTCAGGGTAGAAACGCGGGAGGTTACGCGCCGCGTTTCTTCACATCTTCAAGTATTCAAACAAACGCTGGATCGTTGGTAACCCACGCAAGAGGTCCGCGTTTCTTCACAGCTTCAAACATTCAAGAGGAAACGCGGACCGTTACGCGAAGTCGTCCGTGCTTCTTCACATCTTCAAAACGCGAAGAACAGTTTTCCAGAAATTTCTCAGGAGTCACAACAGCATCATCACAGAAGTATCAAACGTCTAATTTTAAGCGTAAAAACAAGTCTACTAGCCTTACCAAGGCTTTATAAACACAACATGCTCATATAACAGCTGATAATCATCATCAAATATCCCAAACTAAAAGAAAAACTACTCAAGACCTTGGTTCCACCAAAAGACCCAAATCTCAGATAATTTTACGATAAAAAACAGTAAATAGAGTATAAGTATGTTACACTGAATCTAAGCTTGAATAAAACCGAAGGAAGAGGCGAAATTCCAAGAATAATCTCCTCAAGTGTGAAACCCTAGCTTTTCTTTTCTTCTTTCTTTTCCTTTTTCCTCTCTAATTCTCAGCCGTTTTTCTCTGCTTTTTTCTCTCTCAAAGCTCTCCTAATTTCCTCTTTTTCTCTCAGATTTCCCCACTTCTTTGTTAAACCCTAATCTAGGCTATTTATAGCCACCCAAACCTAGAACTAAGGGTTTTGATGTTCTTGGGATGAGGTGAGCTAATCTTGAACGTTAGATGAGTTGTTAGAGGTTAGGGGTGAGTTGGGGAATGTTTAAATAGGTTTCTTATCGCTTCAAGCATCGAAATACATGGAAAAGGGTGATCCAAGCTTACGAAAAATCCATTTTTTTTTTTCGCTGACTCGCGGTCCGTTTTGACTTTTCTTTTTTTTTTTTTTTAAGAAAAACCTACAAAAATGAGAAAAAAGCGTTAGAAAATTCAAAAATAAATAACTAAACATTAACAGATAAAAACATAGGAAAATAAATGAAATAGTCAAAATTTGGTGTCTACAGCTTGCCCCTCTTTGTCTGAGTTTCGAAGAAAATCTAGACAAAGACGTAGACACCAAATACTTACCTGGTTTTGCTAGTTGCATCTGAACCATTGTAAACAGCAGGAATATTAGATTGCCAATTTTTCAAACTAAACAAGGATAATGTGACCGAACTCGTGTAGAGTTGCCTACGTATCTCGACATGAGAATCAGGTCAAACGTAGTTCCAAGCAAATGAACCATGATGAAATGAGTATTGAAACTTGTAAAATTCGAGAACGGGAGATAGAAGGGTGCCCGGCGGAGGCTGAGACTCACCAGCAGAAATTTAAATTTGAAGAAGGGTGAGGAGACTCACAAACGTAAATTTAAATTTGAAGAAGGGAGGTAGAAGGGTGCAGGAGGTCGAGACTCACCAACGTAAATTTAAATTGAAGGGGATAGAAGGGTGTGAGACTCACCAACAGAATTTAAATTGAAGAAGGGAATAGAAGGAGAAATTGAAGAAGGGATAGGAAGCAGGGATAGAAGGTGCCCGGCGAGGGTCGAGACAAAATGTAAATTTAAATTGAAGCGAGGGTAGAAGGGTGCTGAGGGTCGAAACAGCAAATTTAAATTCTTTCCAAATTTAGACTATTGTGGGATTGGACCCAAGCCCGAATGACTAGATGGGAAAATGCAAATATGCTATTCATGGGATTGGACCCAACTGAATGACTAAAAAAACTATTCGGGATTGGATCCGAGCAATAACTAAAGAAAAACTATTCAGTGGGATTGGACCCGAGCCTGAATGACTAAAGAAAAACTATTCAGTAGGATTGGATCCGAGCCTGAATGACTAAAAAAAAACTATTCAGTGGGATTGGACCCGAGCCTGAATGACTAAAGAAAAACTATTCAGTGGGATTGGACCCGAGCCTGAATGACTAGATGAAAATATAAATGCTGGATTGCCAGACTTTGAAAAAAATAAAACACAAGTTGTTCAAACATGATAAGTGTAAAATGTCAGTAATGATGCACTCGATGAAATGGTGCAATTCTGATTTTTGATTTTTCTTGACTTGAAAAAGTAAGTGATTGATAGGAATAAAGACTTTTTCTTCTCTTTTTCCTTTTTTTTTTTCTTTTTTTTTCTTTTTTTTTTCTTTTCTTCTTTTTTTTTTTTTTCAAGAATTGATAAATTTTGAAAAATTGAAGAGTGTAACTGAACCCTTTCTTCTGCAGGGTTGGAACAAATCCACATATGTTGCCATCGTCTTGATCTGCAAACCTTCTTCGGCAAAAATTAATCTTGAATGCATTATCCAAAATTGGAGAGCACTTCTCTCAAAACAAAATTGCCCCAGCGTCAACTGAATCGTTAACCCTGCAAAAGTTATGAAATATTAACCAATTAGTCCATGGAAATTCAATTCCTCTCTCTTTTTTTTTCATTTTAATTTTTTTCATAAAGTGTAAAAAACTCTTGTGATCACAGCTGTTGACCATTAGAATGACTAAAATGTATCAGAACCATGCAATAAAACACATTCATGAGATACTTATGCTTATGAAGCATTGCTTGTTCTCAAGTAATAGGAAATATTCATCAAAAACAAGTTATGGGATTGAAATAAACCATGTAATCTTGGAAATCCGAATCCTCATAAACCAGGCAAAGTATTATTATGCAATTATTCAATTTGCATCAAGTACTCATAATGTCAAGTAAAAGAGAGACAATTATACCTCAATTTTAACAATTCAAGCTTGATTTCTCCCTTTCATCAAATTTTGCAATCAAATGACTCATATAGTCAACTCAAGCTTGCCTTTTCCACAGTTTTTCTCAGATTTTATGGCTAAAAAGGATTTACTGAAACACATCTTCTTATTCAAATTGCAACAATGTCTTTTGACGCGAAAATCAACACTTTTAGGTGAAGACTCCCGGTTACTTGACATATGCCTTCTTGCTCAAATAGTAAAGATGTCTTTTGACGCGAAAATCAACACTTTTAGGTGAAGATTCCCGGTTATTCAACATTTTACTTGTTCAAACTGCTTTGCATACTCATAATTCAAGCACCATTTTACGCGAAAGTTAACATTGGTAGATGCTAAACCTCCGGTTACTTAGTACTAGAATCATTGGAGTAGAATTTTGGTTCTCACTTTGCTGCTTTTCTTACTTTGCTTTCTTTTTCTTTTTTCTTTCTTTCTTTTTTTTTTTTCATCAATTGAAAAAGGATCATTTGCCAACAAATATCAATCATTTTCTTGTAAAATCCAATAAAAGAAGAAATTTCATTCAATAGGAAAATACTGAGGCATAATTTTCCCTATTTTACAAAACATACTTTCTAAAATGCCAATGTCTTAATCACATAACAATTATTTCCGAGTAAGATGGAAAAAGGATCTTTCGCATCACACGGGCTTTTATTTCAGAAGGATGAAAGCAATTGCAACCAAAATTGGACATTTGCACCCTTTTTGAATCAAATTTTGAAAAACAAATCAATTTGTGGGGGAAATGTGCAATTCAGACAAAGTTTTTTTTTTTTTCCAAACATAAATAAGCACATAAGAGCCCAATTTAAACAAATATACATATTCTGATGCAAGCAAATGAATCAAAAGTATTTCTAACAGTTAACCTATGTCTAAAAAAACAGGACACAAGATCAAACACAAAAAGAGAAATAAAGTAAGAATGGAATAAACTGCAAATCAGGGGGGAGTGGGTTTATCGACCCCCTCAGCTCCACCATCACCTCCGGTGGCCTCTTGGACAGGCTGCTCAGACGGAATGTCGAAACACGCCACGTTTCAGAAGAAAGGAATTTGAAAAGGAACTGTGGGTTATAACACCTAGTAGTGTGCGTATGAAAATCCGTTTCCCAAACTTTCCGAGAAGGCACTTGTCCTTCCTCAATTTTTGCAATTAATCAATTTTCAAGATGATTTAATCATACAGTCTAGACATGACTCAAAATGAAGTTGGTCCCCTCGACTTGACCGATCAGTCACTTGTCCCTGCTTCTCTGCAAAAGAAAAGAAATGGTGAAAAATAATAATAACGCCGCCACCGTTCTCCCCTTTTATCTCAAAATAGCCCATAAACATGAGTTCTTGGATGTCGACGAGCGGTGTTTCCTTTTGTTTGACCGGTGCAGATCTGTTCTGTCATTCCGCTTGCTTCTGAATCCATATCACCCATACCTTCATGGTAATCTGAGAGGATTGTCCTTTGACGAAAATGCCCTTTTGATGAAAATATGTGCAAAAGTTTGTGCAAAGAAAC
Organism: Gardenia jasminoides; assembly: GCA_013103745.1. Classification (NCBI taxonomy): domain Eukaryota; kingdom Viridiplantae; phylum Streptophyta; class Magnoliopsida; order Gentianales; family Rubiaceae; genus Gardenia; species Gardenia jasminoides. The sequence goes on from CM023095.1 coordinate 21,636,506, forward strand.
AATTTTATTTTAAAATGACATCATGACCATAGAATGAATGATAAACATGACATTTTAAATCAATAAAAGCCAAATGCTAGGAAAATTATTTAACACAAAAGCGTCGCACTTGACCCTTTTGGATATCATCTCTTTGGAGTTTACTGACGGCAAGGGAGTGCTTGATATAAGGTAAACTCATGATAAGCGTAATCACCGGCCTCCCTTGTCCCATGAACTTTTCCTTTCTGCTTGCACTGTTGCTTTTCAAAGCTTGCCTTAGTACCCTTTCAGATTTGCGCTGAAGTTGACTGATAGTGAAATAGACAGATTTAAACCCCAATTTCGTCAATTTAAACATGTTTGTTAAAATGGTGGCATCAGTGAGACAATCCCTTCTGACAAAAATTCAGATAGAATGTATTGCATCATTTGCCTTTTGATTGAGAAAGTTCTTTCCAGAAATTTTTTTTTGCAAAAAGGTGGGGGGTCTATAACACTAGGCTTTTGCAAGGGGTTTGAGGGTGGTGTAGAGGCAGGTTTAAACTTGAAATTTTTTTTTTTAATAGAAAAATTTGCCCCAGTTTGGTCCTTTTTTCCTTAAAATATTTTTTTCAAAAATACAAAAATTGCCCCAGTGTGGGGTTTGTGATTCTCAAAGGGAGTTTGCTAAATAATTAACTGTTCTTTCATAGGCTCAAATAGGAGAACTGGGGAATTGAAGTTTTTAAACGAAAGGGAAAAGAAGGTCGGCTTTTCAGACCACCTTTTTGCAAAAAATTTCTGAAAAAACCTTGCTCAATCATATGAAAAATCTTTTACACATATCTGAATTGATTGGTTGAGGAAAGATTTGTCCATCCATCTCCATGAGAACCAATGCTCCCCCAGGTAGCACCTTTTGAATAATGAACGGCCCTTGCCAGTTCGGAGCGAATTTCCCTTTAGCCTCTTCTTGTATCGGAAGGATTCGTTTCAAAACCTTGTCCCCCACTTCGAACCTGCGAGGTCTAACTTTCTTGTTATAAGCCCGAGCCATCCTCTACTGGTAACATTGCTCATGACAAATGGCATTCAACCTTCTTTCATCGATCAAAGACAGTTGCTCGTGACGTTGCTTGACCCATTCAACTTCTTCCAACTGAACTTCCATTATAATGTGCAAAGATGGGGTTTCAACTTCAGCAGGTAATACTATTTCCATCCCATACATGAGAGAGTGAGGTGTTGCCCCAGTAGAAATTCTGATTGCAATTCTCCATGCCAAAAGGGTAGTTTCTCATGCCAATCTCGGTGTGTTTCAATCATCTTGCAAATGATGATATCCAAGTTCATGAGATATCAGAATTTTCGTCCATCAAATTCCAAAAGGATGATGTCCAAGGGTCAAAGGTTTTTATTCATGATCATCCAAGAGCAAATAAAATAAATGTGCGAAAATTAAAATGAGTGGACCATAACCGAAGGGCAAAAGGAGAAATTCCATTTCATTTGGCAAAGAGCAAGATAACAGATAATACCATGGAAGCATAATTAAAAGCATAATTTTAAACAAGCAAAAAGGTGAAATAACAAGTGCATTGTTTTTGAAGAAATGATTGACATCAAAGCATGATTCATTTTTCAAGGACAACCCCCTCAGATTTACCAAAACCTCCTCTGAGCAGGCAGACAATCGGCAACCCAATTTTGCATGGCCTTTTGAGGAATCGAAGGAAACTCCACATTCTCTGTAGGATCGGTGTCAAGGGTGATCCCGACAGACAGTTAAGATAATCTTGTCTCTATATCATCATCAGACCTTTCCTTAAATGATCCACCACCATTCTCATCTTCTTCCTTAATGAACTGAGCATGGTCAACAATTTCCTCCTCCACACTAATCATTCCAACGACGTTTTTATGTTCCGGGAAAGGGTTTCTATTGACGTTCAGCCCTTGCTCATTCTTTCTTTTCAGAACTATATCCCCGGCATCCACCATGTCTTGAATTCTATGCTTCAAAGCCCAACAATTAATCGTCGAATGACCCGGGCTTCCAGAATGATAAGCGCAGATGGCATGGGGATCATACCCAGCAGGGGGTCCTCGGGGATATAGTTTGGGAGGGATAGCGCCAATTTTTCTAGCGGCCTTCAACTGCTCATACAGCTGGTCAATGGGGCGGCCTAGATCGGTGAAAGTTCGAAAGGTTTTCTGATTTTGCATTTCATTAGGTGGAAAAGAATTTTGAGCAGGATTGTGTGGAGCAGGTCTAGGAGCATAGTTTTGACGGGGGTAGGAGATAGGTTGGGAAGTTGAAGGCAAAGATCGGGAATTCAAATAAATAGGTCGGGGGTGAGGCCTCTGGGCGGCAGTGTGATAGACAGGCTGATGGTAGGGATAAGGTAAGTATGAGTTTGAATTGGTGGGGTGACTCCGAGCTCTGGGCCTGAGAGGTGGGTTCTGATTCCACACAAAAACAGCTTCTCCTTCATTCTTTTTAAATGGGAGTTTTCTCCCACTGCCATTTTGCCCTTGTAATGTTTCCAATTGCTGTTTCAGGGCGGCCACCTTGACAATTTTCCCAGCTTTAACAAACTCATCATACTCCTCCAGCTTATTGACAATTGTAGCAAAGGAGCTCCCAGTCATTCGAAAGATCTCTTCAAAATAAGGTGAGTCATGTGCTTTGATGAAAGTACGAACAATCTCTTCTTCTGTCATGGGAGGCTCAACTTTAGCAGCCAACTTTCTCCATCGCTTGGCATATGACTTATGATCTTCTGAGGGTCTCCTTTTGACTCCTTCCAAGGTTGTTCGTGTCGGTGCCAACTCACAATTGAATTCATACTGCTTCACAAAAGCTGTGGACAAATCCAACCAAGTTTTGATCTCTTGAGATTTCAGGTTCGAGTACCAATCCAAAGCATCTCCTTCTAGATTTCAGGTTCGAGTACCAATCCAAAGCATCTCCTTCTAGGCTCTCGGGGAACAGACGCATAGGCAAGTTCTCATCATCCACTGGTTTACCAAGCTTGTTGGCAAACATTTTAAGGTGCGTCTTAGGATTCCCGGTACCATCATACTAGCTGAACTTAGGGGTCTTGAAACCCATAGGTAATTGGACGTTAGGAAATAGGCACAGATCATCGTAATCCAATCCACCATGTCGGTTCAGACCTTGGTTCTTCCTTATGAATTCATCAAATTTATCCAATCTTTTCAGCAGATCTTTGTCGACTGGCGCAACAAGGTCATCCACTGCCGGTTTTCCTTGGGAAGTCAGATCCCACACAAAAGGTTCCGTGGTATGGTATTGAGGCTCTGAAGCATGAGGAGGCATGGTTAGAGTGATCTGGGGTTGAGTATGAGGGTTTGTTCTTTTGGTTGGGCTTAGTAGGATGTGATTAGGATGGGACTGTGAAAAATTGGTATTGTGATGAGAAAAGGTAACATCATATGGGTTGGAAGTAGGCGGGACAAAAGTAGTTTGAATATTGGTCAGAAAAGGGAATTGATTATCTGTTACAGGGGGGTTGCTAACAACGGGTCCATGCTCATTCGAGACACCTCCTCTATTGTTATTTGCCACCAACTGATCAATTACACGCCTTTGTGCAGCCATCTCGGCGCTCATCTCATTAAACCTTCCCAATACTTCACTTAACTGAGCTCCCAAAGCAGCAAAATCGGGCGAAGTGACCAAAGCATTCCTATCCGAGCCTTCTGGTGCAGAACTCATGCTTACGGGATGCTTTGAGCTTTTGCTTTTAGATCGGGTAACGATGGGGCTTCTGCGTGAAGCTATTTTTAAAAGTACCTGAGTGGGAAAGGAAACACACTTTAGGAGCTTATTCCAAAGGGGAGCTGCGGAGATTTATTTGAAAGAAAAAAGAAAAAGAACGAAGTTAGTGATTGCTTATATAATTCGGATGCATGTCCTAGAGGGGGGCCCTTTTATGCCAAGGGTAGGCCTAGTATGAAAAATGCAATCCTCTGGGGTATGCACCATACAATACCTGATGGGTCCGATCACTCCGTTGATATGCGATTGGTAATCGATCCACAAGGTTGACCAAAAGAATATGCACTGTTTGGCGCATTATGAGGACGAAGTTCGAATGGATTCATTACTTTAATTGATTTGTGAAGAGAGGTTAAAAGGCTAATTTAGTATGAAAAGGATTATTCTTGAAGGAATCGTAGTGTCTTGGCTAGTCTTGAGTGAAACATGGATCTAAATGGATTGGACGGAATCGATAGTTTATCCAAAAGTCGACTGAGTTTATTGTTTACTTTGTAACTCCACATCTCCATTTTATTTACAACACACTAGCCCATAAGCCCTCTAAAATCAAGATTTGGCCTTGATAAAATCATTATCTCAACAATGAGAAATTATTTGTGACCTTTTTTTGATTTAGTGTCCTTATGCATGGGATTTTACCAATTTTGATAAAATGGCCAAAAAATGATTACTAGAGGTTTATATTCTAGCATGTGAAGGTCACTCCATATCTTTGGTGCCATCATGGAAGGATCGGGCCCTACCTTACCTTGTGCACTACCCTTTTGGATGTTACTAAAACATAAACATGCAAGTCTCATTGGATTATATATCCGAGACACAAGGATGGTTTATTCCTAACATGGGATTCCCTATGCGGCATTCCCTCTATGGTTTATGCATGATGCCAGTTTATTAAAGCAAGTAAAGATGCACAATGAAACATGGCCTATAGGAGCCCCATTTGAATGCCGGGGTAAGCCTAAAAGTGATATGCAATTACAACTTGAATGCAATGAACATAAATTCAAACGTGCAATAGCCTATCTAGAAGGATGGCTTGTCTTAAAAGAGCGCCAAGACTCTTATTTTCTATAGTTTGTGAAATGCAAGAAAAGGGAAGACAACAAAAAGTTAGTTTAATCAACAGATATCACATAACACGTTGGAGCAACAAATTGCACAAAAATAAAGAGGGGTGAAATCCCTCCTCTCGTGTCTAGTGATCCTTAATAGGGTAAGGTAGACTCTCCCCTAGGCAATTCTAATATGGATGCATGAGGTTGGGCTCACTAATGCATCTAGACTCGATAAAGGTTACAGGCTCCCAAACCTTCAGACCAAAAGGCAAAAGGTCATCAATCCAAATGCCCCAAGTCGGTGGTTCAAGTGATCCCCTAGACATTGCTACGTGCACGTCGTGCCACGGCCACATGTCCAAGTGGATCGATCCTAATCCTAATAGGGAAGAGTGGCGTGACAAGCCACTAAAAGTAAAAAAAAGTAAGGTCAAAGTAAAATACATATGCACGTATGAAAGTGATTCCCTTTGAGAGGAGGGATTCAAACATCAAGCATTTTCGAGGCTCTAGGGTAGATGCATACCCACCCCAAAATGCAAGGCGCGGTACAAGTAAATAAATAAACAATAATTCATTCATCATGTACGCGATGTGTAAGGAGTGATTTGCACGGGAAAACCCTAAAAGAGAAAAGAAAAAGGAATGCAACCTAAAATATCCAAATGTGATATATAAGAAAGTTAGAAAAACGAAATAGTCAACTAAATCAAGTGCTCGGACCCTCTTAGGAAAATCCCCAGTGGAGTCGCCAAGCTGTCGCGCCCCATTTTTTTGATGGAATGGAAGAAGAGGGAAAGATTTCCATTTTTATTGGTTCTTTGAAAAAGAAAGGGAAAGGGGTCATGGGACTACAAAAATGCGACGGTTTGGACCCAAAAAAACAAAAGTCTAGAAAAGGGTTTTTTAGAAAAAGTTTGGAGTCGCCACTTGGTATGGAGTTTAGGTGTACCAAGTCACCCAAAAGATTTTAATTAATGAAAAATAAACAAAGAAAAACCCTTTTTAGACGACTCCGGGTCTTTGAAAACTAGAGAAAAAGGTTCGGGGGTCACGGTTGAAAGAAGGGAAGGCAAAGATTCGATGTTACTCGTCTCTAAGGCACCCTTCTAACATAGCCAAAGCTAGTTGCAAGATTTAGTTGAAAATTTCCTAATTCTAACTTTAAAACTTATCACATTTGGATGTTGTCTATATGGATGCAAAACCTAAAACTAATGTTGGATTGAGAGGGGCAAAATGTCTCCTTGAGGTGTGATTGGAATTGATCACATTATTTGTATCATCCAACTTTGATCCCTTGAGGAGGTCACGAAAAAATGCAAATGATGAGACTCGAACAAGTGAAAAGTAGGGTTTTCAAAAATGCAATTTTTTATAAGATATTAAGAGAAAAGAAGTTGGGTTTTTGAAAAGGTCAATTTTAAAGTGCAAAGAGGAACTTGAATTTCCAAAAAGATGCAATTTTAAGAAAATGGTTTTTGACTTTGAATTGCTAAAACATGAAGAAGAAAGTTGATTTTTAAAGAATGAATTTGATAGCCTTTAAAATAATGCACATGTATGTCCTAAAGAGGGATAATGCAACATAACGGGTGCGGGGGACTAAGTTCGTGACTTTGAATCTTCCTTTTCATAGAAGGAAATAAAAGCGTGTTAAGGCTAGGAAGCCATACTCGCTCTTTTCCCTAATTCAAAGGGTAATGCCTTAAATGCACTAATCTAATAAAAAGAAAACTAAATGAGATGTTTTACATACGGGATGGGATAATAGTGACATGCAAAATGGAAAAAAAACTCTAAAAGTGAAAAGTGTGTGAAATTTGTATCTAATGCATGAACGGCGTTTAAGGGTCTAGCATTGGACTAGCCCTCGTCAAAAGTTTCTCACTAACATTGGATTAGTGAGAAATCGAAGGGGAAAGCCACAACTAGCGTTGGACTAGTGTGGTGACGTCAATACATTTACACAATAAACATATGGACATGATAATAAAGCAAATAAACACATAAAACACATAACACAGGCATAACATCTAGATGCAAGACCCTAGGAAAGCAAATAAACACATAATCATGCAAGTATGCAAAATAAGCATATAAAAACTAATTATTACATTGGGGGAAACCTAAATACATTCTAAGGGGAGAAATTCGAAATAATAATCTAACTATTACATCTTCTAGAATAAATACACTTTTCGCCAAATTAAACCTATCTATTACAACTTGGCATCCAAGGCCTCCAAATGATTTACTCAAAAATTAAATGACATAAATAAAGACTAGACATGAATAAAAGCAAAGGAAAACTTAATTTAAAACATGCAAAATCATGCAAAAACACATAATGAGCACATAATAGGGGAAAGAAGTTACCATCCCTTGATGTGAGGCCTTAACTGAATCCTTAAATGATGGAAATGATTATCTAAGGTTCAATGTCAACAAAAGGGATCAAGGTACCAATTTAAAGGAAAAATCAATCAAAATTCAAAGAGAGGGAATCTAAACACATTCTGCAAGCAACACAGATAATACTAGGAAATAGAGTAAGATTCTGGAGCAAAAGAGCAGGAAATATCAACAGAATACAAAAACAGAGAGGTTACGCGGATCGAAAGCGGATACAAACACCAGCGTTACAAAAAATCAAAGTCCATGGGAAGCGGACTGGAAGCGGACTCAGCAGTAACCTTCAGCGTCTCTTCCCATCTTCAAAATACCGGAAGATTGCTTCCAGTTTTGAACAATATCACGATAAAATCCTCGAGGCAAGGGGATCGATTTAAACATCAAACACCGATTGATCATGCGAACAAGCTAAAATCGAAGAAACGCCAAATCTTAAGCATCAACATCATCAAATAGATAAAAAGGGGAAGGGAAGAAGCTGGGTAGAAAGCGGAGGTTACTGCTGACTGCGTAACATCCAGCGTTTCTTCACATCTTCAAGTATTCAAACAACGCTTGGATCGTTACTGTAGTAACCCACGCAAGAGGTCCGCTTTTCACGACTTCAAACAATCAAGAGGAAGCGGACCGTTATGCAAGTCGTCCAGCAAGTAGTCCGCGTTTCTTCACATCTTCAAAGCGAAGAACAGTTTTCCAGAAATTTCTCGAATCACAACAGATCATCACGAAGCATCAAACGTCTAATTTTAAGCGTAAAAACAAGTCTACTAGCCTTACCAAGGCTTTATAAACACAACATGCTCATATAACAGCTGATAATCATCATCAAATATCCCAAACTAAAAGAAAAACTACTCAAGACCTTGGTTCCACCAAAAGGCCCAAATCTCAGATAATTTTACGATAAAAAACAGTAAATAGAGTATAAGTATGTTACCTGAATCGGAAGCTTGAATAAAAACCGAAGGAAGAGGCCAGAAATTCCAAGAATAATCTCCTCAAGTGTGAAACCCTAGCTTTTCTTTTCTTCTTTCTTTTCCTTTTTCCTCTCTAATTCTCAGCCGTTTTTCTCTGCTTTTTTCTCTCTCAAAGCTCTCCTAATTTCCTCTTTTTCTCTCAGATTTCCCCACTTCTTTGTTAAACCCTAATCTAGGCTATTTATAGCCACCCAAACCTAGAACTAAGGGTTTTGATGTTCTTGGGATGAGGTGAGCTAATCTTGAACGTTAGATGAGTTGTTAGGGGTTAGGGGTGAGTTGGAGAATGTTTAAATAGGTTTCTTATCGTTCAAGCATCGGAAATACAGCTGGAAAAGGGTGATCCAAGCTTCTGAAAAAATCCGCGCGTCATTTTTTTTCGCTTCTGATCAGGTTACGCGGACTGGTTACGCGGACTCAGCCGCGTAACTGGTCCGCGTTTTTGACTTTTCTTTTTTTTTTCTTTTTTTTTTTTTAGAAAAACCTACAAAAATGAGAAAAAAGCGTTAGAAAATTCAAAAATAAATAACTAAACATTAACAGATAAAAATATAGGAAAATAAATGAAATAGTCAAAATTTGGTGTCTACAATACAATAGAACACTTCTTGGTTTTTCGAATTGTTTTCTCCATTAATTTTCACAATTCCTGAAGCTAAGGTTGTGAATCGTATCAATGGTATCAGAGCTGGGTTATCCTAACTCAAATTGAGAGATGGCTGTTGGTCCCAAATGCAACTTAAGGAGGTGAATTATATTGTTTAACAAGACAATCAATTATAGTAAGAATTCACCCAATAAACCAAGCACAAACAATTTCTCAAGTGCGCACAAATATATATCAAATTAATCACAATAAAGATGTCACAATTGAGCAATAAAGAAAAAAGATAGAAAAAGAAATGCAAACCAAATTTTCAAGTTGCACCGAACTTGGATGTATTCCACTAGTAGCTTCTTCAATTGAAGATGAAACTAACTAACTTGTACAAGTGAAGGTTCACTCCTTCCTCACCCTAAAGGCCTTTAGTTGAGCCAAGGAGTTTTACAACTATTCTAGTTAACTCTCAACAAGTTACAATTGAAAACTCACTCAACCAATTAAGAACTACTATTACAAGTGAGGCAACCTTCACCAAGGTTTTACTCCTCCTATTGAGTAACCTCACAAACCCCACTTTTCCTACACCTATACAACAAATAAAGAATATTTCTACCCAAATATTTCACTTGTAAGGCTGTATTTCATGTAGGCAAAAGTCTCTTATCCTCTTGAACTTGTGGGTATTTAAAGAGTGTGAGAAATGGCCTCAAGAAACTCTCCAACGGTCAAAAATATGGCTGTTAAAAAATAGTCGTTAGAGCTATTGGACGTCCCACACAATGTTGTTTGTCCGATAATTTGTTTCGATCTTTATCGGACGGCCGATGCATATTTTTGCGTCCGATGAAACTTGCGTCCGATGCTGGTCAGAGAGCTTGGATTTCATTTTTAATTCTATCAGACGTCCGATGATGATGATATGCGTCCGATAGGAGTGTCCGATACTTTCCCTGTCTATCGGACGTCCGGTATTTCAAGTTGAGTGTCCGATAGAGTGTTCTCGACTTTTATCGGACGTCCGATACAAGCTATCGAGCTTCCGACAGAGTTTAATGTCCTTTGCTCCTTTTGGTTGAGTTCTTCAATTGCACCATTTGCATTAACAACCTAAGCTGCCAATATACTCAATGGAAAACATCAAATTGATTTCTTCAATTGTTTTGTAATTGTCAAAATCCGAGATCACGATTTACAATGGTAGAGGGCACTAGGTGACATGATAACAGAAAAATGGAGGAGCAGGTAAAGAACTTGCTGAGAGAGCAACGAGATCAATTCGAGAAAGAGATGGAAGCTCTGAGGAATCTGGTGATTGAACTCCATACCTAGAAAAATTTTGTAGATACTAACTCATCCCCTCGTCATTCAGAGTTGTTTGGTAGGAATTATCCAATTTCGACTCGATTTCCCAGATTGGATTTCCCCAAATCTAACAGGGAGGACTTAAGAGGGTGGTTGAATCGTATTGAGTAACTCTTCAAAGTAGATGAAAAACCACCTTCATTGAAGGTGAAGATCGCAGTTGTTAATTTGGAAGGTAAAGCTCTACAATGGCACTAGATTTACATAACGTCCAAGTTAACTAGAAAGGCTCCATCTTTGGAGGAATATGTGAAGGAGTTGTCTACTCGATTTAGTGATTTTTGTATGATGATCTCATGGGATAATTGATTAGTTTGAAGCAAATTGGTTATGTAAAAAGTATCAGGATCAATTTGAATAGTTATTGAATCGAGTTGAACTGCCTGAGGATTACACTGCCAGTTGCTTCTTGAGTGGGCTAAGCTAGAGATTCAATTGGTAGTCAGGATTTCTTGTCCAAGAATGTGCAGTGAAGAGGAAAAATTATGCACCTAATAAGCTGGAATTGCCAGTGTGATTTTTCTAGCTAAGAGAGAACACCTAGACACGACAGGGCTTTCTCTTCTGGTGGAACCTCTGATGTTTAAATCAGTATATTGCTCAATAAGAAAATAGAGAATGAAAGAGTAGATGTGAGGGAGGAATGCTCATATGTGGAAATTTAGATATGTTACCTCTTTTGCTGTAATTAAACTTGCCTTTTGTGTGGCTAGTAAAGACAGTGGAGCACATGTGTTCGTAATGACATATCATGGTGAGACCTTGAGATCGAGGTCTTAGGATGAGGTGGCATCCTGTGGTGGCTTCACATCCTCAGATAGTGGGGCAATGTCCCATCATTCATTTGAACACTTGTCAACCATGCTCATATGTCTTAATGCATGATGCCACTTGTCTTGCCAGATGTCATCCACATGTGATGTCTACTTAATTCATTTTTTTTTGGTCTCTCCACTAGCCTCCTAGGTCGAGCCCTAACGCCAACACAAAAGGTTAGACCTGGAGGTCTCATGAAAGTGCACGTGTCTTTTCATGCCCTTATCTTCATCATTTTTAAAAAAAGTAGTTTCAGGGTTTGTGAAAGCAGTTATTAGCCATCTTATCCAACTGTCACCTAAAAGTCACCCATCTTTTTGGCTTTCTAGATTTAAATAAGGGCATCCTCTTCTCTTTCCCATTTTAGAATTTTACAATTCCATTTCTACATCTCTTCTCTTTCTCATCTCCGTTCATCTTTCTTTCCGACCAAACTTTACTTTTTCTTTTTCTCTTTTATGATCTTCTCGTCATCGCCAAACCTGAGTTGAGTGCTAGCAAGGTTGAGGAATTGGGGAGGTACTATCACATTCCTTCCAACGTCAAATTTATGGCTATTGGAGATCAAAGCACTACTTCATCAGGGTTTATAAAAATCTGTGAGAAACATCAATGGTATGGGTTTAGAATCTCACCAACCACTTTCCAATATCAGGTTTTGGAACATTATAAAATAGAGATTTGTCAACTAGTCCCAAACTCAGTGTCATTCATCTTGGGATTTGAGTTGTTTTGTAAAATGGAAATTTGTCAACTAGTCTTGAATTCACTGTCATTCGTCATGGGATTTGAGTTGCTATGAAATGGTTGGGGTGACTTGTATGGTGAATCTGTTCCGGTATTTCATACAAAAAAAGAGGTCAAAAGTGATGAGAACTTTTATTTCTATTCTTGTTCATCGAGAACAAAATTTCTTTCAAGTGTTATTTCCTCAAACTCCAATTAGGCTGATGAGTTTTTCTTTATTGATGATAGCCATATCCCTCACTTGGTTTGGGATAAGTTAGTGCCATGTTCTAATCCTGCACCAAAGGAAGGGGAATACAACCAAGAAGATGCAGCTTGCATCACAAATCATGAGAAGGTATTGCATTTCTTTTATCCTAGAAAGAATTTTAGTGAATGCAGGAATAAGTATGATTGTTCTAGGAGAGGACTACCAAGACCTGGTCATGCAGGATACTCCACGTACTCACTGATCTCTTCCCTCTCTCTCTTGTATTTTTTTGACTGCCTTTATTTTGTTTAGTGGCCTCTATTTCCTGTCTCTGCAAGGTTTCTCCTACTGATCTTGATAAGTTGGGTTCGGAGGTCTTGACTACTCACCAAGGCCATCCTATTGCTTACTATTTGATCTCTTCTAGAATCTCAATTGTTGCTCATAAGAGAAGTAGATTAAGCACAGCTCCCCCGACCTCACAGATTCCAGGAGTCTCGAGTTCTCATCGAATATTAAGGGCAGCAAAAAGGGCAAGAAATGAGGAGAAGGAGACCTCAATCAGTTTTCCTGAGGTCTTAGAGGGAAAGATTCCAGCGAGCAAAGTTCCCAAGAGTGCCTCCAAAATTATAGCTGAAGTTATGGCAGGGAAGCCCTTCAGTGAGAACTTTCCTATTGAGGGTCCCGTGTTTATTGCTACTGAGAATGGTGTGATTATCATATTTAGTAAGGGTGTAGAATAGACCCTTCCTTCAACTTTTAGTGCCGATAAACTATAGGTACCTCTAGTAGTTAGGCAAGGACCCCCGAGACCTCCATAGTAGGAAAAAAAGGGAAATCTCCATTAAGGGAACTTGCAAATGTTTTGCCGAGACGGGAGTTAATTATGTTTCTTATTCGCTCTGGAGTGAAAAAACAATGAATTTTTAGCCACTTCTTGAGGGTGAGACTTCTCATCCTAATGTTAGATTTTGTTCTGAATGAGATTTGGATGTAGATTATTAATTGCAAGATCCTATGATAGTGAGGAGGATCCTTTTTGAAAGCATTCCTCCACTGGACAGCAGTTTTGTTGAACCAACTCAATGATCAACAACTGCTAAAATGTCATTATGTAGGCTTGGACAAGTAGTATCTTGCTATCTTAGTTTTCCTTTTATGATATTCTGTTCATAATCATTTGCTTGTACAGGTGATTTTGATGAGTGCTAGTCTTGGCAAAAGGATAGAACAATTTATTCTTGACAAACCTCGGACCAAAGATGAATTGGAGAGAACCTTGGAGCGAAAAGAATTGCTTGCTAAAAAAGAGCAGGAGCAGTAGTGTAACTACCTTCAACGGTCATTGAAGGAAAGAAGGAAGAACGAGAAGGATAAGAGAGAGATAGAAAGGGTGGCTAGGGTTAGTGTTGTATGGCTAGGGTTGTATTTAGGTTGTAGTGGCGGCTAGGGTTGAGGGAGTGTGGTGACGGCTAGGGTTTTGGGTTGGGCAGCCAAGGTGAGAAAATTTGCGCGTCTAGGGTTTGGCTTAGTTGAGTAGGGACGGCTAGGGTTTGCTAAGTGTATTAGGTTGAATTGGGTAGAGTTCTAGTGGTTTGTTGTCAATTGAAGTCTTGGGATTATGTTGGCCGAATAGAGTCCTAATGTTTAGGAAAAGGTGTGGCGGATTGTAGTTGATAGTGGTAAATAGTTTGGGATTAGGATTGTAGGTATTTGGGTTAGGATAAGTTAAGGGTTAGGAGATAAGACAAGGCTAGAATGTAGGAGAGGATGTAGGAGTTTGAGATTAGGAGGAAAGCTAGAAATTAGAAGATAAGGAAAGGATAATTTCGGATTCCTCTACCCTCAAGAAGAGATTGAGCCGATTCAATCCCTATATTTTAGGGAAGGGGTCGGCTGACCAAGAAGAAAAAGGAAGACACACGACACAATCCAACTTCTTGCAATGACCAATCTGATTTGGAATTGGAATCTAAGATCAACTTATGCTTGGAATTGGGTTGGACCAACTTGTCTCCTTTTTTTTTTTTTTTTTTTTACTAGGATTTGACAGCCTCTTGCTTGTTTTTAAAGCCAAGACTCGGCAATAAAATAACAAAGGAAGGACGGACAGCATAACAAGAAGAAACAAAGCTACAACTTCGACCAACAGCAACAAAAACAAAACAACGACTTATGGACGAGATGAGCAAGACTAATGGCGAAGTCGTGAACCCAACTCAGGCTCCCCCCTAACGGGTTACCCAAGATATTCCAAAGAACGACACCAAACCAAGGATGACTGCTCGAGAATACAACAAATTTTTCACACGACGTCAAAAGCAAATTCCCCAATACCCACGGATTGAAGATGAAGTTGGTGAAGTGGTAGACCAGAATTTTTAGGCCACCAATTAGTGTAGGCTTTTCTTGTTTTCAATAAAGAAGACCCTCGTGGTTCTCGTTGTTTTGGATTTTCAGAATTTTTCTTTCTTTTAATGCTCGAATCTTTTTTTTTTCTTCTTCTCTTCTTTTTTTTATTTATTTATTTTTAATCCAACACAACCACGGCTGACACAACACAGAACACAGACAATCAGCAAAAAAAAAATTTTTCGGATGAACAGTAGCTTGCGTCGCGTGAACAGTAGCGGTGGAAAATTTCTTTTTTTTTTTTCACAAACACAACTCAACCAAAATTGTAGATGACTACTAGTTTGAGCACACAAATCACGACTCAAGAAGAACTCAAACAATAAACCCTAGATGGCTAGAATAACATGAAATTTTCAATGAACAAAAACGACGAAAATTGATATAACGCAAACCTTCAACTAGCTCTGATATCAGCTAATACGAACGTTGCCAACCTGTGATGAAACCCGTATAGACTACCACGGATCTAGAAGGGTCAATCTGCGTTTGGACTCGACGACATAGCGGAAGAATCAAGAACCCGTTGACCACACGGTCAACGATCTCTTGATATGGTAGAGACGCCACAACCTAGCGCGTTCTTAAATTGATAAGTCTATTCGAATACCCTAGGGTGATCTAAGATATTCAAGAATTGCTTCAAGAAGCAAGAGAGAGACTCTCAGAGGTTTTCTTATTTCTCAATAATCTGCCGTCTGATGAAAAGTACAAAGAAATGCTTAAATACCCCTTACAAAATAACCTAAACATCTCACTAATAGGCCTAGGTTCGGCCACAGACTATCTGGGGGTGAACCATGGGCTTATCTAATATAATTCTGAAAATATAAAAATTAACTAAAAATTACAAATTTTAACGACGAGGATCCGCGATATGGATCCACGATGCATGCCTCGCGGATTGGCTCGTGGATCTAACAACTTTGGCTTCTGATCAAGAAACGCGAGGCATGGATTCGCGATGTGAGGGATCGCGGCTCGGGTCGCGACTCGCGTTTTCTGCACGTTTCTTTGGCTGGCCCACTTGTTGCACCTCTTCACGGGCCGCAGGACTCAGAGGCTTGGACCCCTGTCTAGGACCTGAAGTAATGTGACTTGTCTCGACTCATTGAGCCCTTCAATGGTCCTAGGTTCTCCAACCAATGTTTGAACCGCACGTACAAGGGTTTGTAACGCCTCCCACATTTGTTTGGCTCGAGCACGTGTCAGTGGCCCCAAGGCACCCTTACTTGCTCTACGTGCATCATCGGCTCACCTTCGTCATCAGAACTCTTGACACCAAGACTTAGATGGTTTTTCTAAGAATTGCTTGCCATTGCAGAAACTAGGACGTGTGGGAGGCCAAATCTGCAGATTATATTTTTTTCACATAAATTTTATTATAGGCCTCCTAGTTATCTAGATCAGAGGTTCTAAGATTCCTTTCATATCCCATATGAACCAGGCAAAAAATTCTTATAATTAAATAATAATTAGCAAAGGGAACTTTTTACCTCATTGGCAAGTTTTTGCCAATCATAGGAGCATGATGGTCATTTTCAGGCCAAAAGGCTTTCTCCTCCAGTTTGTCCTCAAAGTAGAGTTTGTGAGAGTAGCGACTTACTAGTTCAAACTCCTCTATAGTAAAGACCTTCGAAATCTCAAGTCGTTTTCCCTTTAGAATGGTAGCATAGCATTCTTAGACAGCAATCACATCTTCATGAACCACGACTGTTTCAGAGACAGTAGGGAACTTAATACATAAATGATATGTAGAGCAATGCTCGCAATGCATTCAAAGTTGTTTTCTTACGATCATGTTATAGGTGATTAGCATATCTACCATCACAAATGTGGCCAGAATAGTGGACTTGTACGGTATCTAACCTATTGTAACCTAGGTAGTTAGTGCCTTTTGACTTGAACAGGCTCCCTGTTAAATACTATCAGTGGAGTTTGAACTAAAACCAGCTGATTCTCCTAGAATCTGAGTTCTTGGAATGCTTTTCCAAAAAGTACATCTATTGAGCTATCACAGTCCACTAACACCTTTTCTACTCTATAGTTATTTGTCGAGATGTGAATGACCAAGACCTGATAGTGAGTTGAAAGCACTAGAACGGGGTCCTTAGTCTTCTCATATGTTTTAAGTCTTAAGGTCTCATCAAGTCCCTGAGTTATTGTCTGTCGAAGTGAGACCCTTATTGCTGAAGCACTGTCTCCCCCTATGAGCCCGCTCGACAATGTATTAATGATCTTGGCTAAGTTAGTTTCATCCTTTACTTGGTGAACTTGATTAAGGAGCTCTCTGAGGACTTGGATTATATCTCTGGCCACCTTGATTATGTCTTGGACCACCTTAACCCGCAAGATAGTCTCTTTGATTATACATATCTTGAGTTTGCTATACAAATTGTTTGAGGTTTCCCTCTTTAACCTGATACTCAATTTTTCTTTTCAACTCATTGTAGTCATCTATGAGATGTTCTATGTCTTTATGGAAAGTACAATACAAACTTTTATTGTGCTTGTCCATTAGTTCCGTCATTTGCCTAGGTTTTCGGAGTAGATGATCTGAGACCAATTGGTAGTCAAGGGCATCAAGTTTTTGTCCTACAAAAACTTTTTCCCTTTGCCTAATTGGTTAAACACATTTTTCTGGGTTATACTTGCTTCTCCCTTTCCCTTTTGGTGAACTTTCTTTCTCTTATTGTCGTGAGATCTCTCTAACTCTTTCTTGAGCCTATCGACCTTTTCTCCATTTGAAAATTCATAGACTTGATTGAGCATTTCTTTCATGCTCTGGGGAAGTTTTTTTGTTAATTTTTTTTGTAAAGTTCTCCTTATTGCAAGTCGTTGGTAAGAGCAACCATTATGGTCTTATCACCCCTATCCACCGCTTGAAGTCTTTTTTCTGTATGGCATTTCAAATATGCCAACAGGGTTTCCCCTAATTTTTGTTTTATATTCATGAGTTAGGGGGAGTTCTTGATAAATGACTTACAAGAAATGAAGGCTATGAAAAATTTTGAAGCAAGTTCATCAAAAAATTTTATCGAGCAAAATGGAAGATTTTGAAACCAAAATCTTGCATTCCCCATAAGGGTTGTGGAAAATGCTTTACGCATGATAGAATCTGGTGAATTTTGAAGTCTCATTCGATCTACAAAACTGCTCACATTATTGTCTGGATTTGTGATAACATTGTAGGTCTCTAAATGAGGTAACTTGAAGCTGGAAGGAAGAGGACATTGTAAGGTCCCAAAGCAACCTAAGAGGGGGGTGAATTAGGTTAATTAAAAACCTAATCAAGATAGAGGCAATTTTGCACAATTTAAATTTATCAAGTTTTCTAAGTGATCAATTAAATTGATTAACAATGAGCTTGGCAATTTAAGATAAAAATAGAGCAAATTAAGCACTTGATCAAGTATAGAAAATGAGAATAAAATAGAGAAAGAATTGCAAACCAAAAAGGACTCCCAAGTTCTTCTTCAACTTAAAGTCCAAAAACCACAAATCAAACTTCTTTAATTTGATGAAGCAATGCCAAAGTTGTACAAAGTAAGGTGCACCTTCTTGCTCACTCCAAACTCTCCTTGGTCGAGCCAAGATGGTTTTACAAGTTTACAAGTAAACTTTCATAAGGGTATAGTTTGAATTGTTCACACACAATTAAAAAATTAAACAAATTTTTGTCACTTACATAAAGAGTATAATTAATGCCAGGGAAGTATTTTATGCTAAAAATTACTCTTAGAGGCTTGTATTCAATGTGTACAATTATATTTAATAATTTCAAACTTTATTCTATTTATAGGACTACATAAATGCCCTCTTAAAGTCCTCTAATGATCAAGCATTAAATGCAGGAAAAATTAGGTGTTAGGAGTATGAGACATCTGCTACTGAAGATTGCATCTGATAGTTTGAAATAGTTTTCCTTTGCAAAGTCTATCAGATGGCCGATAAGGATGACTTATGCATCTGACACATTAAAGAGCTTGAGCCATTTTTCCACGAATTTTATCGAACGACTAACAAGAATAATTTGTGTGTTTGGCAAGATCAGAGAGTTTGAGTTTTCTCCGATGAATATATTGAATGACCAATACGCTGAGTTTGCGTCCGATGCATTTGGTCAATAACTTCTCCTATATATCGGATGTCCTATGAAAGAGTTAAGCATTCTATAACTTGTGCTTGCTGACTATCGGATGTTTGATGCACATAGAACACGCGTCCTATAGCAATCAACAATTTTTCTTTGTTTATTCAATTTGTGCCCTTATTCTTTTGAACTTGCAACCTGTTCTAGGTTATTGCTCATACAAAATCATTAGTATAAATCATCCTTTTGTTTTACTTATCATCAAAATCAAGAATCAACCTCAATAGACACTATTCTATTTCCTTAATGAATGGATTTCTATTTAGGTATGAGAGGCTTCCAGAGCCAGTGAAACCTTCTTTTGGTTTCGAGTTTGTGAGAGGGATAATGTCTAACTTTGGAGAGAGATTGCATGCTGTTGAGACACTTTTAGAATATCTATGTCTCGAAACATCATATTCAGCTTTATATCTCTTCCATGACTTATCTTTGAGATTGGATTCTTCATCAGAGTTCTCTGGTCATGATTCAACATGCGGCGATTCTCGTACTATGGGTCCTTTTCCTTTTTTCTTATCAAGAGACTCTTTGGTAGTTGTGGCAGTGACTAATACTGAGGTAGAGGTTGCAATTGGTATTGTTGCACAAATTGCTGAATCATGGGAAAATATTGAGTCAAAAATTGGGTCATCTTCATGGGTTGGATAGGCAGCTAGTTCTGATTCCCTTCAGCCAAAGAGAGCAAACTTCCCACTTGCATTTCGCTTTGCTGTTGAAGAGGCAGTACATTGGCTGCATTTTGTCATCTATCGATGGGCTGAGTGGTGTTAGGAGACGCTGACCACCTCCTATTAGGCTGCGACGTGCTCATGGAAGACTTCCAACTCTTGAGATAGAAACTTATTTTTGGTTCCCACAAATGGTGCCAATTGAAGAGCAAAAAATATGCACCTAATGAGCTGGACCTACCAATGTATTTTTTGACCTGAGAGAGAACACTTGGACAAGGCGGGGCTTTCTCATTCAACGGAACCTCCAATACTTAAGTCAATATATTGTTTAAGGAGAAAATAGAGAATGAAAGAGTAGAAGTGAGGGAGCAATGTTCATGAATGGAAATTAGATACCTTACCTCTTTTTCTATAGTTAAACTTGCCTTTTATATGGCTAGTGAGACAGTAGAGCATGTGTTTTTGTAATGGCATGTCACGGTAAGATCTCGAGGTCGGAGCTTAAGGTCTCAGGATGAGGTGGCATCCTATAGTAGCTTCATATCCTTACATAGTAAGGCAATATCCCATCATTCATTTGAACACTTGTCAACCATGCTCATAGACCTAAATACATGATGCCACTTGTTTTTTGCCAGATGTCATCTACATGTGATGTTCACTTGCCTCAAGTTTCCTGGTTTCTTCATATAGCACGCTAGACTTCTTGCAAGAATGGAGGAAGCCAAGTTTCTAATCCAATAAAAGGGTGAGTTTCTTCCTAAACAATCCTCATATTCTGAAAATATCTTGTTATTTCTTACTATCAGAGGGAAGTTACTAATAATCATTGGAGGAAGGATCAAGCTAGTACTTCGGATAGCCATTTGAAAGGTGATAATAAACCTCTATTACCTAATCTCTCTATTCCAACTTTACTGGGTATATAGAAGTTTAGAGAGGAGAGACCTTTTAAAAGGTTGACTAGGCCAGAGATGAATGAAAAAGAACAAGGAGTTTATGTTTCTTGTGGGATCAAGAATTTGGAGTTGGTTATAAGTGTGGGCATAAACAATTTCACAGACTAGAGGTATGGGATGAGGAGGTGGATGCTCTTGAAGGGGGTTTTCCGAAAAAAGAAAAGGATGGAGAAGAGGAAGAAACCAATGAGGGTAACTTGGCACACATTTCAATAAATGCCATGACTGGCACGGCTGTGCCTAATTTTAAAACTAAGAGGGTTACCAAGCATGTGGAAAAACAAGCAGTCAATGTTTTCATAGACTGTGGAAGTTCTCACAATTTCATCTATCCTAGTATAGTTCATAAACTTGGTTGAGGGTACAAAAGGTCAATTCCATAGTGGTTGAAGTCATTGATGGTAACAAGCTCACCACCAATGAGCTTTGTTCATGTTTCATATGGAAAATGCAAGGCCAAGAATTCAAGGTAGATCTAATATTATTATCAGTTGGTAAGTGTGAATTAGTCTTAGGAATGCAGTGGTTGACCATCCTTGGTGATGTCAAGTAGGATTTTACGGAATTAAGGATGGAATTTATGCAGAATGGGCATAGAGTGGCCTTGAGGGGAATAAAGCAGCAAAACTTGCAATTGATTAAAGTAAGATATAAAAGATGTTACATAGATCTCAACAGATTGCTAATGCTCAAATTTGCTTAATTAGATCCATCAGTGATCAGAATGTCAAGGAAACACAATTGTTTGCTCTATTTATGGAGTCAAGAGTGGAGTAGAAGAATAAGCAAGAAGATCTGGAATTGTTGCTAAATAACTACAAGGATCTATTCTAAGAGCCAACTGAATTACCACCTAGCAGGAAGCATGATCACAGGATTACTTTAAAGGAAGTTTCATAACATGTTAATGTGAGACCATATCAATACCCAATTGCCTAGTGATCCCAACTCCATGCATTTGCAATATAAAATCCCTTCCCTCCGTCGAAGTGAGTGATCCTTGTGTAAGGGTCACGAACGTGTGGGGGAAGGGGCGTCCCGATGTAGTCTGCGATAAGGAATCAAAAATCTGATCCTTAGTCAATTGCAAATAAGCCAAATAATTTGCATCTGTGGTTATGCCCTTCCCCTAGAATCCACTCTAGGTCGGAGGAGGAAGTAGTCCCAGCTTTTTGTAGTTAGACAGAGCGAGCTAGTTCTTTGTTGCCATTATTGAAAGATTAGTGGAGCAAATGCTTAAATGTGGTATTATCAAGTCTAGTACTAGGGAATGCTAGTCCATTCCCTTCCCCAGTGGTGCTAGTAAAAAAAAAAGATGGATCATGGAAAATGTGCGTAGACTATAAATAGCTTAATAATGCCACTGTTAAGAATAAATTTCATATTCCCTTAATAGAAGAGTTGCTTGATGAGTTGTTTAGGGCCAGATATTTTCCAAACTTGATTTAAGATCTTATTATCACCAGATCAGGATATGGTTAGAGGATATACCTAAAACCACATTTAGAACTCATGATGGGCACTATAAGCTCCTAGTTATGCTTTTTGGGCAGACTAATTCCCCATCTACTTTCTAGAATTTTATGAATGATATTTTCAAACCCTTCCTGAGGAAGTTCTTGCTATTGTTTTTTTGATGATATTTTAACCTACAGTGGGAATTGGATAGATCATCTGGTTCATTTGAGTAAACTCTTTGAGGTTGTAAGAAATAACTCTCTTAAAGTCAAGCAGAGTTAGTGTGTGTTTGCTAGGTATCAAGTAGATTGCTTGGGCTATGTGATCACCGTTGAGGGTGTGGTAGCAGATCCTCAAAAGATATCTGCCATATAAACTTGGCCTATACCTCAGAATGTTAAGGAATTGAGAGGCTTCCTTGGTCTCATGGGGTACTACAAGCGATTTGTAAGAGATATGGTAGGATTGCTAGACCATCAACTGATCTGCTCAAGAAAAATCACTTTCAATGGCATGATGGAGCCACTCATGCTTTCCAAGAGTTAAAGAGAGCAATGAGTAACCTACCAGTTTTGACACTTGTTGATTTCAAGTAGGACTTTATTGTGGAAATTGATGCTTCAAGGAATGGAATTGGGGCTATCTTGATGCAAGGAAGAAACCTATAGCTTTCATTAGTAAAGCACTATCTGAAAACCACTTGGGATATTCTGTGTATGAAAAAGAAATATTGGCAGTGGTCATAGCAATACAAAAGTGGAGAGCATATTTTCTTGGGAGACATTTATCAGAACAGATCATTAGAGTTTAGAACACTTAATGGAACAGAGAATTCACACTTCCTTGCAACAAAAGTGGATGGCCGGGCTGATGGGTTATGACTATGAAGTGCAATACAAGAAGGGCAACAAGAACGTAGTTGTCGATACCCTTTCTAGAAGATCTCATGAGAACGAATAGGTCTACATTATAATGACTTTCACGACTTCGTTAATTGATGAGATCAAGAAGAGTTGGTAGATTGATGACCACATGAAAGCACTTATTCAAAAGATATCTAACCAGCCACTTTAATTAGGCAATTTACATGTGGTCTAATGTCATTCTGAAAAGGAAAGGTCAAATGATGGTAGGAAATAATTTTGAGTTGAAGCACAGGTTGATAGAATTATGGCATTTTGGCCCACAATGGGGTCATTCTGAGATAGAGGTGACCTATAAGAAGCTTAAGAGTGTCCTTTATTGGAAAAATATGTATGCAGATATTGCTACTTTTTTGTGACATTTGTCAGAGGCAAAAGTCAGACAAATCAGCTTATCCGGGCTTGTTACAGCCACTTCCCATACCTCAGAAAATTTGGACAGACATATCACTTGATTTCATTGAAGGACTTCCCATATCTACTGGTAAGAATGTCATCCTGGTGGTGGTGGATCGATTAAGCAAATATGCCCACTTTTTGGCATTGTCTCACCCCTACACACCTATATCCATGGGTCAATTGTTCTTGAGCCAAATTTACAGATTTCATGGTATACTCAGACAATAGTAAGTGATAGAGATACCACATTTTCAAGTCAACTCTAGAAAGAGTTGTTTAGGCTACAAGTACAGCTGCATATGTCAGCTTCTTATCATCCTCAAAGTGACCATTAGACAGAGGTAGTCAACAAATGTTTGGAGAATTACCTAAGATATATGGATAGTGATCAGCCAAAGAAGTGGAGTTTCTAGTTTCCTTTAGCAGAATATTGGTACAATTAGGGGTGTGCATTCGGTGCAAAATCGGTAATTCGGTTAATTGAATTCGGTAATTCGGTTATTTTTCCTCTAAAAGTCTAAATTTTTTCCAATTTCAAATTGAATTTGGTAAATCGAAATCGGTTACCAAATTGAATTCGAAATCGGTACAAAAACCGTATTATTACCGAATTGGGACTTTTTCTAGTTTATTTAATTGTTTATAGTTTGTATGTTGTAATTTGTTTTTATCAATTATCATAATTTAGTAATTAAAGCATATTACAATTTACAATTTATATTCTTTAATAGTGTAATTTACAATTTAGGTCTCTAAATTTTTGTACATTCATTGTGTTTCTCATTAATAAAATTTTTATTCTTGATTTGAACCCCAAAATTATTCACAATTTAACATATTAGTCATGTTCTACCTATTTGAAAAATTAATTCAAAATCATTTGATCCCTTATACATACATAATTATATCTTAACTCCTTGATTAGTGATAAGTGATATTAGTTACAATTTATAATCTACAAAATATATAATTTACAATGAATCAATGATTAGTGTTATTTCACTTAATCACTTGTGGTTTAAAAATTATATGTAATATATTGTAATGCACAATGCATTACACTTATTATCCTTGTTTCTTAGTTTTTGCATAAATTAAATGCTTTATTTGCAAATGATTTGATTGCTTTCAAAAGTGAAAACTAATATACCAATATACTAATATGTTGTCCACTTGTCATTATTTTCTAATTCTAATTATGTATAAAATGGTAAGTATTCTAGTTATGTATTATTGTATATTTGTATTAATATAGTCATATTACAAATTCTAAAATAGTATATTATAAATAATGATTAGTGTTATGTCACTTAATCATGTATAATTCACCAATTAAGTAATTTTAATGCATAGTGCATTTTACTTATATTTATTCTTATTTCTTACATAATTTAAATGCTTAAGTTGCAAATGACTTGATTACTTTTAATGTGAAAACTAATGTATTAATATACTATACTTATCATCTAATTCTAGTTATATATAAAGTGATAAGTGTTATAATTATTTACTATTATATATTTGTATTAATATAAACATATTACAAATACTAAGATAGTATATTGTAAATAATGATTAGTTATGTGTCACTTAATCAGAGTTCACAAATTATGTAATGTGCAATGCATTAATTACTATCTATATTAATAGCTTATTAGCTTTTATCTATATAATATATTCATAGTATATATTACATACCTATATATATATATATATATATATATATAATTTTATAAACTAATTTGGTAATTCGAATTCGGTAAATCGGTAACCTATTTCGTTACCAAATTCTGAATTCGAAATCGGTTATTTCCAGATTGAAAATCTCATTACCTATTTCATACCATATTCAAATTTGGTGAATTTGGTATATACCAATTATGTACCAAATTACCAAATACCCGATTTCAAATTACCAAATTCAATTCGAAATCGGTTATGAAATTGGTATGAACCAAATTTGCACACCCCTAGGTACAATACCAATTTCCATATAGCAACTAAGTTCACTCCCTATGAGGTGGTCTATGGTCTACCCTCTACTCACATTCCTTACATTCTAGAAGCTTCTGCAGTAGACTTAGTAGATAGAAGTCTCAGAGCTATTGAGGTAGTCATTCATCAGCTCAAACACAATTTGACTAAGGCACAACATCGCATGAAGCAGTCGGCTGACAAACACAGAAGTGATAGAGCGTTTGCAATTGGAGATTTGGTTTATGTTACAACCTTATAGGCAGCATTCCTTGCGAGCGCTCCATTGTCACAAACTCTCACCTAGATACTTTGGTCCTTTTCCTATGGAAGCACGAGTAGGTCAAGTGGCTTACAGGCTCAAGCTACCAGATCATGTCTAAATTCATAATGCATTCCATATGTCTGTACTAAAAAATAAGGTGTGTTCTGATTTTGTTCAAACTCACATTCTTGCGGGAATTACTAATTAAGGTCAGCTTATGGTCGAACCTATAACCATTCTAGACAGAACCGATAACCATTCTAGACAAGCGTTTGGTCAAAGGAGGAAAAACAATAGCCACGCAAGTACTTATACGGTGGAGTAAATGTTTTCCTGAAGACTCAACTTGGGAGTATTTAGGGGATTTGAAACTTCAATTTCCCAACTTCAGTCCTTGAGGAAAAGGACTTTTTGCGGAGGGGCAAGTTGATGCACTGAATTTCAGTTGGCTTAAGTCAATTAGCTAATGAGTAGTACATGTAGTTAGTTACCGATGGAATGTAGTGTTGAGTCATCAGTTACAGTTAGTTATTGATGAGATCAGCAAGTTGTTACAGTTAGTAACCTGTTCATAGTAATCGACTAAAAAATAGCTTAAATAGCAAGTTAGAAGGAAAGGGAATTCATTCAGCCATTTTGCCAAGAAACTCTTTGTACGGATTACTTCATTCCTTTGCAATAACACAATACACGTCCCCTTGGCATTTCGAATTGTTTTCTCCATTAATTTTTGCAATTCCTGAAGCTAAGGTTGTGACTTTCAGTGTCCACTGTATTAGCTTCGTACATTAGAAGATGAAGGCAGCAAACGAACAAGATTCAAGGAATTAGGGCTGTTGTTTAATAATCCAATTCAGCAATTAAATTTTATAAGTTTAGATGTTAACACATTCAAATGTATTGGATAATAAAAAATAAAACATTTGAAGTGGCATTGAATTTATTAGGTAAAATTTGGTCCCAAAAATAAGTAATAATTATTTACTTGTCAAAAAATAAAACATGTGAAGTGACACTAAATTTGTAAGGCAAAACTTGATCATAAAAATACGTGATAAGTTATTCACTTTTATTTTTGAAGGAAGTGATAAACTATTTACTCATCACTTAAGACTCGTATGGAATTGCAGTAGTTTACTGGACAGTGCACCATTTGTTTCTATTTAAGCGTTTTTTTTACCTAATTTGTCAAAACTATCCTTTATCTTATGACTCATCCATATCTCTCTATAATTAATGCCTATAATTTACTCTCTTCCAAATCAAAAAAGTTGAGGGTATAAATTAAGGTAAATTTGAAAAGTAATTCATAAATGCTTTCTTGATATAATAAAAGAATAAATAAAAAGAAACATGGAATGAAGGGAGTACTTCATTGATTGCAATTATTAAGTGTTTATTAATAAGTACTTATTGTATTAGATAATGTGTAATTTGAAATTTTATACATCTATTTATCATTAAAAGGTCTGTTTGGAATTGTGGTAGATAAAAATGATTAAATTTAATGTTTTACGGAAACAAAAGCTATTCTAAAAGTACTAAATTTTAGCTTTTGTTAAAGTTTCATTTTGAATTTTTTTTTCGAATAATGTTGACCAAAAGTAGTTTTCGCACTTAAAGTGCTTTTCTACCAAAGCACTACGATGCTAAACAGTGCCTTAATGTAATATACATTTAAATGTTTGCATCTAAAAATACTTTTCTATTAAAAGCATGCAAAATGAGAATTGAACATGATGTAGACTTAAATGTACTTAACAATTTAATCTGGGGATAATTTCAGAAACCTCCCTTGAGTTTTCTAACAATTACACTCGTCTCCCCTTAAGTTTAAGCAATTACACTTACCTCCCTTGACATAGTAAAATACCTATAATGCCTTCCACTTGATCATAGACAATTCTAAATTTAGGGCAATTGATTTACAAGCCCTAAAAAAAATGAAGAGGCTCGTAGTGATATAGAAATAAATAATTAAATTGATGACTGAAATAGGAAGAAGAACTAAAGATGTGGAATTTGTTATATTTTGTCTGTTATTAAGAAAAATTTTTGCAAAATGCCAATAATTGCATAAGAATTTATTTTGTTTGATTATAAATTTTTAGTTTATGATTTTATGTGGAGATAGAATCTATCCTATACTTTTGAAATATTAATATATTTAAGATCATAAGACGCTTGTAATAGTGGTTCTAAAGTAGATTAGCTTGTATTGAAAAGTTGTTTGAGCATTAAGATTTAATTTTGCCATATAAAATTAGTTGTCAAGGGGAGTGTGTGTGTGTGTTTCCGTGGTAAGCTTTGATGCTATATACGCGATTTCAGATCTTTTGGAAAGTTATTTAAAATTTGAACTTATTCTAATTGTTAAGGATTAGACTTGTTCATTTATGCAAAATAGGGAAGGAAGTGATTGAGTATACTATACTTTTCTTTCTTAGTTTCCTACAAGAAGGGCAATTTAGGATTTTCGAGAGAAAATTTAGCTTGTTGGGCCTATAATGTTATATAAACAGTAAAAGTAGATGAGGTATATGTAATTTTTAAAACTTGAGAGGAGCTCTCTGCAATTATGAAAAATCTTAGAGGAGGTTTGTGAAATTATCCCTTTTATCTAACATACTCAAATTTTAAACATCACTTTATATTTCAATTTTATCAAATGCGCCTCTTTTCGTACAACATTAGGCTCCTTTCAGACAATAGGGCCTTTATTCCTTCACAATCATCCTTGCCACTAGGGAGATATACATCTCCGCTTGTGTGTAAATCATAATCCTACTCTACTTATCTCTCCATTATTCAGCAAAAATGGTAATTAATCCTTCTCACCTTTTCTCTCTCTATTTATGTATTTCGATCGATCTCACAATTCTGATTTATGTTGTATATTCAACTATAGGGTTTGCTAAAGTACCAAGTTTGATCTTTGTTTTCTTACAATTTATTGTTTTTCTTCGAACAATTTCGTTTTATAGTTTAATTTCAATGCTTCTTGTTGTTTGATTTTCGGTTTATGATTATCTGTTTGATTTTATCTGGCTTGTTTTAAGTGGTGGATTTATTGTATATCTAGTTGTTGGTGAAGTTCTGGATATGAAATGCTTCTGTTTTGAACCTTTGAGTTGTCAAAGTGTTGCTTGATAACCTCTTTTAGGGTTTTTATGAGTTGCAAAGATTGAATTTTTATAGTTATTGAGTCAAATGTGCTTGGCTATGCATAAAATCTCTTTGATGCATCATTTTAAAGGAAAAAAAAAAAGAAAAAAAGGAATCTTTTTATTTTCGTCTTTTTTCAAATTAATCTTTGAAATGTTGTGTGTTAGCAAGTTAAATGGATATCGAGTAAGAGGATTCCATTTGACATAACATGATGAATTTAGAATGGTACTGGTGGGAGACCGGGTGGGTTTAATTGGCAAATGGTTTTGCTGAAGTGGATATTGCTTGTAAGCCTAAATTGTTACAAGCAGAACAAGAAATGAAGGATAAGAGTATATTGGTTGTCTTAGTGTTCAGTTATCTTGTAATATAGTATATTGTAAGTGGAGAATGTGCTTAGGCTGTTCAATTTGCTGTCTTCTAAAGGCTGACCCTGAATTGCAAGCTATCAGGCAGAGAAGAATGAAGGAGCTCATGGCTCAGGATGGTGTGGTAAGTGCTGCTTCTTTGCTGTGTATATTACTGTTTCGGTGAAGCATACTGTTACAGTTTGGGTTGGATTGTAGCCTCATCTATTCTAACTACTGATGAACAGGGAAATTATCAAAACTCAGAGCAGCAAACAGCACAGGATGAAGCTAAGAGGTTGATCTGTTCTCATCTAGTTTTAGCCTCTCTTCTTTTAATAGCCTGGTCTGGTGTCCCTAGATGTGTATATATCTCTTTCTTTTTTGCTTTTTCTTTTAGAGTAACTTTGTAATTTTGACAGGGAGGCTGAAGAGCAGAGAAAAATGATACTGAGCGAAATTCTGACATCTGAAGCACGAGAAAGACGTAAGTTCGAATACAAGGATAGCGTTCTGTTTGTTGTGTACTTAGCTTGCACATTCTATTTTACAGTTCAGTGGTTTGTTGGAAAAGTCTTTGCAATCTTTCAGTTATCTAAGAGACACAACTTCTACTTTTTCATTCCACTTCTTTGTTGCAATTGTAGGAGTGATATTTTGGCTCTTCTTAGGTATTTCTTGATCTGACAATACCAGGAAGGAATATCATCTTTTAGGTTCCATTAATTTTCTTTTGCAAACTTTAAAAAAAAAATTACTTGGAAAGTGCTAAGTTTTGGATTTTCCATGTGGCCCATTTGGAGACCAATTTGTGTGCAAGATATCTGCATTAGCATTTTGCATGAATATGATTTATTTCTTGTATCTCATTTTCAAGCTAACTAAATCATTGAATAAGTTATGTAGGTAGTCTTCAGAACCATATATTGGAGTATGTGATCGTAAAGGTATTACTTATTAGGCCCAAAAAAACAAAAAGGTATTACTTATTAGAATGCAGCCATTTTGAATCTGTGTTGTGATTTATAGGATGTGTATTATGAGGTAAGGCTAGATCTTTGACGCTTAGGTGCATTGTACTTGGCATGTCAATAATGCAACATGTGTAATAGTTTAAGGAGTCTGTGGAAAACATGTTTAGCCAGCATATTAGTTGATTGAAATTTTAAAGACAGAGAAGGAAATACATTCTGCATTTCCTTTTGGTGCATAAAGTGTTTAAAAAGAAAAGAATTTTGTTGTCTAAATTTTCATGTAAGGAGTAAGTGAAACATTTCTCGATGGAGGAAGGAAAGCACAACTCCTTTTTTTGTTTTTTTTTTCCTGATGGATGGAATAATTGTTTACTCTTCAATTTGGTTTACCACTTAGGTGCTTTTTTTAATTATTTGGTAGTTGTAAAATTATTCATTTTTCTTTGGAGAACTACAGCAGTTTTTCCCTCAGGTATGACTAAAGTACTATATCTTAGCTCTCCTGGGCTTTCCAACTGTAAGATGCTCCTATAACGAAAATGTTAGTGTCTTTTCTTCATTAAGTATTGTAGAGGTTAAGCTGTCTTTCCCACTATATTTTGGTGCCAAAAATTTGACTTTTTAATCTGAAACTGTACTCCTTGAAGCATTATTCTCCGGTTCAAGGTAGTGTGTCAATAATTGTATGAAACTTGAAATTAATGAATCTCTAGACAAAGGATCTCAATCTTGTTGGAATCAAGGTTTTGCCTATATTTGGCATTTGTTATTCTTGGCTTGTGTCATTTATTTTGATCCATACATGGTGCCTGAGAAATTGGTGTTGGTGTATATGAGCTTGGTGGAACTATATTAGATCCGTTGATGTACATTGATGATGATTCATGTTCTGTTGGAAGAGATGTATGGATCCAATCTTCAGTGGCATCATTATGGTTTATATAGCTTAGTTTGCGCTGCTTTTATGTTTATATTGCAGAACACGTTTTTAAACATAGTTCTATGAGAAGTTAGATTCATAATTTTCATCTTCAGAATACTGTCATGGCATGATTAGTCAAGTTTTAAGTAGTAGAGACTTGGAATGATTAGGGATCTAGCTGGACCTATATTGACACTTTTGGGTCCAGTTTTATTATGTTTTCTAAGAACTTATGGTGAATATTTTTATCTCTGTTTTAATTCTGTTGGTCTTATCTTTATGATCACATTTGAGCGAATAAATTTATTCTTGGTTTATATCATATTTCTTGTGGATAGTTGCTCGAATTGCGTTGGTGAAACCTGAGAAAGCCAGAGGAGTTGAAGATGTTATTCTGAGAGCTGCTCAGATGGGTCAGATTGCTGAAAAGGTGCGTTCTTGCTGCTTTCTTTGATGAATGCTTATACAACATATGTGCTCAGTGATTGGACTACAAATATATTCTATCACTGTTCTGTAATTAGAAACATATTTGAACATTCGATGAAACTTACAAAATAATTAGATGTTTATCAATGTTTTATGCAGGTTTCTGAGGAGAGGTTCATATCATTGCTTGAGCAAATCAATACTCAAACCACAAAAGAGACAAAAGTTACAGTAAGTCAGAACCTGTTTTATATTGCTCTCTTTGGCTTTTATGTCAGTCATACTTATGATTGTAGTAATGTCATTCGCGCCTTTTCTATTTTTCAGATTCAGAGACGTAGGAGTGTTCTTGAAGACGACGATTAGCATCACTGCAGCCTCGGATTCTTATGCATATCTGCAGCTTCCGATTCTTATGCTCCATCTACTTGGTGTTCCTGTCATGTTACCTGATAGCATTTCAATTTTATGTCTACTCTGCCCTGGCTTTCCAGTCTGGTTGTTATAAATGGAATTGATCTAGAATATTATTATCAGAGTTGAGAGACTAATATTTAGCATTTTAAAATTTTAAACTGAATGCCTCTTGTAATTAGATTGTTCAGTCTCCAGTAAACTGTTTGCATCTTGACATAGAAATAAACACATGTTACTAGTTTCGCTAATGATTTGTTGCCCTTGCAATAGGGAGGTTGGGAATTAGATGCTTCAGCATCAAATGATATCGGGGATAGATTTTCATACTAAATGCCAGTATTTTCTCCAGTTTGTGCTGGAATAGTTATCGAAACTGAGGAATGGGTTACTCTTTTATAAAAATTAAAAAAAAAAAGAAAGAAAAAACCAAGGAATGGGTTCAATGCCTATGTTTGTGTAAACTGTAAAGATGTCCTGGACGTAAAAGGCTCTCTTCTCGGGCCTCACCATTTTCCCAAAAATATATTGCATGCAATAACATAATGAAAGCCGCAAATCTTGAATAACAAGGTATACAAAAAAATGTTAATGATATTCTAAAATTTGTTTTCACACTCTGTCTACTACTTTTTTTTTTTCTCATTAAAACTTAATCCTTATTTTGTGGTAAAAGATCCTCTGTTACAACTTTTTCTATTATACTATTGTTACATTATTTATTTTCATTCAGTAATAAATAAAAATCTAAAATTTTCTCTCTTCACACTCGTCATTTGAAGAAGTTGAGTGACGAAGTGTAACATGAAAAAGTATAATAGAAGAACTCAAGCCTTATTTTATAAGTGGAAAAAATTATAGCAGTGTGAGTGTCAAATTTTGGAACGTCATTAACATTGCCTTATATATTTGGATAATAGATTGTTTGGGATAATTTTTTGAAAAAACTATTATAATACTTTTTTGATGTGATATATGTGAGATAAAAAGGTGATTGAAAAATGTTTTGATAATGTAAATAAATAATTTTTTACAAATAATGCCCCATCCATCCAAACATTTGTTAGTGGATGGTTTCCCTGGATGAATTGATGACACTTGGGGATGGGGGAAGGAAGAGATCGTAACTAGTGTAATACCATTGAAAAAAAAAATTCATGGAACTCATGGCTGGCAAATCAAGATGCACGATGCCAATACACTTCAACACACTTTTATACTCTCTCTCTCTCTCTATCTCTCTCTCTCCATACTATAATTCTTAATTTACATCTAATCTTGCTGTATACTAACGGGAATAGGAGGATCTAAAATGGTCAAAAGAAAACTCGGAGGGTGCTTGTACATCTACTAGTGAAATTTTCATAAAAATCCTAAATACGAGTGTAATCCAAGGAGCTCTCACTGATCTCTTCTGGTGGCCATATCAGCTAGGTTGGGTTAGCCTTCAATACACTTTTATGGTTACCATTCACTTTTCAGCATACTTGATTTTAGAGCAACTGCGATGGCGTGTACCCCACATTACCTGAGCTATGATACTCATTCAATCATTGGAGCCTGTATCATTGTAATGATACGTTTCATGCAAATTAGACGGTGGAATGGATTTAAAAAGTGAGCACATGGGGCCTAAATAAGAAAAGGAAATGCAATGCTTATTGCAAACAATCAAATATTTATGATTTCCAATGGCTATTGCAAACAATCAAATATTTATGATATCCAACGGCTATTTCAACGTTCAATTTTTTTTTTCGTATAAACACTTCACACTTTTTTTTCACTTCTCACGATCCTATTCCATTATTTCTCCTACTCCATCATTCATTTTCTTCAACATTTTTTCACAATTTTCTAAAATTCAATATTTTCTCATTATAAATGAGAATTTTAATACTTTTAGAAATATATTTAGTGCTCTAAATAGAGAAAATTCATCTTCTTCACAAAATCAAAACCAACAAAATTTCCAAAGTTATCCAAATTATGTTGGGAATGGTTCGGAGGCAATAACAATGAAAATTAGTTCATAAATTGTTATTTGTATTTTATATTGATTTAAATCATGTTGTATTATATCATGCAGTTAAATTAATTAGATAGCGTATTATTAATTAAATATGGATTATTATGATATCTTAGCATTTGAGGTGTAACGTATTTGTTTAATCTCATTCATAATTATTTTTTGGGTAAACAATAGAAGAGCCCCCCTGTAGTTAGGCTAATGTATAGAAAAACCCCCTATGGTTTCAAATCATACATTTCAGTATCTTATGGTTTGAATTAAAGTAAAAACTGGATAGAAACCGTTAAAATTAATAGTTTTGAGTAAAATGACAGATTTACCCTAAGGGTAAAAAATAGAAAAGCCCCATTGTGGTTTGACTAATATACAGAAAAGCCCCCTATGGTTTCAAATCATACTTTTCGGTACCTCATAGTTTGAAGTAAAGTGAAAATTGGACCAAAATCATTAAAAGTAACAGTTTTGACCTAAATGCACCTCAAAAGCAAGTGTTTGTTCTGGAAAATAGTTTTTTAACACAAATTTTAGACTAATATGCCTATTTTGCCCCTTAGACCTTAATAAAACTCTAAATTGGCCCCAAATTTATAGGAAACAAGTTAGATAAAAACTGAAAAATATCAATAGAAATAAAAAAAAAAGGTTTGCAATTGCAATATTTTCTTAGAGGGTCTATTGTAAGAATTTAAAATAGAAAATTAGGAAAATAATAATACCTTTATATGGTGAAAAAATTAGGAAAATAGTTGATACCTTTAAATTTGAAATTTATAATTTTAACATTTTCTTAGTGTATATTGTAACGATTTAAAATAAAAATTTACAATTACAATATTTTCTTAGATTATGTATTGTAAGGATTTAAACAAAAATTTCAACACTTTTTCTATGTATATAGTGAAGAATAAATTAGGAAAATAATTGATGATGTCTTCATTAGGGTAAATATGTCATTTTACTCAAAACCATTAGTTTTAACGGTTTCCATCCAGTTTTCACCTTAACTCAAATCATGAGATACTCAAAGGTTTGATTTGAAACCACAGGGGATTTTTCCGTATATTAGCCTAACTACAACGGGTTTTTTGTTGTTTACCCTTATTTTTTTAGAAAATAGCAATATATTATTTTTGAGAGATGCAAAAAAATATATTATTAAAATTCATAAATTAATAATATTATTTTTTATAGAATAAAAATCAAATAGTAAAAAATTTAATCAAATTTAATAGTTTATATTTCATGCATAAAAAATTATTTTTGGAAAAATAAATTTGTTTATTTACAAGATATGAGTTGTGCATTATTAAAATAATGGTTTGATTTGATTGTGGACCCATGCTATTATACTATGTGGAGTGTTTACCCTTATTTTTTTAGAAAATAGCAATATATTATTTTTGAGAGATGCAAAAAAATATATTATTAAAATTCATAAATTAATAATATTATTTTTTATAGAATAAAAATCAAATAGTAAAAAATTTAATCAAATTTAATAGTTTATATTTCATGCATAAAAAAATATTTTTGGAAAAATAAATTTGTTTATTTACAAGATATGAGTTGTGCATTATTAAAATAATGGTTTGATTTGATTGTGGACCCATGCTATTATACTATGTGGAGTGTAATCCATTGTGGGTGGAAGTATAATAAAACAGGGGATATTAGAATGCTGATATAGCATCTGGATTACACTCTGTGAATGCCGTTAGTGAACAGGGCCAATACTTTGATATGCACGCCAAAGTCACAAATTTTACAGGTTTCTTTCTCATGCTTATGTTAGGAACTTCAGGAATTTAGGGTATATTCTGGTAAGATTTACCAGATGAAGGTAGTAAAGGGATAGATTTAGAACAGAAAGAAGAATTTACAAGAGGGGAAAAGGGGGAGAGAGAGAGAGTTGTCAGAAAAGATGATGCCAGAGAAATATAATTGTCATGCCTATTGATTCCTTATTACACGTCAGTATTTAACCGACTCATTTCAACTAATTATTCTAAACGACGTCATTCTACTAATGTATATAGTTGTTAACAACAACAACAACTGGAACGGCAATGTTTGGATATCATTTGTTTTCTATATTCATTCCTGACAATACCCCGCCCTTTGAAAATAGACTTGTCCTCAAGTCTGAAAAGATGGAAACTGAGCTTTGATGAAAGCTTGATCCTCCCACCAAGATTCCTCCTTGAAAAGATGGTTCCACTTAATAAGAAATTGTAGGACAAGTTGTGAGTTTCTGAGGACAACTCTGCGCTTTAGAATTGACTCGGGTGCACGAGGCAGTGATCATCTTCATTAATCTCTGGTAAGGCCGGGTAAATCTGGTGAGTAGGACCAATCCTTTTCTTGAGTTGGGAAGCATGGAATACAGGACAGATTCTTGCTATGGCTGGTAACTTAAGCTTGTAGGCAACTAGCCCTATCTACTCAATAATCTGATAAGGTCTAAAAAATTTGGATGCCAGCTTTTGAGACACTGACGGATGGAGACAGTCTGTTGTCTATAGGGCTAAAGTTTGAGGTAGACCCAGTCACCTAGTGTAAAGTGCCTTTCAGTTTGATGTAGATCTGCAAAATATTTCATCCTCTGCTGTGCCTTTTGAAGATGTTGCTTAACAACTATAAAATCTGAGCTCTGTGTTGGACAACATCTACTGCTGCAGGGATAATAGAGTCATGAAAATGCCCCAGTGGTAAAGATGTTGGTGGATATCCATACAAGGGTTCAAAAGGTGTCATCTTGATAGAGGAATGATAGGTGGTGTTATACCACTATTCGGCCATGGTTATCCAGCTACTCCATTGATGAGGATGACTGCTACACATACATCGAAAGTATGTTTCAATGCACTAGTTCAATCGTTCAGTTTGTCTGTCTGTCTAAGAATGGTAAGAAGAACTATAAAGTAGTTCAGTACCTACTAGTTTAAAGAGCTCCTGCCAGAACTGGCTGGTGAAGATTTTATCTCGATTAGAAATGATGATCTCAGGAAGCCTTTGAAGTTTGTAAACTGTGTCAAGGAATAATTGAGCTAGAAGTTGAAATAAGGGTGACTGAGCAAAATGAAGTGTGCAAATTTGGTAAGTCTGTCTACCACAACCAGAATAGTGTCATACCCTTTGGAGTTGGGAAGCTGCTCGATGAAGTCCATAGTTTTTTTTTTTTTTTCTTTTGGTAAGAATGAAGTCCATAGTTAAGTGACTCCATGCTTGTTGTGGAATTGGTAGAGGTTGAAGATACCCGGGGTACTGGACATGTTCACCTTTACTGTGCTAGCACACATCACATTGTTGGACAAATTCAATGATTGTTTACTTCATATCTGGCTAGAAAAAGAGTGTTTTGATCTTGTGAATGATCCCTCTTTGTCCACTATGACCTCCTATGGCAGAGTTGTGAAGAGCTTTGATAACTTGTTGTCTAACACCAAACCCATTTCCGACATATAACCTATTCTTGTATCTGAGAATCCCATCAGTTAAATGATAATGTCCCTATGTGCCTGGAGCCAAAATCAACTGGGCTATGATAGCCTTGTATTGATCATCAACTTGGTGGCTTTGTTGTAATTCTTCAATCCATATAGGTTGAGCAGAGGAAATGGCCATTAGGGGACCTGTATCATCCATTCTCTTCTGTCTTGATAATGCATCAGCTACTTTATTTTCAGTACCTTTTTTGTGCTGAATCTCGTAGTCAAGCCCCATTAGTTTTGTCAACCATTTATGTTGTAGGGTGTTGGTCAACTTCTGTTCTAGTAAGAACTTTAACGACTGATGATCAATCTTGATAATGAAATGTTGTCCTACTAAATAATGTCTCCATTTCTCTACTTCCATGACCACAGGCCAACAACTTCTTTTCGTACACTGATAATCCTCTGCTCTTGAGAGCTAGTGCTTCACTAAGGAATGCAATTGGGTGGCATTGTTGCATCAATACAGCCCAAATACTAGCATCGCTTGCATCAGTTTCTATAACAAATGACTTGTTGAAGTCTGGTAAACTTAACATTGGAGCAGAACTTATGATTTGTTTTAGTTTATCAAATGCTGCTTGAGCTGTAGAAATCCAAGAGAACAAATCTTTCTTAAGTAACTCTGTAAGAGTTGCTTACAATGCCATAATCTTTGACAAATCTCCTATAATACCCAGTTAACCCAGAAATCCTCTTAATTCTTTAACAGAGTCAGGAAACTGCCATTTCACAGTACATTCTACTTTTCTTTTGTCCATTTCAACCTCATTCTTAGAAATGACGTGTCCTAGATACTTTACACTTTCCTAGGCAAAGACATACTTTGACAGTTTAGCAAACAGCTGATTCTTTTTCAACAGTTTCAAGACAACTTCTAGATGCTGTAGGTGTTCTTCATAGGAGGGACTATAAACTAGAATATCATAGAAAAAGACGAGAATAAATTTCCTTAGGTATGCTTGAAAAACCCGATTCATAAGGGCCTGGAACATGGCTGGGGCGTTTGTCAGGACAAAAGGCATGACTGGGAACTTGTAGTGCCCATGATGTGTTTGAAATGCTGTCTTGTGGGTGTCCTAAAGCTGAACTCTGACTTGGTGATATCCTTGTCTGAGATCAAATTTAGATTAGTATTTGGACCTCTCAACTCATCTAAAAGCTCATCCATATTTGGTATACGAAACCTATCTTTTACAATGAGCTCATTTAACCTCGTATAATCCACACAAAAACACCAAGTTCCATCTTTTTTTTTTGACACGCAACACAGTGGAAGCAAAAGGACTGTTGCTGCTCTCTTTAATGCCAGATTGCAACATTTCAGCCACTTGTTTCTCAATCTCAGTCTTCTGTGAATGAGGATACCAGTAAGGTTTCATCTTAAAGGGTTCAGCACCACTTTTGAGAGGAATCTGGTGGTCCATATTTCTGCTAGGAGGCAATTTTGTTGGCGCTTCAAACACTTCAGAATATTGTTGTAGCATTCGGCTAATTTCAATTGCTCATCATTTTCTTGCAATTTAAGGATGCCGCAACATCTTCTTTTAGCCTTTATAAATTCTCTCAGATCCTCCCTTCTTCTGACCAACTCCATTTGTAATTGCTCTACTTTGCCCATTAAATGTAGGATCTCTCCTTCACTATACATGGAAATGCAAGGTTGTTTGAAATCAAAGGTTAGGAGGCTATACTGGTACATCTAGTCTACCCCAAGTATCGTATCCCATATACCGATATCCATTATTGTCAAGTCATATTTGAATTGGTTTTGTTGTATCTTCCATTTCAAATCAAGGCACTAAGCATAACTTGTAACTTGACTCCCATCTGCCATAACCACAGTAAATGGAGTAATGATCTCATAAGGAATATTCAACAATTTCACCAACTGGAAATGAACATAGCTATCAGAACTGCTGGTATCGACCAAGATGTTAATCCTTTGGCCTCCTATTTCTCATTCAAGTGTCAAGGTCTTCCTCTTCATAGCATCATATAATACATCGAGTTGTGTTTCTATCATCTGCCCTGGATTTCCAGTGGTCTCATCCTGCTTCCCTTCTGCATCCAAGAATTCTGGTTCTTCTTCTTCTTCACATAACATAAAGTTTAGATGACTCATCTTGCATTGGTGTCCGAATCCAAACTTCTCCCCACATTTGAAACATAAACCATGGTTCCTTCAACATTGAATTTTGTGAGGTGAAATCTTCGTGACTTTAGTTTGGGCATTACTCTCCTTTCTTGGAACTATTCCTACTGGGATCTTGTATTGATTGCCATTGGAACTCGATTAACTAGAATTCTTGAATATCCCAAACTTATGTTCAACCACCCCTATTCCAGAATCTTTGGTATATCTGCCTTGTACCTTCAGGGCCTGTTCTTGCAAACAAGCAACATCAAAGGCATCTGATAATAATTTGTGTTTCATCATTTTCACCACTGGTTTCAGTTCTTCCTTCAGATTATTGATAAAGCTCGATATAAAATATTCCTCCGATAGTCCTGGATTCTTGCTTAACATCAATGATTTCAACTCTTCAAACCTTTCCTGATAAGCCTCACCACTACCAATCTGGTAGAGTTTATTAAACTCCTCCACCACATCCAATTGTCCTTTTTCAGAAAATCTTTTACACAACAATTTTTTAAATGCTTGCCATAGAATTGAGGATTTTTCTACTTTAATACTCTGAAACCATGTATCTGCTCTACCATCTAGGAACATTTCCACAAATTCTATCTTTTGTGATTCTGGAACTCGATAGGTAACGAAATATTTGTTGCATTTTCTCACCCATTCTCTGGATTTATCTCCAGAAAAGAAAGGTAATTCAATCTTAGGAGGGGTTGGCGAATAAGGCTTGGCCATGTTTCGGATGTTCTCCCTCAGTTCTCCCTCCAAGATTAGACGCTGGTGAAATGGTGGTGTAGGTAACAAGGGTTCTTGCCCTGTCCCGTTCTTGCTTCCCTCTACAGTGTCTTTATTTTTTCCCAGTAACATCCTCATGAAAGACTGCAATCTTCTTTCAAACATTGGCTCTGTTGTTTTACTGGAAGCCTCTAGCTCGGACCTAGTTCCATTCTCATTTCTTCTCGTAGCTCTCGCTGGAACTACTGCTGAGATTCATGTATTTTGGAGATGACTTTTGCAGACACATTTCTTGCTTTTTGATCTGTTCATCCATAGACATTGAACAAGTACTTTTTGCCATTAGTCTGCTTCTTTGGTTCTTTGCGGCCGAGGATCAGCAGCTCTGATGCTAAAGTTGTTAGGAACTTAAGAAATTTAGAATATAATCTAGTAAGATTTATAGATGAAGATAGTAAAGGGATAGATTTAGAACAAAAAGAAGAATTATAAAGAGACAAAAGGGGACGTCCTCAATTTGAGTGTTGCTTCTCTCTAGTTTAGAGAGAGAAATTCCCCCTTAGTGGGCGGCAAAGTTCATTTTCAGCTTTTTTCAAAATTTCATACAGATGCCCAGAAAAAACACAAAAAAATTCAAAAAACCATGAGAGTTCATCAATCAGCTTCACTTTCTTAGAATAGTTTTAGTTTAGCTGTAGACTTGTTCAGCAAAGATGGCGAGAGAAACCTTGATTTCAGCGATCTTTGTTATTTAGATTTTGCAGTTTCATGAGGAAACCATCGATTAGCTCTCTGTTTTCCTTTTGTTCCTAGTTTTGCTTTCCGGTCTTGCTTGCCTTTCTTTTTTTTAGCTTTTCTTAGTGCTGTTTTCTTGCTTTCTGTAGGGGTTTCCTGGTTGTGTCCACCTGTAGCAGCTCGAGTCTTCTCTTAGTCACTGGTTTTGGGATTCTTTATTTCTCTGGATCTTGAAGGATATCATCTTACAGGATGGATAGGTTGGAGGAAATCATGCGAAAATTCACTCTCTCCAGTAAGGAACATAGTAGAGTAAATTTAGAGGAGGATGAACTGTCAAAAGGAGTGGAAGAATGTACCCGAAGCTTAATAGGAAGAATCTGGGGGGAGAAAGCGGCAAATGTAGCTGGAGTTCGTAGCTTTGCTAACAATATGTGGAGTTTTCCCAAAAATCTAAAAGTGGTAGAGCTCAGATCTAATATCTATCAGTTCTCTTTCGGTGATGAAGGAGAAATGGAAAAAATTCTAAATGGCAGACCTTGGGTTTATGATGGTCAACCACTAATACTGGTAAAGTGGAAGGAAGGGGTAGAGAATGATGAAAAGCTTCTCGGCAAGACGCTGATATGGACCCAGATATGGAACTTGCCGTTGCATTGGGTCACAAAAGAGGTTGGCAAGAAAATAGGAAGCATTTTCCCAGAAATGAAGGAGATCATCATCCCAACAGGAGGTAGCAAAGAAGGTAAACACATAAAAATTTTAGTGGAGATTGATTTAAACTTGGCTTTGTTAAGGG
The DNA here is from genome assembly GCA_013103745.1 of Gardenia jasminoides. Lineage (NCBI taxonomy): Eukaryota > Viridiplantae > Streptophyta > Magnoliopsida > Gentianales > Rubiaceae > Gardenia > Gardenia jasminoides. Next base: position 21,677,847 of record CM023095.1, read on the forward strand.
GAACCACAGTAGCTTTAAATGGGGTGAAAAGATGGGTAGATTTCAAATATGAAAAATGCCCTAATTTCTGTTTCTGTTGTGGGAAAATTGGTCACAATGAGAAAACATGCAATTTAAAAGGAATTAACATGCACGGGGAGACACAATATGGTAACTGGATTCGTGCTAGTTTTCCTAGAAGCCCCAATAGGAAAAACAATAGAGGCAGAGAACAGGAAAATAAAGAAAAGGCTGATCAAAGTAAGAGGGATGTTAATAGTGACCAGGGAACTAGGAAGAACCTTCTGCTCACATACACTGAAGATTTCCATTACAGGGATGGTGCTGTAGGGAGAGGTGAAGTTAAGGAAGGTCACATCATAACTGAAACACTGATGGGAGGGAAAAACAGTAAGATAACAATGGAAGAGATTAATATCACGTCTATGGGGGAGGGGCAAAATATTTCAAAAGATCATGCTGAGCTAGATAATGGGAGGGAGAAAGGGTCATCTAGTGGATCGAAAGGTCAAATAGATAAAAATGATGGAAAGGAAAATTGGCCAGTTTTAATAAATTCTGACCAGGATCTAATGTGGGTGGATGGTATTTCTGACAGTTCTAATGGGAAAACAAAAGCTTTACATATACAAGAGGAAAATTTGCTTGATGTTAATATCTACAAAACTGGGGACATGGGGAAAGAGTTTACTGAGATAAAAAACAAATGGAACAAGGAGGGCAGAGAAATAAAAAGGGAAAGTAAATGGAAGAGACTGGTTAGAGAGGTAGGGAATAGGAAACCTTTAAATGAGATGACAAACAATATGGAAAGTGTGAAATTTAAGAAAAACAAATTCAGACTAAGGGATGAAAATGAATCTGATACAGAAAACACAGAATCAGTGAAGAAAAAAAATCAAAAAAATCAATAATGATTACCATAATTTGGTTATAGCTGAGGTGGTGGAGCCCTCCCTAAATGGGGCTCCCATTTCACCATGAGAGCTCTGGTGTGGAACTGTTGAGGTGCTGGGAGCCCCTTGATAGTTCCCCAGCTCAAGGAAGCTTTAAAGCTCCACTCCCCTGCTTTAGTTTTTCTGTCTGAAACAAAAAATCAAAAAAATTATATGAATAAGATTAAACAGTTAATAAAGTTTGATAAGCTTTTTGTTGTCAATCCGGTGGATATTGCGGGTGGTCTAGCAGTTATGTGGAAGAATGATATTGATGTGAAAAAAATTCTTTTTACAGCATTCACCATTGAGTTACTTATTAAAGATCCTGAGAGCAAGTTAGACTGGTGGTGTATATGTGTGTATGCTAGCACAAATGATCAGGTAAGAAGTGCTCAGTGGAAGGTTCTTAATAGAAGAAAAGAACTGTGGGGAGAATTCTGGGCTATAATGGGTGATTTTAATGATATTCTCTCAAACCAGGAAAAGTGGGGAGGTATTACTAGAAATGAGAGTAGCTTCAGGGACTTTAGAAATTTTCTGGATGTTAATGAGCTTATAGACATTGGGTATGAGGGTGTCCCATGGAGTTGGTGTAATAATTGGGTCAAAAATGGGGAGGTGAAAGAGAGATTGGATAGAATTTTAGGTTCTAGGAGTTAGGTTTCTTTTTTGAAAAATCCCAAGTGCACGCATATACCCAACAAAGCCTCTGACCATTGCATGCTCCTTTTAGACACTAATGTTGATAGGAAGTTTGGAAAACGTAGATTTCATTTTGATAAGAAATGGTTAATGCACGATCAGGTTGAACATGTCATTGAGAAGGCTTGGCATACTCATCAAAGTGGTTCCAGATTCTATAAATTTCAATCTAAGATTAAAAGTTGCAGGAAAGCTCTTCTTCACTGGAATAGGAAAATAAACTTTAATGCTGGGGTTTTGATAAACAAAATTAAAAAAGACATTGACAAGGTAAAATCTGAGGATTCCCCTGAGAGGAGAAACAAGTTAAATGACCTTCACAAAAGGCTGATTGATGCATATCAAATGGAGGAATTGCACTGGAGTCAAAAAGCCAGGATTAAATGGTTAGAGGAGGGGGATAAAAATACTTGATTTTTCCATGCATCGGTGACTGATAGGAGGAGGAGAAACAGAATTTTAAGCCTGAAGAAGAGTGATGGGAACTGGTGCAAGGATGAAAATGAAATTCAAAATGAGATTATCAGCTACTTCCAGAATATCTTCCAGTCTCAATATCCTGAGGAATCTTACAACATCCTGAATGGTATCCCTCAAACTATCACAGAAGAGACGAACAAGGATCTGACAAGACCAGTGACAGAGTTGGAGATTAAAGCAGCTTTGCTTGCAATGAATCCAAACAAGGCAGCAGGGCCGGATGGTATGTCACCTTTATTTTATCAAAAATTCTGGATGATTGTCAAAAAGGATTTAGTGAATGCTATTTCCAGCTTCTTTCACTCTAGTCAGTTGCTGAAATCAATTAATGAAACTCTCATTTGTCTTATTCCTAAAGTTGCATCTCCCACTCTGATTACTCAACTGAGACCCATTAGCCTCTGTAACATTTCTTATAAGATTATTGCAAAAATTCTCACAAATCGAATGAATCATATTCTATCAGCCTGTATTAGTCCATCTCAATCTGCTTTCATCCCAGGTAGACAAATCATAGATAATATCTTCATTGCTCATGAATACATTCACCTTCTAAATAACAAAAGAACTGGAAAAGAAGGCTTATTAGCCATTAAGCTGGATATGTCAAAGGCTTATGATAGGGTCGAATGGGCTTTTTTAAAAAATGTTATGGCAAAGATGGGTTTTTGTGAACTTTGGATTGATTGGATTATGAAGTGCATTTCCACTGTTACTTATTCTGTTAATATGAATGGGGAGAAGCAGGGATATATTCAGCCAACTAGAGGTTTAAGGCAAGGAGATCCTCTATCTCCTTACCTTTTCCTCTTGTGTGCTGAAGGATTCTCATCCTTGCTAAATCAGACCATGGTTCAAAAAAAGATGACTGGACTGACCTTAGCCAGAAGAGGCCCTAGGCTCTCTCATCTCTTTTTTGCAGATGATGCACTGATCTTCTGCAAGGCAAATGAAGAGGAAGTGAAGGAATTTCTGAGAATCCTGGAAGTGTATGGAAAAGCCACAGGCCAAGTTATCAACTCAGATAAGTCTTCAGTTTTTTTCAGTAAAAATGTGAAAAAAGGGAGGAAGAGGCAATTACTGGATCAAATGGGAGGGATGAAAGAAGCAAGGCAAAGCAAGTATCTGGGGCTGCCTTTGGTTGTGGGGAAATCTAAAAATCAGGTGTTTGAGTTTATTAAAGATAAAGTCAGCCATAGATTGAAGGGATGGAAGGAGAAACTACTGAGTAATGCAGGCAAAGAGATTTTGCTAAAGTCAGTTGTGCAAGCTATACCAGCTTATGCTATGTCTTGTTGCAGATTGCCAAAGTCCTTATGTAAGGATTTGTGCAAGGAAATGGCAAATTTCTAGTGGGGGCAGAATAATGAAGGAAAAAAGGTTCACTGGACTGCCTGGAAGGTAATGGCTAAATCAAAAGGAGAAGGTGGACTGGGGTTCAGGGATTTGGTGGACTTTAACACAGCTCTCTTAGCAAAACAACTATGGAGAGTGATTACAAAACCAAATCTGTTGGTAAGTAAGGTTTTGAGAGCAAAATACTTCAGAGGTAAATCACTATGGAACTCACCTGTCAAAAGCTCAGACTCTTGGTGTTGGAAAAGTCTAATGAGTGCAAGGGAAGTGCTGGAAAAAGGTCTGAGGAAAAGGGTAGGAGATGGCAGGACCATTGATATTTGGCAAGATAGATGGCTATCAGGGATGACAGATGGAAAGGTGGGTAAAGAAAAGCCTATAAACTGTGAGATATCTAAAGTGAAGGAGTTAATCAAGGAGGGTAATTGGAATGAAGGATTGTTAAAAGAGTTGTTTGACAAGAATGTGATTGAGGAGATTCAGAAGGTGCCTCTGAGTTGTCATGCAATAAAGGATAGTGTATATTGGCCATGGACGACTACTGGGGAGTATAGTGTCAAATTTGGTTATCATATGGCAAGGAAGTTGGGAACTGAACGTCTGAAGAGAGTACAGAGGGAAGCATCCAGTAGTAGGAATGAAGAAGGGGCAAAGTGTTGGAAACTGCTATGGAATTTGAATATGAAACCAAAATTAAAACACTTCATATGGAAGTGCATCCTCAATATCCTACCAGTTAATGAAGTTATTTGGAGTAGATGCAAAAAAGGTGATCAAATATGTAAGTGCTGCGGGGAACAATCAGAGTCGCTGGAACACATGTTATTTACTTGTGAGCATGCAAGAAGAATTTGGAAACTCGCACCAATTAGTTGGGAAGGGCTCAATGCATTTACAGGTACGTTCTGGCACTGGTGGAATGGTTTATTGGAAGCAGTTCATAGAGATGAAGGGGAAAGCCATATAACCCTGACTGTGAACTTGCTGTGGCAGATATGGAAGTCCAGAAATGGAGTTTGTTTCAAAGAAACAAGATTGGAATCAATTTCTGCAGTTAGTAAAGCAGTGGAGGAATGGCTTGAATTTCAGAAACTGCAGGAAAGTCAGATGGGCAAGAATAGTTCAATGCTTCACCAGAAGGAATCTAAAGCAAGTTGGAGACCTCCAGATGTGGGAAAGATAAAAATAAACTCAGATGCTGCTCTAAATCAAAAATCAAACAGGGCTGGATGGGGATTGGTAGCTAGAAATAGCACAAGCAAACTAATAGCCACATGGGCCTGCCCAAGAGGAAGATGCTCAGAAGCCAAGTTAGAGGAGGCCATGGCAATCAGGGAAGCAATGCAAAAAGCCAGCAGAGAAGGATGGCCAGCAGTGGAGTTCGAATCTGATTGTAAGAATCTAATAGACAAGATCAATGCAAATGCAGCTGATGCACAGATAGACACTGTCCTGAAGGACATTAGGCTGTTAAAACGAAATTTTAGTTATTGTTGTTTCTCTTTCATCCGAAGAGATTTCAACACTGTGAGCCATAGGCTAGCCAAGTTAGCTTTAGGAATGAAAGTTTGTACAGAGTGGAAGAATAGCTTTCCAGTCTGGATGCTTGAGGCTGCACACGCAGACTTCTTGGGGGCAGTTGCTCCAAATTGTAGTTAGTTTGTTTTTGTCTTATGAATGAAAGTCTAGTATCATTTTGGAAAAAAAAAAGAGACAAAAGGGGGAAGAGAGAGAGAGAGAGTTGTCAGAAAAGATGATGTAAGAGAAATGTAATTGTCATGCTTGTTGATTCCTCATTACACGTCAGTATTAACTCACTCATTTCAACTAATTATTCTAAATGACGTCGCTCTACTAATCAACGACAACTGGAACGGTAACGTTTTGAATGTCATTTGTTTTCTATATTCATTCCCGCTCATAAACACAGTTTTTGTGCTCCAAAAGAATTTATCAAGCAGGTGAAAAACACATTTTTTGTCATAAAACTAATACTAATATAGTAGTGAAGCAGTATGTGATTATGTAGCAGGTGCTAGGTTAGTAATATCAAGAATGTTAAAGAACTTGAGGAGAGAGAGAAGTAGAAAGAAAACTAAACTTTCATTTATTCAAATAATCTCGTCTTCAAAAATTTTGAACCAAACTCCCTCCTACTCTCTCTCTCTCTTGGCCGAACCAAACAACAAGAAAACTACCAAAACCCTAAGCTTTGAATCTTGCAATTTTAGTGAGAAAAACATCTCTAAGAGAAAACCCTAGGTTAGATTATCACTTGATCATCAAGTTTGGTTGGAGAGTTGGAGTTTTTGGGGTGGATTTCTCTCTCAGCTCTCAAGGTATTTAACTACTTAACTATGCTTTAGAGATCTTTAAATTCAAAGAAGATTCATGTTAGAAGAGTTTAAAGTGATTGAGGTGCTTTAGGAGGAAAAATTGTGGAAGAATTCCTTGTGGTTGGAAGGTGGATTTCTCTCTCAACTCTTAAGGTATTTAACTACTTAACTATGCTTTAGAGATCCTTAAATTCAAAGAAGATTCATGTTAGAAGAGTTTAAAGTGATTGAGGTGCTTTGGGGGGAAAAATTGTGGAAGAATTCCTTGTGATTGGAAACTTGAACATGGGTTTTTGTTTATAGACTTAGTGTTTTATTAAATGCCTAAGGACTTATGATGCTTTATTGATGGTTTTCTTTGATGTTTTGTCATGTTAATCACCCTACTAAAATTAGAAATAATCCTTGAAAGGTTCCTTATAGAAATCATGTAGGAGATGAAACTTTGATGATGAAATCAGAAATGAATTTCAGTCAATTTCCTGAACTTGCTGGTAGTAATAGGAATTAAACTAGAGACTGAGCTTTATATCTTTGAAAGATCTATGAAATTAGTTTTAAAAACCACTGACGGTACTCAATTTCAATTTTTCTACACCGAGTTATAGCCATTCTTCCGAGACTATTCAGTTACCCTGTTCTTGATCCAACAGGTTTCTTGTGTCTCTGTTTTTGCCAATTTTGACCATGATGATGTATGATCTGGGATTCAATGTTTGCATAAAAGTTGTAGGCCTATAACTTAGTTTCGAAACACCATAAAATTTACCTCAATCTGATAAACATAGCTACAGTTATGATTAAAATACCAAAGGGTGGCAAATCTATCACTTATTTTTTTTTTCTCTACAATTGTTTCTTTCACTTCTCTTAATTTGTATGCAACCTTGTCGTGACACAGTCTAATTAACTCGTGATTCTATTGTGTTTATGAGATTTTCCTTTTGTTTTACACTTATGATTTGGATTAGATACCTTATGACTTTTGTGTATCAAATTTGTGATTAGTTATCAAGTAAAAAAATTACTAGCATATGCATTTGGTTCTTTCAAGTTTGGAGTAGCCAAACCTAAATGCTTTTCATTTCACTTGCTATTAGACTTGGAAGGAGGAAACAAAGGGGATTTGGGTGCGAATGCCTGAAGTTGCTTTGTTTAACTCAGTGAGTGTTCCATGCCTGTTTACTTGACCAACTTGATTAGTTGAGTTACTTGAGTACTTGAATTATATGATTATTTGATCTCTTGTGATTTGTGGGCAAAGAATGCCATCTTAAGTTAATGTGTTTGAGACGAGTGCGTACTTTACCACACTCGGTCTCTCCTACTTGAAATTTTGTGCTTTGATTTTTGGATACTTGTGAATTGACCTTTGCCCTATACTTGATGTGTAAGTCGCTTGGGTGGTATCCCATCGACTAATTTGATTTGTTTGGAGCTCAAAAACCTATTGGTGAGTCGATCATTCAAGCCAGCATGGGTTTGGTCGAGAAAGTTGACGAGCCTTAGGGTATGATATGTGAATCCGAAAAATGGTATACTCGAGTATTACATAAAATCTGATTTGTTGAGGTGTTCGGACTTGGTAAGGGGGTGAAATGGTAGACGGCATTTGGTGTTAAGTGGGGATCTACTGTCTTTGGTTCTGAACTTCAAACATTGACAAAGAGTGAACGGATTGTGACGTGATCAAGCTACGGGGAATTTGGCTTTTGAAAGCCATCTGTATCCATTAATTGAATATGTTCGATTTATTTGGCGTTCTTTATTGTGATATTTGTTTATTTAATAAATCCTAATTGTTTACTTGGTTGCATGTTTCTGCGATCTCATTGAAATATTAGCTCACCCCTTTTCCTTTGTTTTCCTTAACAGGGAAGTTTCTTGAGCATGGGGTTTGGAAGAGCGCGCACGTAGTATAGACTTTTGTATTACTTTTGTTTAAGGGCTGTTGTACTAAAAAACCCTACACTGGTTTATAAGCTTATCTTTTGGTTTTGTAACCTTAAACCCTTGTTAAATTCTAAGTTTGCATTATGGTTTGGAATTTATGTATTTATAATAGGTTGAAATTTGATTTGGAGAATCTAGTTTAGTTTTCTCGGGTTGTTGGATTTTCTTTAACTATCGAGTTCTGGCGAGAGTTGGGCAGACAGTCTGCCAAATTCTTTGGTTCGCTTTAGGGGGAGGTATGGCTATCACAATAAATACATATCCAGTTTGAGATCTTGCCTTATGTGGGTCACATAGATATCCAGCATCAGTATAGCCAAACAATTCATATCGAGATTTATTGAAATAAAATAGATTAAAATCAATTGTTTCTTGGAGATAGTGAAAAATACGTTTAATACCATTCCAATGTTGCCTTGTAGGAGATGAGTTAAATCTTGCTAATAGATTCACAGCAAACGAGATATTTGATCTTGTACAATTAGCAAGAGACATTAGTGCACTAATAGCACTAAGATATGGTACTTCAGAACCAAGTATTTCTTCATCTTTCTCTCTTGGTTTAAAAGGGTCCTTGATAGGATCAAATGACCAAACGACCATTGGGGTACTTAAGGGATGTACTTTATCCATATAGAACCGCTTTAATACCTTCTGGGTATAAGCAGTTTGATGAACAAAAATTCTATTTTCCAGATGTTCAATTTGTAAACCAAAACAAAATTTGATTTTTTCAAAATTTTTGATCTCAAATTCTCTTTTTAAATATTCAACCGCCTTTTGGAACTCTTCAGGAGTTCCAATCAAATTTAAAAAATCAACATATATAACAATGATTATAAAATTCGACCCATTTTTCTTTATGACAATGCATGGACATATTGGGTCATTGGCATAACCTTCCTTAAGTAAACACTCACTAAGGCTTATACCATATACGTCCAGATTGTTTGAACCCATACAAAGACTTTTGTAATTTGATGAAATAAGTTTCTCCAGAACTTGATTTACATGCTTCAGGCATGTTAAATCCTTCAAGGATTTTCATGTATATATCATTATCCAATGCTCCATACAGATAAGCAGTGATTATGTCCATCAGACATATATCAAGTTTTTCATGCACTTCTAGACTCACAAGATATCTGAATGTAATTCCATCCAGTTTTGAAGAATACGTCTCATCATAATCAACTCCAGATTTTTGTGAAAAACCTTGGACTTAACACTTTCAGGTGTTTGGACTATAGGTCCAAAACTTTTCTTTTAGCCAATGAATCTAATTTATATCGGATCGTATCTTTTCATTTTGGCCAATTATTTCTTCACCAACATTCATCAACCAATATAATTTTATGATTCTTATTTTCTTTTATAATGCCAAGTGCTACACAATAAGTAACTTCTTTGCGTGTAGACTCCAATTTCAAATTTTCTATGATTTATTCTCTTTAGGAGTTGGCTCTTCAGGAACTATTTCTTTAGGAGACTCAATTTTGTCATGACATTTATTTTATTTCCGGAGATATTTGAATTAAGATATCTTATTTTGGTAAGGCAGTTTTAAATTTATTTGTAACACTTATATGTGTCCTTCAGGGACATCAATTTTAACTATAATATTTCCTATTGGAATATTCAATTCAATAACTCTTTTAGAGTCAATAAATATAATTGATAATTGATTTGCAATTTGTTGCAAATTAATAATCTATTGAACTTCCAGTTCACATTATTTGGTATGAGAATCAAGGAAATCCAATAATATTTTTCAAACGATTTCATTTCGATTGATCATTTCCTCCCCCTAATATCGGGAAGTGTACAATAGATCACCCATCAATATTGCATGATTTCTGATTTGTAAAGGGTGACTTCATCTCCAACATAAATTTCTGTTAGAGCCACGATAGCACAATGGGGTATGTATGAATAATTGTCGGCTTGTATTTTTGACAAATCATAAATATGTTGGGATCAGTAAACTTCTGATTCACTGTAGGCGATGATTTTTTATCAAGTGAGAATGAAGACAACTACAACAATAACCATTTCTCTTTCGAATGGTTTTGCGATATAATCAACATTTATCTCACTTGACGATATCTATTATTGTCTCATTTTGTGTCTCGATATGATAGCTATTTCAGCGGATATTTTTAAATTCAATATGTTTCTTCGAGACTATGGGAGAGTATAGTACATCATTCATAAAAAAATTTCCTACTTTAGGGAGAAATATAGTGGTGACTCTTCTGGAGTTTTTAATTATTTTACCACAATCACTAATTGTGTTTATCTCTCCTATTTTCAAATAGAAATATAGTGTGCATTGTAGCAATATCAATGAAACACATATTATCATCACCATAATTTTCTAGTCTCAAATATTTGACATCTATTTCTTTTTCAAGAAGAAAAAATAAAGAAACACATCTATTTTTTCTTCAGGAGAAAATAATAAAGAGACATTTCTTCTTCAGGAAAAAATAATAAAGAAACATTTCTTCTTCAAGAAGAAATAATAAAGTAACACATGCAGCTATTTTTTCTTCAGGAAGAAATAATAAAATAATACAACCATTTCTTCGTGAGGAAGAAATAATAAAGAAATGTTCTTCTTCAAGAAGAATTAATGAAGAAACTTACAAATAAATGTAAACATTAATAAAATTCATAAATAACATAATTAATAAAGAAAATGACATAAAATATCGGGTATTTGACATCAATTTCTTCTTCAAGAAAAAAATATGGTTATTACCATTATCAATTGCACCATCATTTTGTACCTTCAGGGTATTTATTTATGATGCTTAATAAAGATCAATAAAATATTTAGCCATACCATATTTGCATGACTAATGACCTTTAATGCTATACAAATAGTATTTGTTTAGGGTCGTTCTTTAACATTCTTTCTTATCATTATCCTATGTCAGGTGGCACATATCTATCTTGACTGCATCCACAATCATGACTATAGTCGTAATTCAAGTTGCATTTATTTTAGGAAACTGACTAGAGCTAGGGGTGGCCACGGTTCAGGTTTGAACCGAAACCAGACCGGTGGTTTATTGAACCTAAATCGGAACCAGAATAGAGAAACCGGAACCGGAACCGGAACCATAACCATGACTAAAGGTTTAGGTTTAGGTTCACAAAAATTTTGAACCAGAACCGGAATCGGCGGTTCAAGACCCGTTCAAACCGTCAAAAATACATTTATATCCTGAGTTGTTGGGTTTTTTGATTCAATTAAGAAATCAATTTCAATTACCAACACCCAATATCAAACAGTCTCAGTTTTAGTCCAACAACCTATTATCTAGATTCATTAATAAATCCAAATACAATAAATAATTTAGGTCTAAATTCAATTTAATCAAAGAGTTAAAGTCAAACTAATCAAAGTATTAAACTAGCATTTGATGAAATGATATGATCCGTGGCTGACCAAGAAGAAGTGAATTTTGCAAGTCCATGACCAGAAGTGGATTTAGTAGTTAGACGTGCCCGCGCCAAGTAGTCATGCCTAAGGTGCTGTTGGACAGAAACGTTGATACCAGTTAGGCGTGCTTACGCCTACCGGTCACGCCTAAAGAATTTATTTTCGTTTGTTAGTTAGTAAGAGATTCCTTATGTTACTAGGTTTCTTAGTTGTTTTATTAAATAAATTCGGCTATAAGGTCATGTTGACCAAGTAGACCAGCTGAACCTAGATGGGTTTAGTTAAAATTGAGAGTTTTCTTTTTTCTTGTTCCTTAGGAACGACCCTTGATACAAAGTAAATGAGTTCCTTTGTTCAAATATAGGCTTATCAATTCAAGATTGCATTGAGTTGTAGCGCCTTTCTACCAATTTCTTGGTTTGCTAAATCGCTAGATTGTGGGTTGAGACTCAATTCGTAGGTTCGCAATCTCGAGGGTTAGAGGGGTCATAGGATTTCCATCTCTTTGTATCCATAACCTGTTCAAGATAGATCATTCCACTGCGTCGCAAATTCGTGTCTTCAAGAAGCGGGAGCTTGGAGATCCGGATTCGCATCAATTGGTATCAGAGCTTCGGCTTTTGAACCAGGTTAATATCCCTTTTTTCTTTCTTGTTTTCCTCTTTGTTAAAAAAAAAAAAATTATACTATTCATCAGGTACTGTTCATCGCTACTGTAGCATACTGTTCATCCCGAATTCACTGTTCATCCGAATTTTTCTCTTGTTTTCTTACTTGTTGGTCTTGTGTTCTTGTGTCTTGAAGAAAAAAAAAAAAACTTTGTGTCTTCTTTCCAAAAATTCTGTTCGAAGTAATTCTTGTTGTTATCCGTCCTTTGTTCTTGTGTGTGTGTTGTGTCAATTGCTGGAAATCTTGGGCTGATCCAAACTAGAAACCCATGACCTTTTCTTGCTAAAATCATTGAATCTTGAACTTGTCTTGTGGCCTTCTTGAATTCTTGAAACAAACCTTCAAGTTCTTGAATAAGTTTCAACAATATTCTTGAACTTTGAGGACTGTTTTTCTTGAGTTCTTGAAACTAATCTCATCCTTTTGAAATCTGGGAATTCCACAACCGGTTCTTGAAGGGTTAAAAATAGAAACAATCGGCTGAAGTGGAAAAAAGAAAGAAAGAAAGAAAGAAAGAAAAAGACAGAAACGAAAGAAAGAAAGAAAGAAAGGCCTCTGTCTTGCTTGAATCCTTGATTGGATCAAATCTGACCTTGCTTGTTTTGATCCAAATCCTTGTGTTGCAATTGTCGTTCCAAGCTTGAAGTACTCCTTGTTGATTGCTAGAACCTAATTGCATGTGTTGGGATGGTTAGATCTGAAATTGGAAGTTGAAAACACAAACCAGAAATTTAGTTTCCAAATTCTAGATTTCCTTTCCTAACTTGATATGGTTTCTTGTTGCTTAAAAAGTTAAAAACCGATTAGGAAACCATTCCAAATCTTGCAAAACAGCTTTCCTAATCCTTAAACAGCAGCAAAACCACATCTAGAAGGGATTAAAATCGCCATAAACAAATCCAAAAACAGCTTGGAAACTACTTGCGTTGCCTTGATCAAATTTGACCTAAACCCATTTGGCTTGAAAAACCTTGAACCCAAACTGTAGCCTGTTTTTGATAACCACTATTCCACGTGAATTTGTTCTTGTTTCCAGCATTTAGTTGTGTCTTTTAACTTGTTTTATTATCTGTCAAATCAGTTTACTTTTCCTTTCCAATTCCGAATAGGAGTTGTAGATTAGTTTCCTAATTTGATTCTT